>JAJTWQ010000218.1:0-653535 GCA_029007595.1 Solanum commersonii
ATTTGATGGTAAAGGCTATCAGGGGTGGAAGAGATCCATAATCATAGCACTATCGGCAAATAATAAAGTAGGTTTTATCAATGGTACTCTTGTCATTCCAACATCAAGTTCTTCAGATCTGCAACCTTGGCATAGAGCCAATGACATGGTGACTTCCTGGCTCTTGAATTCTCTGTCAAAAGAAATTGCTGATAGTGTCATCTATTCAAGAACGACTCATGAACTGTGGACTAGCTTGGAGCACAGGTTTGGCCAGACCAATGGTGCAAAGTTGTTTCATCTATAGAAGGAGTTGAGTAGGCCATCACAAAGAGCGATCATTATTTTTGCATATTTTACGAAACTAAAAAAGTTGTGGGATGAGCTTGATTCCATCAACTCGAATGTTAAGTGCATTTGTGTGTGCTCTTGTGAAGGAAAACAAAAAATCCAAAAATCTTTGGAAGATGAGAGACTTTTGCAGTTTCTCATGGGTTTAAATGACACTTTTGCACAGGCTAGGGGAATATTTTGATGGTAAACCCCTTACCAAGTATCAACCATGCCTACTCTTTGATTTTGCAAGATGAGAATTAGAGAGAGACTTATCTCAGTCCTCATCTTTTATCTGATTCTTCTTCTTCTTTCATGGTGGGTAATACCAATCAATACAAACATGGAAAGCAAACACAAAGGTATCCAACACCTTCACAAAGATCTGGGATCTCACAATAAAGAAATATCACTTCCCAAGAGCCACAAAGGTTCCAGAAACAACAAAATCAATTTCAGAAATTCAAAGGAAAAAGGGCTAAGTATGATCCTAATGTTACCTGCACATATTGTGGAAAAATAGGCCATGAAGAGGATAATTGTTTTAGAAAAATAGGTTTTCCAGAAGACTTTGTGTTCACAAATGATAAAGGAATGCAGGGACAAATTAGGGGAAATTAAGCATTGATTACTGAAGACAACGAAGGAAGAAACAATGATCAAACATATGTAACAAATGTTGCTCACAATTACAACAAAGAACAATACAATTAATTTCTTCATATATTTAGACAAATGAAAATGGAGGAGGCATCACAGAAAAACATAGGCTCTGAGATCGACAGTAATGTTGTGGCTTCTTGGATCTTGTTTTTCTGCTATTCATTCTAGCACCTGGATCATCGATTCAGGTGCATCTGAACACGTGCTATAATCCCTAATGTTTTACCTCCATATCCCCTATCAAATTCCCCTTGGCTATTAATCTTCCTAATTGTCAAATCATTCAAGTCACTCATTCAGGAACTGTGCCTATATTTTCTGATATCATTTTACAAAACATTTTGTATGTTCCCAGTTTCAAGTTCAATCTCATATCTGTTCATAAATTTCGTGTTCAATTTCCTTACACACTATTTTTTACATCACATGAATGAGTGTTTCAGGACTCTTCAATGAGAAGGGGTTAAGTTTTTGGTGAAGCCAATGAGGGTCTCTACCTGCTACAACCTAGTCCTTAGAAGTGTAGTTCTTTTTTTAGCAATAATGTTTCAGTTTCTCCACATACTATATTTAGTGAACCTAGTCCTTTATCTTTACCTATTTTAGTTCTTGTTGAATCAGTTTCAGTTTCTCATTATGTTTATACAAGTGCAACTTGTAATGTAAAATTGTGGCACATTAGATTTGGGCATTTCCTTACTCTTCAATGAAAAATGTCAGTTTTCTTTCTTTTACGAGTAATTATGACTGTATTTGTGATGTGTGTCCTAAAGCTAGGCAATCCAGGCTACCCTTTTCCATTAGTCAAATTTCTAGCAAATCTGTTTTTGATCTTATCCATGTTGATACTTGGGGACCTTATAAAGTAGCTACTCATAATCATTATAGGTATTTTTTGACTATTGTTGATGATTTTAGTAGAGCTACTTGGACTTGTTGGCTACAAAGAGCAATGCATTCACAGTCTTGCAAAGTTATTTACAAATGGTGGAAAGACAGTTCAATGCGAATGTTAAAGTCATTAGATCGGATAATACCTTAGAACTAGGAAAGAGTGAAGCAGGTTCTCAATTCTTTAGTTCTCATGGGATTGTGCATCAGACCTCTTGTGTGGCCACTCCACAACAAAATGGGATAGTGGAGGGAAAATACAGACACTTACTAGAGCTTGCAAGGGCTTTAATATTTCAATCTCATGTTCCTATCATTTACTGGGGAGAGTCCATCCTTACAACCACTTATGTGATTAACAGGTTACCTTCTAAGGTGCACAAAGGAAAAACACCATATGACATCATATTTTGGAAGTGACCATCTTATCATACTTTGAAGTGTTTTGGATGTTTATGCTATGCTAACACTTTAACTCAAGACAGGGATAAGTTTCAACCTAGAGCTATGAAGTGTGTTTTCCTAGGTTATCCTAGTGATAAAAAAAGGTACAAGTTACTGAATCTTGAAAATAAAAGGATATTTGTATCCAGAGATGTTCATTTCTTTGAGCATATTTTTCCCTTTGTGGATAAATCTGATGACATTCCTTCTTCTATATTTCCAGATTATGCCAATTTATCTACTGATCAACCTGATTCTCAAACTGATCTCAATCCTCATGCCATTCCATCTAATAGTTCCTCTTCTTCACCAGATCATCCATTCACTTCATCATCACCTGATTCAACTCCTACTCAGATTTCCCCTCGGATCAACTCACTCTCATATTTCATCCCCTGATCCTCCCATTAATAATCCCATAAGATCTCACAGAATAAAGGAACTTTACCATCACATCTTCAAGATTATTATTGCAACACCATTTTTTTAGTGATGTGACAAACTCCAATTTTGACACTCCTACTAAACCTAGTGTTATCTCTTTTCCTACTCTTTCACTTTCTAATAAATCCATCATACAATCAGTTTCTACAATCACTGAGCCCACCAGTTATAAAGAAGCTTTTACTCATCCAGGTTGGAGAAAGGCTATGGATGATGAAATGGAGGCTTTACAAGAAAATCATACATGGGACTTAGTTGCTTTACCTCTAGGTAGACAAGCTTTACCTTGCAAGTGGGTTTACAAGGTGAAGCAACATGCTGATGGGACACTTGATAGGCTGAAAGCAAGGTTGGTGATCAGGGATGATATAAAGAAAGAAGGGATAGATTTCAATAAGACTTTTTCCCCGATGGTCAAAATGACCACTATGAGATGTTTTCTAGCCATTGCAGCCAAGAAGAATTGGGAAATTTCTCAATTTGATGTAAACAATGCCTTCTTGCAGGGAGATTTGCAAGAAGAAGTTTACATGAAGTTCCCAATTTGTGTTGATCCTCCTAAAGCTAGTTTGATTTACAAGTTACAGAAGTTTTTATATGATCTCAAGCAAGCCTCTAGGCAATGGTATGACAGACTTGCAGGGGCCCTCAGTTTCAAAGGTTTTATTGCCTCTTTGATTGATTATTCTCTTTTCTTTAAGAAAGCAGGGGATACTATTGCTATTATGGCTGTTTATGTGATGATATATTGATAACTGGAGATGATTACACTATGATAGAGGATCTAAATGTCTTTCTTAATTCAGAATTTAAGATCAAGAGTCTTGGGTCCCTGCATTACTTTCTTGGGGTGGAAATCTTAAGGGACAATCATGGTTTGATAGTCAGTCAAAAGAAATATACCTCTGATTTGTTGTGCGAATTTGATGTCTCACATCTTCCTCCGGTTGCCTCTCCATTGGATCCTGCAAAGAAATTTGTCACATAATCAGTACAGTATATGGAAGAACAACCTTATATAGGCACATCATTGGTAAGTTAAATTACTTAACTCATACACGACCGAATATATGTCATGCAGTTTTGATTCTCGATCAATTTATACAAAAACCAAGTCTTGATCACTATCATAGAGCTTTGAGGGTTGTAAGTTATGTGAAACAATATCCGCATCATGGTCTATTCTTTTCTTCTTCTCCATCCTTTTCCCTTAATGCTTTTTGTGATATGGATTGGACTTCGTGTAGAGACTCACCGAGATCTATCAGAGGTTTTTTCATTAGTTTAGGGGGTCCCCCCATTTCTTGGAAGTCCAATAAACAAATCTCTATATCCCTCTCTTCCACAGAGGTAGAGTATCGATCTATGCGTCGATTGGTGGCTGAATTAACCTAACTTACTCGATTATTGGATGATCTCTCTTTTCCACCTCAACTTCTTGTACATGTACACTCTGATAGTGCTGCTGCCATTCATATCACACAAAATCCAATCTTTCATGAGCGGATGAAGCACGCTGAGTTGGATTTTCATTTTGTCCATCAACAATACTTGTTAGGGCTCATTTCCATATCTTTTGTTCCTTCCAAAGAGCAACTCGCTGACATATTCACTAAGCCTCTAAATGGCCCGCAACATCATGAAGTTCTATGCAAGTCAGGGTCTCACTCCGCTCCCCTCCACCTTGAGGGGGGATGTTGGAATTCAACCTTCTTCTACACCATCTTCTCAACCATTGATAGTATGTTCTAATTTCACCAGAGAGAAGATGAACATGCCTGATGATGTCTTGTTTGAGAAAAGCAAATGGGCCAAGAGTGATATTAAGTCGCAGAAGAAGGCATGGATGGGCTCGGCTTGGAATTAGACAAATAATGTATAGGTTAAGATTTATTTAATTTTTCACACTTGCATAAATACAAGATTCTTTACCCTATAAATATACACGAGAAAATTTTCTATACGACCTTCAAGTTTTACATTAATTAAGGATAGAAAAAACACTGTGGTTGTGACTTTTTCACACCACCTAGGGATTTAGAGTTTGAAATTCAAATGGAGACAAGTTCCCCAATTTTCCATAAACAAAATGTTTCAATTTTTTCATTACTAGTTCATCCACCCGTTCACTTTTACTTGTTCACTTCAAATCTTTGATAACCCTTAGAAAAAAATGATTAATGTAGTTCACACCCAGCTTTGACAAGCGACAACAGTGCCCTATGACATAAAATAACTATTACTCCCTCTGTCCCAATTTATGTAGCATTTTCTTTTTTTTGAAAGTCAAACAGTTTAAGTTTGACCGGCAATTTGCACATGGAATGTTCAAATTTTTTGAAATGAAATTTATATATTTGTAAACTACGTAAAAAGTACTATAAGTCACAATAATTTATAATTCATTTAAAAAAAAACTATGAAAAACCTACTGTCAAAAATAAACTTATTTGAATCTCCAAATCTGAAAAGTCTCGCATAAAATGAGATGGAGGGAGTACTTCAATAACTATCAAACAAAAAACTAATAAAGGAAACCAACTCAACATGACCCCACAAAAGAAAAATAAAAAGGAAAAAGAACAAAGAAAACACAAATAAATGAAAAAACAAGAAAAGCTCAAAAAAGCTAATTGAGCTCTTTTCCCACTTTTGGCTTCACCCGTCATGAATATGAATTAGTCCATCAGTATATTTCGAATATTAAATATCTATAGACTTTATAAACAAATACATATGATATACATAAGTTATATTCTTTGAGAAAAAGCCTTATTTTTATCGGGTTATCAATTAACACTTATATTATAAGCAAAGTTTAAAAAAATGCTTACCTATGATAAACAACAAGGATGATACCAACACAATACTCAGCGATCTTGAGGAACATAGGCATCGCGAGATCAAAATGAGTACGAGGTCGATTACACCAACCACCATTATCATTAGGCAATGCATAATTTGGAGGACAAAAGTTAGTGTAGTAATAAAAAATTTCTGGCGAGTTGAATATACTATTTTATTCAGAGTTTATCTTTTGGGTTAAAGATTTTGTAATTTAGTTCAATGAATTTTATTTAGTTTTAAGCTTTGTATGCCTGAGTTAGTCTTCCGCTTGTAGTCAGCCAGGATGAGGGTTCGCTTGGGGGTCAACAATGGTTCTCGAGTGTTGGAAGAGCATGCCGACCATCTTCGTATTATTTTAGGTGTTCTTGGGAGACAAATATTATTCGCCAAATTTTCCAAGTGTGAGTTTTGGTTGGATTAAGTTACCTTTTTGGGACATGTAGTTTCAAGGAAAGGGGTAATGGTAGATCCCCAATACATTGAAGCGGTTAAGAATTGGGTCTGGCCTAGTTTTGTGACTGAAGTTAGGAGTTTTGTCAGGTTCACTAGCTACTATCGTCAATTTGTGAAAACTATTATTTCTATTGCCACGCATTTGTCAAGGTTGACCAAAAAGGAGGTGCCTTTTGAATTGACTAAAGAGTGTGAAGAGAGATTTCAAAAGCTCAAGACTCTTTTGACCACAAAACCTATCCTAGCACTACCGGTGGAAGGTAAGGATTTTATTGTTAATTGTGATGCTTCACATTTGGGTTCGGGTGCTATGTTAATGTAGGATAAGAATGTTATCGCAGCAGTTGAAGGTGCATGAGAGAAATTACCTAACACATGATTTAGAGTTGGCAGCGGTAGTGTTTGCTTTTAAGATCTGGCAGCATTACCTCTTTGGTGTCAAGTGTGAGGTGTTTACTGATCATCATAGTCTACAACATGTATTCACTCAAAATGATTTGAATTTGAGACAGCGAAGGTGGATGGAGTTACTCAAGGATTATAATGTGACCATTCAGTATCATCCGGGTAAGGCTAACGTGGTGGCAGGGACATTAAGTCGAAAGGCGATGATATGGGTAGTCTAGCTTGCTTGAGTGTATACGAGCGACATTTGGCTAAGGAAATTCAAACCTTGGAATTTAAGTTCATGTAGTTGGGCATATTAGAAAAAGATGGGGTTTTAGCTGGCATTGAGGTGAAAGAGATCAAGGCTAAATAGTTTGAGGATGATAGTTTAAATAAGCTCAGAAAGAAGACAGTGTCTATAAATGCAAAAGATACCACTCTTGAAGCGGGGGGCGTGCTCAGCTTTAAATGAAGGATTTGTGTTCCTTGAATTGATGACTTGATTATGAAATTATTGACAGAAGCTCATGGTTCACGGTATTCCATTCATCTGGGTGTGACCAAGATGTACCGAGACTTGAAGTGACTTTATTAGTGGCCTGACATAAAGAAAGACATAGCCGAGTTTATGGCTAAGTGCCAAAACTATCAGCAGGTAAAGTATGAGCATTAAAGGCCTGTAAGTTTTCTCCAAATAATGTCAATTCCAAAATGGAAGTGGGAAAGGATAGCTATAGGTTTTGTGGTTGGTCTTCCTAAGACTTTGGAGAAGTTTGATTCTATTTGGGTAGTGGTTGACAGATTGACTAAGTCAGCTCATTTTATTTCGGTCAGAATAGACTATAATGCTCAGCAGTTGGCTAATGTTTATAAGAAAGAGATAGTAAGCCTACATGGGGTGCCGCTTTCTATCATCTCAAACCATGGTACGCAGTTCACATCCAAGTTTTGGAGGAAATTACATGATGTATTGGGCACACAACTCACTTTAAGTATATCTTTCAATCCATAGCCGGACGGGTAATCGGAGAGGACTACTCAGGTATTAGAGGACATGTTGATGGCATGTGTGATTGACTTTGGAGGAAATTGGGATAAGTTCATACCATTTTGTGAGTTCTCTTATACTAACAATTACCACTCCAACATTGATATGGCACCGTTCGAAGTACTTTATGGGAGGGGATGTAGATCACCCGTAGGGTGGTTTGAGGCTGGAGATGTAAAACCTTTGGGGGTTGAATTGGTGAAAGATGCTGAGGATAAGGTAAGAAGCATCAAAGCTACGCTTTTAGCAGCTCAAAATCGACAGAAGAAGTATGTAGACCATAAAGTAAGACACATGGCATTTCAGACTGGTGAGAATGTTCTTCTTAAGAAACACGTACAACTATACATAATCAAATTCGGGCAAGTGGAACTCCCAAAACTGATCTTAGCATGAAATGGTAGTCTTTCAACATCATGGGTTGAAGATGTGTTGTGAAATGGGGTTTTGAAACTCTAATTTCGACTCTTTGTCTCTGTGTATGCCATTGTAAGGGGATTATTCCCACCAGGGTGGGGCCGCTGTGGCGGGATGGGGTCTGCTATAGCGGCTTAGTTGCGAATTAAACCCCATAAACATTATTTTTCGCAAGTTTTGTTCTTGAGAGCTAAGAGACGACCCATGGGTATTTCTTGAAGGTTTTCCACCTATTCTAGCATGAAAGGTAAGGATTTTACTCCCCTAATCCCTTTTTTGATCTGTAGAACTTAGATTCTTGGTTATTATTATTGGGGAGGGTTTTAGACTGAATTTGATGGTGGAAAATAGCCCTAGCTGCATATTAGAATCATTGGTTTGGTATTAGGTTATTAGGTTTGTTATAATTCAGGTAATTGGACCTTAAATAATTGATCCTTGCATTAAATTGTTGTTTTTAGACCACGAACAAGCAGAAAGAATTTGGAAAGGGAAGATTCAAGTGCTTATGAGTCCAAGATTTGGACTCATTTAGGGCTTTGTTTGTATAAATTAGTGTCCTCAAAAGCTTATTTTGTGCCAATAACTGATGTAAAACGCTTGATTTAAAGGTATATGGATTGAGGAACAAACAAAGGACACTAACAAGCAAAAAGGAACAAAACAGGCTAAAAGGATGAAGAAAGGCAGCTGATGATCGCCAAGATCACTCGGTGAATCGTCGAGTGGCTATTTGACCACCTAAAGTTCCAGTGTGCCAGGCCCTGAGGGAAGAAATCAAGTTGGCGACTGAAAGGAGCAGTCAGTGGATCACCAAGTAGTTTCGCTATGTAGTGCTTGATTGCCCAAAGTTATAGGAATACCAAGGTAGAAAGGCGATGAAAGTGACCAAAGAGCGGCTCGTCGAGTGGTTTGGCAATCCCGACTTACTTCACCGAGTGACTCTGCGCAACACATTTTTGATGACTATAAATTCATTTTTGAACATTTAGTTTAGTATCTAATATCATAATATCTTATCATAGCTCATATTTTAAGAACTGAGACAAGTTTTCTCTACTTTTTTCTAAGGTTTGAAGAATTGAAGTTTTTCACTTTTGAGAAATTGGAAGTGGGTCTTTGAGATTCTTCAAATTGGAGCATTGTAAGGACGAATCTAGTCTTACCCATTTGATGGATAATCAATTCGGTAACGGTTTTTACCTTTTTATGATGTCTAGCTAAAACCTAAATTCTTGGGGTGTGATTATGTGATTTTGGGTTGATTTAGTTGATGGGTATTGCTAATTGTTAGTTTAAATGCTATTTAGAAGTGAGTTAAATCATTAAATGTGGTTTAATTTAAGAATTGTAGTTGCAAATGCAGTTCTAGCCTTGTGTTCTTGGCTTGCTCGAGAGAGATGTTTTAGAACTAAGGTTTTTGACTGATGGTCAGTAGGTATTGGGTTGACCTGGGTCCAGCTCGAGAGAGTGAATCCTAAACCTAATCCCACACTTTCATCTCGAGAGAGTGAATGGGCTAAGGTGTGGGCTATTCTTATTTTGCATGCTTGTTGATGTTCGAGAGAAATTAACTTTATTCGAGGGTAAATTGTTCGAGAGAAAGTTTATCTCCTTTATACCCTAGCTTACTCACTGATATTTAGCTATTTTTTAATAGTTACAATCACCCATTTATTTATATTAGCCTATAATCTAATCACATCCCAAGAACCTGTCTCATTATTGTTATCTCATATTGTTTGCCACTGTTTGAAGTTGATAATTAAAACAAAAACCCCTCATTTGACATTCGTGTCACCCCCTGATTTGAATGATGTTTTATTCGATAACTTTTATTCCTATGACTTATTTGAACATGTTCATACTTCCCAATTGAATCTTATACACGTACCGCTCCCTGTAGGATTCAACCCCAACTCATTTAGTTGGGTTATATACCAAGTAACAATCGTTGACGCTTAGACTTGGATGAACTGTCTTTGGAATGATTAATGAAAATGGCATCGCTGTCGGGGAGCGGTGTTGTTTGAAATTCTTTTGGTGAAGTTGAATTTTGTTCTTTTTAGTCATAGTTGAATCTACTTACTTTCAGTTTTGGTTTTTGTGTTGTTGTTTTAATGTAGAGAAAAAGAGTGTCAATAAAAGCAATGGTAGCCAAGTGGGCCACCAAGATGACATAGGCAATCTCAATGATGTAAATGAGCCGAATGTTAATGACCCTAATCTAGTGAGTGGTGTTGGTGCGATTCGCTTGCCTCCAGCTGAAAGGAACGCCGTGTTCCACATTACTAGTACCAGGTTGCAGCTCTTGCAATTGAAAGGGTTGTTTGGTGGGTCGGCTCATGAGGATCCCCATGATCACATAAGGAACTTTGTTGATGTTTATGGGTCGTTCTCCATTAAGAACATATCTCAAGAGTCGGTCCGATTGAGGTTGTTTCCATTTTATCTAATGGTAGAAGTATGCAATTGGTTGGCGGAGTTGCCAAGAGATTCTATCACTTTGTGGGAAGAGCTCATTACCACATTTCAAGTGCGATTCTTTCCCCCTTCGAAGATGATGACTCTTCGGGATAACATCCAAAGCTTCAAGTGTTTGGAGGGTGAGCTAATCTATGAGACTTGGCTAAGATTTAAGAAGTTGGTGCTATAATGCCCAACTCATGGTTTGCCCAACAACGTTTTGTTGCAATACTTTTACCGAAGCCTTGATTCGGTGAACAAAAGAGTAGCTGATCAACTTTCTCCAGGAGGTTTGATGAAACAACCTTACGTTATAGTAGCCCTGATCTTGGATGGTATGACCAAAATTATCGAGCATAGTACACTCGTGAAGATCAGGTCTCCCCTCTCACTTTAAATTGACAAATGAGCAACTTGAGAAAGATCAAGAGAGGGACCAAAACATGGAAATTATGATGACCCACTAGACATTTTAGCCAAGAATGCCATGGAAACTGGTGCTAAAAGTGTAAATGTTGTGGGTGTTAGGTGTGTAAACCTTGATGAGGCCAAGTTTGAAGCATTGTACAATGAGAAAGTGAACTTTCTAGCTAACCAAGGAGGAGGTTATCATGCAAACTACCCAAGATAGGGTGGTAACCAAGGTTGTACCAGGGATGAGGGCTGGAGAGATCGTGATAGAGAATGGCGAGATTGAAATGCCACTTGGAAGGAAAGAGATGGGGAGAAGGATAGGTATGTTCCTCCCCACAACTATCAAAAGCCCAAAGATTCTGAGGGTGGCCGGTCTGAGGATATGCTTTCTCGTGTTCTCAACAAGGTTGAAGGGTGCGATAAAATTTTGAACAAGATGAAGGAAGATGTATCGACCCTTAACCAGATGGTGACCTCTCCTTCCGTTTTTATCAAGCAGTCGGAGACCCAAATGGGCCAAATTTCTTCTCATTTAAACCCGAGACACCAAGGGGGTTGCCTAGTGATACTATGGAAAACCCCAAGAATGAAGTTTGAGTGGGGACTTACGTCGTGCCACGACGTTAACTAAGGCGCTGCTTGGGAGGCAACCCAAGTTTTTATTACTTTATTTTTGTTTTTGGAATAACGTGTGTTGATTGTGCTGGTTGAAGTGTAGAATATGTTTGAAAAGTGTAGGTTGGTGAGCAAAATTTCCATTCGACGACTCACCGAAGAGGTCGGAGAGCCCGACTTAGATCCCTATTGGGCTCAGGAATATATCAGGTTAGAGTCTGTAAAACTCGGCGGGAGCATGGACTAGTCGGTGAATCGTTGAACATGTTGGTGAGCCCTACTTTATCCATCGTTTGGACCCCTATGTCAACTGGAGGTCCTATAAAACTTGATGGGGTAAGTAACCACTCGGTGTGTCGCCGAGTGGTTCGGTGAAGAAAAATAATATCGCCGAAAGGGTGCGAACTGCATGGTTTTAAAAGGCCAAAGGTATAAACTCTCAAACTCTTTCACATTCCTTCACTTTTCAACTTCATACAATCATACCCACACTTTATATTTCCCATATTTTTGCATTTTACTGCTTTTTAGTCATTGATTCTGTGTTCGGAATTGGATACTTTGCCGCCTAACTTACAAATACATATATTCGGCATTAAAGGTTGGTTTTTTGAACCCTAAACTCGTAAATAGCAGTTGAAATCAAATTCTTTGTTATAAATTATGTTGATCTATACTAGGCCTCTCTGAATTCGTATATGTGTGCTTGTTTGCCTATTTTAAATTTAATTTCATGCCTTAATTTCCTATGTGGTTGATTTCCCAAATTTCGTTCTTTAAAATTGATCCTAATCTTGTGGGTTGTACTTAATTGGTGTCGATTCTAGTCGGGTGATGTCTGAGTAACCCAAATTGTGCTAAATGACGTGCTTTGCCCAATGATGGAGCGTTTGACGTCATTCTTAAAGGCAAAACTCATCAAATGGCCAATTTTGGCCAAATCAGGGGAAGTCTGAGTACCCCGGTGGCATGGGTCTAATGGGTCTGGGCTTAATTGAGAATGTGTGTGGTTTGGTTTTGTTTTTGGGGGCTACGGGGTTGATTTTAGAAGTTGGGGTTGAAAATAGGCACGTTGGGTAGTTTGGTGAGCTGGGTTGAGCTAGCCGAACCACTTGGAGGTTCACCAAAATCCCCCTTGATCGCCTTTAATTTCATGCTTTTATTGAGTTTGGTTATATAACTTTTGGTGAAAAGCCTGAGCTCGCCAAGTGCACTCGACGACTCGCCGAAAGTCTTCTTTGATCGCCCTTTCTGCACCCCTAACCCCTAATATGCATTGTAACTTTTGACGAGCTTATTTCTACTCACCGAATAAGGTCGGTGATTCACCGAAAGGACCTTCCCATCACCGACATGCCATTTTTCTGGGAAATTTTTGTGCCAGTCCTTTCAACGATCCCAATCTATCTTACCAAAGTGATTTGGTGAGTCTTTCTGTAGTTTATTTTCTGCATTTTTCTTGAATAGTTCTAACTTATTTTGGTGTGTTTTGTAGATATGGCTAGACCAAAAGTGGTAGGTAGAGACATGCCGCCCCATAAGAGGGGAAAGAGAGTTATCATAAATGAGGATGCAGCTGCATCCAAAGCAAAGCCCACAAAGTTGCCTACCACCAGTGGGAAAGGCAATGCACCTGCTCTGGCATCACCGGATGTCAGCTCCGATAATGAGGGGATATATGCCACTCATCTCACCACTTCTGAGAGTGAGGGTGAGCACTAAGACCCTCATGCTGCAATTTCTGAGTGTGAGGGTGATGAGCTACTGATGGCTCAGAGGGATGAACTGCACTCCTAGAGGATGCATGATTCGTCTAGGATTCGGGTATCCCAAGCTGCTACTCCTCCTCCTATCCCAGACCAGACTATGGTCCCAACACCACCTGCACATGGTCCTCCTCCCTGGTCTATGAACAGACTAAAGATTAAGAGATTAAGGACCATTATCGAGGAGAAGAGGTTGTGTACTGACGGAGTAATAGACATATACCTGGATATTTGAAGCTTCTTGAGGTCCCATAAGTTCCAGATATTCACTAGACCATGTGGCCCTTATATTCCATAATGGATTCAAGAATTCTACATTGCCTACAAAGCCATGGTGCCACAAAGGAAGAAGCAGGCTGCAAAATTCAAGCCGGTTGATTATGTGGTTGTTAGGGGAAAGAAGGTAAAATTCAGTGATGACATCAACACAGTTTTGGAGTGCACCAACAACATCTCAGATGACTATCAATACATGATCAAGACAAAGTCATTGGAGACTCTGAAAAAAGTGGTTGACCCCTATGATATCTGATGGCACTCCTCGGTGGTTGGAGAAAGGAGCTCCAATAGAGAAGAAGGACCTCAATGTAGCATCAAGTTACTAGTTTGGTTTTATCAGCAACACTATCATGCCATCCCAGAATGAGTCTATTCTCCGCCACAGGAAGGAAGCCTGTCTTGGTTGCGTTATTGAGGGGTGCGATCTCAACTTGGGTATGATTGTTGGCCAAGAGTTGGCCATGAGGGCTAGGTAGCGCCAAACGTCTCTACCTTTTCTAGTGTTGATCATTGAGCTGTGTAAACAAACTCGAGTGCCCTTTGATGTGAAGAAGGATGTGGAAGTGATTCCTACATCTTTCATAGACATCTAGCGCATAGAGGCCGAATACACTCGGGAGGAGGCAGACAGGAGAAGAGAAGCTCCAGTGGATAGCAACCCGGTTGTTGATACTGATACATTACCTGTAGAGGCAGTGTTGCCTACCCCGGCCTCTAGGCCTTCAGGTGTATCTAGTGTTGTTCCTTCTGTGACTCCTAGCCCCTCTACAACTCTTATGCCTCCTAGGTCTGCTACAACTGCTGCTCCCCGACCCCCACTCACCTAGGCTGCATTACTACGAATGGGGCAGCTAGCCCATTCTGCGGATAGGCGTGCCTTCAGGGTTGATGACATAGTTCCTGGATGATAGAGAGAACCATCACTGCAGCCGTGACACCCTTTAGTGTGTCTATTGATGCCCTTACGACACGGATAACAGTGTGTGAGTGATGCCAGGGGGCACTAATGAGGTGACGACTCTAAAAACCGCGATTGCTGAGCTGAGAAAGGATATGGACCAGGTGAAGTCCACATCTATGTCCATGATTTTTGGGACTGTGGAGATCCCCGATATGCCAGCTGATACAGTTGTTCCTTCGGCTACCACCGAAGATAAGATTCGAGTTGAGGAGTTAGCTTCTGCCGAGTTCGAGGCTGAGACTAATGAGGAGCATCATGGATGAGGAGGCTACTTATGAGGGCCTTACAAATGTTGAAGAGGCTATGATAGATTCAACCATGTAGAGATCATTGGTGGACACCACCATGGTTGGATCTAGTGTTGCTGCTACCCTGGGCACTGATGCCCAGGATCAGAGTGCTACACCAGGCATTAATACCCCGACAGATGGAGCGACTGGGTAGACATGACCCTTCTTTACCTTCCTCTCTTTCAGTTTTATTGACTTGCTATTATTATTTTGTTGCATTTGAGGACAACTGCATTTTTATTTGTGGTGGGGCGAGGTATTTCCATACCTACCTCTTGTGACTATATTTGTATATATTGGGTTTTCGTGTTGTAAATTATGTTGTTAATTTCTTTTTGATGGATGTTTGAGCTTATGGCTCTTTGTTTTGAATGTAAATGGTTTTTGACACTTTCTAAAAAAGTTTGCCACCCCTTGTGTGTGATTTTGGCTGTTCTTGTGAAAATTTGAGTATCAGTTATGATCAATTTCGATAACTTGAATAGTGCTTTTAATCGAGCAAAAATGAATGCGTGGCTACGATGAGGCCAAATGAAGTTGCATAACAATATGTGGACTTTTTACATCTCGTTGTGACTAGGCTATTATCAAATGAGTCTCTTATGATAAACATTGCACATTAGCGAGAGTGTGGAGTCTTGTTTGATATTAGTACCAATGCCTTGTGTGATGAGCTTACCATGAATCTTGTGTGATGACACGTAGAATTTTCCCCATTGGTCCGATTGACTAAGTGATGCAAGCTTTTGAAATGATCTTAGGCAACAATTTTGAAGAGTGAAACAATTTGACAATATGCCTCTTTTGTGGCCAACCTTGTGAGTGTGTGAACTTTGCTTGAAACTCTTTTGAGCCTTATCCTTTTCTTGGAAGAAACTTGATGAAATTTGTAACCCCTCTTTATCCATTTACCCATAATTCTCATGAAGTGTGGTTTGTTTTAATAGCCAACTTAGGGGGTGTGGTGAAAAGAGAAGGAAAATCAAGAAGTGTGAAGAAGTCCCCCTTGATCCATGGTTTTGAAAAAGATGGAACCCCTCTATACAAAAAAATAAAAATAAAGAAGAAAAATAAAAAGAATGAAAAAGTTGTGAAAGTTGAAAAAGAAATGGGCGTCCGGTATTCCATTGGAAGTGAATAATAGGGTGAATTTTGAGCACAAGTGAAAATGTTGAAGAAAAGGAAAGAAAGTGATGTTCATACCACATTTCATGAGGATAGAAACCATTGAATCTAAATGACCATACCTTTACACTCAGCCCCGCTACAAGCCTTGAAAAGACTTTTTTGATCTTGAGTGAGCTGAAGTGAATGTTGATTGGAAAATAAGGGCAAAGCTATGAGTGAAGTCATGGATGTGTTCATCTTTATGAGTGTGAGAGTTGTATGTGATTCTGGAACTATAATTTGTTGAAAAATAGTGTGTGAATATGGAATCATTCTTGTTGTGAGGGCATTTGAGTACCTTTGTTGAGCTTGAACTTGCATTTGAAGCAAGTATTGTGAACTTAAGAATCTTTGATGATTGTGAGTCACAACTTGAATCTTTGAGTGCACAGTTAATCCTTGCATGGGTAAGTTGAGTCTTGTTGTGTGAATTCATGATTGAGTCTTGTGTAGCACTGGTTGAGACATCTTTTTTGAATTGCTGAACTTGAGTTTTACTTGAGGACAAACAAAAGTTTAAGTTGGGGGTGTTGATGAGTCCGAGATTTGTACTCATTTAGGGCTTTGTTTATATAGAATTAGTGTCCTCAAATGCTTATTTTGTGCCAATAACTGATGTAAAACCCTTGTTTTTTCAAGTATATAGATTGAGGAACAAAACAAGGACACTAACAAGCAAAAAGGAACAAAACATGCTGAAATGATGAAGAAAGGCTGCCTAGTCATCGCCAAGATTACTCAGTGAATTGCCGAGTGGCTATTTGACCGCCTAAAGTTCTAGTGTGCCATGCCCTGAGGTAAGATATCAAGTTGGCGATGGAAAGGAGCAGTCGACGGATTGCCGAGTAGTTCTGTGATGTAGTGCTGGATTGCCCAAAGTTACAGACCTTGAGCATGCTAAATGCCAAGGCAAAGAGGGGATGAAAGTGACAAAAGGTGGCTTGCTGAGTGGTTTGGCGATCCCTACTTACTTCACCGAGTGACTCTTTGCAACACATTTTTGACGACTATAAATACATTTTTGAACATTTATTTTAGTATCTAATATCATAATATCTTATCATAGCTCATATTTTAAGAACTTAGACAAGTTTTCTCTGCTTTTTCCTAAGCTTCGAAGAATTGAAGTTTTTTACTTTTGAGAAATTGGAAGTGGGTCTTTGAGATTCTTCGAATTGGAGCATTGTAAGGACGAATCTAGTCTTACCCAATTAATGGACAATCAATTTGGTTACGACTTTTACCTTTTTATGATGTCTAGCTAAAAGCCCAATTCTTGGGGTCTGATTATGTGATTATGGGCTGATTTAGTTTATGGGTATTGCTAATTGTTAGTTTAAATGCTATTTAGAAGTATGCTCAATAATTAACTGTGGTTTCATTTAAGAATTGTAGTTGCAAATGCAGTTCTAGCCTTGTGTTTTGGCTTTCTCGAGAGAGAGGTTTTAGAACTAAAGTTTTTGATTGATGGTTAGTGGGTATTGGGTTGACCTAAGTCCAGGTCGAGAGAGATCCTAAACCCAATCCCACATTTTTAGCTTGAGAGAGTGAATGGGCTAAGGTTTGGGCTGTTCTTATTTTGCATGCTTGTTGATGTTTGAGAGAAATCAACTTGATTCGGGGTAAATTGTTTGAGACAAAGTTTATCTTCTCTATAGCCTAGCTTACTCACTGATATTTAGTTATTTTCTAATAGTTGCAATCACCCATTTGCCTATAATCGAATCACATCCCAAGAACCCGTCTCATTATTGTTATCTCATATTGTTTGCCACTATTTGAAGTTGATAATTAAAACCAAAACCCCCCATTTGACATTCCTGTCACCCCGTGATTTGAATGTTGATTTTATTCGATAACTTTTATTCCTATGACTAATTTGAACATGTTCATACTTCCCAATTGAATCTTATACATGTACCGCTCCTTGTGGAGTTCAACCCTAACTCATTTAGTTGGGCTATTTACTGACTAACGATCATTGACGCTTAGAATTGGATGAAGTGTCTTTGAAACGGTTAATCAAGTGCCTTAGAGGGATTTGAGCTTGGTTTCAAGGTAGGTGATGGTTTGATTTCTTGTATGTGTGATATATGTTGGTGATTACTTCATTGTAATGCATGTATGTATGTGAATGAAGCCTTGTTGATCAAACCTAATGAAATGAGTACGATTGAGTAAATGTATGCCATGATTTGACACTTGATTGTATGATTATGAGAATATACATATGAGTGTGATTGTAATTGTGGTTGTGTTGAATGGATTGAGTGCCATGTTTCGACACACTAACTTGGATCGGGTTTCACATTCCGGCGCATAATTGGATCAGGTGTCATGCCCGTCACACTAATTGGGATTGGGTGTCACATTTCGGTACACTAACAGTTTGAGTATGGGTTCCATGAGAGGACCATTGATCGTTATATCTACTTGTTATTAAAGATGTTGAATTTGTGCATTGCTCCTGAAATGATAATCGATATGTATATATATATATTTTGTACATGTATGTGTTTAACTTGTTGTGATTACTGGTATATGTTGTGCTTATTAGAATAGCCGTCTAATCCTACCAATACACTGTGGTTATGTACTGATACTGCACTTGCTCGTTCTTTGTTGAGTACAGGGCATCTTTAGGCGGTTACTGATAAACCTTACTAGGAGATCAATGATCGAGACTAGATTTCAAGGGTGAGCCAATTCTTTTAGGCTGCTATGAAGTTCTTCTTATTGTTTAGTCCATTCCTTTGGACTTAGACTATTTAGTTATTTCATATGTTAGTTGGGATTGTACCCCTTTTTCTTAGATTTGTTGAACTTTAGAGTGTTGGTACATTGACTTAATTTCAGGTTCTAGGGGTGTTTTTAGCAATGTTTGATAGTCGTTTGTTTAACTTTAGGATTTTATGGCAACTCCAATTTATTTCTGTATTTAAACCTTCTTTTGTATCTTTAATGTCTTAGTTTTCATAATTTTTTTGAGATGAATTGTAGTTAATGGTTCTCCCACCAGAAGGTTAGTGTGGGTGCCTATCACGACGGCTTGGGTCGTGACACCATAGAGGAATCAAAAGACTTATCTAAGTTTTCATTTGATGAACTAATGGGCTCTTTGCAATATCACGAGTCACATATCAATAAGTCAATAAAGAGAACCAAAGAAAAAGATTTTCAAGTGAAGGAAGAGCATCCAATTCAGAATGAGAAATCTTTAGAACAAGGAGCACGAGGATGTGGCAGAGGCTCTTTTAGAGGTAGATGATGTGGTAGAGGCAAAAGCCAATCTGGGTGGACAAATAGCCGTAAAAGCGAAGTGCAGTGTTAGAATTGTCATAGGTTTGGCCATATAGAAGCTAAGTGCTGGTATTAAAATGATCAAGATTGTTATGCCGTGGAAGTGGAAGAAGAAAATGTGCTTTTCATGGCTCGCTCTACCACCATAGATTATAAGACTGGTGTTCGGTTTGTCGATAGTGGATTCTCCCATCACATGACCGGTGAAAGAAAAGGATTTAAAGATTTAGATGAGACAAAAATGAGGAGAATTTGGCTTGGTGATAATAAGGAAATTCAAGTTGAAGGTGAAGGTACTATTGCTGTCCAAACTAGTCAAGGTAAAGTGAAACTTATTCAAAATGTGTTAGTTTGGCACATAACTTACTAAGTGTTGGGCAATTGTTGAGTTGTGCATTCTCGATATTGTTTGATGATGACTCATGTGTTATTAAGAATAACAAGTTTGGTCAAATCTTAGCTAATATTCACATGACAGATAATAAATTGTTTCAACTTGAAGTTTCAAAAATTGAACAAGCCTTGATTGTTAGTGAGAATAATCTTCACGAATCTAAGTTGTGGCATTTGCGTTATAGACACTTGAATATGATTGGATTGAGATGGTTAAGTCAAAATAAGATGGTTCATGGTTTGCCAAATATAGGATCTGTTGAAAATATATATGAAGGTTGTATATATCATAAGTAATATAGAAATTGTTTTTCTGTTCGAAGATCCTTAAGAGATACTAGCTATCTTGAAATTGTTCAAGCATATTTGTGTGGTCCTATGAACACAAAATCTCTTGCTGATTCTCAATATTTTTTGTTACTAATTGATGATTATAGTTGGATGAGTTGGGTATATTTTTTGAAGCTCAAATTAGAAACTTTTGCAATCTTCAAAAAATTTAAGGCGTTGGTTGAAAACCAAGTTGGTAACAAAGTTAAGGTTCTGCTTATCGACTAAGGAGGTGATTTTTTATCACAACAATTTAACTTGTTTTGTGAAGAAAATGGAATTTGCAAGGAATTAACTGCAGCTTACACTCCGAAACCAAATGGGATCGCTGAGCAAATTTTGACTATGGTACTTTTGATGTACGAATTTTAATCTCTATGCTTTTTCAGATAGTGATTGAGCAGGGAATGTGAACGATAAAAAGAGTATTTCTGGGAACCTTTTCACTCTTGGTTCTACAGCTATTACTTGGAGCTCAAAGAAACAATCAACAACATCATTGTCTTCTTCCGATGCTGAGTATGTTGCAGCAACATCTTCAACATGTCAAGTGTTGTGGCTGAGGAAATTACTTGCTGATCTTCACCAAGAACAAAAGAGAGAAACAAAAATTTTGTGTGATAATTTATAAGCAATTGCAATGGCCAAATATCTTGTTTGTCATAGAATATCAAAGCACATAGTTATTCGTCATCATTTCATCCGTGATCTGGTTACAGAAGGGTTGATTGAACTAAAGAGTTGTAGTAGAGAAGAACATGTGGAAGATATTCTCACTAAAGCACTTCCTCTTGCAAAGCACAATTATTTTATGTTATGCCTTAGTGTATGTGATTTTGAATAAAGGGGGAGTGTTGAGAATTGATTCAGAAAAGAATCTAAGTTACTGTGTAGGATAAATTATTTACTGTGAGTTTGAATTAGTCTTTTACTGTCGTTGAAAGAGTCTTTGTTAGGCTGTTATTTGGTTGCTATTTTTCTGGCAATTTCCTAGTTTCTAGTCAAGTGGGAGTCATGGATAGATATTGTCTTCCTGAGTCTGTAATCCTATAAAAGCAGATGTTTCCGGTTAATAAAGAGGGCACTTTTACAAAGTATTTCCTTCGTATTCTTTGTGCAGTTCTAAGATTTGTAGTTAAAGAACCTCTGTGTTTCCTACAAGAACGTCATGGTTCTTGAGAAAGAGTATATGTAAGTTAAGACTCTATTTCCTCCATGTAGCAATCAAGGTAAGCAATATATCCAACATGTTGAAACAAGTAAGTTTTTTTCAGAACTATTGAGATTTAATTTCATCCAAGTTTTTTTCAGAACTATTGAGATTTAATTGCATAGATGACTGAAATTAAACTTTTATGTATCAAACAAAATAAAGAGCTAGACTAGCTAGTAGTTATTCTTATATATGTACTCCTTCATTCTTCTAATCACTCTCACTTGTAGTTTATGGATCAGTAGTGGTCCGATACTCTTATGATTTCAAAAAGCCTCATTCTGGCTCTCCAAGAATGATATATTACCGCTGCAACTACTGCCGATAACATAGCTTTGCTCACCGATCGTTGTGTCCTTTTGATCATTTCTATCCATATGCCTTGTAATGTCAAGTCTTACAAGTTTAGGCCATTTTTTTTGTAGAATTTTTTTACATTCAATACAATAATTTATCAAATAGTCATTGTGAATTTATATACAAATAGTAGTGATTTGTTTTCTCTGGGTGCTTTGGTAAGGGATGAGGAAAAGGACATAAAAAATCTACCATGTCTTCTAGTCAAGTTCATACTCAATTTCATTCATCTACCATGTGATCTATCTTAGTTACTTAGTTTATATTGGCTAGTTCTTAAAAGGGATCTATTCTATATACATTAATCTAATCAAAAGTCTAATCATAGTACAATAAAATTAAAGATGTATATGTGCTCGCTCAAACCTTGTGGTTTAGTATCTTGGTAGAATATGTGCTCGCCTAAACCTTGTTGTTACACTTCCATGGGAGGATAGTGACAACCAACAAGTTGATCAAATGGAAGATCAACGTGGAATCAGAGTGTGGACTTTGTAGAACTACTGATGAATGCAGAGATCATTTGTTCATTTCATGCAACTATACTCTCAACATATGGGCAAAGCTATTAAGTGGATCAAAAAATTAATGGTCAGTGCCCAAACCTGGAAACAATATGTAGATTGGGAAACTCATTATAGAAGATAAAGATCACAAAGTGCTAGACTATTTAGAATGGTCTTTACTGAAGCGATGTATGTCATCTGGATAGAGAGATGTCTGAGTTGCAATTAGTTAAATCGTACATGCAATTAGGTTTATACTGTTGAATCATGAATACATCATGTATGCAATTAGTTTTAAGTTGTTGAATCATGAATACATATAGTTGCCTCACTTAACTATCGTCTGCCATCTAGTGCTTAACTTCATATTGAATTGCAACTTTTTTTTTGTCTATTTCCATCATTAGCCATTGTTATACATCTTCTTCTTGCTTTACTTTTTACACAATTTCTGCATAGTTGATGCACATTTTACTCTCTTTTTTCATCTTATTTACTATAGAAGTGAAATTCATCATCGTTTATGCTGTGTTCATTAACTTAATTCATATTTTAGTATTGTAGGATAAATTAGAGAGTGTTGACATAATCATCGTGATCATATATCTGGATGGATGAATGAGTAATGGAACAAATGGAGAGGAAGCTTGCATGTAACTTATTGAACAATAAGCCACCTATATAGGCTCTTAAGTATATTCCCAAGGGAGTAGACAAGAAGGAATGGGAGTGGTTAGTTAAGGAAAAACAAATTCCCAACTAGTGATTTTATAGTCTATTTTGTCAAAGCTTTCATTTCACAGCTCGTCATAGTATTTTAGATGTGAAACTTTCAATTTGCAAAATTGCACTTCAAATTTTATTTTTTACATTCAATTTCATAGCTTTTTGTCATATACAATGGATGATTTTGTGGGGGTTAGGTATAAATTTCGTTGTCCTTTCAATTAACAATATAGGCGAGAAGTAGTAGAAACCGAGCTATGTTGAAGATGTTTCATCATATTGGTAGCAAGCCTGTTAGATAGATTATTTATCAGCAGGTGTTATCCGCAAGTATCATCACACATATATTTTCTATACGTATAGTTGCACGCACGTGCTTTTCCTCTTTTTATTTTTTCTTATTTTCCACATACAATTGTTTTAGAAGTACTATACTGCATTCATCCTTGTAGTAGTGGAGATGTGTTTGGTCCATTTTTCTTTAAATCATCATATAGTTGGAATTTCTTCATCGTGGCTTACATTTCTATGATTATTGCCAACATATTTTTTACTCCCATTGAATCATATCTATCATATAGTAATGATGATGTCATGCAAGTCACTTTTCTTGTTGTCAAATATCACTTGGGTCTTTATCCATGATTGATTTTTTTGGATTAAAATCATAGAAATATTCTTACAATATTGGATGTATCACACACAAAAGCATTTCTCTACCCAATTTTACCACAAAGGAGAATACCACTATTAATCCAATAACAAATTATTTCACTTAATCATCTTTAATTTGATCAAGGTTATAGTCAGAAACAGTAAGAAGCTATTGTGTAGAATCAAGTCTAAGATTCCTTCTTCATGTACTTACTTGGACATACTAGAATCATATAAATGCCACAATAACAACGTTTACGATATGTTGTGCCCCAATCCAAAAATATGTCCAAAACAAATTATAGGGACAGAAACTCCTACTTATATGATCTATTTCCCTTAATCAAAAGAACAAAAAAAGATCCAACAATATGATAATTTCCTTAAAATTACAGTTCAACCTATAATACTAAAATACTTAGAAAAGTAACTTTGAAGAACATGGTAAGAAACAATAATATTTAAAGAGTACTTTAAAAACTAGAAACTAGCAAAGAAAATAGATCATAAAACATATTAGAAATAATAAAAAATATATTTTCTCAGAGAAGAAAATTGAGTCCGCATAGTGTGTCCTTTAGGAAATTGTTCCCCTAAAGTTTCCGAGGTTAATGAAATATATCCTCCCATAATAAAACGATATTACTCACTGGTGTATCAGTAGCTAAAATGATGGTATCAGTGAACCATTCAACAACAATAAAGTATACTTATAAAAGAAGAAGAGAAAAAGATGAGTGGAACAGATGTTTGTCTTGTCAAGTGTTCTTCAGTCCCTTGTGCAGCTCCAGAAAATGACACTAGGGACACTTCCCCCACTATTATTCTGGATCAGTTCGTATTCTAAGTTATAAGCTTATTGTCTTGACCTGTTCTCATGAGCCATTTTTTTATATATAAAATCATCAATTTTGATTTACTCAATATTGAGCGGTCTATTATATTTTGTGCCCTTTGAATGTCATGGGGTGAAATGTGTCAGAATGAGATAATTTGTTTATGTCTTTGGTTAGCCTAGTGGACTAAATTTATCTACAAAAAAAATATTCATCTACCTACTTTTAGAGAATAATTTAACCATTGAGATAAAAGAAGGACAAAATTTATAGAGTGGCCTTAGAAATGATTAGACGGTGAAAACCATTGAGTCCTTACCGAATCCTTCCCTAATGAACTAGCTAGCTTTTGAGATTAATTAAATCTCTGTCAAGATTAGTTCCATTTTCTTACAATTTGCTGAAATACTCAATTCTTTGTTAGAATACTAATTTGGGATTTGTTTTTGTTTGTGTATAGTGGTGATCCAACAATGTATGAGTCATATTGGAGACAAAAGGGAACAAGTGTGACATAACATTCCATGGTGATGATTCATTGAGTTATTTTGCTAATGGTAAGAGCTTGTGTTGGTTCTTGGAGTCAAAACTAGAGGAACAAATTAAGAGGCTGCATAGTGTAGTTGGAAATGCAATTGTTGATGATCATTATATTGTTGTTGGCACAGGATCAAGCCAGCTTGTGCAAGATGCCCTTTATGCTCTTTCTCCATCTGATCAACCTGAACCAATCAGTGTAGTTTCATATACACCTTTTTATTTGGTACGCATTTATACAATATTTTTTTTTACTTAAATTGTAAAGGATATGCTCTGCTCAATAAAATTAGCAGTTTGAAGTTATGGTTCTTGGTACATGTTAGATCCATTAAATATAACATTCGTTTTTCCTTTGCTGGATTTTAAATTCGAATTTTTAGTATTCACAATCAACATCAGTAATCACTAGGTTAAACCCTTAAATACAACATGAATCACAATTCTTGGAAGACATCATGTGACTTACTAAGTCAAATTTAAAAGTGTCATTTTTCAATGTTTACTAATAAGTTTTGTCTTTATGCAGGCATATCCTGATGTGACTCTTTTTGTGAGGTAAGTGTTATTCGTCTTGTATTCCTAAGATACTTAGAACAAAACTTTGAAGAACTTGGTAAGACCTAATAAAGTTTAAGAACATTTTCACAACTAAAAAATTAAAACTAGTACAGAAACTAGAATCAGAAACAGAATAGAAAGAATATACGAAATATTTTTCCTTAAAGAAGAATTGTTGTCAATCTGTGTTTAAAGAATCTTACTAATTCCAACAAACTTTGCAGAAACACGAAGTTACCAAAGTTTAATGAACAAGTGAAGAACAGAAGAACATAAATTAATTCACAAAATTAAAATCTGTAACACATACCAGAATCTGGAAAAACAGAAAGAAGATCAAGCCCACTGAATGCACAGTGTCCCCTTAAGGAAATTATTCCCCTCTAGTATCCGAGGTTTGATTTGGAATATGTCCTCCCAGGATAGAACGATCTCAATCACCAGTGTATTGATACCCAAAACACTGGTGTCAGCGAGCCACTCAACGGCAGTAAAGTACACTTAGAATACTAGATTTAGTAGTAGAAGAAGTCTAGAAAATTTCTGTTTTTAAAATGAGAGGAAATTCCTCAATTTATAGAAAACAAAGGGTAGTGTGAAAAGGTTCTTATTGTGCCTTACCGGAAAGGTCACAAACCTTTGGAAAAGTCACAATCTTTCGGAAAAGTCACCACCTTTCATAAAAGTCACAACTTTTCATAAAAGTCACAACTTTTTCATAAAAGTCGCAACTTTTCATAAAAGTCACAACTCTTCATAAAAATCGCAACTTTTCATCAAAGTCACAACTCTTCATAAAAGTCGCAACTCTTCATTTTCCATTCACACCTTTTAAAACCCAACAGTAAGGACTACACAAATGGGCAGGAGATGCAATTTTTTTTTTTAGAAAGATGGACCTTATATTGAGTTGATTACATCTCCAAATAATCCTGATGGGATTATTAGAGAGCCTGTAGTTAATGGAGATCTAGGAAAATTAATCTACGACTTAGCTTATTATTGAACACAATATACTTGTAATGACCCTTCAGGTTATTTTTAAATTAAAGAATTCTTTCCCTCGTATAGAGCATTCCTGTAGCGACCCCAAGTCATTTATGACTTGCTGGCACTGACTGTTCGGTCACCTGGTCGTTCGTTTGGGTTTTAGGCCCATTTCCCTGTTTTGGAGATTTTTATAACTTGAAAAGTTGACTTTGGTCAACCTTCTTGGGAGTCGTGCTCGGATGAAAATTCGACAGCTAGGTTAGCTTCGGAAGATCGATTTTGGTCTAGAACGACCCTTTGTTCACTTCCCGAGGCTTTAGATGGCAGTTGTGGAATCTGGCTCAAACGATACTGGGTGTGGGACCCACTTTTCATCGAAGCAATCTCCAAATGGAAATTTCGCCTCCACTGTTGAGTCCGAAATATCGTTTCCAATTAGATTCCATATATGATTTGTATTTTTCTGATTTCGAACAAGTCCGGAACATCGAAATTTAAGTTTGAAGGGCTGTACAATTTTGACGCGGCGGTGACGTGGCAGAGCCACGTGGCAGCGGCTGGAAATCTGGAAATTTCCAGATTTTAGGACGAGTTCGTCCAATTTTTTCCCTCAACTTCAACATCAGATTTCTCCTTCATTTTGAGTCCAAATTAGGTGCTTCAAGAAGCTAACTTCAAGAGAATTTCGTGGGGAATCTAGCGGTTATCTCAGAAACGCGAGGGGAGGCTTCGTTTGAGGTAAGGAATCGAATTTAGCCACTGCTAGGATGATTTCCGAATTGAATTATTGTTGAATTTTGAAATGTGAGATCTTGGTCATCTTAGGTCCGTTTTGAGTCATTCTTGAGGCTAACTTGTAGAGTTTTTCGCAAGGATCGTCGTGGTATAATCTGTTTGGGTTGAATGGGTCTCGTTTTTTCAGAAATTGGTGATCAAGGGGCTGCCCATTTTAATTGTTGTGGCTGATTTTCTGCGTTTTAGGCATCTGTTTGTGCTAAAATTTTGGGGTATTAGTTTAGTAAGGTATTTGGGACGTTTCCACGGATTCAATTTCGAGATTCCAATTGTGGGCCCCACAATCCCGTTTTAGACCCAATTTTGGGTCCATCTCCAAAAAATACAATTTTAGTGTCAATATTCGTAATGACGAGGTGATTAACCTTTTGTTAGTAGGGAAGCGTTCGGAGACCGTTCGGAGGGGAAAAGATCTGGTACCGTGAGTTGGAGCACGCGTGGTCATGTCTCTTGATATTATTGAATATCCATATCTTGTGGTGTATATGATAATATTGATTTGAAGTATGTTTGGCCTTAGTCTAGGCTTAGACTAGTGTTGCCATAGACTTGCGAGATTTCAGATGTCGTTGGGCAGTAGAACTTTTTCCGATGCCATTTCGGACGGTCAGCTCCTTGTAGATTGATATAGCAGACTTGAGTCTGATAGTCGGTAACTCAGCTTATGACCTTGTATCCATAATGCCCTGCTTTTCTGTTAGCTACAGTGCCCGGTTAGAGTCCGTGGTCCGGCTTACTATGTCCAGGGCTTAGCTACGGTGCCGGTTCGAGTCCGTGGTCCGGCTTACCGTGATCGGTTTTGGCTACGGTGCCGGTTAGAGTCCGTGGTCCAGCCCACCCGTGCCCGACCTTTGGCTACAACACCCGGTTCGAGTCCGTGGTCCAGTCCATATAGGTTGACTCATTAGCTATAGTACCCGGTTCGAGTCCGTGGTCCAGCTTGCACGTGGTGTTTTTCCAATTCCTCACTAAAGCTTTAGTTAGTCTTGATTATTCTTATCTGTAGGTTGAGGTTTTGGAGGTTGGAGAGATTGCGATTAAAGTCCGGGACGTAATGAGATCCTGGAATATGATTGGGAACGGTTCAGTTAAAAGTCCGGAAATTGGTAATATTGTGATAGACCTTCTAGCTCCATTATTTTACTTTATCTCGCCGATGCATCCGCTTTAGGGCTTATGGGGGTCCGTGCAGGTGGTTTCTTTTATTGTGCACGAGCGTACCCGTCGGGTTTATGGGAGCCCGACGGAGTTAGTTAGATTACTTGTCTTTGTTGCCTGTACGCTCGTGTACATACCCCCATTGACTACTCTTTGCACTTGATGTGACCCTTTATTTGCATTTCAGTTCACTTTTGCTTATCTTGCTCGGTCGGCCTATGATGCCTACTGGGTACCTGTTGTTTTGGTACTCATGCTACGCTCTGCATCTATTTTGTGATGTAGGTCCGAGCACTAGTAGCCAGCGTTGATCGAGCTTGGAGTAGACTTATCCGGAGACGGGGGTGAGCACACGACGTTTTGTACTATTTTAGTCTCCATCTGTATATATAGACTTGTCTCTTTCCTTTCGAGACAGTCCCAGTCTCGTTGTCCGTTTTGGGACTTGTACTCATTTTGTAGTAGCTCAGTCCGGGTGACTTCCCGAGGTTACGGGAGGGATCTTTATTTGTATATATGTTTTGGGTTGGTTCCGCTTGTTTATATTGTTATTTTCCTACTTTTGTTTGATTTCTACCCTCAGACCCATTACTTGTTGTTCTAGGTTACGGGTTGGCTTACCTGCTGGTGGGTTATAGTAGGTGCCATCATGACTTGATAAATCGGGTCGTGACAATACTACTATTAACTCACCTGCCAACCATGATCTTATGCTCTTTACTATTTCAAAATGCACTGGCCATGTTGGTTCTAGAATTAGGTAAGTTTTTAAAACATTAATTTCAAGTGAGCTCGCAATAATTAGAAAATATTTCAATTTATCACTTATTATAATTTGATTTGCATGTAGTTGGGCACTTGTTAAGGACAAAGAGGTGGCAAGGAAAATGACTAAGTTCATGTAGATCGGTAAAATTGGTGTTTCAAAAGAAGCTCTACTTAGAGCTGCTAAGATTCTTGAAGTGGTCTCTAATAGTTGTTTGGATTTCACATTGGAAAATTTATTTGAATATAGTCAGTCTCTTATGACTAACAAATGGCAAAGGTTAAGAAAAGTTGTTATGGACAATGACCTTTTTGTCCTCCAAAATTACCCTCCTCAATATTGCCTATTCACAAAAGACTTGTGTGAATCACACCTTGGTAATCACGAAAATATTACAACGTAACATTTTCATTTTAATTTATTTAAAAAATAATGTAACCTCATATACTTGAAATTTCTTTACTTTTTAAACTATAATATTGATATATATTTGAAAAAGTTTTATTTTCTTTTGAATTTGAAATTCATATTGTTTTATTGAAACAACTTTTGCATTGCTAATTTGAAAAGTAGGTGAAGAGGGGGATTGTGAAAAGCTTCTTAAAGAACACACGATTCAAATAAGGAGTGGAAGAAGATTTGGAAGTGATTCAATAAATGTTAGGATAAGTATGTTGAGTAGTGATGAAGACTTCAACATTTTTCTGAAGAGGCTTATGGCTATTCAAGGATCTACAAATAGAAAATAAGACATTTATGCATGAAATATTACTTTGAGACATTATATTGTCATTTTCTTTTTGCAGCAATGAAACTTTGATTTTGGATGTGTTAAAGTGTAGAATAATTTTTCTTATTGATAGAACTTCATTGATTAATGCCTAAAAGTGAATTGTTCTTTTGATTTTTGTGATATTAGATGTGAAATGTCTATTCTTCAATTAACTCAAGTGTGTGTTGAAGTATGTTATATTTGAATTATTTTTGGAATTGTATTACTGTCAAATATGAAGTAACAATACATATTCAACTTAATATATTGATAATTAAGATGTAACTAAATAAATATTAAATGTATTTAATTAGAAATCATAGGAATCAAAATTAAAATTAATTTATATATAGAAGAAAAGGAAAAACAAAAACAATCGGTGTGAACAAATGAAAGACAGATAGAAACCCCACTCTTTCATAACAAACAAACAATCTTTTATATATATCTAAAGATATTTCTAGACTAATACCTTATAAATGATTTCACACACAATATGACCTTAATAACTAAAAAAACTAAAGGCATGCATAGACATGCTGAGGTGTAACAACGTGAATAAGGCTCACACATAAGGCTATAGTTAATACTCATATGAACAGATAATCAAGTAACACAATACAATAAATCTAGCCAATGCAATGCAATAAGATGAAGAAATGACTTGATTGAATCAAGGTCTTCGCACAACCTATTATATACACTTTGCCAAGCTTTAATTCCAGAAAAAGATCCATGGGGGACTTGCAATCCATATAACAATCTCAATATCTCATCAACTTTTCACCTAGCTCATGGTCAAGGATAAATGTTAGGTGTCTCATTTTCTTTCTAAAATAAATAGCTTTTCTCCACTTTCTCATATTTCCAATGAACAATAATATGTCAAATGAGGATGAATGCATCACAAATACAACACAAATGAATAATCAATTCATCAAGGATTTTGAGTCTCTAACCGATGTTCAGAATTAATAATGTTGACCAAAGTCAACCATACTAATAATTCTCAACTCAAAAGGGTCAAAATCACCAAAAACACATCTGATCGCATCGGAGACCACACCAACCATTCCCACAATACAAACTAAGAATGATAACGCTATGGGAAAGGGAAAAATGGTCATTTCCTAATAAAAACATAAGAAATAGGATATTACATGAGCGTATAGCCATTTTGGATAGGCAGGTCCAAAATCTTATGATAAAAAAGATTGCTTAAGTAAAGGTGCATTAGAAACACTATTTAGTTGGTGAGGCAACTCAGGAGACAGAGTTTGATATGCATACTAGTATCCTTAAATTTTTTATGCTCCAAGTACTTTCTTTTGCTTTATGATCGAGGACGAACATGATATTTAGTGGTGGATAATGTAATAAGCCAGTTGGTCATTTTTAGAAATTTTTGTAAACTTATAATTTTTTCCCTCCCATTATCAACCCCGAGTATTTTCTAATTGAGTTTTGAAAGGTTGTTTCGACCATTGAATATAGTCAGTCTCTTATGATTGACAGATTATAGTTGTTAAGACAAGTTGTTATGGACAATGACCTTTTTTGTCCTCCAAAATTACCCTCCTCAGTATTGCCTCTTCACAAAAGACTTGTGTGAATCACAAAAATATTACAACATAAACTTTTCTTTTTAGTTTATTTAAAAAATATTGTAACCTCAAATACTTGAAATTTCTTTACTTTTTCAACAATATTATCGATATATATTTGAAAATGTTCTCTTTTCTTTTGAATATTAAAATTCATATTGTTGAAACAGAATTTGCATGGCTAATTTTCAAAGGAGGTGAAGGATTGTGAAAAGCTTCATAATGAACACAAAATTCATACAAGGGGTGGCAGAAGATTTGGAAGTGATGCAAGAAATGTTAGGATAAGTATGATGAGTAGAGTGAAAACTTGAACATTTTTATGAAGAGGATTATGGATTTTCAAGGATCTACAAATAGAAAATAAGACATTTATGCATGGTTAACTTAGAGACATTATATTGTCATTTTCTTTTTGCAGCAATGAAATTTTAATTTTGGATGTGTTGAAGAGTAGAATAATTTTCCTTATTGATAGAACTTCATTGATTAATGCCAAAAAAGTGAATTGTTCTTTCGAATTTGTGATATTAGATGTGAAATGTCTATTCTTCAATTAACTCAAGTGTGTGTTGAAGTATGTTATATTTGAATTATTTTTAGAATTATATTACTGTCAAATATGAAGTAACAATACATACTCAACATAATATATTGATAATTAATTAAAGATTATATTTATTTGATTAGATATCATAAGGATTAAAATTAAAATTAATTTATATGTAGAAGAAAAGGAAAAACAAAAACCATTGGTGTGAACAAATGAAACAAAGATAGAAACCCCACTCTTTCATAACAACAGTACAAACAATGGTTTTATAGATATCAAAAGATATTTCCAAACTCACACCTTATAAATGATTTCACACACAATATGACCTTAATTACCAAAAAAACTTAAGGCATTCATAGACAGGCTAAGGTGTAACAACGTGAATAAGGTTAACACATAAGGCTATAGTTAATACTCATATCAATAGATAATCAAGTTACCCAACACAACAAATCTAGGCAACGCAATGCAATAAGATGATGAAGTGATGTGGTGGAATAAAGGTTGTCGCACAACCTATTGTATACATCTTACCAAGCTTTAGCTTCCGGAAAAAGACCCATGGGGGACTCACATTTCATATAAGAATCTCAAAATCTCAATATACAATAAACTTGTAACCTAGCTCGCGGTCAAGGATAACTTTAAGGTGTCTCATTTTATTTCTAAAATAAATAGCTTTTCTCCACTTTATCATATTTCCATGAACAATCATATGCCAAATGAGGATAAATGCATCACAACACATACAACACAAATGCATAATCAATTCATCAATGATTTTGAATCTCTAACCGATGCTCGGAATTAAAAATGTTGACCAAAGTCAACCATACAAATAATTCTCAACTCAAAAGGGTCAAAGTCACAAAAAACAACACATACGATCACACCAACCATTCCCACAAGAAAAAATAAGCATGATAACGCTATGGGGAAGAGAAAACTGGTCATTTCCTTATTAAAACATAAGAAATAGGACATTACATGAGCATATAGCCATTTTGGATAGGCAGGTCGAATAACTTAGGATCAAGAAGATCACTTTAGTGAAGGTATAGTAGAAGAACTATTTAGTTGGTGAGGCGACTTGGGAGACAGATTCTGATATGCATGCTAGATATCCTTAAATTTTTTAAGCTCCAAGTACTTTCTTTTGCTTTATGGTCGAGGACGAACATGGTTATTAGTGGTGGATAATGTAATAACCTGGTTGGTCATTTTTAGAAATTTTTGTAAAATTATAATTTTGTCCCTCCCGATATCAACCCAAGGCTTTTTTGATTTAGTTTTGAAAGTTAGTTTCGAACATTGAGTGAAAGTTGTGAATTTTTCTAATTTTTGGGTTTTTAAAGGGTAAAGTGATTAAAAGTGATTTTTAGTATTTTTTGGAGTTTCAAGTGTCAGAATAAAATTTTGAGAATTTTCAAGGTCCCGAAATATGGAAATTTGTCTTAGAGAGTTGGGGGTTTCATATTTAGAGTCTTTTTGAGGATTGAAGTCCTAAGTTGGAAATTTGTGAAATTTTAACCTTTGGATTGACTCTGGTCGACATCGCTGTTCGGAAGTTTGGATAAGAATTATGAGAGTTCCATTGGTTTCAAGGGATAATTTTAGGCCTGAGTGAGGTCTTGGTTGAATTTTCAGAGGTGTCGAGTTTGATTTAGCCATTTTAGGCGTTATGTTCATTTACTTGAGACTCTCACGAGTTTTAGATCAAGTTTACCTCAGATTCACGTTTTGATGGTTCCATTGATTTTGGAATGCTGAGTTTAAGTGTATTGCTTATGTGATTTGTATGTACGGAGTTCAGAGCTATTCCCGAGGGTCCTTTCGGTGATTTTGAGTTGGTTGCATTTTGCTAGTGTTTTCTATGCCCCACTTCCACAAAGGGTCATCACTTTCACAACCTTCATGATAGAGAGAGTCTAACTAATGCATTCGCGATGATCTGTTTGTGATCATAACCTTCATGTTAGCGAAGACTAGTTCACGAAAGCGAATGCCGAGTTTTCTGGGTTTCACTTTTGCAAACAAGATGCCGCTTTTGCGATATTAGAGACCTTTTTGGCCTGTCATTTCGGGGTTTTACCCTTACTTTTCCCTATTTTGAATTTCGGAGAACGTCTAAAGGCGATTTTGAACTAATTTCTTGTGCTAAATCATTAGGGTAAGCCTTTGTGACCCTAAAACTTCAATCCCCTTTTATCATTTATAAAATTTAACATCAAAACTTGGGCTTTTGATTGACAATGAGAAGGTTTTACAAGAACTTGAGTTCTAAAATAAAATGGTGATTGTGAACTCATTTTATTTCCTTTTTCGAAATTGTTTTCACCAATGAGTTCCAAATTCATTGGATAGTATTTTCAAGTAAATTTTTTTTTTATTCAAACCTCAATTTTGGAATTGGGGTTTTGAGTTCCTTTAACCCATTTTTAAATATTTATGATTTGGTTGTTGCTATTTCTAACATCTTATTGTGCTTACTTGATTGAACTTAGATTGTGTGTCTTTGTACATTGTTCAGAAGGGGAAGACTCAAGTCTTGAATTGACATTTGATTGAATTGAGGCAAGTGATCTTATAAACCCTATAAAACTTGTAGAATCTTGTATTTCTGTTCATTGTGTATTGATTGATGAAAAACCGTGATGGCATTATTGTGGACTTGAATTACTTGAGTTATTGTCTCTTTCTTATGGTGTAAAATTACTTATTTTCATCGATTTTTGTGCACCGTGATTATACATGTGATGATTATGCCGAAGGAAAATAGTTCTGACAAGTGATATTATAAAAAGCCAAAGGAAAATGGTTCTGGGTAGTGATATTGTGCCAAAGGGAAATGGTTTACTTGATACTTGTTGGTTGTTGAACTTTGACTGTTAAACTGTGAATGTTAAGCTCTGTGAACTATGTATTGTAAAGTTGTTAGGTTTGGCTTTTTTCTATGCAAGTTGTAGTTTCAGGAGGTTCGGTTGGGATCAAAGGAGCACTCGTATTCTAACTTAGTTGTGCTTTGTTTACTAGGTTACTTACTGAGTACCGTGTTGTTTGGTACTCACTCTGTAACACCTCGAAAATCAAATTTAGAAGTTGTAGCAGAAAAAATGCAGAAAGTGGTGAACCACGACAGGGTTCAAGGACCGTGAAAGGAACCACGGTCCGTCGACCTACCCGTGGTAGCTAGATAGAACCCACCAGGCACAGGCGTCAGACAACGGAGCCCTCTACGGGCTATGGTCTCGATGATGGCCGTGGTGGCGTTCGTGAACTTGAGCCAACATACCCCAGCCCAAGTAAAGAACCACGTTGACCTTCACGGTCCGTGGTCCTTCACACGGGCTGTGGTAAGGCTCGTGATTGGAATACCCAGAACTAGGAGGCACTGGCCAGTAGACCATGACCCACTTGATGGGCCGTGGTCCCTATGATGGTCCGCCATAAGGCCCGTGGAAGGCCTCCATCAGATTTTATATTGGGGTCATTTTGGTCTTTTTCTCTATGCGTTGGACACCTAAACTACATCGTTTAACCCCTAAACTACGTAGTTTTGGTTAGTTTAATCCTAGCAACTTAATTAGATCTTTCCCTAACCGATTATTCTCCAAAACTTCATCAAACCTAGGGCAAAAGGAGAAGAAACAATCGACCAAGACCTCTCCAGGAACGCAAAAGGTTTTCCTCAGTTCCAGCCCCGAAGTTGAAAGATGTCTCCATGAAATTCATCACCAAGTATTTAGGATTTCACTAGTGGATTGCTTTCTTCCACTAGGTCCCTAGAATTCTTTCAGATTCTTGATTCTCTATCTTTTGTTTAGACCCTAGGTTTCTAGAAACTTTAGATATTTGTTGTGATTTAGCTATTATAGTGTTCTGAATTGAATTATCAAGTTTTCTTGGAATCGTTGTTAAATTCCTTGTATGGACTTTAGAACCCTAGTTGTGTAGATTCTTTAGTTCATGAAATGCATTTCCTAGATCAGTCAAATAGATAATCATGCTTCAGTTTCAAATGTCATATTATCAGTATATAATTGTTATATTCTTAGATTTTGCATGTCAGTATTTTGAGCTATTCGGTATTTCAGCATTTAAGTCATAATGTGGTATATACATATTTAGTTGGAAGTAAACTTTACATCGAGTTGGACTAGGGTTCAACGTACCCTCCTAGTCCTAGAACTACGTGCTGCCTTAGGTTTATAAGTCCTATATGTGGGCATTATATTTAGTTATCACTCTAGTTATGCCTTTATACCTTTGGCAACAAATATTGGGTCCTCTCGATGGGACGTATACATCGGACTCCACGTTTAGCTCACGTGGTTTTATGTCCATTAATAGTAGCTCCCACTGTCATAAATTAGTGCAGTTGACCAGGTCTTCATTTATACCTTAGTATGCATTCTCAGTATGTCATGTTCAGGATTAGTACTTGGTCATTGCATTTAGCTTAGTACAGTATATTTCAGTATTTATATTCAGGTAAGACTATATCATTGCTCAGTATGCTTTGTTTAGTTTATGTATTTTATTCAGCTACATTATATATCCTGCATGCTTAGTACATTCCAAGTACTGATACATACCCTGGGCTACATCCTTTTGTGATGTAGGTTTAGGGACTCAGCATCCAGATCACGTGTAGATCGGTTCCCGATCTTCACTTCAGCAGTTGCAGTGGTGATTCCTCATACTTCGAGGACAAGAGACATGTTTTCTAGATTCAGTCTTTTCATTTTAGTTTTTAGTATGTTTAGTGTTAGCTTGGGCCTATCCCAGCAACTCTAGTCAGTTAGAGGCTTCTTTCAGACATAGTATTAGATTCAACTTTAGATTTGAGTTGATCTTTCAGTTGTATTAAAACTCATAGTACCTTACATTTTCAGATCAGTTGGGTATTCCCCACTTTAGTTATCCTTTGTTTTAAACTTCCGTATAGTAATTGTTTTTAGTTATCTTTCAGTATGCTTATCATATGCCAGCTTATGGTTAGCTTGGGATCACTCGTGATCCTAGGTCCCGTGTTTACGTCAAGGGGGTAGCCTCGGGGTGTGACACACTCCTTGCTTCTGCACTTTTGTAGGTTCCCAATTTCATGTATCAGGACACTACTTCTAGTTCAATTGCCAACGATCGTGAGTAGTAATATAACCCAACTAGTGAGTTGGGTCGAATCCCAAGGGAGTGGTTCGTACTCAAGAATCAATAGAAAAGCATAAATATGCTCAAGTCAATTCTAGCTAAAAGTGTTTACGAAGGAAAAATGATAAATTAAAGGTTGACACAAGTGTCAAATATCAAAAGGTGGTTTGTAGTCAACTAGCAACTAAAAATAGTAATAATATGAAAATACGAATATCGAGATGGGATTCTTGGGATGTGATAGGATTATGGGATAAGGCAAACAACCAGTAATTGCAATTAATAGTAATCGCTGCAAATTAGTGAATAAGCTAGACTTTAGTGGGGGTAAACTTTCTCTCGAACAATTTACCCCAAATTGTATTAGTTTCTCTCGAACACCAATAAACCGCAATGAAGCACAACCGTCGCTTTAGTCCATTCACTCTCTTGAGCTGAATGAGTGGAAAGGGTTTAGGGTTCACTCTCTCGAGCTGAACCCATGACAACCCAATACCCACAGACCATCAATTTAGCAATTTTGGTGTTTAAACCTCTCTTTCGAGCAAGCTAAAAACATAAAGTTAGGATTGTATTTGCAACTACAACCCATTACATTCAACCACAATTAATGAACGAAATCACTTTTAAACAACAAATAGACTATCAATTAGCAATACCCGATAGTTAATTCAACCCATAATAACATAATCACACCCCAAGAATTGGGGTTTTAGCTAGAAATAGTAAAAGGACAGAAATCGATACCGAAATGTGTTTCCATCAACTAGGTACGATTAATATTGTGTTTACAAATGTCTAAGATGAAGAATCGTCAATACCCACTTCCAATTTCTTAGAAATAGAAATCTTCAAAGCTAAGGAAAAATGTCTCTCAAACTCAGTTCTTAACTTCAAAAACTGAATAATAATATGATATCAGATACTAAGCTAAAAATTTAAACAAGTATTTATAGTTGCGAAAAAGTGTGCTGTGAAGAACCAGTCGGCAAAATAAGTCGGGATCACCAATCCACTCGGAGATCCGCCCTTTGGTCATTTGTATTGCCTTTTTGCGTTTGTCTTCAGCATCCTTGAGGTCTTGTAACTTTGGGGGATATAGCACTGCATCGTGGAACCATTCGGCGACTCGCCGACTGCTCCTTTCTATCACTGACTTGATTTTCTCCTTCAGGGCTTGGCACATTGGAGCATTAGGCGAGACCAAGGGCATTCGGTGACTCGCCCAATGGTTTAGGCGATACTCAGGCCTTCTTTTCCTCGTTCATTGAGCTGCCTTGTTCCTTTTTGGTCAATGGTGTCCATGATTTGTCCCTAAGTCCAAATACCTGAAATTCAAGGATTTACATTAGTTATTAATACAAAATATGCATTCAAGGACACTAATTCTATTAAAATTAAGCCCTAAATGAGTCCAAATCGTGGACTCATCAACACCCCGAACTTAAACTTTTGTTTTTCCTCAAGTAAAACTCAAGTTCAGTAGTTCAAAAAGGATGTCTCAAGCAGTGCTACACAAGACTCAATCGTGAATGCACACAAAAAGATTCAATGTACTCATGCAAATATTAATTGTGCACTCAAAGAGTCAAGCTGTGACACACCAATATCAAATAATCTCAAGCTCACAATACTTGCTTCAAATGCAAGTTCAAGCTCAACAAAGGTATTCAAATGCCCTCACACAAAGAATGATTCCATATTCACACAAATGGTTCAACAATTTAAAGTTCCAAAATCAAATGCAACGCTCACACTCACAAAGATGAACACAATGTATGATTTCACCCATAGGCTTGCCCGTATTTTCCAGCCATCATTTGTTTCAGCTCACTCAAGATCAAAAATGTCTTTTTAGGGCTTGTAATGGGGCTGAGTGCAAAGGTATGGTCAATTTAGGCTCAGTGGCTATAGTCCTCATGAAATATGGTGTGAACAACACTTCCTTTCCTTTTCTACATCATTTTTCATTCGTGCTTACAAGTCATCCCCTTATTCACTTTCCATGGACTGTTGGAAACCCCATTTCTTTTTGTATTTTCACAACTTTATTCCACAAATTTTTTGTTCTTTTCTTCTTTTTCTCTCTTTTTTTTGTATGGAGGGGATCTATTTTCTCACAACATTGGTAAAAGGGGACTTTCTTGCACGTCTTTATTTACTTTCTCTTTTCACCACACCTCGAACTTAGGTTTTGGCTTAAGTTGGCTATTCAAACAAATCACAAATCATGAGGATTATGGGTATTGGATCAAGAAAAGGTCACAACGTCATCAAGTTTCTTCAAGAAAAGGTTAAAGCTCAAAGGGTGCTCAAGAGGGGTTCACACACTCACAAGGTAGGCCACAAAAAGAGTATAATGTCAAATTGTTTCACACTCTTTAAAGTTGCCTAAGATCATATCAAGAGATCGCATCACTTAATCAGCCGGACCAATGGGGCAAATTCTAGGTGTCATCACGCATGGTTCACGGTAAGCTCATCACACAAGGCATTGACACCAAAGCCAAACAAGACTCCACACTTTTGCTAGTGTGTAATGTTCATCATAAGAGACTCAATTCGATACTTGGCAAGTCACAATGAGATGCAAAGAGTTAACATATTGGCTATGCAACTTTATTTGGCCTCATCGTAGCCGCCTAATCATTTTTGTTCGATTATGAGCACTATTCAAGTCATCGATATTGATCAAAACCGATACTCAAATTTGCACAAGAACAACCATATTCAATACAATCAAGAGGTGCGAATTTTTTTCTGAAAGGGTCAAAAATCATTTATAATTAAAAACACGAAACCACAAGTTCAAACCTTCCACAAAAAGCAGTGTACAACATAGTTTTAGCTCAAAATCCCAAATGTATAAAACAAAACATAAATATTCACAAAATATCACACAAAAGGTGGACCACACCCCACCATAAATAAAAGCATTTGTACTCAAATGCAAACAAGAATGTCCAAAAGTTAAAATAAAAGTAAGACAGAGAGGGATGTAAAGAGGGGATCTTGTCTACGCATTCGCTCCATTTGACTGGGCATTAGTGCCCGGTGCATCAGTCTGGTCTAAAGCCTCAGTACCCAGAGTCACCTAAGAAGGAACAGTAATAGCACTAGGAGCTGGCAATGGTGTATCTTCCAAAGAAGCATGTACAACAACATCTACCATGGCCTTTTCTGTCTCAGTAAGGCCCTCATATGCAGCTTTCTTATCCACCTCGAGCATCTCCTCAGCAGTTTCCACCTCAGACTCAGGATCAGTTGTCTACTCAACTCTACCCTTATCTCCGATGGTATCCGGAGACATCTCTGGCACATATGGGATCTCCATCATCCCGAAGATCATGAACATATCGGTGGACTTCAGCTGATCTACATCGCTCCGCAACACAGCTATAGAGGCCTTTAAGGCCGTCACAGCCTCAGTGTCCCCTTAGCTATGCTCGCACACCGTTATCCTCACCGCAAGGGCATCAATGATAGTGCTCAAGGGTGTCACAACATCAGCCAAAGAAGTATGAATCATGCCCAGAATGGAGGCCTCGAGTCTAGCAACTCGACGATCCGTGGAATGGGCAAGTTTCCCCAACCAGAGTAATGAAACCAAGTGAGCGGGGTCTGGGAGATAGGAGCAACAACAGGTCTAGGAGGCAGTGTAGCAACAGAAGAACCTAGAACATCAGAAGGGACAACGATAGGGGTATTTAAAGGCCCAGGGGCCGAAGTAGGGAATGATGTTTCTACAACTAGTGAATACGTATCCACAACAGAGGATGAATCCACCAGGTTTGCCTTCTTATTCTTCTCAGCATGGTCCTTTAAATATTCAGTCTCAATTCCCCAAATATTAGTGGAGAATGTGGGAATCACTTCCGCATCCTTCTTTGAATCTCTCAGAATTGGAGCCCGTCTGCATAGTTCGGTGATCAACATCGGGAAGGGCAGCGAGGTCTAGCGCTGCTTGGCCCGCATGAGCATTTCCTTTGTGATGATCATCCTAGGTTTAGACTTGACCCCTTAATGAGATAGCCCAAACAGGCTGCTTTGGCGTGGTGAAGAATAGACTCGTTTTGGGAGGGCATGATCATGCTGCTGATGAAGCCAAACCAATACCTCGCTGCCATATTAAGGTCCTTCTTTTCAATAGCTACTCCAAACTCAAGCCACGTGGGAGTGCTGTCTAATATCAATGGAGCCAGCCAGTTCCTTATGTTCTTCAGAGTTGTCAACCTGATCTTGTGGAGACAGTCATCCTCAAGCCTCGTAGTGCATTCTAATATTGCGTTGACAGCAATACAATCACATTGCACCTTCTTACCCTTGACAACCACATAGTCAATCGGGTTGAATTTAGCTGCTGGTTTCTTCCCCTGTGGTCTCAAGGTCCCATAAGAGGCATAGAACTCCCGGACCCAATTTGGAATGTATGGGCCATGAGGCTTGGTGAAGATCTAGAATTTATGAGCTTTAGACAACTCATAATCTCTGGGTATCTGTCAATGAACCCATCTATGGACAGTCGTTTTTCCTCAATGATTGTCCTTAGCCCCTCAGTCTTTAATCTGTTTATCGACTTGAGAGGTCGACCCTATATAGGAGGTGCTAGGACTAAAGCCTGCTCTGGAATTGGAGGAGAAGAAGTGGTGGGTGGAGGAGTCCTGTTCCTAGACGAATCATGCATTCTTTTTTAGCGTAGCTCTGCCCTTTGTGCTACTACCAACTCATCATCATCAGAAGCTATAGTTTGAGGCTCCTGATGCTCACCCTCACTCTCAGAAGTGGTAAGGTAAGTGTCATAGATGCCATCACTATCGGGGGTTGCCTCCGGTGACACATATGCTTTGCCTTTATCCTTGCCTTTCCCACCAGTTGTGGTGAGTTTTATGGCCTTGCCCATGGATGCAGTTGCATCCTCATTGAGTGCAATCCCTTTTTATTTTCTTCAGGGTGGCATGTTTCTTCCTGCACCTTTAGATCTAGCCATGTCTGCAAAACTGTCACGACCCGGGAGCACCCCCTAGTCGTAACCGGCGTACTCGACCTCGAAGAGGTCTAATACAAGCCTCTTAGCATTCATTCATCGCATAGACACTAAAACCATAAGGAATTAAAAACTTTCTTTACCAAGAAAACATTTCATAAAAAAAAGATATAGCAAGCGGAAGACTTTCTAGACTTTATACATGATGTCTCAAACCATCTAATACTTTGAATACAACATTGGGATTAAGCCCATACAAAACTTAAGCAATACTAAAAAGCCATAAAAGAACATATGGGGTATTGTCCTCGAATATATGAGGACTCACCAAGTCTTCATCTTCAACACTTGGAAACCTATCAAATAGCCATGACATGTCACCATCTCCAAATCCCTACACTTTAGTCAAAAAGGGAAGGAAAGGGGTTAGCACAATTAAGTACTAAGTATGGAAGCCATGCAAAAACATGCTTAAAGGGACGTTTATTGAAGAAACATACTTTTATGCCATTTGGTAAAACTTCATAATAAATAATACAAGTATAAGAGTCACAATATCCAACCATAACCAACATACAAGTCATTAACCACTTTAGCACATACTCCACACATAACCCATTCCTTCACCTTAAACCATCCACCTCAAGTAACCCTTGGACAACACTTTGTGCAATGTATGGATAGCGTCCCATACCACCATCCACACTAAAGCATCATCCTAAGGCCACCAAATGTGAACTTACCACTTATCATGCTTCATATCACAAGCCATCATGCACAACTAGTACCAATGTACAACACATGAACATAATTGACAAGTAAGCCTTTTCATCATTTCTTGACCTCTATCTCAAGTTACCCAAAGCCACACTTAAGTGAAACATGAAGTGACCGCCCATACAATCTCTTTATATACACCTAAGTGTTCCTAAGGGTTACCATAGATAAGGAATGTACCATTATAATATAGCATACTAAGTCAATGTTCACATATAAAACCATAGCCAACCGTATACATACTCAACATATATTCATATACAACCCATGCTTAACTTTAAAAGAACACATGTCATTTCATTACCATAGGACCTCTACCTAATATAATCTTAAGACACACTTGAGTGAGACAAGAAGTGACCGCCCTTACAACCTCTTCAAGCACACTTAAGTGTTCCCCAAGATTACCTTAGATAAGGACATTTTCTTTACAACATAACATCAATAGACCAACATTCTTTAAGAAACCATTTTGGAGACATTCAAGCACATAAGGGGACTTTCACATAATAGTCGTTAGACTTAGGGAACTCACTTTAGTATCTTCAAAGCCTACTCGTGCCATGTGTAGATAGCATCCCATACTACTACCTACACGTTGTAGAACCTATCCAATAACTAGAGTGCACATCCCACATGATGGGAATAGGCATAACCGACATTGACCATACTAGCTAGGTATGGAATCCGGAGTCTATCCTACTCCATGGAGGTTGTTCTACTTGCCAAAGGTAGAACTAGTAAGCAACCCATGTAGGCACATGGTTTAGGGGATGTCCAAGGAAGTTCATTGTGCCCTAGTCTCATACTCAAGTAGGGCCACCATCCTAACCACATCCACTCGGTGCTAGCCTTGTTTCCCATAGAGTATTCAATCACATATGTACTTAGAGAAGGTTCCTTTTCTAGTTCAACCAACTCATAGTACCTCTTCCCAAGAAAGGCCTCATTTCTTAGTCATGGCCAATCAAGGTTCATAAGGATAACTCATTAAATCCCCCTGGAAGGGTGCCTTAGGCCTACCGATTTTTCATTAAGGGTGCCTTAAGCCTACTGGTCCAAGGTTCATCATTTCACACATGAGAAGGGCTACCACCATTAGGTCTACCGATTTCATGGTTTTACAATTACTTAGGAAAGCTAGACTTATGAAAGGACACCATTTCTTAGTTTTGCCGATTCAAGTCTTGGCCTAGAATTCCTCTTTTAGCATTTATAGAAAGGGCACCATTTCTTAGTTCTGCCCATTTCACACATTCATGCATTCAAGACGTTAAGTAACAAGGAGGGACACTTTAGTCTACCAACCAAGTCACAACATTTTCATCTAAGGATACTTCATAATCCAACATCATTTCATATATACATCATGAGAAATCATACTTTAACTCACAATGCTATCCACTTTACATAGGATCATCACAAGATCACATAAAACTCATTCACATCATACCTTCACATATAGCTTCACATAAGACTCATTCACATCATACCTTCACATATAGCTTCATATAGGACTTTACATATAGCCTCATTTATATATAATAATATAACAATACAATAACACTCATATAATGCCCTTCATGGCCTCAATTCACAATAATACAATATTCCAACATTATGCAACAACTTCCCCAATGCCTTCATGGCTACAATTCACAATAATACCACACAAGAACAAGATATAACACTTCCACCAAAGATGGATTCAACCTACCAACAACAATTAATTCAATAAAGAGAGTTCAAGCTTTCTTACCATAATTCAAAGCCATAGCCAAAATCACCAAAAATCCAAGCAATCACCAATACTTCACCCATAAGGCTTACCACCCTTAATTCACCCATTATCAACAATTAATCATGAATAAACATTAAACAACACAAGAGATATCAATACAATTCACTTTACACATAATTCCATCAACTTTGAATTTATAGAAATAGACCCACTTCATAAACACATTTTTGGGTTTTGTAGAATACAAGGATTCATGGAGTTTTTCATCTTAAAACATCAATAATATCATAACTTATCATTTGAAATCGTTTCATGCAAGAACCCTTGAGTTTGAGTAGAAATTAGGCTTTTTCACAAACTTTGGAAAAGTTGAAAACCATTTGAAATTGGCTCTAGGGTGATAGCTTGCCCTAGATAAAGAACTCCCATACCTTTACTAAGATTCCCCAAGAAATTTGATGAAGAAAACGTCTTGCATCCACAACCCTAGCTCCCACTTCTTCTTCTTCTTCTCTTCTTTCTCTCTTCTTCTCTTCTTCACTCAAGAACCTAACTCTTACTCTTTTAAAATGGAAAAAAAATGATCAACAATCAGCCTAATACAACAATATAACCTCAAAAGAAATGGTTTGTGAAAAGACCAAAATGCCCTTAAATTTCCGGACGGACTCCCTGCCAACTGCCCAACTTTCAAAGGGCATAACTCGCTCATACGAACTCGGAATCGAGCAAACTCGGTGGCGTTGGAAAGATCGTTCCAAGGGCTTTCCAAACATAACTGGAAATACTCCTGGATCATCCTGAGCTAGGAGTTATGACTGCTCAAAGTTGGCCAAAACTCACTGATTTCCACACTTGGCCGAATTTCCAGATTCTAAATTTTTTTCCAAAAATGACTACTTCCAATTTCAAGCTTCTTCACTCCAAACTCACATGTGAGGCTCTAGTTTCACTACTTCATTTTTAGGGTCATTACAAAAACATTGGGAAAAAGTTAGAACCAATTCAGTTAAATTCACAGAAAAATAATTGCAGAAAGACACGCCGAACCAGTCGACGAGTCGCTGAATCTCTTTGGCGAGCTAGATCGGGTTTGCTGAAAGGATCAACTTTAAAGCTAGTGCAAGTAGACGATGGGAAAGCTTTTTGACGAATCGCCGACAGCATTCGGCGAGCAAGGATTAGCCCGCAGAAAGTTACAGTGCAAAAAAGGTTCAGGGGTGCAGACAAAGGGCGATCAAGAAGACTTTCGACGAGTTGCCAAGAGCCTTCGACGACCTCAAGCTTCTCGCCGAAAGTTACAGGACCAAACTACTCATTTAGCATGAAATTAAAGGTGAGATAAGGACTTTCGGCGAACCGTTGAGTTGTTCGGCAAGCTCGACTCAGCTCGTTAATCAACCCAACGTGCTTACTTTGAACCCATCATCTCGAATTCAACCCCGCAACCCCCAAAAACAAAATTAAAGCATGCACTAGTCAAATTAAAGAAAGACCCATAGCACCCATTACCTCCGAATACTCAGACTTTTCTCGTTTTTGCCAAATTTGCCCAATTGATGAGTTTTACCCTTAAGAATAATGTCATTCATTCTGTCATTGGACAAATTAGGCCTTTTGGCACAAATACGGGTAACTCAGACTTCACCCAACCAAACTAAATGACATGCAAGCACAACCCCACAAAATTTAAATCATTTCAACGCATAAGAATACATGATTCTAACAATCAAAATAATACGGGCAAGATTATCAACTTAAAATGGGCATTCAAACATTTTAATCCCATTAGAGAGGCCCAGCACACGACAATACGATAATAGGATTGCAAATGAGTACAAATTCGATAAAAATAAACTTGAGGTTTGGAAAACCAACCTTTTATGACGATTAAAACAAGATTAAAATGCTAAGCGACAAAGTAATCCAAATCCGAGCATCAATCAACAACTCAAAAATAGTAATAAAGCAATAAATATAGAAAATAAAGTGCTGGTGTGAGTTTGGTGATATTGGAACTGAAGAGTTTGAAAATTTAAACCTTTGGCCCTATAAAAACTGTCCAATTCTTGCCAATTCGGCGACATTAGTCGTGCTCACCGATCCACTCGGCGAGTCACCAAGTGGATACTTACCTCGCCGAGTTTTACAGAACCTCCAGTTAAACTGGGGATCCAAACAGTGGATTAGATCGAGTTCGCTGACCTGGTCGGCGATGCGCCGACTGGAGCTTTTGCTTGCCATCCTGCACTTTTCAACAACTTTCCCACTTTGACTTACATAAACAACACACCATTATTTCTTAAAGCAAAAACAGAGCGATAAGGAGTCTTGGGTTGCCTCCCAAGCAGCCTTAGTTAACATCGTGGCACGACGCAAGTCCACACTTAATCTCCTTTTTTGGGGTTGACCTTAGTGTCACTAAGTAACCCCTCCTGTTTGTTTGGGTGGAGATGAGGCCATACATGACCCACGAGGTTTTCAATTAGCTGGATATATCTGGAGTGAGAGCCAATTATCTTATTTAGCACTTCGATATTCTTTTCCATCTCTTCCAACACTCTATCATGCTCATTTACCTTTTGGATAATGATTGAGAACACTCCTTCGACGCGTTTACCCTCATCGTCCTTAGGCCTTCTTCGCTTATGAGGAGGGATGTATCTATCCTTCCTTTTGCATTGGACTTCAATCTCCATTATCATTTTGGCCAAATCATCCAGTTGGTTTATCAGTGCAGCCAACCTGAAGTCCCTCCCTACTTCTTGGTTTGTTTTAGCCATGTGATCAAGCAGTTGGGCTGCTATCACATAGGGCTGTTGTGCAATACCTACTGAGATGAGTTGATCAGCCAGAACATTGTTCCTGGGACTAAGACTTCTGTAAAAACATTCCAGGAGGACTACACCGAGAATTTAATGAGTTAGGCATTGAACCAGCAGTGCTTTAAACCTTAGCCACGACTCATAAATCCATTCACCTTCCAATTGTTTGAAGGTTAGGATGCGATCCCTAAACATCATCACTTCTAACGGAGGAAAATCCACTTGTTCGCATTTATTGCCAAACATGCTCACCTCCTCTATTCCAAAGCACAAGCACACGAAACAAAACTAACAATTAAGTAAGTATTACTATAACTAACAAGAAAAAAAATCTAACTTAACTAAAAATTCTTAAGTAACACCACTCCCCGGCAGTGGCGCCACTTTGATTTCATGTATCAGGACACTACTTCCAGTTCAAGTGCCAATGATTGTGAGTAGTAATATAACCCAACTAGTGAGTTGGGGTCGAGTCCAAGGGAGTGATTCGTACTCAAGAATCAATAGAAAAGCATAAATATGCTCAAGTCAATTATAGCTAAAGGCATATACGAAGAAAAACATGATAAATTAAAGGTTGACACAAGTGTCAAATATCAAAAGGTGGTTTGTTGTCAACTAGAAACTAAAAACAACAAACAATACGAAAATACGAATATGGAGACGGGATTCTTGGGATGTTATAGGATCATGGGCTATGGTAAACACCGGATAATTGCAATTAATAGTAAACCGCTACAATCAGTGAATAAACTAGACTTTAGTGGGGGTAAACTTTCTCTCAAATAGTTTACCCCGAATCGAATTGGTTTCTCTCGAACACCAATAAGCCGCAATGAAGCACAACCTTCACTTTAGTCCATTCACTCTCTCGAGCTGAATGTGTGGAAAATGGTTTGGGGTTTAATCTCTCGAGCTGAATCCATGACAACACAATACCCACAAGCCATCGATTCAACAATTTTGGTTTTAAAACTTCTCTCTCGAGCAAGCCAAAAATACGAAGTTAGGATTGTATTTGCAATTACAACCCATTAAATTCAACCACAATTACTAAACGAAATCACTTTTAAATAGCAAATATACTATCAATTAGCAATACCCAGCAGTTAATTCAACTTATAATCACACCACAAGAATTGGGATTTTAGCTAGACATAGTAAAAAGACAAAAATCGATACCGAAATGTGTTTCCATCAACTGGGTACGATTAATACTATTTTTACAAATGTCTAAGATGAAGAAACTTAAATACCCACTTCCAATTTCTTAGAAATGGGAATCTTCAAATTTTCAAAGCTAAGGAAAAATATCTCTCAAACTCAGTTCTTAGTTCTCATCTTCAAAAACTGAATAATAATATGATATGAGATACTAAGCTAAAAATTTAAACAAGTATTTATAGTTGTCAAAAAGTGTGCTTCGAAGGACCAGTCGGCGAAATAGGTCGGGATCCCCGATCCACTCGGTGATTCGCCCTTTGGTCATTTATATCGCCTTTTAGCGTTTGCCTTCAGCATCCTTGAGGTCCTGTAACTTTCTGCTATATAGCACCGCATCGCGGAACCGTTAGGCGACTCGCCGATTGCTACTTTCTATCGCTGACTTGATTTTCTCCTTCAGGGCTTGGCACACTGGAAAATTAGGCGAGACCAAGGTCATTCAGCGACTCGTCCAATGGTTTAGGCAATCCTCAAGCCTTTTTTTCTTTGTTCTTTCAGCTGCTTTGTTCCTTTTTGCTCAATAGTGTCCATGCTTTATCCCTAAGTCCAAATACCTAAAATTCAAGGATTTACAACAGTTATTGAGACAAAATATGCATTCGAGGACACTAAATCTATTAAAATTAAGCCCTAATGAGTCCAAATTGTGGACTCATCAGTTCCCAGTCCAGATTCTAAGTGATTGCTCTTCTTCTATTTTTGAGGGTTTTAAAAGACTTTGAGATGCAACTGCTTGTCATCCCAACATACCCTCTTGTTCCTTATTTTGTGCTTTGTTCTATTCTAGAGACAAACATTGAGACTTATACTTCCAGGTGTTGGGGTTATATTAGAATTACTAAGCTTTTCGCTATTATGTTATTATTGTTTTATTTTCCGCATTTCTTTCATGTTGTTGAATTTGAGGCTGACTTTTCTTGCTGAGAAGAGAGTTGTGCCATCACGTCAAGTTTTGGATCATGAAATTAATGGTTTCTATAGTTGAAACATGAAAATGAGGATTATCCTTAACCAAAAGGTCTTTGTCCTCTTTATTTCTTTCCACGCTGAATAGACATATAGTCTTGAGCCATGTTGAACCTGAAAGACAAACATCAAACATTAGAATGAAAATATATATTAAAAAATTCTTATTTAAAATATTACTTTATTAATCATTGATGAACACACAAATATACATTAGATTTGACAAAAATATATAGGAAGGAAAAACTAGATTCTAAGGGTGTGTTCTATATATGAAGGAAAACATTCTCTTAGAAAATAAGTAGATTTCTTACCATAATTTTGATCTTGTGTGCGGTAGATATGACAAAATATTCTCCTAAAATTATTTATACATAATCTAGAAAAATAGTACTATGAGAGATGGGATGGAGTACTTTATAGGGGTAGGGTGAAGATGAGGTGCGTTGGTGCTTGGAGTGTGAGAGGAGACAATCAATATGGAATGCCTCTTGTAGAACTTTTTTATCCTATTTACATTGAGGAAGTAATTTCCTCATCATTTTTGGAACTTAATTTCCTAGAGAAAATATTTTCCTATCAAAATGCCATTGACAGCATGAAGTTTCTTTTGGAAATAATATTCTACAAAATAATTGTAGTGCTTCAATTCCCTTTGACAATCTTTACAAACTGTCAAAGTTCATTCCATAGAGGCACCCATTGCAGGCACACAATCACTAACTTTATGTCACTATTTTTTTTGTCACAAACAATTTAGTATTATGAATACTAACAATAAAGGCTGAATCTTTATAAAATTTGTTTCTAGTAAATGAAGAAGTTTTTATATTCTTTAGTGATAAGGCACAAGTACCCCCTAGACTATGACCGAAATCCGAGAGACATACCTAAACTTTACTAGGGTCCTGTTACCCCCCTCCCCCCACCACAAACTAATTTTTAATGGAATAAAAACACCACAAATGCTGACATGGCAAAGAGAGTTTGCACAATCTCTCGGACACATGTCAGTTTTTGATTGGTAACTTTATAATTAGTTAGTACATATATTTATTGGTTTGAAAACTTATATATGTTTAACTATTATTATTTTTTTAAAATATTTTAAACATGTACTTTAATTTTACTGTTTTAATTTTTTTTATGCTTTATGTGATTTTCTTCACCGAATGAACTTTTAAGGTTAAATTTCAAATTCAAATGGAGTGGAAAATCAAGAGGTTTTAATCTCTAGAAACCAAAAATAAAACATTGGTTCTAGTTAGCGATGAAGTTTTTCTAATCTTTAAATCATTTAGCCATAATATTCCTGGCGAAGTTTAATATTCTTCTAACCAAATGCACATTCAAATGTACATGGTGAAGTTTTTATATTCTCCAAATCAAAGGATTAGAAAATCAAAAGATTTGAGTCTGCGAAAATTTGACACAATCAAATTTCACATGGAGTGGAAAACTACAAAAGAAAATTAATCTCCAAACAAAACAAATTTATATTCTAAGATCATCACATAATGAACATCTATCCTAAAATTTAAGAAATAAACCTCATAACTTATAAAGGTGAAAATGAAATAAACAAGGAAAATAAACTCGGTTTTTAATCCCATTGAATCATATCTATTTGACAGTAATGATGATGTCATGCAAGTCACTTTTCTTGTTGTCAAACGTCACTTGGGTGTTTATCCATGATCGATTTATTTGGATTAAAATCATAGTAAGATGCTTACAATATTGGAGGTAACACACACAAAAGCATTTCTCTACCCAATTTTACCACAACAGAGAATAAAACTATTAACCCAATAACAAATTATTTAACGTAGTCATCTTTAGTTTGATCAAGGTTATAGTCAGCAACAATAAGAAACTACTATAGCATCAAGTGTAAGATTCCTTCATCATGTACTTACTTGGATATACTAGAATCATATAAATACCACAACAACGTCGTTTATGATATGTTGTGCCCTAATCCAAAAGTCTGTCCAAAACAAATAATAAGAACACAAACTCCTACTTCCATAATATATTTCCTTCAATAAAAAGAACCAAAAAAGATACAAAATATAATAATTTCCTTAAAATTGTAATTCAACCTATATTACTAATATACTTATAACAATAACTTTGAAGAACATGGTAAGAAACAACAGAGTTTAGAGAATACTTAAAAAACTAGAAACTTAAAGTTAGCAAAGAAAATAGAATCCAAATATATTAGAAATAATATAAAACATATATTTTCTCAGAGAAGAAAATCGAGCCCGCATAGTGCGTACTTCAGGAAATTATTCCCCTGAAGTACCCTAGGTTAATGAAATATATCCTCCCATAATATAACGATCTTACTCGCCGGTGTATCAGTACCTAAAACGATGGTGCCAATGAACCACTCATGTAATACTAGTACTAGATTTAATAGAAGATGACGAAGTCCAAAAATTCGTTGTTGAAAAATAAGAGGAACCCCTCTATTAATAGACAACAAAGAGTAGTGTGAACAAGTGTTTATTGTACCTTATCAAAAAGGTCACAACCCTTTGGGAAAAGTCAAAAGTCATAACCCTTTGTAAAAGTCACAACTTTTCGTAAAAGTCAGTATTGTTCAAAAATGTCACAACTGTTCATAAAAGTTACAATTCTTCATAAAAGTCACAACTCTTTGTAAAAGTCACAACTCTTTGTAAAAGTCACAATTCTTCATAAAAGTCACAACTCTTCATAAAAGTCATAACCCTTCATTTTTAATGTACACCTTTTAAAACCCAATAGTCACAAGAATAGTTCCTTTCTATATATGAAAATATAAATACTTGTCTCCTTCCCTATATATAGACCCCAAATCTTTCTTCTTCTCCCAGAGGTTATTTGTGACAAATTAAAGATTTTAGACTTTTAAAAAAACCGGCCTCTACTCACGAGAGAGCTTCCATCTCAAGGTCAATATCCCCTTGGTGCTAAGCTTAATTCCCACATAATAGTATTTTTTTACTTATTCTCATTATCCATGGAAAGGGATGTAATTTTTCCAATCCTGTTAGTTCATTAGTATAACTCTTATTTATTGATTCAATTAGGTGAGAATAGCCTTTCAACCTAAGAATCCTTTCAATGTGATAAATCCTTTCACATAATGGTTGTAAGTGTTTTATTTGAATATCCTTTCAACACAATAAAAACAACAATATTGGCACTTTACTCTCAAAGCACCCTTAAAGCCTTTACATAGGTTTCATAAGATTATGTGTACTCGTACATTTCCCTTTCAAGGTTCAAAGTTACTTTCAATAACTAAATCTAGAATTCTTGCATTAGATAGGGATTTATCATAGATTCATGTAATTCTATTACTTCATGCTTTAGATCATAAAACTCATATTTCATAATCAACAACCCTACTCTATGAGATCACAATTTGGAAAGCATGGGGATTTGCATGGGTTCATAGGCGAAACATCATAAAAGCATTGTAAATCATCAATTCATGCTTATTTAAACATAATTCAATCATTAAGATCAATAATCAAAAGAACCCATGATGTTTGAGGAAATCCCTAGCTAATTGGGGAATCCTATCATTTGAAATAGAGGAATTCGGGGACTCCATGGGTGGAAGGAACCCATGGATGAAAGCTACCATACCTCAAGTCCAATTTCCTATCTTCAATGGTGAATTAGGATCCTTAGCTTGAAACCCTAGGTGAAATCATCATCTTCTTCTTCAAGTTCTAGAAATAGAATATTTGAGAGGAATTGGTTTTCTTTTGGGATTTAGGAAGAATGAATTAAATGGGGTAAATTTGGGGTTAAAAAGGATTATATAGTGGTTCTAAATATGGGTAAAATGACATACCACTTTACCCCTAAGTTAAACTGCCAGCAGCCTCTGACTTACCACCTACGAACCTAGCCGACGACGTGGATGGACCTATGGTCAATCCTGATGAGCAGTGGTTAGTGGTCAGAGAATTTGGCCTTGACCTATAGCCACTGGACCACGGGGTGTGGACCAACCTTCGGTCCGTAGGTCCCTTAAGTGGTCCAAGCTTGGACTATTTTTGAGTGCCCAACGACGGACCTAGTCGACGGGGCATGGTCCAACCCACGAACCATCCTGGTGGGCTGTCAATAGGGATCAGAATCTTGGGATTTTGGGGCTTCAACCACATACCACGCCTACGGTCCATGGTCCCCTCCACGGGCTGTGGGTGGCCAGCGTGGTTAGTTGCACCAGCACCTGGAAAGCTACTAAATGTTTCTCTTTGGACACATGATGTTACAATATCTCCCCCTTGGGACCATTCATCCTTGAATGAGATTTAAACTACTCCTAAAAGAGTAGGAGAGGAACTGACAACCTAACCTACGATGCAATGCAATCAACCAATGAGGAATTATCGACTCCAAGCTAGGATGTTCTCAAAAAAATCAAAAGAGGGGTGAACTAACTCTATCAATCCACTATGCATGCAATGCGGAGAAAACATCAAATCCAAACTCATCATACTCAAATGCTTCAAAAAGGGAGTAGGATCTACATCTAGCAACCCAATATACATGAAATTCAAAATTTCTCATGTCTAAGGAGGAACTTTCTTCTCCAAACTAAAAGCATGCTCAACACAATCTCATGGAGCCTTTATGCAACTCATTCTCAAAGAGTATAACAAATGCATGCACAACAATCATCTCATGAAGTCTATAGGCAACTCATACTCAATGCACAACAATATGAGGAAAACAACTCTTACAAGTAATTTCTTTCAAAATTTAAGCTTTTACATGAACATGCATAATCATAAGGAAATCATGGAAACACATAAATCACAAATGACTTCCAACACATAAAACAACCCGAGAGGAGCTCATTACCTCAAGCTAGAGTAGGACTAGAAGGAAAGAGATGAGGATATCGAATCGCATATCGGCTTCCCAAGTAGCACCCTCGACTAAGTAATTCCTCCATAGCACCTCAAGGAGCCAACTTCCTTGTTTCTCAACTTTTTGACTTGCCTGTCTAAGATCTCAACCGGTACCTCCTCATAAGCAAGATTATCTTTAACCTCCAAACCCTCTACAGAAACTATGGATGTTGGATCCCCAACACATTTATTCAACATAGACGTGGAAAACCGGATGCACCAATGACAACGCATTTGAAAAATCTAACTCATATGCAACCTTGCCAACACGCCTCAAAATCTCATATGGGCCTACAAAACGGGGACTAAGCTTCCCTTTCTTCCCAAACCTCCTAACACACTCTATGGGTGAAATTTTTAAATAAAACCAATCATGAAACTCAAAGTCAAGATCTCTCCTCCTAATATCGACATTAGACTTTTGCCGACTTTGGGCCGTTCTCAACCTCTTCTAATAAGTCGAACTTTATCAATGGCTTTATAAACTAGCTCGGGACCTATCAAAGCAACTTCACCCACCTCAAACCAACCAATAAGAGATCTACACCTCCTACCATAAAGAGCCTCAAAGGGAGCCATACCAATACTCGAGTGATAGCTATTATTGTAGCCAAATTCCATCAATGGAAAATGGTTATCCCAATTACCCTTCAAATCAATCACATAAGCCCTCAACATGTCCTCAAAGTTTGAATAGTACACTCCGCTTTCCCATTGATTTGGGGATAAAAGGTCATTCTAAGCTTAACCTTGGTACCAAGACCCTTTTGGAATGACTTCCAAAATTGAGAACTGAATTGGGTACCATGATCAGAAATGATAGACAAAGGCACACCATGCAATTTTACCATCTCTCTCAAGTACATCTTATCATAGTATTCCGCCGAATAAGAAACTTTGACGAGAATGAAATGAGCCGATTTTGTCATCCGATCTACTATCACCCATATAGAGTTATGTTGTCACTGGGTGCGGGGTAAACTCACTATAAAGTCCATATTTAAGTCTTCCCACTTCCAAGTAGGAATAAAAATATGTTGGGACAAACCTCCCGACCTTTGGTGCTCAACTTTCACTTGTTGAAAATTAGGACACTTAGCCATATATTTCGCAATATCTTTCTTCATCCTATTTCACCAATAGACTTCCCGTAGATCACGATACATCTTGGTGGCTCCCGAGTGAATAGAATATTGAGAACTATGGGCTTCCTCTAAAATTTGTACCCACAAGTCATCAACATTCAGAACACATAACCGACCTTGATATCTAAGTACCACATCTCCCCCTTGGGAGAAAGCCTCAACTTAATATTTGAGTACCGCCTCTTTTAATTTAACCAAAATAGGTTCAAGATCTTGCTTAGACTTCACATCTATTACAAAGGATGATTCAGAACCATTATGGACCATGACACCACCCTTAGTGGACTCCACTAGTTGAACACCTAGTGGGGACAACCTATGAACATCACGAACCAATTCTTTCTTTACTTCATCTACATGAGCCACACTATCCATTGACAATCTTCTACCATATTAGCTTTGTCGGGGTAATAAAGGACACTCATGTCATAATCCTTTAAGAGTTTTAGCCACCTTAAGTGGCGAAGATTCAAGTCCTTTTGACTTAACACATATTGTAGACTTTTATGATCGGTGAAAACATCCACATAGACCCTATACAAGTAATGCCTCCATATTTTTAAAGCTGAAAGAACATATAACTGAACAAAGCAATAAAGCAATGATATAATCTGAACATGATATAGATACTGAATATACTAAATACTGAGCTAACTGATGCAATGACCAATTTATAACATGCTGAGGGCGAATTTGAATATCTTGATAAATGGTCAATGCAATAGAGTTCGACAGAACTGTGGGAGCTACTAATAACCGACATAAAACCACATGAGCTAAATGTGGAGTCCGATGTATACGCCCCATCGAGAGGACCCAATATACCCTGCCAGAGGTATAAAGGCATGCTGACGTGATCACTAAACTGATGTTGCCCACAGAGGGGACTTACACCTATGTGGCTCGTAGTTCTGGGACTATATGGGTACGCTGAACATTAGTCCAACTCGGTATTATGCTACTCCCAATAGATTAAGTGATTAACACATTATGACTGAATTTCTGTAAATACTGGATAGCTCAAAATTGAACATGCAAAGCGAGAATGCAACAATTAATCGATAATGATGCATTCATAAAGGCGAGGCATGTAAAGCGAATCTTGAAATATCTAACCTAGCATGTGTAATTCAAGAACTAAAGAAATACATAGCTAGGGTTCTGAAATTCATGCGATAAACTGAGTAATAACATGATAATCTAATTTGGAACATTTAAATAACTAAGTCATGATGATCTGTTGTAATTCTAGAAACCCTAGGTTTGTTCATAATCATGGAATCAAGAATCTGACTGAATTCTAGGGACCTAATGGGCGAAAGAAACCCACTAGTGAAATCCCACATACCTGGTGATGAATTCCACGGAGAAATCTTTCGATTTCGAGGCTGGAACTGAAGGAACCTTGCTGCATTCTTGAACTAGGGTTCTTGACCTTTTTCTCCTCTCTTGCTTCTAATTTTCTAAGTTTGATTAATGATTTTGACTAAGGTAAGTTCTAGTTATGTTTCTAGGATTAAACTGATTAAAACCTCATGATTTAGGGTCTAAACGACGTACCTTAGGGGTTAAACGAAATAGGAAAAGACCAAAAAACCCCTGAATTAGCTACTGTCGGAGTGATCTACGGATTGGACCTACGGGCCATAGGTCAATCTACGGTCCGTAGATTGCGTCCGTAAGTCGAGCGCTCGCCGAGCCTTCACTAAAACGAGCATAACTTTTTACTCGGAGGTCGGAGTTTAGCAAACTCGGTGGCGTTGGAAAGATAATTCAATTATATATCATATCATAGGTAATGGGACACAAAATTCATTTTGTGCTAAAAGTTATGACCATCTGAAGTTGACCCATCAGAATTTTCAGCTAACTGGCTGTTGATCCTTCTTCTACGGTCAGACCTACGGACCGTGGATCGAATGACGGTCCATGCTGGTCAACCATAGTTCGTGTCACAGGCTGTGTAAAGAAGGTCTTCATCCACGAACACAGACTGTGGACCGTGGTCTGATCTACGGACCGTGGGTCTGTCCGTGAGTCGAGACTTGGACAAATTTTCTGAACTTGGCTGGGGAGGGGTTGCAGTGGTGAACCACGGACCACCAGCACGGGCCGTGGTCTGACCTACGGTCCGTGGATGGCAACCGTAGGTTGCACCTGCAATTTTTTTCAAAATCTGCATTTTTGGTCTGTTTTCGAATACGGGGTGTTACATTATCTCCCCCTTGGGACCATTCGTCCTCGAATGAAGACTAAACTAGCTGAAATAGAGGGAGAGGGCTGCAATCCCTACCACTAAACACTGAGAACTGAATTTCTAACTGAACTAAGTTCCAAGCACATGCAAATACGGCGAAAATGCAAGTACAAGGCGAAGGAACATGATTCTAAGACTGAATTTACGCATGAATGATAAGAAAAGCGATGAGGAACTATTACCTCAAGCCGGAATGGAATCGGAAGGAAAGAGGTGAGGATACTTGGACTTCATGGCTGCTTCGCTTCCCAAGTAGCTCCATCTACTTGGTGACTCCTCCACAAAACCTTGGTCGAAGCGACTTCTTTATTTCTCAACCTTCTAACCCGACGATCGAGAATCTCAACGGTACATCCTCATAAGAAAGGCTATCTTTTACAGACCCACGTCTCTAATGGCACTATGGATCTTTGGATCACCCACACACTTCTTCAAAGAGAAATGTGAAAGAGGCGGATGCACTCGTTAAAATCTTTGGCAACTCTAACTCATAAGCCACTTTACCAATCCTTTTCAAGATCCGATAAGGGCCTACATATACGGGACTCGAGCTTTCCTTTCTTGCCAAATCTCATCATCCCTTTCATAGGTGACACTTTCAGGAAAACCCAATTATCAACTTGGAACTCTAGTTCCCTTCTTCTCACATCTCGCATAAGATTTCGCGACTCGCGAGTCTTAAGTCTATCTCTAATGAGTTGCACTTTCTCCATAGCATCAGGACTGAATCTGGTCCTATCAAGGTTGCTTCACCTACTTCAAACCAACCAACCGGAGATCTACATCTACGCCCATACAATGCCTCATAAGGGGCCATCGAATCTTTGGAATGGTAACTATTATTGTAGGCGAACTCGATAAAGAGGAAGGTGATCATCCCAACTACCCTTGAAGTCGATCACACAAGCTCTCAACATGTCCTCTAAGGTCTCGAATGGTATGCTGCACGACCATCCGTCCGTGGATGAAATGTTGTGCTAAGGTTAATCCCGAGTACCAAGACCTTTCGAAATGACTTCCGAAATGAGAGGTAACCGAGGACCTCTATCTCGAGATAATAGACAAAGGAACCCCATGCAACCTCACAATCTCATTAATGTAAAGCTTGGCATAATCTTTCCGAATCCGTAGTCTTGACCGCCAAAAAGCGAAGACTTAGTAACCCTATCAACAATCACCCAAATGGAGTCATGTTGTCTCGCGAGTACGAGGTAAACCTGTGATGAAGTCCATGTTGATCACTTCCCACTTCCAAGTAGGAATTTCAATCTCTTGAGTCATACCTCTGGTTTCGATGTTCTACCTTAACTTGCCGGCAATTGGGGCACTTAGCCACAAAATCTGTTATATCTCTTTTCATACCATTCCACCGAGTAGACTTCTCGCAGATCATGGTACATCTTAGTGGCGCTCGGATGAATAGAATATCGGAATTATGGGCTTGCGAGAATATCTTTGTCTCAATTCACCCATATCAGGAACACACAATCTACCTTGATAGCGAAGTGCACCATCTCCCCCTTGGGAGAAAACCTGTGAAGGCTCTTATGGTCTGTGAGCACATCTACGTGAACACCATACAAGTAATGTCTCCAAATCGTAAGTGCAAACACCACTGCTGCTAGCTCGAGGTCATGAGTTGGATAATTCTTCTCATGTATCTTAAGTTCCCTGGAAGCTTAAGCTATAACCTTACCTCGCTGCATCAACACACAACCTAGGACGACTCTGGATGCATCACAATAGATCACATAACCATCTGAACCCTCTGGTAGAGGCAACACAGGAGCTGTAGTCAACCTAGTTTTCAGTTTTGTGAAGCTTTTCTCACAATCATCTGACCATTAGAACTTAACCTTTTCTGAGTTAGCTTAGTCAATGGAGAGGCTATGGATAAAAATCCTTCCACAAACCGTCTATAATAACTTGCTAGACCCAAGAAACTTCTGATATCTGTAGCAGAGGTAGGTCTGGGCCATTGTTTCACTGCTTCTATCTTCTGGGAATCTACTCGAATTCCTTCACTAGACACAATATGCCCAAGGAAAGCAACTGATTGTAACCAAAACTCGCACTTGTTAAATTTTGCAAATAATTGATGATCTGTGAGAGTTTGCAGAACAACTCTCAAATGACTTGCATATTCTTCCTCATTCCTAGAGTAAATGAGGATATCATCAATAAAGACGATAACAAACAAGTTCATGTACTGCTTGAACACTCTGTTCATCAAAACCATGAAAGCTGCGGGGAGCATTGGTTAGACCAAATGACATGACTACAAATTCATAATGACCATACCAAGTTCTCGAAAGGTGTCTTTGGAATGTCACTATCTCGACTCTAAGCCGATGACAACTCCGATCTCGAGGTCTATCTTTGAGAAATGACTAGCACCTCGAAGTTGGTCGAACAAGTCATCAATTGCACTCAAGAGTTGGGGATTCAGAACTAGAATCCTTAACCCGAACTAGATGATAGAGATAACCCTTAGAGATCATTTTTCTGGCCTTAAGGTAAGAAATGAATCGACCCATAGGCGCTAAGCTACTACCCTTCCATTCTAGGATTTGTTCGTTTGGGTTCTACAATCGGCCGAGGCATAACAGAATGTAACCAATCCATGCCTAGAATGACATCGAAGTCTACCATTTCTAACTCTACAAGATCTCGCCGAGGTGACTTTCGAGAGACTATGACAGGGCAATTTCTATATACCGTCTAGCTATAACTGGGTCACCGACCGGAGTAAAGGCGAGAAGGGTTACGAAAGAGTTTACGGACTAACACGAATTGGACTACTATATAAGGAGTTACAAAAGAAAGAGTAGCCCCTGGATCTAACAATGCATAAACATCAAGATCAAAGACTCGTAATGTACCAATGACTACATCAGGAGAATCTTCCTGATCTTGACGAGCCTCGAAGAGTATAGAGCCTGTTTTGGCGCTATCCGCCCAGATACCCACCGAAGATTTACCCCGCCGAGTCGGGCGACCTGCTAGTCTTTGTTGAAGATGTAGACCGAGCTCTACCATTATTTCCTCCTTGACCTTGTCTTGAAGGACAATCCTTCAATCTATGACCAGATCGACCACACCCAAAACATCCTTCCTTACACGCAAGGCACTCACCTGGATGGTTCTTACTACACTTCGGGCAAGTTGGGTAGGTTTTGGTGCTGAAACACTACCTTGAGACTTAGAGCCCGACGCCCTACCTTTCGATCATTACGGAACACAGGGATGGAACACTAAGCGATGAAGGGGCTGGAGTCGAAGACTTCACAAACCGCGAGCGATTTCCACCACCCAATTGCATTTGGGAATACTCGTAGTTACCTGTTCTTGCTTTCTTAGTCTCCTTAGCTCGTTCCCTAAGCTTATCACCCTCAACCTGCTGAGCATGAGTGATGAGCCTAGAGATGTTCATGTCTCCCAACAACATAGCATTCCTGAGGCCTGGAATCAGCAACTATGTAAGGAGCATACCTGGAGAGTTGGTTAAACTTGAGCCCATACTCTTGGACAGTCATGTTACCCTGCCTCAAGTTCATAAATTCCTGGGCCCTTGCTTCTCTCAATTCTATGGGGAAAAACCTATCCGAAAGGTTTTTTGAAACAATCCCAAGTAATAGGAGCGACATTCGTACCCTGTTCTCCTTCCACCGAGTATACCGAGATATGAGCCACATCTTTCAGTTCGTAAGATGCTAAGCGAACCCGATCATTCCCAGTGACGTGCATTACCACAAAGATCATCTTGATCTGATCGAAGAAATTCCGGGGATCTTCACCGATCAGTGATCCTAAGAACTCGGGCGGATTCATCCTAACAAAGTCACGGACCCTTGATCTTTGTTGATCCACCATTTGCATGCGCAGGAGCTTGAACCCGCTGATTGTTCTGGTTGGCCATACTCTGAGCCAACATCTAAATGGCATTCCTGAATTCAGCATTTGAGACTTCCTGATCTGGAACCGAAGGAGCTGCATTTGCGTTCCTGACATTCGCATTCCTGACATAAACTCTACAAGGAGGCATGATCTGAAACGAAGAACGTCGAGTTAGAATGGAATTAGATCATACCTTACGCACGATAAGAGTAACAAGAAAGTGAAGTTTTCCTAAAACACTTCATAGCCTCCCTCTCATTAGATGTGGTGCACTTCACACCCATGAAAAAGACTCTACTTAGTGCGGCTTTTCAGACATCCTAGGACTCTTAAACTTAATGCTCTGATACCAAGTTTGTCACACCCCGAGCTACCCCCGAGATGCGGACACGGGACCTAGGACCACAAGTGATCCCAAGCTAACCCTGCAGCATGATCATGAGCATACTAAAGAAAATAAACTGATGCGGAAGCTAAATCATAAATAAACTGAAGAGATGGGGAATACCCATATACTATAAGCGAATATATGAAATGCGAGAGTTTAATACAAAAGAAATATCAAACTCAAAATACTAAGCTGAATCTAACTATGTTTGAAATAAGCCTCTAAACTGACTAGAAATGTTGGGATATGCCCCAACTAGATCTAGCAAAACTGAAACTAAAAACTAAAAATACTGAAAAGATAAATATATCACTAGTCCTCGAAGAATGAGGACTCACCACTGATGCAGCTGAACTGAAGATCGGGAATCGTTCTAAGCGTGATCGGGATGCCGAGAACTCCGAACCTACATCACGAGAAGATGTAGCGCACGTATGCATCATCCATCTTGGAAAGGTGCGAGCATGCGGGATAGAGTAAATTTGAAAGAACATATAAGCGAACAAAGCAATAAAGCAATGATATAATCGAACATGATATAGATACGGGAATATACCGAATCTTGAGCTAGCGATGCAATGACCAATTTATAACATGCCGAGGCCGAAGATCGAATATACCGATAAATGGTCAATGCAATAGAGTTCGACGTAACTATGGGAGCTACTAATAACCGACATAAAACCACATGAGCTAAATGTGGAGTCCGATGTATACGCCCCATCGAGAGGACCCAATATACCCCGCCCGAGGTATAAAGGCATGCGACGTGATCACTAACCGATGTTGCCCACGGAGGGGACTTACACCTACGTGGCTCGTAGTTACGGGACTATATGGGTATCTTTGAATCCTAGTCCAACTCGGTATTATGCTACTCCCAATAGATTAAGTGATTAACACATTATGACTGAATTTTACGTAAATCTTGGATAGCTCGAAACTAAGCATGCAAGCGAGAATGCAACAATTAATCTAATAATGATGCATTCATAAAGGCGAGGCATGTAAGGCGAATCTTGAAATATCGACCTAGCATGTGTAATTCAAGAACTAAAGAAATACATAGCTAGGGTTCTGAAATTCATGCGATAAGGCGAGTAATAACATGATAATCTAATTTGGAACATTTAAATAACTAAGTCATGATGATTCGTTGTAATTCTAGAAACCCTAGGTTTGTTCATAATCATGGAATCAAGAATCGATGAATTCTAGGGACCTAATGGGCGAAAGGAACCCACTAGTGAAATCCCACATACACGGTGATGAATTCCACGGAGAAATCTTTCGATTTGAGTGAGGCAACCGAATGAACCTTGCTGCATTCTTGAAATAGGCTGCGAGACCTTTTTTTTCTCCTCTCTTGCTTCTAATTTTCTAAGTTTGATTAATGATTTTGACTAAGGTAAGTTCTAGTTATGTTTCTAGGATTAAAGCGATTAAAACCTCATGATTTAGGGTCTAAACGACGTACCTTAGGGGTTAAACGAAATAGGAAAAGACCAAAAAACCCCTGAATTAGCTCTTGTCGAGTGATCTCTGATTGGACCTACGGGCCGTAGGTCAATCTACGGTCCGTAGATTGCGTCCGTAAGTCAAGCCTGCTCGACAGGCCTTCACTAAAACGAGCATAACTTTTTACTCGGAGGTCGGATTTTAGCAAACTCGGTGGCGTTGGAAAGATAATTCAATTATCTATCATATCATAGCTAATGGGACACACAATTAATTTTTTTCTAAAAGTTATAACCATCTGAAGTTGACCCATCAGAATTTTCAGCTAACTGGCTGTTGATCCTTCATCTACGGTCAGACCTACGGACCGTGGATCGAATGACGGTCCGTGCTGGTCAACCATAGTTCGTGTCAGAGGCTGGGTAAAGAATTTCTTGATCCACGGACACAGACCACGGACCGTGGTCTGATCTACGGACCGTGGGTCTGTCCGTGAGTCGAGACTTGGACAAATTTTCTGAACTTGGCTGGGGAAGGGTTGCAGTGGTGAACCACGGACCACCAGCACGGGCCGTGGTCTGACCTACGGTCCGTGGATGGCAACCGTAGGTTGCACCTGCAATTTTTTTCAAAATCTGCATTTTTGGTCTGTTTTCGAATACGGGGTGTTACAATAGTAATCGGCCAGACCCAAAAAAGCTTTTAATATCGTAAGGAGTTATAGGTCTAGGCCAACTCTTGACCGCATCCATCTTCTTAGGATATACCTCAATCCCCTTGATTGACACAATATGACCAATGAACGCTATGGACCTTAACAAAAATTCACACTTGCTAAACTTTGCAAAAAATTGTTGGTCCTTAAGAACTTGCAACATAATTCTCAAACGGTCCACATGTTCGTTGTCACTCCTTGAATAGATCAAAATATCATCAATAAACACAATTACGAACATATCAAAGTATTATCTAAATATCCTATTCGTCAAATCCATAAATGTCGCTGGAGCATTGGTCAGTCCAAACAACATAACCAAAAACTCATGTGACCATACAGGGTTCAAAAAGCCTTCTTTGGAATATCATCCCCTCTAATCCTCAACTGGCGATAAGCCGAACGAAGATAATTTTTTGAGAAATAACTAGCCCCTTGAAGTTGGTCAAAGAAGTCATCAATTCTTGGAAGAGGATATTAATTCTTAATGGTCACTTTATTCAATTGATGATAATCAATGCACATTCTAAGAGACCCATCCTTCTTTCTAAGAAACAACACAGGAGCACCCGGTGGAGATATACTCGGTCAGATGAAACCCTTATCGAACAAATCCTTTAGTTGCTTCTTAAACTCCTTTAACTCAGCCAGAGCCAATCGATAAGGAGGAATAGAGATTGGTTGCGTATTCGGGAGAAGGTCAATATCAAAATCTAACTCCTGCTTGGGAAGAATACCAGGCAAATCATCGGGGAAAACTTCCAGGAATTCATTAACCACGGGAACCGACTCAAGAGAAGGGGTTTCGAAATCTACATCTCTCACCCTAACAACATGGTAAAAGCAACCCTTTGAGATCATCTTTCTAGCTTTAAGGTAAGACACAAATTGACCTCTAGGCATAGAATTTCCCCCATTCCACTCTAGGATAGGCTAATTTAGGAATTGGAATCTAACCACTTGAGTTCTACAATCAATAGAGGCATGCATGCAACCAATTCATACCAAAAATCACATAAAAGTCTAACATGTCAAGTTCTACCAAGTAACCAAGAGTAACTCTATGTGATAAGGAAACGGTACATCTTCTATAAACCCTCTTAGGCACCACAGAATCACCAAAAGGAATAGAGACATAAAAAGGTTCTAATAACACTTTTGGAGGAACATCAAACCTTATTGCTACATAGGGTGTCACAAAAGATAAAGTAGCATAGGGATCAAGCAAGGCATATACATCATGTTGAAAGTTTTTTAACATACCAGTCAATATATCGAGGGAACTCTCTTGGTCACCTCAGGATTGGAGAGCATAAAAGCGGTTTTGCTTTGGAGCATTGGAATTTGAACCGCTAGGAGGAGCTTGTTTGCCTTCTCTTCCTTTTGCCGCATGCATGGGGAAATCTCTCAATTTGTGACCACTTTTCCCATAACTAAAGCATCCGTCGGTGCTGGCTAGGCACTTACCATCATGTTTCTTCCCACATTTAGCATATGTAGACCTAGCCAAAGAAGAGCCACCTCCGTTACCTCCTTGAGGTTTAGGGTTAGACACCCCTATCCTTGTCTAACTTTGGTGGAACGTTAGAAGAACCTTGACCGAAAGACCCTTGATGAAACTTAGGACAACCATGCCCATTGGATCTAGCATGTGAGAAATTAATGTCACCGGTCTTAGCCCTTTTTACCTGTCTAGACTTTCCCTTGAGTATTGACTCCTCAATTTGTTGGGCGTACATCATAAGACGTGAGATATTCATATCATGAAGTATAATTGTCGTATGACATTCTTTTTCTACCATGTAGGACAGACCCATCAAAAACCTACTCGTCTTGGCCCTCGAATCTGCCACCATAGTTGGAGCATACTTGGACAATTGAGTGAACTTTATGACATACTCCTTCGCACTCATACTTCCTTGATGAAGGTTAATCAACTCTTGCACCTTATCTTCCCTCACCTCTAGGGGAAACAACCTATCAATAATCAATAATTTAAATACTTCCCACTCTAGGAGACCCGATCCCACCAGTCTCTCTCCCTTTAATTGATCATACCACAATTGAGCAACATCTTTCAATTGGTAAGCGGCTAACTCCGCTTTCTCTTCTGGAGTTTCCCCCATAATATCTAGTACCTTATAGACCTTGTCAATAAACCTTTGAGGATCCTCATCCACTTTGGAGCCATAGAAGTTTTTAGGGTTCATCCTTGCGAAATCCCTCACTCTTGAAGTCGCCAAATTCACATTAGGATTCATAAGAGCTACAACCTCCCTATTGGATTGAGTTGCCAATGCTTAAGCCAACATTTGAAAAGCTGACCTAACCTCCGCATTTATCACATTCCCAACCGAAGGTTCTATCAGAGCTTGATGATGAGCTATTTGTTCCACATTCTCCCTCACATTCATTTTAGTAAGGTAAGAGCTATTTAGCCCTTCGAGAAGACGTACCCTGAAGATCATAAGGTAAGGATTAGAAGAGAGACTTTATAGAGTTAAACTTCATGGCACAACTTAAGAGTAATGAAAGAAGTGGAGTTTCCTAATCATCTTGTAGCCTCTCATTCATAAATGTGGTGCGCTTCACACTTATAAGCAAGACTCTACTAGAAGTGGCTTATGAGACATCATCCTAGAATCATTCTAAACTTTGTGCTCTGATTACCAAGTTTGTCACGACCCAGGGGTATCCGTTATATGTAACATGGCGTATAGAACCCTGAAGGACTCCATACAATCCACTTAGCATATCATAACATAAAGTAGTATAAAAATAATGAGTAAAACAACATTTAAGTCTAAAAACAACTTTATAGAAAAGCGGAAGTCTAACTCATGTCTCAACATAACCATCTATTACAATCAAAATGATAGTGGGCCAAGCCCATAAATCAAGTTCAAAAGGAAATATGAAAGTGAAACTATAATAAGGAAAGTCTTTCCTTGAACCATGAGGACTCACCAAGCTCGGAAAGCGATCAAAGTCCAAGCTCTAGCCACTAGAATGGAGAGTTTGCCTATCGGACCCTACATTTGGCAAAATGTAGGCAAGAGTATGCATTAGTACAAAAATGCACGAAGTATGATAACTATGCATAAAAACATTTAAAACATGCTAAAAAGGACATTTCATTTCATGATAAGCAACTTACCAAGTTTAAACATCATAGTGGAAATAGTTGGAAAACATAAGTAATAATATCATAGTCAATGCAAACTAAATCATCTTTAAGTCTTTGAACATATATGAGATACTTCTTAAAGTAACCTTAGTTCATTAGTCATCTTGTTGTGGGAGAATTAGCCTTAACCGATATATAGACCATGTGAGTAAAAACATGATCACCCGGTCTCTCCCACACCAAAAAGGGGTTGTTCTACTTGCCTAAGGTAGTACCATGAATATCTATCTTAAGTGGATCCACCATCTAATCAACTTATAGGGCACATAGTTAAGGGATAAGGAGATTTCTACTAGAAACCCGACCTCTACTCAGGGTGAGCTTCCATCTCATGAGACTCTTTCTAAAAACCTGGCCTCTACTCACGCATGAGTTTACATCTCAAGGACAATATCCACTCGGTTCTAAGCTTAATTCCCACGGATTAGTATTTTCTTACTTACTCTCATTATCCATGGAAAGACATGTCACTTTGCCAATCCAATTAGTTCATTAGGATAGCTTTTATTTATTGATTCAATTAGGTGAGAATACACTTTCAACCTAAGAATCCTTTCTATGTGAGAAAACCTTTCACATCATGGTTATAAGTGTTTTATGAGAATATCCTTTCAACAGAACAACAACAAAAACAATGGCATTTTACCCTCAAAGCACCCTTAAAGCCTTTACATAGGTTTCATAAGATCATGCATACTCATACATTACCCTTTCAAGGTTCAAAGTTACTTTCAATCAACAAATCTATAATTCTAGAATTAGATAGGGATTTTATCATAAATTCATGTAATTCTTTTACTTCATGATTTAGATCATAAAATTCATCTTTCGTAATCAACAACCCAACTCTATGAGATCACAATTTGGAAAACATGGGGGCTTGCATGGGTTCATAGGGGAAATATCATAAAAACAATGTTAATCACCAATTTATGCATATTTAAACATAATTCAATCATTAAGATCAATAATCAAAAGAACCCATGATGTTTGAGGAAAACCCTAGCTAATTGGGGAATCCTATCATTTGAAATAAAGGAATTTGGGGACTCTGTGGGTGGAAGGAACCCATAGAAGAAAGCTACCACACCTCAAGTCCAATTACCTATCTTCAATGGAGAATTTGGATCCTTAGCTTGAAACCCTAGGTGAAAGCTTCTTCTTCTTCAAGTTCTAGAGAGAGAATATTTGAGAGGAGTTGGTTTTCTTTTGGGATTTAGGAAGAATGAATTAAATGGGGGTGAATTTGGGGTTAAAAAGGCTTATATAGGGATTCTAAATATATGTAAAAGGACATAGTATATGAACTATTTATTTAGGAAAATATCCAATTACCCCTAAGTTAAACTGCCAGCAGCCTTCGACCTACCCATCTACGGACCTCGTCGACGTACCATGGTTGGACCTACGGTCCATCCTTGTGAGCCATGGTTGGTGGTCAGAGAATTTGGCCTTGACCAACGACCACTGGACCACGGGGTATGGACAGACCTACGGTTCGTAGGTCCCTTCCCTGGTCAAGACTTGGACTATTTTTAAGTTCCTAATAATGGACCCAGTCGACAGGTTGTGGTCCGACCCATGGACCGTCCTGGTGGGTTGTTACCTGAGTCAGAAACTTGAGACTTTGGGGTTCGAACCACGAATCACACCTACAGTCCGTGGTCCTCTCCACGGGCCGTGGGTGGCCGGCGTGGTTGGCTGCACCAACACCTGGAAAACTACTAAATGTCTTTGTTTGGACACGGGGTGTTATAGTAGTTATGAATGTTGAATACTAGAACTTTGAGAGAAAAGCTAATATGATGAATTATGAATGTTAAGTCTTTGAGAGTGAAGCTTATATGATAATGTTAGACTAGTAGATAAAATTATTGTGGAAGGACTTTACCATATAATCTACCTTATGAATGCATGAATGTGAAAGGTTTCCTCATATAGTATGATTCTAGGTTAAAAGGTTTGCTCAGCTAAAATGAGTCAAAGGATGCTAATTATGATAGCTCAAAATTGTGATATGGTATCCCTTCATGAATAAGCTTGACTTGGTAAGACAACACCATGCATGTTAGCTTGAGTAGTAGATATCATGGATAGCCTTGGATTGAGAAATTGTACCCTTCCTAAGGTTAGATTGAGTTAGCATAATAGAATGCTTGCATGATAGCATGACTTGGTAAGGCCAAACCATTTCATTGGTAGCTTGGATTGAGCAATAGTACCCTTCCTTGAGTAGCTTGGACTTGCATGAGAGTGTGCTTTCCATGATAGCTTGGTCTAGCATGATGAGGTGCTTTTCCTTGATAGCCTTGAATTGGTAAATTGTAATCATTCATGAGTAATCTTTGTATTGGACTAGTAAAGAAGTATTTTTCCATGAATAGTAGATATAGCTAAAGAGGGACAAGTCCCTACTCAAATTATCATGATTATGATAAATCAAGGTTACTTCAAGGAAGTATCGTAAGTATGTTTTTATATGAGAAATGCTTATATGATGTATGCTTAGCTTGGGTTGTTGCTAGAGTTGCCTTCCTTGATATGTTTGACTAAAGCTGAATGCTCCATTGTCTATGAGAAATAAGCTAAGGAGGAGATCAAAAGATGATGAACATGAATGGTGGCCTAAAGTGGTTTACTTAGCATGGGTGAGATTTATCAGGTCTTATCCAGGCCTTGCACAAGTATGCTTTGAGGTTACTTATGAAGTGTTTCTCTTATATTGTGATGATCTAGATGCCTTGATTATGCCTATGTCTATGTTGTTATGTCTTATGCTTATAGATTATGTCTTATGTTGCCTAATTCTTAGGTTATTCTTTTGATGATGTTATACTAGCTATCATATTTGTTACATTTTGTACTAATGCATACTCTTGCCTACATTTTTATCAAATGTAGGGTCCGGCGATATTACACTCATCCCCGTGGCTAGGATCATAGTAGAAAAATGATTGAAGCTTTGGTGAGTCCTCATAGTATCCAAGGAGATAATCACCATGTTCTTATGTTTTCTTTCATTTTATCTTTAGAACTATTGTATGGGCTGCGTCCCAAAGACATTTATGGTTTTAGATGGTTTGAGACAAGTGGCATCACTTCCGCTCGTTTTATAAAAGACTTTGATTGTATGGAAAATGTTTTAAATTTTTGCACCATTTTCTATTATCTTATGTTATGAAAGCTAAGTGGCTTGTATGAGGTCCTTTAGGGTCTTGTACGCTATGTTAAGTCTGTGGGGTACCCCTAGGTCGTGGCATAGGGAAACTCAATGAGAGGTAGGTGATCATCCCAACTACCCTTGAAATCGATCATGCAAGCTCTCAACATATTCTCTAAGGTCTGAATTGTACACTTTGCCTGACCATCCGTCTGTGGATGAAATGTTGTGCTAAGATTTACCTAGGTACAAGACCTTTCTGAAACAACTTCCAGAAAAGAGAGGTATACTAAGGACCTCTATATGAGATGATAGACAACGGAACCCCATGTAACCTGAGTATCCCATGGATGTAGAGTTTGGTGTAGTCCTCTGCTGAATCTGTAGTCTTAACAGCCAAGAAGTAAGCGGACTTAGTAACTCTGTCCACTATTACCCAAAAGGAGTCATGTTGTCTGCGAGTACGAGGTAAAACCGTAATGAAGTCCATGTTTATCACTTCCCACTTCCATGTAGGAATGTTAATCTTCTTAGTCATACCTCCTAGTTTTTGATGTTCTACCTTAACATGTTGACAGTTAGAACACTTAGACATAAAATCTGCTATGTCCCTTTTGATGCCGTTCCACCAAAAGACTTCCCATAGATCACGGTACATCTTAGTGGCACCGTGATGAATGGAATACCTAGAGTTATGAGCTTCTGTAAGGATCAACTGCCTCAACTCACCCACATTAGGAACACATAAGCGACCCTGGTAACGAAGCACACCATCTCCCTCTTGGGAGAAAACCTCAACTTTTTGACGATGAACTGCACCTTTCAACTAAAGTAATATAGGATCACCATCTTGTTTTTTCCTAACCTCCGCTACTAATAAAGATTCTGATCCATTCTAAACTATCACCCCACCATTTGATGTGTCTGTAAGGCAAACTCCTAAGCGAGCGAGCTAGTGAACCTCTTTGGCTAGCTCTTTCCTTTCTTTCTCTACATGTGCTACACTACTCATAGACAGCTTGCTGAGAGCATCAGCCACTACATTGGCCTTACCCGAGCGATAAAGCACATTCATCTCATAATCTCTAAGGACTTCAAGCCATCTCCTTTGATGAAGATTCAACTCTTTATGGGTGAACATATATTGGAGGCTCTTATGATTTTTGAACATATCAACATGAACACCATACAAGTAGTGTCTCCAAATCTTTAGGGAAAATACTACGGCTGCAAGCTCAAGGTCAAGAGTCAGGTAGTTCTTCTCATGAACCTTAAGTTGCCTAGAAGCGTAAGCTATGACCTTACCCCACTGCATCAACACAAAACCTAGGCCAACCCTGGATGCATCACAATAAATTACATACTCGTCTGAACCATCTGGTAAAGTCAAGACTGGAGTCAACTTAGTCTTCAGTTCTGAGAAGCTTTTCTCAATTTATCTCAAATTTGACCTTTTTCTGAGTCAACTTGGTCAATAGGGAAGCTATGGATGAAAATCCTTCAACAAACTCCTGTAATAACCGGTCAAACCCAAGAAACTTCTAATACCTGTTGGAGAGGTGGGTTTGGGACAATGTTCTACAACCTTAATTTTCTGAGAATCTACTCGGATCCTTTTGCTGGATACCATATTACCAAGGAAAGTGACAGACTATAACCACATTCACATTTTAGTTGATCTTAGCGAATAGCTGGCGATCTTTGAGAGTTTGCAGAACAACTCTCATATGAGTCATATGCTCCTCCTCACTCCAAGAATAAATAAGGATATCATCAATAAAGACAATGACGAACTAGTCCAAATACTGTTTGAACAACATGTTTATCAAGTCTATGAACACTGCAAGAGCATTTTTTAGTCCAAAAGACATAACTACAAATTCATAATAACCATATCAAGTCCTGAAGTTTGTCTTTGGAATGTCACTATCTTTTACTTTGAGCTGATGATAGCCAGATTTAAGGTCTATCTTAGAGAAGTAACTAGCACCCTAAAGTTGGTCGAACAAGTCATCAATTTGGGATGTGATACTTATTCTTGATTGTGACTTTGTTCAACTGCCGATTGTCAATGCACACTCTTAGAGAATCATCTTTCTTTTTCAAGAACAATACTGGAGCACCCCATGGAGAGATACAAGGTTTGATGAAGCCCTTATCTAGAAGGTCTTTCAACTGCTCTTTCAATTCCTTAAGCTCAGCGGAGCTATTCTGTAAGGAGGAATCTAAATGGGCTGGGTATCTGGAAAGAGATCTATTCCGAAAGCAATTTACCTTTTGGGAGGAACTCCGGGGCGATCTTCTGGAAACTCATTTACTACATGGACTGACTCGAGAGTTGGGGTTTCAGATTTTGAATCCTTAATCTCGACATACCCTTTTGAGATCATCTTCTTGGCCTTAAGGTAAGAGATGAATCGACCCATAAGCATTGAGCTACTACCCTTCTATTCTGAGACTGAATCGTTTGGAAACTAAAACTGAAGGATCCTAGTTCTACAATCGATTGAGGCATAATAGGAATGTAACCAATCCATACCTAGAATGATATAGAAATCTACAATTTCTAACTCTACAAGATCTACTGAGGTGACTTTCTGAGAGACTGTGACAGGGCACTTTCTATATACCCGTCAAGCTATAACTGGGTCACCCATTGGAGTAGAGACTGAGAAGGGTTCTGAAAGAGTTTTTGGACTGACACCAAAGTTTACTGCTCTATAAGGAGTTATAAAAGACAGGGTAACCCTTGGATTTAACAATCCATAAACATCTAAATGAAAGACTCATAACGTAACAATGACCATATCAAAAGAATCTTCCTGGTCCTAGCGAGCCTGGAGAGAATACAACATGTTAAGGCGCTAACCACCACCTCTACCAGATGAAGTATCCTGCTGAGATGGGTGATGTGTTGGTGCTGCTAAAGCTATAGATTGGGCCCTATTGTTGTCACCTCCTTGCCCCTGCCTGGAAGAAGGGCAATCCTTCAACCTATGTTTAGACTGACCACACCCAAAGCATCATTTCTTGCCTGCAAAAAACTTGCCCGGATAGTTCTTACCACACTTTGGACAAGTTGCGTAAGTCATATTACCTGAAACACTCCTTTGAGACTTAGAGTTTGATGCCCTACATTTTTTATCTTGTCGAAACCTGAGGGATGGAGAATTAGATGATAAAGGTGCTAGGGCAATAGACCTTTGCTAAAACAGTGAGTGAGTCCAACCATCTGACTTTTGTTGTTAGTATTCATAGTTTCCTCTTTTGGCCTTTTTGTTTTCCTTAGCCAATTCCCTAAGCTTATCTCCCTCAACCTGTTACAACCCGAGCTTATACCCCATACGTAACACGACGTACAAGACACTGAAGAGCCTCATACAAGCCTCATAGCATATCATGAATATAAGAGCATAGGAAAATGGTGCGGAATTTAAAACTTTTCTTTATAATTGAAGTCATTTACATAAAAGCAAGCGAAAGTCTTTCTATACTTTGTCTCAAACCATATACAACACTTTGAATAAAAATTTGGGACATAGCCCATACAAAAGTTCTAAACATAAAATAAAAGACAAAAAGGGAATAGTAGGGTTGTTCTCGAAACCATAAGAACTCACAAAATCTTCAACTCCTTGCTCCTTAGAAACCTATCTTCCAAGAATAGAACATCAAGTTTCCAAACCCTACACTTTTATAAAAATGTAGAAATATGGGTTAGCACATAAAAATGTACTAAGTATGATAGCCATGCAAAAACCATGCTTAAAAAGGACATTTTGGCTGAAAACCATGCTATATGCCAATTTTGAGAAAACATCATGAACTTTAGCAAAAGGCATAAGATACGATTATAATCATCATATAAGTCATTACATCACATTAGAACAATCACCTTAAGTAACCCTAAGCTATACTCGTTCAATGTAAGAATAGCATCCCATACTACTATTCCTAATAAGTACCACTTTGAGGCCACCTTAGATGAACTTATCATTTTTCATACTTATCTTTAATCAATACTCATACATAAGGAACACATACATTTCATAAGTCATGACAAGGAAAGTAACTCATAATACAATCCAAGTAAAGCATGAATCATTACATTAAGCATTTAAGTCAACATTCTTCATTATCTTCATTAAGAGCACATTCATTCATTAGACATAAAAACATTGGAGAATCAAACCATAGTCCTCTCAAAGCCTACTCGTGCAATGCATGGATAGCATCCCATACTACCACCCACACTTCATAGAACCTGTCAAGCAACTATAACACGTATCTCACATGATGGGAATAAGCATTAACCAACATAGACCATATGAGCTTATCATGGAATCCAATGTCTATCCCACACCGTAAAATGTTGGTCAATTTTCCTAAGGTAGGACCGGTAACATTTTATCTTAGGTGGATCCACTAGCTAATAAACTATGCGGGCCCATAATTATGGGATAACCCGACCTAACGTAGGGAGAGCTTTCATCTTACCATATCCACTTGGTACTTAGCCTCCATTCGCATAGAGTAGTTCATTCACATTAACATTACTGTACTTGAGAGGGCTACCAACATTAGGTCTACCGAAACAAAGTACATTACACATGAAAGGACCACCACCATTAGTTCTACCGATTCAAGGTACATTATTAGGATAACTCATTGAATCCTCAAGAACCACCATTAGGTCTACCTATTCAAGGTTCATCATTTCACACATGAAAGGGCTACCACTAGAGGTGTGCAAAAACCAAACCGACCGATAAATGGAACCTAAAAATGTGTTATTGGTGTATTTTTATTGGGTTATTGGGTTAATAGTTCTTTAATGGTTTTATAAAAAAAATTATTGGGCTATCAGTTCGGTATTAGTTTTCAATATTGGGTTATTGGGTAAATCGATAACCCATTAAGACTTAAGTTTATAGTAATTTACTACTTTTACATATACATACATATTAGTAAATATTAATCTCAATATCTTAATAATTATGTCTTTGTCATTTAACCATAAATTCATACTTCGCTCTGACTTTGAGTTCACAACTTTACATTATACAAATCGTCAAAACCTAAAGTAAGAACCATATTCCTCTTAATATCTCTTTGTGTTACACATGCATAGTTCTTTTCATGTTTGTTATTATTATTTCTATTTTATGAGCTTTTGTAAAGTTACATTATTGTCTTGTCATGTCAAATTTATTAGAGAAGTCATATATTTGTTTTATAAGCATTTTCTTATTGGTTAAACCAACAACCGAACCATTACGGAACAAAACCAATAAACCGAAAACCAATAAAAAATTATCTTATTGGTTCGTTATTGTTTTAGCGTATTTAAAAACCAAAAACCAAACGGATAACACATAAAACCAAACCAAACCGACGAATGCACACCCTTAGCTACCACCATTAGGTCTACCAATTCAAGGTTTATCATTCATTCATTCATAGACTCCTCATGAAAGGGCAACCAACATTAGGTTTACCGATTCAAGACAAAGCATTAAGATACTTCATTAGCTATTTATGAAAGGGCTACCACCATTAGGTCTACTGATTCATGTTCATTAAGTCAAAATACATTAGTTACTCCAAAAAAGGATGCCCAGGCCTACCAATTCAAGGTACTTCAATCAAGATCACATTCATTTACACAAGAAGAAAATGCCCTAAGCCTACCAAATGAAGGTACATCAATCAACATTACTTTTATTTACACAAGAAGAAGATGCCCTAAGTTTACCAATTCAAGATGTAACATGACATTGAAGAAACCTTTCACATATATCATCAACATTCATCAGTGTATAATTGAGAATAACCTTTCAATAATAACACAATTGCATTGTAGACATGATCACATTACTTTCATTGAATTCACATGCACATACATAACATCATAATCATACATCAATCCTTCATACTTTGCCCTTCAAGGCCATGAATCACAATTCACCAACACACCTAGAATACTACAATTTAGGCATGAATAATTACATAATTCAATAAAGTAAATCAATATAAACTTAATCTCTTCACATGCTTCCATAATTAATCAATCTGAAATCATAATTCACAATTTAGTGTTTTGGGGGAATCATGGGTTCATGGGGAAATTCCATCTTAAAACAACATTAATTCATGAATTCAATCACAATTCATCATAATTTAACCTTTGAAAACGTTTGAAAATTGAAACCATGACTAAGATTGAAACCCTAACTTTTGGGGGATTTTGGAAAGTTTGAAATCATGTTTTGAAGGGACTCCTTGGATGGAAACTAACCAAGGATGAAAACTATCATACCTCAATAGAAGAAACTCCACGAAATGGAAGAGAAAATATGAAATCTTGAGCTCCAAACCATGACTTCTTTTTCTCCAATGGTGGTTTCTAGAGAGAGAATTATTTGGAGAGGAGATAGTTTCTATTTTTGAGTTTAGGGAATAATGAATTGTAAAAGGGTGTTTAATAGTTTAAAAAGCCTTAAATAAGTGAAATAAAAATAAACCATCCCCAACCCATAACTAATTAATTTGGAATTTATTACTTAGCCCCTTAAATGGCCGAGATTGGGCAGATTGTGCAGGTGCCACTCCAGCACGCCCTTGACCCACGGATCGTGAGTGGACTCACGGCTCGTCCTGCTGGTCCGTGGGTGGGGTCTTCAACTCACCATCTTGGGCTCTTGACCTACGGATTGGTTCCACGAGACGTGGATGGACCTACCCCCAGTAGGTCCCATCTGTAGGTCCTTATTTTTTGACAGCTTTTATTCTTTTGGGGCAGCCTTGGGGTTACACTTTAGGGTCCTCCTCAAGGACCTTGGTTGGTCCTTGGGGGTCGTACCTTGACATTTAACCTCTAAACCCCTCAACCTAAGATCGGGAACTCATTTTACAACATAAAACCCCAGATCAAACTCAACAACACACTAGTAAGGCTCTAGTTTCACCTACTAGTTTTTCGAGTCGTAACAATATTCCCCTTGGGAACATTCGTCCTCGAATGATACTTTAAACACTTTATGGAATTAAAGACTCAAGATTAGCAGCCCATCATGCATGAAACATCATAACAATGCACAAAACTAGGAGGAACATCAACTCCATCTTCAAACACACTCAATGCAACACAAGGAAGTGGGAACTACATCTACCAACCCAATATGCATGAAAACTTCAACATTTCTCATTTCATTGGAGGAACTACCTTCTCCAAATCAAATCATGATCATCATAACATCATGAAGCAATTATGCAATTACTCTCAAAAGCACATTTAAGCATGTTCAAAAATTCACCTCATGAAGCATATAGACAACTCATACTAAATGCACCTCAACATGAGGAACATAAATCAAACAAAAATCTCATTTTCTCATTTAGACATGAATTCTCAAGAACATGCATAACATAAGAAGACCATGGAAACACATAATCACAGATGAGTTCAAAAACATGAAACAAGCAAAAAGGAACTCTTGTTCTCAAGCTTGAATAGGGATAGAAGGAAAGAGATAAGGATATCGGAACTCTCAACAACCTTACTATTCAACATACTATCTCCCCCTTGGGAGTAAACCCATACTAAGGCTAACATCAAAATAACATAAGGACCTTAACAAGACATTCATAACCATAATGAACTATCAACATACCGGTGCCTTCATCCGGAAGAGCTCCCTTGTCCAACTCTAGTAGCATCCTTTACTAAAACCCTTACTAGGACACCACTCCTCAACATTTTTCATGGAAGGAACTTCTTTACCCTTGTATTTCTTTAACTTGCCGGTCTAAGATCCCAATCAGTACTTCTAAACTAGGGTTGTTCTCATTAAGCAACCATTGCTCACAAATAACCTTACCAACAACACTGAAGGTCTCATATGAGTCTACCAAACCGGGTCTAAACTTCTAAAACTCACTACACCTCTTAAGGTGAGAATTTCAAGAAAACCTAACTCATGAACATCAAGGATAGTCATGACCTTGCTACCTTAACACATCATCTCCCCCTTGGGAGTAAGCCTATACAAACTCTTTTAAGCATCACTTATTTCAATTCTATGGTCGGAGCTAGTAATCACTAAACCTTCACACTCATCACACAAGATGATTCTAAACCAAGGTGAATTACACTTATTCCCTATTTTAAAGGAGTCTAATCTCCCAACACATCTAGGCATTTCTAAAACACCTTATTTATCAAATCTTTCAACACTACACATAACCATAAAGCAACCCATCTATGCCAAAGGATTTCATCTAAATCTACCATATCAAGTCCTATCTAGGCACATAGCCCCAATTGGCATCACTATTATCCTTTTTCTCCCTCAATCCTTGTAGCATGAGCCCTTCAAGTGGTCATATCCTAAAGAACATCCGATAAGGAATAGGAGAGAGAGACCTTATAGAGTTAAACTCTATGGCACGACTTGAAGAATGAAAAAGTGAGATTTTCCTAACATCCAATAGCCTCCTATTCATAAATGTGGCGCTTCACATTATGAGCAAGATTCTACTAGATGTGATTTGAGACATCCTAAAACTATCCCAAAATCTTTTGCTCTGATACAATATTTGTTACGACCAAGCCAATACCCAGGATGTAACATGGCGTACAAGACTCTGAAGAGCCTTATAGAATATCATGAACATAAAAGCATAGGAAAATAGTGCATAATTTAAAACTTTTCTTTACAATCGAAGTTATTTTCATAAAAGCAAGTGGAAATCTTTCTATACTTTATCTCAAACCATCTACAACACTTTGAATAAAACATTGGGACATATCCCATACAAAATCTCTAAACATAAAATAAAAGACAAAAAGGGAATAGTGGGTCTGTCCTTGAAACTATGAGGACTCACCAAATCTTCAACTCCTTGCTCCTTAGAAACCTATCTTCCAAGAATAGAACATCAAGTTTCCAAACCCTACACTTTAGTAAAAATGTAGAAATATGGGTTAGTACACACAAATGTGCTAAGTATGATAGCCATGCAAAAACCATGCTTAAAAAGGACATTTGGTTGAAAACCATTCTATATGCAAATATTGAGAAAATATCATGAACTTTAGCAAAAGGCATAAGATACGATTATAATCATCATATAAGTCATTACATCACATTAAAAAATTTACCTTAATTAACCCTAAGCTATACTTGTGCAATATAAGAATAGCATCCCATACTACTAGTCCTACTAAGTACCACTTTGAGGCCATCTTAGATGAGCTTACCATTTTTCATACTTATATTTAATCAATACTCATAGATAAGGAACACATACATTTCATAAGTCATGACAAGGAAAGTAACTCATAATACAATCCAAGTAAAGCATGCATCATTACATTAAGCATTTAAGTCAACATTCTTCATTAGCTTCATTAAGAGCACATTCATTCATTAGACATTAAAACATTGGAGAATCACACCATAGTCCTCTCAAAGCTTACTCGTGCAATGCAAGGATGGCATCCCATACTACCACCCACACTTCATAGAACCTCTAAAGCAACCATAGCATGTATCTCACATAATGGGAATAAGCATTAACTGACATAGACAATGTGAGCTTAAAATGGAATCTGATGTCTGTCCCACACCGTTAAGGGTTGGTCTACTTGCCTAAGGTTGGACCGGTAACATTTTAGCTTAGGTGGATCCAGTAGCTTATAACCTATGCAGGCACATAGTTATGGGATAAGAAAGATGTTCATTGAAACTCGGCCTAACGTAGGGAGAGCTTCCATCTACCATATCCACTTGGTACTTAGCCTCCATTCCCATAGATTAGTTCATTCACATTAACATTATTGTACTTGAGAGGGCTACCAACATTAGGTCTACCGACCAAAGTACATTACACATGAAAGGGCCACCAACATTAGGTCTACCGATTCAAGGTACATTATTAGGATAGCTCATTGAATCCTTAAGAAAGGGCCACTACCATTACGTCTACCGATTCAAGATTCATCATTTCACATATGAAAGGGTTACCACTATTAGGTCTACCGATTCAAGGTTTATCATTCATTCATTCATAAACTCCTCATGAAAAGGCTACCAACATTAGATCTACCGATTCAAGACAAAGCCCTAAGATACTTCATTAGTTATTTATGAAAGGGCTACCACAATTAGGTCTACCAATTCATGTTCATTAAGTCAAGATACATTAGTTACTCTAGAAGAGGATTCCTAGGCCTACCAATTCAAGGTACTTCAATCAAGATCACATTCATTTACCCAAGAACAGGATTCCCTAATCCTACCAATTCTAGGTACATCAATCAACATTACTTTCATTTACATAAGAAGAGGATGCCCTAAGCCTACCAATTCAACATGTAACACTACATTGAAGAAAGCTTTCACTTATATCATCATCATTCATAAGTGTATAATAGAGAATAACCATTCAATAATAACACAATTGCATTGTAGACATAATCACATTACTTTTATTGAATTCACATGCATATACATAACATCATGATCATACATCAATCCTTCACACTTTGCCCTTCAAGGCCATGAATAACAATTCATCAACACACCTAGAATACTACAATTTAGGCATGAATAATGACATAATTTAATAAATTAACAAATCACAATTCAAAATTTAGTATTTTGGGGAAATCATGGGTTCATAGGGAAATTCCATTTTAAAACAACATTAATTCATCAATTCAATCACAATTCATCATAATTCAGCCTTTGAAAAAGTTTAGAAATGGAACCCATGACTAAGATTGAAACCCTGACTTTTGGGGGATTTTGGAAACTTTGAACTCATGTTTTGAAGGACCTTCTTGGATGGAAACTAACCAAGGAAAAAAACTGTCATACCTCAATTGAACAGACTCCACGAAATTGAAGAGAAAATATGAAATGTTGAGCTCCAAACTTTGTTTTCTTCTTCTCCAATGGTGGTTTCTAGAGAGAGAATTATTTGGAGAGGAGGTAGTTTATATTTTTTAGTTTAGGGAATAATGAATTGTAAAAGGGTGTTTAATAGTTTAAAAATCCTTAAATAAGTGAATTAAAACAATATAAACCATCCCCAACCCATAACTAATTAATTTGGAATTTATCACTTTGCCCCTTAAATGGCTGAGAATGGGCAGATTGTGTAGGTGACACTCACGCCCTTGACCCACAGACCATGAGTGGACTCACACCCCTTCCTTTAGGTCTGTGGGTGGGGTCTGCAACTCACCATCTTGGGCCCTTGACCTATATATTTGTTCCATAGGGCGTGGATGGACTTACGTAGGTCCCATCCGTAGGTCCTCATTTTTTGACAACTTTTGTTCTTTTGTGGCAGCCTTGGGGTTAGGCTTTAGGGTCCTCCTCAAGAACCCTTGGGTGGTACTTGGGGCGTCGTACCTTCACATTTAATCCCTAAACCCCTCAACCTAAGCTCGGGAACTTATTCTACAACATAAATCCCCACATCAAACTCAACAACACACTCGTAAGGCTATAGTTTCACCTACTAGTTTTCCGAGTCATAACACAACCTACTGATTATGAGTCATTAGTCTGGAAATATCCATATCCCCTAGAAGCATAACGTTCCTGCACTTAGTCTTCACCATATCTGATACCCCTAATAAGAACTTACTCATTTGTGCTATTGAATAGGCAACCATGTGTGGAGCATACCTAGAGAGATTAGTGAACTTCAGCCTATACTATTGTACCAACATAAAACCATGCTTCAAGTTCATAAACTCTTGTGCATTAGGTTCTCTCAATTACCTTGGGAAGAACCTGTCTAGGAAAGCGCCACTAAAATAATCCCAAGTCACTGAAGCTACATCTGCAACCCTATTATCTTTCAACTGGGTGAACCAGATATGAGCAACATCTTTTAGTTGATAGGATGCTAACTTAACACTCTAAGTTCCATCTACTTGCATCACCCAAAGGATTTTCTTATCCTCATCAATGAAGTTTTGTGGGTTCTCACAAACCTTCGACCTTAGAAACTCAGGCGAATTCATCTGAACAAAGTCTTGAACGCTAGCTGTAGCTGATCCACCATTTAAGTTAGTAGGAAATGGACATGTTGATAGTTCTGATTCGCCACACTCTGAGCCAAGAGTTGGATCACATTTCAAAATTATGCATTCTTAACCTCATGGTTCGGGACTAGAGGAACTATGTTAAAATTGTGTGCATTAGCATTCCGTGCGTTAGCTCTACAAAGAGACATGATCTGAAATGCATAACAATGGATTAGAAAGGAGAAGTTGGATCATACCCACGCACGATAAGAATAGCAAACAAAGTAGCCCTCATCTCATATATGTTGTGCAGTTCACACCCATGAAAGAGACTCTACTTAGTGCGGCTTTCAAACATCCTAGGACTGTTGAACCTAATGCTCTGATACCTAGTTTTTCATGCCCCAACGCTATCCTTTGACGTAACATGGGACCTAGGATTACGAGTGACCCAAAGCTAACCTTTTGTCTAGCATATATCAAGCATACTGAGAAAAACTGAATAAAACATGTAGTTTTTATGGAATCTAAAATAATGGATTAAATGGGGAAGACCCCAACTAGTCTGGATGTATAAAACATACTAAGAGTTTAATAACAACTGAAAGATAAACTTAATAGTTCAAGCTGATTCTACTACTATGTCTGAAAAGCCTCTAACTAAGTTGAGTTGCTGGGACATCCCCCCAGCTAATTCTAACAAAATTGAACACTGAAAGTAAAGACTAAAATGAAAGCATGCCTATTGTCCTGAAACTATGAGGACTCACCACTAAAGTTGTTGAATGCGGACATGGGACCTAGGATCACGAGTGACCCAAAGCTAACCTTGTGTCTAGCATATACCAAGCATACTGAGAAAAACTTAATAAAACATGTACTTTTTGCGAAATCTAAAATAATGGATAACTGAAAATGGGGAAGACCCCAACTAGTCTGGATGTATAATACATACTAAGAGTTTAATAATAATTGAAAGATAAACTTAATAGTTCAAGTTAATTCTACTAGTATGTCTGAAAGGCCTCTAACTAAGTTGAGTTGCTAGGACATGCCCTCAGCTAATTCTAACAAAACTGAAAACTGAAAACTGAAAGTAATGACCAAAATTAAAGCATGTCTATTATCATCAAAATATGAGGACTTACCACTAAAGATATTGAATGTGGATCGAGAATCGATCTAAGCTTGATTTGGATAATAGACGGTGAAGGCCCCCGTGGTTCTTCACTTGGGGCAAGGGGTCTGCTGGCTCAAGACGACTGACCCATCCACGGCCCGTCATCGAGACCATAGCCCGTGGTGAGCTTTCATAGTTCAATGTTTGATCCTTGGTGGCTCTGCCTCACTTCTTTGAACCATCCCACGACTCATGTGGGGATCCATGGCCCATGAAAAGGCCCGTGGTCCTCTAAAAAAAATTGGTTCACCCCTTTTTCCTGCTTAAGCGCTTAAGGTAGGTTCTGCGGTGTTACACCAACCCTTCTCACAACACAAACTACGCATAATAATGCTATGGGGAATAATCAAAGGATCATTTCCTAATTCAAAAACATTAGAAATAGGACATTACATGAGCCTATAGCCATTTTGGATAGAAAGGTCCAAAAGCTTAGGATAAAAAAAAATGCTTTAGTGAAGGTCTAGTGGAAGCACTATTTAGTTGGTGAGGCAACTTCAAGAATAGAGTCCTGATATGCATGCTAGATATCCTTAAATTTTTTACGCTCCAAGTACTTTCTTTTGCTTTATGATCGAGGACGAACATTGCTTTTATTGGTGGATAACCTAATAATCCGGTTGGTCATTTTTAGAATTTTTTGTAAAATTATAATATTATCCCTCTCGATATCAGCCCTGAGTCTTTTTTGGTTGAGTTTTCACAGTTAGTCTCGTGCTTTAAGTAAAAGTTGTGAATATTGTAAGTTTTTGGGTTTTAAAAGGGTAAAGTGATTAAAAGTGATTTTAAGTGTCTTTTGGAGTTTTGAGTGTTAGGAGTAAATTTGGACAATTCCATTAGTCTCAAAATATGGAAATTGGTCTTGGAGAATTTTGAGTTTCATATTCAGAGTCTTTTTGAGGATTGAGGGTTGGAAGTTTGTGAAATTTTAACCTTTGTATTGACTCTGGTCAATATTAAGGGGTTCAGATATTCCAATCAAAATTTTGAGAGTTCCATTGAATTCTAGGGATGACTTTAGGCCTAAGTGAGGTCTTGGTTGAATTTTTAGAGGTTGCGAGCTTAATTTAACCTTTTTAGGCGTTATGTTCATTTTCTTGAGACTCTCATGAGTTTTAGACCAAGGATACCTCAGATTCATGTTTCAACGGTTCCATTGAGTTTGGAATGTCGAGTTTAATTGGATTGCATATGTGATTTGTATGTACGAGGTTCTGAGTGAATCCTAAGGGTCCTTAAGGTTATTTTGAGTTGGTTGTATTTTCCTAGTGTCCTCTTTTCCCTACTCTCACAAATGGTCATCTCTTTCACAACCTTCGTGATAGAGAGAATTGGCTCGCATCCACGAAGGGGCAGGTAGTCTGACCAACACATTCGTGATGACTTGTTTGTGATCGCGACGTTCGCATTAGCGAAGAGTGGTTCACGAAAGCGAAGGCTAGGTTTTCTGGGATTCTCTTTTGCGAACCAGAGGTGGCTTTTGCAACACCTGAGACCCTTTTTGGCCTATCATTTCGGGGATTTACCTCTATTTTTAATTTCAGAGAACCCTTGGAAGAGATATTGAAGTGATTTCTTATGATAAATTGTTACGGTAAGCCATTGTGACCCTAAAACTTCAATTCCCTTTTATCATTTATAAATTTTAAGATCAAAACTTGTTCTTTTGATTGACAAATGACAAGGTTTTAGAAGAACTTGAGTTCTAAAATAAATTGGTGATTGTGAACTGCTTTTAATTCCTTTTTCCAAATAGTTTTTACCAATGAGTTCCAAATTCATTGGGTAACATTTTGAAGTAAAGATTATTTTATACAAACCTCAATTTTGGAATTGGGGTTTTGAGTTGCTCTGACCCATTTTTTAAAATGTATGATTTGAGTGTTGTTATTTCTATAATCTTATTGTGATTACTTGATTGGACTAGATTGTGTGGCATTGTACATTGTTCATAAAAGGAAGACTCAAGTCTTGGATTACCTTTTGATTGAATTGAGGCAACCAATCTTCTAAGCCCTATAAAACATATAGAATCTTGTATTTTCGTTCATTGTGTATTGATTGATGAAAAACCTTGATTGCATTATTGTGGACTTGAATTACTTGATTTGTTGTCTCTTTCTTATGGTGTAAAATTACTCATTTGCATCGATTGTTGTGCACCTTAATGTTATAATTATACCGAAGGAAAATGGTTTGGACAAGTGATATCATATAAAGCCAAAGTAAAATGGTTCCGAGTAGTGATATTTTACAAAAGGAAAATGGTTTTGGCTTGTGATATTGTGCCTAAGGGAAATGGTTTACTTGATAGTTGTTGGTTGTTGAACTTTGACGGTTAAACTATAAATGTTAAGCTTTGTGAACTGTGTATTGTAAAACTTTTAGGTTTGACTAATTTCAGTGTAGGTTGTAGTTAAGGAGGTTCGGTTATGATGAAAGAAGTACTCATATTCTAGCTTAGTTTTGGTTTGTTTAGTAGGTTACTTGTTGAATATTGTGTTGTTTGTAACCCACTCCTTGCTTTTATATTTGTGTAGGTTCCCTGTCCAGATCTGTGTGATTGCTCTTCCTCTATTTTTAAGGGTTTCAAAAGAGTTTGAGAGGCAACTGCTTGTCATCCAACGGACCCTCTTGTTCTTTATTTTTTGCTTTATTCTGTTTTTGAGACAAAAATATTGAGAGTTGAACTTCCAGGTTTTGGGATTATATTAGAATGGCTGTATTTTCCTCTCTTATGTTATTCTTAATTTACTTTCCGCATTTCTTTCATGTTGCTTCATTTGAGGCCGACTTGTCTTGGTAGGAATAGATTTGTGTCATCACATCCAATTTTGAATCATGAAATTCATGGTCTCTATTATTGGAACATGAAAATGAGGATTATCCTTAACCAAAAGGTCCTTGTAATATTTATTTCCTTCCATGATGAATAGACATATGGCCTTGAGCCATGTTGAACCTAAAAGACAAACATCAAACATTAGGATGAAAATATATATAAAAAATTCTTAGTTAAAATCTTACTTTATCGATCATTGATGTACACAAAGTTATAAATTAGATTTGACAAAAATATATAGGAAGGAAAGACCAGATTCTAAGGGTGTGTTCTATATATGAAGGAAAACGTTTGCTTAGAAAATAAGTGAATTTCTTACCATAATTTTGAACTTGTGTACGGTAGACATGCGAAAATATTCTCCTAAAATCATTTATACATAATCTAGACAAATAGTACTATGAGAGATGGGATGGAGTACTTTATAGGGGTAGGGTGAAAATGAGGTGTGTTGGAGCTTGGAGGGTGAGAATGACAATCAATATGGAATGCCACTTGTAGAACTTTTTTTCTTCCTATTTACATTAAGGAAGTAATTTCCTCATCAGGCACTATCCATTGCGAAGTTTCTTTTGGCATAAAATCACTAACTTTATGTCACTACTTTTTTGTCACATACAATTTAGTATTCTGAATACTAACTATAAAGGCTGAATCTTTATAAAATTTGTTTCTAGTAAATGAGGAAGTTTTTATTTTCTTTAGTGATAAGGCACAAGTATCCCCTAGTCTATCAAAATCCGAGAGACACACTTAAACTTTACTAGGATCCTATTACCCCCCCCCCCCCTCCCCCAAACTTATTTAGAATACACCACAAACACTGACATGGCATAGAGAGTTTAATTTGCACAATCTCTCGAAGGCAAGTGATGAGTGCACGAATTGGACGCATATTACTTTTTGATTCGTAACTTTATAATTAGCTAGTAGACATATTTATTGATTTTAAAACTTATATATATATTTAATTATTTTTATATCTTTCTTTGTTAAATATTTATTTAATTTCTTTCTCACTTTACACTATGTTTAATTAATTAATTAACTTTCCACTTTTAATTATTTTTAAAAAATAATTTGAAAGTGTCCCTTAATTTTAACGTTTTAATTTTAATGTTTTAATTTTTTTATGTTTTATGTGATTTCAACTAGAAAATCAAGAGGTTTTAATCTCCGAATGAACTTTTAATGTTAATCTTCAAATAATTTTCAAATTCAAATGTAGTAGAAAATCAAGAGGTTTTAATCTCCAAGAACCAAAAATACAACATTGGTTCTAGTTAGCGATGAAATGTTTATAATTTTTAAATCATTTAGCCTTAATATTCCTAGCGAAGTTTTATATTCTTCGAACCAAATACACATTCAAATGTATTTGGTGAAGTTTCTATATTCTTTAAATCAAAGGAGTAGAAAATAACAAGATTTTAGTCTCAATAAATCAGACACAATTAAATTGCACATGGAGTGGAAAACTACAAAAAAAATTAGTCTCAAAACAGAATAAAAATATATTCTGAGATCATCACATAATGAACATCTATCCTAACATTTATTTCCTATCCTAACATTTATGAAATAAATCTCATAACTTATAAAGGTTACAATGAAATAAACAAGGAAAATAAAGATAGAACTCAATTTTTACTCCCATTGAATCATATCTATCTAACAATAATGAAGATGTCATGCAAGTTACTTTTCTTGTTGTCAAACGCCACTGGAGTCTTTATCCATGATCGATTTATTTGGATTAAAATCATAGAAAGATATGCTTACAATATTGGATGTAACATACACAAAAGTATTTCTCTACCCAATTTTACTACAACGGAGAATAAAACTATTAAGCCAATAACAAACTATTTAACTTAATCATCTTTAATTCGATCAAGGTTCTAGTCAGAAAAAATAAGAAACTACTGTGTAGCATCAAGTGTAAGATTCCTTCATCATGTACTTATTTGGACATACTAGACTCTTATAAATACCACAACACCGATGTTTATGATATCTTGTGCCCCAATCCCAAAATCTGTCCAAAACAAATTATAAGAACACAAACTCCTACTTCCATGATCTTTTTCCCTCAATCAAAAGAGCAAAAAAAGATCCAAAAATATAATAATTTCCTTAAAATTGTAGTTCAACCTATATTACTAAGATACTTATAACAATAACTTTAATGAACATTGTAAGAAACAACAAAGTTTAAATAATATTTTAAAAAAATAGAAAGTTATAACTAGCAAAGAAAATAGAATCCAGAACATATTAGAATTATTAGAATAAATATATATTTTCTAACAGAAGAAACTTGAGCCCATATACTATGTCCTTCAGGGAACAAGTACCTGAGGTTAATGAAATATTTCCTCCCATTATAGAATGATCTTACTCACTGGTGCATCAGTACCTAAAATGAAGGTGTCAATGAACCACTCAACAATAGTAGAGTATACTTATAATACTAGTATACTAGATTTAATAGAAGAAGAAGAAGTCCAAAAACTCGTTGTTGAAAATAAGAGGAAACCCCTCTATTAATTGACAACAAAGAGTAGTGTGAACAAGTATTTATTGTGCCTTATCGAAAAGGTCACAATCCTTTGGGAAAATTCAAAACTCATAACCCTTCGTAAAAGTCACAACCATACAAAAATATCACAACTTTTCATAAAAGTCACAATTGTTCAGAAATGTCACAACTCTTCATAAAAGTTACAACTCTTCGTAAAAGTCACAATTCTTCATAAAAGTCACAACTCCTCATAAAAGTCATAACTCTTCATTTTTTATGTACACCTTTTAAAATCGAACAGTCACAAAAATAGTTCCTTTCTACATATGTATATGAATATATATATATACTTGTCTCCTTACTTATATATAGACCCCAAATCTATCTTCTTCTCCCATAGGTTTATTTGTGACTGATTTAAGATTTTAGATTAGAAAAAAAAAGAGAAAAAGATGAGTGGAACTGATGGTGGTCTTGTCAAGTGTTCTTCATTCCTTTGTGCAACTCCAGAAAATGACACAAGGGACACTTCCCCCACTATTGTTCTGGATAAGTGAGTTTTCTTTTACAATTTTAATTCCTTTTTCTTAGAATGTTTCATATAAGTTATAAGTTTGTTGTCTTTATCAGTCCTCATGAGTAAATATTTTATATATGAAATCATCAATTTCAATTTACTCAATGTTGAGTGCTCTATTGTATTTTGTCCCCTCAAAATGTCATGGAGTGTAATGTCTTAGAATGAGATATTTTTTCTCCAATGGCATTTTTCAAGCGGTCATTTAAATTATGTCTTTGGTTAGCCAAGTGGACTAAATTTATCTACAAAAAATATTCATCTACCTACTTTTAGTGAAGAATTTAACCATTGTGATAAAAGGGGACAAAATTTATAGAGTGGCCTTAGAAATGATCAGACGGTGCAAACCATTGCGTCCTTATAGAATCCTTCCCTAATGAACTAGCTAGCTTTTGAGATTGATTAAATCTCTCTCAAGATTAGTTCCATTTTGTTACAATTCGTTGAAATGCTCAATTCTTTGTTGGAATGCTAATTTGGGATTTCATTTTTGTATGTGTATATAGTGGTGATCCCACAATGTATGAGTCATATTAGAGAAAAATGGGGAACAATTGTGACATAACATTTAGTGGTGATGATTCATTGAGTTATTTTGCTAATGGTAAGAGCTTGTGCTGGTTCTTGGAGTCAAAACTAGAGGAACAAATTAGGAGGCTGCACAATGTAGTTGGAAATTCAATTGTGGATGATCACTATATTGTTGTTGGCACTGGATCAAGCCAACTTGTGCAGTCTGCCCTTTATGCTCTTTCTCCATCTGATCAACTTGAGCCAATTAGTGTAGTTTTAGCTACACCTTTTTATTAGGTACAGGTTTATACGATTTATTTATTATTTAAATTGTAAAGGATATGCTATGCTCAATTTAATTATCAGTCTGAGGTTATGGTTCTTAGTAAATGTTAGATCCATTAAATATAAAATTCTTTTTTCCTTTGTTGGATTTTAAATTCAAAATTTCAGGAGTCACAATCAACTTCAGAAATCAATAGGTCACACCCTTATATACAAAACATGAATCATAGTTCTTGGAACAGATCATGTGACTTAATAAGTCAAATTTAAAAGTGACATTTTTCGATCAATTATTAATATTTTTGTCTTTTTGCAGGCATATCCTGGTGTGACTGATTTTGTGAGGTCAGGACCACACAAATGGGCAGGAGATGCAAGAACTTTTGAGAAATATGGACCTTATATTGAGTTGATTACATCTCCAAATAATCCTGATGGGATTATTAGAGAGCCTATAGTTAATGGAGATCGAGGGAAATTAATCTATGATTTAGCTTATTATTAGCCACAATATACTGCTATTACCTCACCTGCCAACCATGATGTTATGCTCTTTACTATTTCCAAACGCACTGGCCATGCTGGTTCCAAAATTGGGTAAGTTTTTTAAACATTTATTTCAAGTTAGTTCACAATCACAAAATTAGAACATATTTTAATTTATCACTTATTATAAATTGATTTGCATGTAGTTGGGCACTTGTTAAGGACAAAGAGGTGGCAATGAAGATGACAAAGTTCATGGAGATTAGTACAATTGGTATATCAAAAGAAGTTCAACTTAGAGCTACTAAAATTCTTGAAGTGGTCTCTAATAGCTGTTTGGATTTCACATTGGAAAATTTCTTTGAATATAGTCAGTCTCTTATGACTGACAGATGGCAGAGGTTAACAGAAGTTGTTGTGGACAATGACCTTTTTGTCATCCAAAATTACCCTGCTCACTATTGCCTTTTTACAAAAGACTTGTGTGAATCACACCCTGGTAATCACCAAAATATTACAACGTAACATTTTCATTTTAATTTATTTAAAAAATAATGTTACCTCATATACTTGAAATTTCTTTACTTTTTAAACTATATTATCTATATATATTTGAAAAAGTTTTCTTTCTTTTGAATTTGAAATTCATATTGTTTTTTTGAAACAGCTTTTGCATGGCTAATTTACAAAGGGGGTGAAGAAGAGGATTGTGAAAAGCTTCTTAAACAACACAGGATTCAAACAAGGAGTGGAAGAAGATTTGGAAGTGATTCAAGAAATGTTAGGATAAGTATGCTGAGTAGAGATGAAGATTTCAACATTTTTCTGAAGAGGCTTATTGTTGATTAAGGAACTACAAATAGAAAATAAGACATTTATGCATGAAATATTACTTAGAGAGTAGAATAATTTTCCTTATTGATAGAACTTCATTGATTAATGCCAAAAGGTGAAATGTTCTTTTGATTTTTATGATATTAGATGCAAAATGTCTATTCTTCAATTAACTCAAGTGTGTGTTGAAGTATGTTATATTTGAATTATCTTTAGAATTGTATTACTATCAAATATGAAGTAACATTACATACTCAACATAATATATTGATAATTAAGTAATGTATATCTCTCTTTTGTTAGACTTCATAAGGAGAGAATAGTCCACTTGGGTGGAAGGGGAGGCCTGGTTTTATTTTACCTGGGCCAAAGACTGTCCCCTTATCGTAAGAATCAAAATTAAAATTAATTTATATATTGAAGAAAAGGAAAATCTAAAACCATTGGTGTGAACAAATGAAAGAGAGATAGAAACCCCACTCTTTCATAACAACATTACAAACAATGATTTTATAGATATCTAAAGATATTTTTAGACTAATACCTTATAAATGATTTCACACACAATATGACCTAAATAACTAAAAAAAAAAAAAACTAAAAACATGCATAGTCAGGCTAAGGTGTAACAACTTGAATAAGGTTAACACAAAAGGCTATAGTTAATATTCATATCAATAGATAATCAAGTCACACAATACAATAAATATAGCCAATCCAATGAAATAAGATGATGAAATGATGTGGTTGAATCAAGGTCGTCGTAGAACCTATTGTATACACCTTGCCAAGCTTTAACTTCTAGAAAAAGACCCAAGGGGGACTTGCAGTCCATATAACAATCTCAATATCTCACCAACTTATCACCTCACTCCTGGTCAATGATAAATGTAAGGTGTTTCATTTACTTTCTAAAATAAATAGCTTTTCTCCACTTTCTCATATTTCCATGAAAAATGACATGTCAAATAAGGATGAATGCATCATAATACATACAACACAAATGCATAATCAATGAATAGAAGATTTTGAATCTCTAACCGATGCTTGGAATTAAAAATATTGAGCAAAGTCAAGTATACTAATAATTTTCAACTCAAAAGGGTCAAAATCACCAAAAACACATCTGATCGCATCAGAGACCATACCAACCATTTCCCACAACACAAACTAGGCATGATAACTCTATGGGGAAGGGAAAAATGGTCATTTCCTAATTAAAGCATAAGAAATGGGACAGTACATGAGCCTATAGCCATTTTGGATAGGTAGTTCAAAAAGATTAGGAACAAAATTATTGTTTAAGTGAAGGTGCAGCGGAAGCACTATTTAGTTGGTGAGGCGACTTGGTAGACAAAGTCTGATATGCGTGCTAGATATCCTTAATTTTTTTTTGGCTCCAAGTACTTTCTTTTGCTTTATGATCGAGGATGAACATGCTTTTTAGTGGTGGATAATGTAATAACCTGGTTGGTCATTTTTACAATTTTTTGTAAAATTATAATTTTATCCCTCCTGATGCCCCGAATCTTTTCTGAATTTGTTTTGAAAGTTGGTTCCAAACTTTGAGAGTGAGTTGTTAATATTTTAAGTTCTTGGGTTTATAAAGGGTAAAGTGATTAAAAGTGATTTTTAGTATATTTTGTAGTTTTGAGTGTCAAAATGAAATTTCGACAATTCCATTAGTCTCTAAATATGGAAATTGGCCTAAGAGAGTTGTGCGTTTCATATTCAAAGTCTTTTTGAGGATTGAGGGTTGAAAATTTAAGAAATTTTAACATTTGGATTGACTCTGGTCAACATTAGGGTTCAGATATTTGGATCAGAATTGTGAGAGTTTCATTGGATTCGAGGGATGATTTTAGTCTCAAGTGAGGTCTTGGTTTAATTTTCAGAGGTTCCGAGCTTGATTTAACCTTTTCAAGCATTATGTTCTTTTTCTTGAGACGCTCATGAGTCTTAGGTCAAGGATACCTCAGATTCATGTTTTGATGGTTGCATTGAGTTTGGAATGCCGAGTTTAATTGGATTGCACATGTGATTTGTATGTATGGGGTTTTGAGTGAATCCCAAGGGTCCTTTTGGTGATTTTGAGTTGGTTGATTTTTGCTATTTTCTTCTATGCCCCGCTTTCATGAAGGGTCATCACTTTCACAACCTTCGTGATAGAGAGAGTTGGCTCGCATCCGCAAAGGGGTAGGTAGTCTGACCAACGCATATGCGATGACCTGTTTGTGATTGCGACCTTCCCATTAGCGAGGACTGGCCAGGTTTTCTAGGGTTCATTTTTGCGAAGCAGAGGTGGCTTTTGCGATATCAGAGACCCTTTTTGGCTTGGCATTTCGGGTGTTTACACCCATTTTGAATTTCGGAAAACCTCTGGGGGCAATTTTGAAGTGATTTCTTGTGCTAAATAATTAGGGTAAGCCTTTCACTATAAGAAAACTGTGAATTATTTGAGAATTTTACCTGGGGATTCTATCCTCAGGAATTTCCTACAAATTTACATGTAAAATTATAAAATTCCAAAGTTATGCAATAGTTTACCTGTGTAAATTTTTTTCAAGGAAAATCCGCAGGTAAATTTGGCGCAAAAATATTACTTGGAGAATTAGTTGGGGAAATTAATTTGCACGTAATATTTTCGTAGGTAAATTCACAAGTAAATGAACAAAAATAAATTCCTTTGCTATTTGGCAGAAAAATCCCCAAGTACAACAACCTACGGATTTAGTTGGGGATATTTAAAAAAATTAAACTTTTTTAAGTTAGAGAATTACTTGGGAGTTTGTTTCTACGAATTTAGATATGGATTTATTTAATGAGACTTTACCCGAAAATTACATAAAAAGGAAATTACTCAAGGTCTTGTCATTGCAAATTAGTTGGATTGCATTAATTGGAAATTATGGGGAACATTTTTGTACCAATAAATATTTTTTATTTATTTTTGTTTTGAAACACTCTCTTAATTAATGTGGTTAAATAATTTTACTAATTATAATATACTATTAATTATTTTATGAAATTTACATATTTGAAAATTACATAAAAGTACTATAAATAATAATAATTAATTCACATATATTTAAAAAATATATCAAGAAATTAATATCAAAGAAAAATATGTTTGGATCTCAAGATGACACAGGAGACAACGGAAATACTTTATTTACGTATATTAAAAGAATGTAATTTGAACTCGATGAAATACTTTATTTACACATATTAGAAATAGAGAATAAATAAATATTTTAACACATTGATTTATTGAAGGAAAATTGGAAAAAAAATTAAAATGTAATTTTGTGAATCACTGATTCTATACCACATCGGTGGATGAGGATAAAATGTTCAGCCTTATAAGGCATCCTCCAAACGTGATTAGTAATTAATTTCTCGGTCTTCTAGGAATTAAATTAGGAACCTAAATAATAAGTACTTGTAATTAGTTTAGGGTTGACTAAATAGTTTGTGTGCACTATTATATTAATTAAATTGGAGAGAAAACAAATAGAGGCACTATTTTACATTAATTAAATTGGGGGATAAACAAATTAAATATTGAGAAAACAAATAGACATAAATAGAACAAGGAAAAACAAATTAAATATAGAGAAAACAAAATACAATAAAATAATTAATCCCTTCTCCCTCACAAATATTTACCAAAAATTACTTGCGATTAATAACCCTAGATAACATACTTGGGAATTTTAAAATCCGCAGGTAATAATTACCTACGAGCTTATTTCCAAACTTTGATATCTGCAGATTTTGCTTCAAAATTACCAAGAAAATCTCCATGTAATTTGAGTTTTTCTAGTAGTGTTTGTGACCCTAAAATTTCAATTCCCTTTTATCATTTATAAATTTTAAGATCAAAACTTGGTCTTTTGAGTGACAAATGGCAAGGTTTTAGAAGAATTTGAGTTCTAAAATAAAATGGTTATTGTGAACTACTTTTAATTCCTTTTTCAAAATAGTTTTCACCAACGAGTTCATAATTCAATGGGTAACATTTTGAAGTAAATATTATTTGATTCAGACCTCAATTTTGGAATTGGGGTTTTGAGTTGTTTTGACCCATTTTTTAACAGAAAAAAGGGTCAAAAATACTCTTCAACTTTATTTTATTAGTTGACTATACATATACTGTTAAAATAAAGTTATTCATATCCTCGCTGTCACTAATTTCACCATTTATACTCCTCAATTGAAGAAAATCCCCAAATTAACTCAAATTAACCTGAATTTAAAAAATAGACCCATTCCTCATTTTTAAACCCAATGCCCCATAGTATAACCCGTATAACTCATTCCACATTTACACATTATTTCAAATTTTCCATATAACTCATTCCCCTTTATTCATTAACTTCTACTAAATTGTTCTTCATTTCCCCTACCCATTTAATGTGATTGGTTGGATTAAGCAACACTCTGGTGGGGATATCCCTTTACTTAATCTTAATGGACAAGAGACAACTGATGCATTCATTGCTTTTCATCTAGGTACTGCTTGGCAACATCTTGATATCCTCTTTACTGATTATTATTTAGAAGATTCTCAAGTTTCTGAGGTATCAAGGGATTATAGAAAGCTTTGATGAGTACCATGTTGTTTGGTACTCACTCCTTGCTTCTACACTTGTATAGGTTCTACATATCCATGTGATTGTTTTTCTTCTATTTTTTAGGAATTCAAAAGACATTTAGAGGAAGCTGCTTGTCATCCCAACAGACCTTCTTGTTCCTTGTTTTGGGCTTTGTTCTATTCTAGAGAAAAATACATTGAGATTTGTACTTATCTTTGAATTATGTATAGTGGCATGTACACGTCAAAATAAGGTTTTGGGGTTGTAACACCTTAGACATCGTTCAATTTTTAGTTTTGGGTCACCTTCAAACGACCATAACGTTCGGCGTATAAAGAGTTAGGTGGCCCATGAGGTATCAAATCGAAGGTCTTTGAGTCGTCTTTCTAGCACTGCCGATTTTGTCAAACTTCGAGCTCGGATGAAGGAGTTATGCCCATTTGAGTACAACCTCGCTAATTTAGGAATTTCAACCATTTTAAGAAGCGTATTTTGGTCTTTTCCTTACCCCCCACTAAGCCTAAGCATTTTTCTCACCAAAATTGGGGTCTAAATTGATTGAAATCAGTTTTCATTCAGTCTTAAACGTATAAAATGTTAGGGCAAGGTTCAAGAGGAGAAAAGAGAAGGTTTCAAGAGGTCATCAAGAAATTTGGGAAAATTGCCAAGAACTAGTTCTTTCGAGGTAGGTAAGCTTTCATAGTGTTTGGTTTGTTTACCTTCACACCAATGATGTAAAATTTTACCCATGAATTCGTTCTTGAAGTTGATTTGTTGAGTTCTTGAAAAGTTTCTTGAGCTTTAGTTGACAATGGAGGTCGTTGAATTCTTGAGGCGAGAGTTTTGCCAATAAGTGGAGTTAGATGATAGATTTTTTGTGGATTTCATTGAAAATGTTTTGGGTTTATGAAATTTCATGAAATTGGACCAGAGAATTGCATTGGGTATGAATTGAATCGATTTTGGGAGAAGAAGAAAAGATCAGACAAAAATATGCGTCCAGGTCCGCATCTTAGAGGCGTTTTGAAATTTCAGTCTTCAGATAGTCACCCCTCTCTCAGCATCGTGGAAAAGATACAGAGTCCTTTGTCCCAAATTTTATTTCGTGGCCAAAAATTAAATCCTCCTTTACGTCGTGCCAATGCTTTTCAGTTTTTGTCATCGCTCTCTTCTTATTACTAACTATTTGAGACTTCATTAATCATTGAGAGATTCTATATCCTAATCATAGCTCTTAAATTCACATTTCAAATTCAAGTAAAATTAAGAGGAAAGTTTCAAGAAAGTTCTTTTGAGTCATCTCCATCACTATTCACTCCATGCACTATTCAAAACGAGGAAACTTCATCTCCATCACAAGACATAGTCAAGGCAACATATGGAAGTAGGAACTACTTCTACCAAAATCAATACACATGAAACCCATCATTTCACATAAACATAGGAGGAACTACCTTCTCCAACTCAAGCAAGCTCAACGCAACAATATTAAGCCAACATGTCATTTCATCAAAACATAACTAAGCATGTTCACCATTTCACCTCATGAAGCTAAATATGCAATCATCGTACTACAATGCAATTCAACAAGAGGAACATATAAGTCATGAAAAAATCATTTAATACTAAACCTGAATTCTAACAAGAACATGCACCATATAAGTAAATCATGGAAAACTCATACAATACACATGACTCCAAAAGCACTAAAACCTCAAGAGGAATTTCTTACCTCAAGTTTGAATAGGAGTAGAAGGAAAAATATGAGGATAACGGGACATCATATCGGCCTTGGCCTCCCATGTCACACCCTCAACTAAGTGATTCTTCCATAGAGTCTTAATGGAAGCTACTTCATTGTTCCTTAACTTCTTCACTTCCCGGTCCAAAATCTCAATCGGCACTACAACATTTTAGGCCTATGGCCACACTAAATCTAGATAACGCTTGTAAAGTGTTGCCTAAAATATTTTTGGGACCCTTTTAAAGCGTAGCCCATGTTTTTAACTTTTAGCTACGATAATATTGGCAACACTTGTAAAGTGTACTCTTTGATGGTATAAGCTATACTTTATAAGTGTTGTTACATTATGATATAATTGGCAACATGTATTTACATATATGACCACACTTTTAAAGTGCCCTATTTTTGTAATTTTAAATACAACACTTTACAAATGTGGCCTTAAAAATTTCACTAAAATATATATTCCCTCCAACATTTTTCACTCTCCCCCCCCCCCCCTAAATTTTTATTGGACAAAAAATAATAATTAATAAAAAATTAAAACATTTCATCAGTTCCAGCTAAATAAGAACGTAACATACGCTCCAGCTTCTAATTCCAGATGAAGAACATACGGTCCAGTTGAAGAACATATGCTCCAGCTGAATCTGAAAAACATACCTCCAGCTGAAGAACATACACTCCAAGCTTTGTTAGTGTAAGACATTCTTTTCCCCAAATAAGAAAAACTTTCTGTCATTTTGAAGAACACGATTTTCTCTCCAACCTAAGTATGAAGAACACGATTTCTGTCAAACTTTCTCACTGATTTCAGGATGTCATGGTGAAGAGATGAAGAGCTACTCGCTGAAGAACACGATTTCACAATTTCTTGTTGAAAGGATTTTGTAGGAATAGGGTTTATCAGGTAAGAAATTCTATCTTTGAAAGTCTAAATTTTAGCTTTAGGGTTTTGATAATCTTGTGTTGTTGATACAATTTTTGTTGATTTTAGCTCGTAGTTGTATTACCCTAAGCATTAATCACTAAATAAGTATAAATGGGTTGATTAGGGCTGATTAGTGTAAGATGTATACTTTCTTGAACAGAACCTTTTACCTCACAACCAAAATCCCCTTTTCCTGACTTGTATCTTCTTCTTGGTACTAGCAATGTTGATCAAACTATTAAATAACTCTTTTCTTTTGCAGTTAGGAATGACCCTTTTAATTCCTTAGCTGAAAACCTTAATAAGTTTCAATCTTGGTTGAGTAAAACTAATGAAGCTCAGAACTTTTACAAATCCAGTGGCAGTTGATGACCAATTAGGCTTCACTTTGGCAAGTATAAATGCCCCCAAATAATTCTTTTATTCAAAAGTAAATAAGAAAGATAAGATATTGGTTTTGTAAAAATGGAAAGTTTGAAACTTGGGAAATCAATCAAGAATGAATTTAGTTGATAGAGAGGGCTAAAAACAATGATGGATTAGGGGGAGACAACAAAGGAGGAAGAATTCTACAATAAGAAAATTCTAACCATGCTGGAAGCATTTCCCATATAAATACCTTTTTAGTACATCTCGAGGGGTAAGTTTGAATTGATGCCTTGAAGGATGCTTTTCTTATTAAATTAGGCAAGATGGTGGATCTTTGACTATTAATAAAAATTAAACTTAGATGCTTGAAAATATAGAAAATTAATTACTTCTTACTCTTTGAAATATATGGTAGTAGTACTTCAATTGAATTTCATGGTTGAGATAATTTGTACTTCATTCACTTTTCATTGTTTTGCACAACTTTTGAATCTGGCTTGAAGAGTAGCTTTTTCCGAGTTATATTTGGCTTTTGAAATTGATGCTTAAGCAAAATTTAGGATAGTCAATCAATTGAAGGTCATGCGAACACTTGCTTTCAGTTGTTTTAAAATTTAAATTTTGCGTAATCGGAAACAAAAGTTTTATAAATATTGAAGTATTATTTTCCCTACCATTTTCTTCCATGATAGTGTAGCTTTCATATTTTTCCATTTTATTTAGATTTTAGGGTGCAGTGATTAAGTTAGCTTTGGATAGAAATGATTGGCTAAGCTTTGGATAAAACTTTAACTTTTAATCATCTGAATTCCATTTATTTACTTTCTTTATTAATTGTGTCTATCCTATTAATTCTACTTATTTTTCCTTGGAAGTATAATCAACATTCAAAAAACATTTGTGGAGAATTCAAGGTTTGATTTGACATAGCACAAGAGCCATGACTAAGTAACAAATTTTTATCATCTCATAACACATGATTCTGATAACTTACTTATGACTTTTAAAACTTGTTTGTGAAGTAGTTAATGATTTAATGCTTGTTATTGAAAGATTAAATATTAATATCTTGATCTTCTAGGAATTCAAATATCCCATACAAGGATTGGATGAATTTAGCAAGGTATAACAAAGAGTATATTGATGGTGTTGAATCATTCCTAGATTTTGCTTACTCGTATAGAGATCCAATAGGAGAGGAAATTCAATGTCCATATACAAAATGTTGTAATATTCGCTGGACTCGAAGGAATGTAGTGTATGATCATCTTATATGCTATGGATTTGTTAAAGGTTATACTAGATGGATCAATCACGGGGAATGGGATATCAAGTTGAATGCTGATGATGATATGGATTACTCGCGTGATGATATGATGGGTTGTTGAATGATCAATTTAGAGATGTTGAACAGGCGAAAGGAGTTTATGATGGTCCAAATGAAGATACCAAGATATTCTATAACTTAGTTGATGAGGCAAGCCAAGAATTATATCCGGGTTGTACAAGATTCTCTAAATTATCATTCACACTTCGTTTATATTTGTTGAAGTGTGTACATGGATGGAGAAATGAATCATTCACTTCTCTTTTAGTGTCATTAAAAGAGGCAATGCCCCGAGTTGAACATTCCTCCGTCTTACAATAAAACCAAGTCTATGGTTAAGAATCTTGGTCTTGATTATGAGAAAATAGATGCATGTCCCAACGACTGCATGTTGTTCAGGAATGATCATAAGGATGATGAATTTTGTCATACTTGTGGAGCTTCACGATATATTAAATCTACTGAAGTTGATAGTGAGCTTGAGCCTTCAAAAAAATAACATCAAGTTTCAGCAAAGACATTGAGACACTTTCTGTTAATTCCTCGACTCAAAAGGCTATTTATGTGTTGAAAGACAACAGATTCTTTGAGGTGGCATGACGAGGAGCATTCTAAAGATGGAAAGTTAAGGCACCCATTGATGGTCTAGCATGAAAAGATTTTGATAGGTTGCATCTAGATTCTCGCAATGTGACACTTGGCTTGTTAAGTGATGGGTTCAATCCAATATCGGACCATGAGTATATCACATAGCACATGGCCAGTTATGTTGATGGTGTGTAATCTGTCACCTTGGATGTGCAGGAAATCTGATTATTGTATATTTTCTTTACTTATACCTAGGTTGCGATCACATGGAAATGACATTGATATTTACTTGCAACCATTGATAGATGAGTTAAAATTACTGTGGGATTATGGGGTTGAAACATATGATGCTTCAAGAAATCAAACTTTTCAAATGCGAGCAGCTCTTATGTGGACAATCAATGACTTTTCTGCCTATGCTATGTTATCTGGATGGAGTACAAAAGGTAAGTTTTCTTGACCTTGTTGTAACTATGGCACTAATTCTCGTTATCTTAAACATAGTCGGAAAATGTGCTATATTGATCATCGTGTTCTTTTACCCATAGATCATCCATGGAGATCTAACAAGAGATCTTTCAATGGAAAAACTAAATTTAGGCCTCCTCCACCTTTATTAAAGGGTACTGATGTGTTTAATAGCTTACAAGATTTTGAAAATGTGTTTGTTAAGAAGAGAAAGAGATCAAATGATGTCCCATGAAAAAAAAGGTCAATCTTTTTTGAATTACCTTATTAGAAGCACAACTTGTTATGCCACAACCTTGATGTAATGCACATAGAGAAGAACATAGTTGATAGCATACTTGGAACTCTTTTGGATATTTCTGGCAAAACAAAGGATCATGCAAAAGCTCGGTATGATTTGAAAGATATGAGAATCAGATTGAACCTTCATCCAAAAGATACATAAGATAATAAGAGAACAAAGTTTGCAAAAGCGTGCTTCTCAATGACAAATCGAGAGAAATCAATTTTTTGTGGAGTTTTAAAGACAACCAGGCTACCTGATGGTAGTGCCTCCAATATATCCAGGTATGTGCAATTGGATGAAAGAAAATTGTCTTGTTATAAAACCCATGATGCTCATTTCATGTTACATTACTTGCTTCCAATAACAATTAAAAGCATTCTTCCTGATCACATGACTATTCCTTTGATTCGTCTTAGTTCCTTCTTCCGTCAGTTGTGTCAGAAAGTAATCACATTGGACGAACTGGATTGCTTATTAGTGGATATCATAAAAATAATAAATCAGTTGGAGCGAATTTTACCTCTTATATTTTTTGATATAATGATTCATTTGCCTATTAATTTGCTGAATGAAGTGAGATTAGGAGGTCCAGTTCAAAATCGATGGATGTATTCCACAGAAAGAAAAATGGGTACATTCAAATCATACATCCGGAACAGACGCTATCTAGAAGGTTGCATAGCAGAGACATAAGCGGGAATAAATTGTATGAATATATTATCCAAATATCTACATGGTGGTGTGCATACCAGATTTAACAAAAGAGCCCAAAAACATGATGAATGTGACCCAAGTGATGTAGAAACTGTGAGTTTGTTTCCTAACAAAGGAGTTCCTTTAAGAGAAAAGAAAACTGATCCATTCATTTTAGATAACAAGTCACTAAGTTAGGCACATGCATACTTATTGGGAAATTGTGACGAGGTTCAAGAATATATTAGGTACCTTAATTTGAATATAGTATTCTTTTTGTATAATTAATTTTTAACTTATTTTATTTATTGCTTTAACAAAAAAAAGTACATGTTGTGTAGAGAGCATGAGCAAGAGGTTAATAATCAGCCACAAAGATCTAAATGGTGCAAGGCCAAAAGTCATTGTCAAAAATTCTCTCAATGGTTTGCAGCTCGTGCTTTGCAAGAGGATGTGCCTGATTTGATAAAACAGTTGTCTAGAGGACCAAATTCTGTTGGAAAAAGATATTTTGGGTATCTCATCAATGGATATAGATTCCATGTTAGGCAGTGTGATGCAAGGCGTAAAACACAAAATAGTGGTGTTACACTAGTTGCCTCAACTACATGTTTTGCAAGCTCAAAGAATAAAAATATGATTGCTGCAGATTTGACTTGTTATGGTAGAATAATTGATATTTGTTGAGTTAGACTATTACGTCCATTTTAAGGTTGTTCTATTTAAGTGCGATTGGTATGAGGTTAAAAATGATACTTATGGCCTTACTTATGTCTATTTTAACAAGAGATGCTCTCAGGAAGAGCCTTTTGTGCTTGAATCTCAAGTACACCAATGCTTTTATGTGCAAGATCCATATGATCAGGATAGACATTATGTTATGAAGATTGTTCCGAGAGACTTGTTTAACATGAGTGCTCAAGTTGAATCTAATATCCCACAAAGTTATGAAAATGAGCCATCTAAACATTTGATAGGACTATCTATACCAAAAGATAATGGTGAAGTTCTCTTAACAAGGACTGATCTACCAGAAACAATTATTGATGTGCCTTCAGAAGGATTTGTTACTCAACAACTTGAAGTCGAGTATGAAGAGCAATTCGAAGATGAGTCTATAGATGAGTTTGAAGACTAGACTGAAAATAAGTATGAAGATGAGTCTGAAAATGAGTATGAAGATGAGTCTTAAGATGAGCTTGAAGATGAGTCTGAAGAAGAGTTTGAAGATAATGCACCATGAGTTTCATTGTTTTTGTGATGACCATATAGTGCTCACTTACTGTTTTGTTATTTAATTGTTTTTTTGGTACAAACACATTAAGATATCTAATATGTGGAATTGAAGATTAGATCGCTACAATCTTTAAGTATTCTGTTGGCTTTTTTCATGCACCCAATTGTTGTTTGGTTAACTAATTTATATTGGCTTCTTATCTGATTATTATTTTGAGGAACCTGTACTTCTAGCTTACTATTGTTTTATTTGCTAGTAATCTCTGCACTATTACTGGTACAGTTATCAAACTGATTTATGACACGTAAATATGAATTGTTGTTGTTATTATATACTTATCTGTTTCTTGTTATTATTAGGTAGTGGACATTAGAGGTAGAACTGTGAGCTCTGTAGTATTTCTGGTACAGTTATCAAACTACTTGGTGTTGTCAAGTTAGTTCTCTGTTGTTATTGGTATGAAGTTGGAAAAGATGTTGTATTGGTTATTGTTGTTTCTTGTTGGCCTCTCTTTTTGGTGCTGAGAGTGAGATGAGGTATGTATAATGCTACTAAATTGCAGTGGCTTATTGTTGAGTGATTGGTTTGGGATAAAGACAGTAGAATAAGATAGACATTATTTATGGTTGAATGTCATTTGCTTCTAATAAAAGTATTCTTGCATTTCAGAACTTTGTTGGCTTATCTGTATCTGAAGGTTACTTTGCTACTGACACAGAGACGAATGAGGTATCATTTACTATCAAATATATCACTAATACTACTTGCTTACTAATTTCATCATAGATGAGCCCTTAGCAATGGTTACATTGTGATGAAAAATGTTTGTCCTGTATGCATTGAGGAAAAACTAGTTCCGAATGCTAGCTAAATTAAGCATATGCATATAGGCTGGAAACATGGGGCTACAATCAGTATTCTATGTTCAAGCTACTTGTCAAAAGTATATATTTAAATTCTAGTTGTGTCTTAAACATTTTTGTTGATGCTATTTGTAAATAAGTAAATGAATGACTTACAACCTCTTATTTCCCCATTTCTACACTCTATCCACTATTGACAATTTTCTATGTAAAGCCAACCATAGTATGTACTACTGCCTTGGGATCTGACCTTGAATCAACACCAATTTACTCCATATGACTTTACGGTGTTGTGGCATCACTAGCAGATACCCCATCTTGATATTATACTCCATTGAGTCAATAAGTACTTGTAGCTTATTATGTAAGGTACTACAATAACCAACATTTTTTATTCTCCTATTAGTAAACATCAACATGTGTGGTCTAGAATAACTAGAAGTGAAGGTGCATAGTGTTTGCAGATACATCTGTTAGCTAAGGTCAACATGAACACCACAATGGAACCTTAATCAAGACATTCACAACTTATTAGAAACCATCAACATACATGAGCTTTTAAACTAAGAAGGTCCTCATTAAGCACTCTTGCTACACAATCAACCTTAACACATCACTCAAGGTCTCATATGAGCCTACCTCACCTCGTCTAAACTCCTCAACTCACTACACCTCTTAAGGTGAGAACATCAATAAAGCTAACCGATGAACATCAAGGACACGCAAGGACCTTACCATCTAGGCACATTATCCCTCACTTTGGAGGAAGCCTAGAAAAACTATTTTAAACTTCACTTCTTCCAATTCTAAGGTCGGAGCAAAACATCACTAAACCTTCATACTCATCACACCTAGGCATTTCTAAAACACCACATTTCATCAACTCTTTCAACATACCTCAAAACACATCATAACCATCTACCAATAACACACATAGCCATAAAGCAACCCATTCATACTAAAGTCACACCATAAACTATCACCTCACATCTATCAAGTCACATAGCTATAGTTGGCATCACAACCAATCTTTTCTCTCCCTTAACCTAAGCAATATAAACCTTTCAAGGGTCATACTCCAAAGACCATCACATAAGGAATAAGCGAAAGACATTATAGAGTTAAACTCTATGGCACGACTTGAAGAAAGAAGAAGTGAAACTTTCTTAGCACCCAATAGCCTCCTATTCATAATGTGGTGCGCTTCACATTATGAACAAGACTCTACTATATGTGGTTCGATACAACCTAAGACCATTCCAAAATCTTGTGCTCTGATACTATGTTTGTCACAACACGAGAGCACCCCCTAGTCGTAACACGGCATACTCGATCCCGAAGTGGTCTAATACATGCCTCATAGCATTCTTGAAAATAAGAAGATAGAATAAATAGAGGAGAATTAAAAACTTTCTTACAATAGAAGACATTTTCATTAAAAGCAAGTGGAAGACTTTCTAGACTTTATATACTCTATCTGAAACCATCTAATACTATGAATACAATATAGGGACTTAGCCCATAGAAACCATTAGAGACATAAAAGGAACATGATAGGTTTTTTCCTTGAAACTATGAGGACTCACCAACTCTTCATCTTCAAGCACCTTAGAAATCTATCCATGAAGCATAGAACACCAAAACCTCCAAACCCTACACTTAGTAAGAAAAGGGGAAGAATGGGGTTAGCACATTAGATGTACTAAGTATGATGAACATGCAAAAACATGCTTAAAAGGACATCTGAGTTGAAAGTCATGCTTTTATGCCACTTTTGTAAAATTGATACAAGAGGCATAATATAAGTCACCACCAGCATACAAAGTCACATAATTCACTTTTGAACAAAATCACATATAAACCTTTACCTTCACCTTGAGCCTCTACCTCAAGTAACCCTCAAGCTATACCTTGTTCAATGCATGGGAAGCGTTCCATACCACCACCTACACTAAGACACTACCTTAAGGTCACCAAAACTGAACTTACCATTCATCCATTCCACCTTTACACAATAAAGCATATAATAGACATAAATAATACATGAATCACATCATCACATTAAGACCAACATCTAAGACAACTCTAAGCCATACTTGTGCAATGTGCCAGTAGCGTCCCATACTACTACCCACACTAAGTACTCATTTGAAGTCACCCTAGCCATGGCACATTCATATACTATAAATCATGACAAGGAAGTAACTCATAATAGAATCCCAGTATTGCATGCATCTTTACATTTAAGCATATAAGAGTCAATCATTACTCAATCACATCATTTAGAGGACTTTCAAACAATAGTCATTAAGACTTAGAGAACTCACTATAGCCCTCTTGAATCCTACTCGTGCCATGTATGGATAACATATCATACTACAACCCACACTTCATAGAGCTCTGCAAGAAAATATAATACATCTCACATGATGGGAATAAGCATTTAACCAACATAGAGTATGAGAGCTACATCATGGAATCTGATGTACTGTCTCACATCGTAATGGTTGGTCTACTTGCCTAAGGTAAACTGGTATATAAATTAAGTGGATCCACTAGCTAGACCTATGTGGGCACATAGTTAAGGGACAATGAGATTGCTACTAGATACCCCGCCTCAACTTACGTGATGGTATCCATATCTAGAGATTGCTACTAGAAAACCCGCCTCAACTCACGTAAGGGCTTCCATCTCATTCAATATCCTCTCGATGCTTAGCCTACATTCCCATAGAGTATTTTAACATTCATTACATTAAGGGATAAGAGATTGTTACTAGACACTACGCCTCAACTCACGTGAGGGCATCCATCTCAACCCAACATTCATTCATTGAATAGCTTATAGATTCAAAGATGAGAATAGCCTTTCATCTAAATATCCCATTATCCTTCATTAGTGGAAGATCAAGAATATCTTTTCAATCAACACATCATTAGCATTCAATAGAGTACAATTGAGAATAGCCTTTCAATAGGCTCAACATTCGTTAACATTATCATTAAACTCATTCATTCATTCATGAAAAGGCTACGAACATTAGATCTAACAATTCAATACATTAAGATATTAAGTCAAGATACACTCATCATATAAATGCCTAAGCCTACCAATTCAAGAGATCTCATTCAACATTTCATTATAGAACTAGTCACATTCCATCATCAACATTTATGAGTGTTAATAGAGAGATAACATTCAATCCTAAAACAATTAGCATCTAGACAATATCATAATTCATTCATTGAGATCACACACATGCTTCACATCACATTCATATATACAACATCATGATAATACTTCATTTCCTCCCACTATGACTTCAAGGACATGATCACAATGTACATAGTAAGTAAAGACCTTCACCTTTCAAGTGAATCAACAATCAAGAACAATTCTACATTAACATGAAATTAGGTCAAACTTACCCTTTCAAGGATATGATCACAAATCCTCAATTCATAAACAATTCACAATAATAAGTCATATATAATGATACAAATCAATAATCTAAATCAATCTACACATAAATCCATCATCATTCATTCATAATTAACAAACCCACTTCATAAGGCCAAATTTAGGAATTGAGATAAATCTTGGGTTCATGGAGTAAAATCATCGTAAATCATAAATTAAACATCAATATAATCATATTTTATCATTTAAAAACGTTTGATGCAAGAACCCATGAGATTGAGTGAAACTTGGGATTTTTCATGAATATGATATCACTTTGAAACTTCTTCGAAATTGACTCTAGGGTAAAAAATAACCCTAGATGAAGGATCACCATAACTTATACTTGTAGAATCCCATGAAATTAAATAAAAAACACCTTGAAATTCCCAACCCTAGCTTGAACTTGACCTTGATCTCCAATGGAGTTTCTAGAGAGAACTTTTAGGTGAGTAGGGTTTTGATTTGAGAGGTGAAATATAAAATACCTTAAAACACTTAAAATAATCGTCCATATGTTAATTAGGACTTGGGGTGAATTTACCAATTCACCCCTAGCTTGGATGACACTGCACCAAAAAAACAGTGCCCATTCACGCCCTGGATTCTCCATTCACGGACTATACTGATGGTTCATGGTATGGGGCTGCAAGTTAGTTTTAGGCCTCTTGACTTATGGAGTCCATCCACGGGGTGTGGATGGACCTACGGGGTGTGAACCCCATCCGTAAGTCACCAAGTTTTGGCCAACTTGATGGTTTCCTTGGGGTCTTGGGGTTTAGACTTAGGGTCCTCCTTAAGGACCCTTAGGGTGGTCCTTGGGGATTCGTACCTTGATGTCTAACCCCTAAACACCTCATCCATGGCTCGGGACAATATTAAACCACATCAAAACTCATGACGAACATAAACGCACACACATTAGGTTCTAGTTTCACTAGTTCATTTTTAGGGCCGTTATATGAACTTTGGGAGATGCTAATAACTGATAATAAAACCACATGAGCTAAATGTGGAGTCCAATGTATACGCCCCATAGAGAGGAACCAATACACCCGACCAAAGGTATAGGGCATGCTGGCGTGATCACTAAAATGATGCCTACGGAGGGGACTTACAACCTACGTGGCTGATAGTTCTGGGACTATATGGGTGACTAACCCTAGTCCAACTCGGTATTATGCTACTTCCAATAGATTAAATGACTAACACATTATGACTGAATTTTTGTAACATACTAGATAGCTCAAAACTTACATGCAAACTTAGAATGCACATTAATATACTAATAATGACATATTCAAGATTGAGGCATGTTTATCTGAAATACTGAAATATCTGACCTAGCATGTGTAATTCAGGAACTAAAGAAATACATAGCTATGGTTCTGAAATTCATGCAATAAATGAAGTAGTAACATGATAATCTGATTTGGAATATTTAAATAACTAATTCGTGATAATCTACTGAAGTTCTAGAAACCCTAGGTCTAGTTGATAATAGGGAATCGAGAATCTGACTGAAATCTAGGAACCTAATGGGTGAAAGGAACCCACTAGTGAAATCCCACATACCTGAATTCTACTGAGAAATCCTTCGATTTTGGGGCTGGAATTGATGAAACCTTGATGCGTTCTTGAAGTTGGGTTGGTCGCCTCTTTTTGTTCTTATGCTTCTAAATTTCTAAGTTTTTGAAGAAAGATCTGACTCAGGTAAGTTGTAGTTATGTTTCTAGGCTAAAACTAATTAAAACCACATAGTTTAGGGCTAAAACGATGTAGTGTAGGGGTCTAACAAACTAGGAAAAGACAAAAAGACCCCTCACTTAAGTTTCAGATAGGGATCACCACGACCCCTTTCACGGACCGTGAAGGGGACCACGGACTGTGAAGACCCTTTTGGTCTTCACTTGGTCATGTGGTTCTAAAGGCTTGGTCCACGAGCCACTACCACAGCCCATGTGGAGGACCATAGATAGTGAAGGTCCTCGTGGTTCTTACTTGGGCTGAGGTCTGGATGCTCAGCGCTAGGGGTGTACAATCTCAACTTCTACGGACACCCCCACGACCCATTGTAAGGACCACGGATCATGAAGGTCCTCGTGGTCCTCACTTAGGCATGGGGGTTTTAATTTCTAGGTTTGGGGGCTACTGGTTCAACCACTGCGAGCGCCACCACGAGCAGGTCAACGAACCATCGACCCTGTCACGGTGAGTGAACCCTGTCGTGGTTCACTGCTTGCGGTAGTTTTCTGGAAACAAAATTGTTTATGGTTTTTGAGGTGTTATAATATCTCCCCCTTGGGGTCATTCATCCCTGAATGAAGGGGAATGAGCTGCTACCCTACCACTAAACAGATAAGATTGATTTCTTACTGAACTGAGTTCCAAGAACATGCAAATACGTTGAAAAAGCAAGCACAAACTGAAGGTACATGATACTAAGATTGATTTCATGCATGCATGACTAAAGAACTGAAGAGGAACAATTACTTCAAGTTGGAGTGGATTCAGAAGGTAAGAGGTGGGGATACATGAACTTCATGGCTGCTTCTGCTTCCCAAGTAGCTCCCTCTACAGATTGACTCCTCCCTCAAATCTTGACTGAAGCGACTTCATTGTTTATCAACCTTCGAATCTAACAATAAGGAATCTGAGCTAGTACATCCTCATATGAAAGACTATCTTCCACAGCCACACTCTCTAATGGCACTAGGGATGCTAGATCACCCACACACTTCTTCAATAGTTAAATGTGAAATATTGGATACACTGCTGCTAAATATGCTAGCAACTCTAACTCATAAGACACTTTACCAATCGTTTTCAAGATCCGGTAAGGGCCTACATATTTGTGACTGAGCTTTCCTTTTTTGCCAAATCTCATCACCCCCTTTATAGATGACTCTTTTAGAAAAGCCCAATCATCAACTTGGAACTCTAGTTCCCTTCTCCTTACATCTGCATAAGATTTCTGGCGACTCTGGGCTATCTTAAGTCTATCTTTGATGAGTTTCACTTTCTCCATAGCAACAAGGACTGAATTAGGCATTATCAAGGCTACTTCACCTACTTCTAACCAAAAAACTGAGGATCTACATATACGCCAATACAATGTTTCATAAGGAGCAATCTGAATGCTAGAATGGTAACTATTATTGTAGGATAACTCAATCAGAGGAAGGTAATCATCCTAACTACCTTTGAAATTGATCACACAAGCTCTCAACATGTCCTCTAAGGTCTGAATGGTACGCTGCACCTGACCATCTGTCTTTGGATTAAATGTTGTGCTAAGGTTAACCTGAGTACCAAGACCTTTCTAAAATGACTTCCATAAGTGAGAGGTAAACTGAGGACCTCTATCTGAAATGATAGACAAAGGAAACCTATGCAACCTAACTACCTCATTAATGAAAAGCTTGGCATAGTCCTCCACTGAATTTGTTGTCTTCACCACCAAAAAGCGTGAAGACTTAGTAACTCTATCAACTATCACCCGAATGGAGTCGTGCTTTCTGCGAGTACGAGGTAAACCTGTGAAGAAGTCCATGTTGATCACTTCCCACTTCCAAGTAGGAATGTAAATCTCTTGAGTCATACCTCCTAGTTTTTGATGTTCTACCTTGACTTGTTGGCAATTAGGGCACTTAGTCACAAAATCCGCTATATCTCTTTTCATACCATTCCACCAATAGACATCCCACATATGACGGTACATCTTAGTGGCACCTGGATGAACATAATTTCTGGATTTATGGGCTTTTGCAAGAATCTACTGTCTCAACTCACCCACCTTAATAACACATAATCGTCCCTGATAGCGAAGCACACCATCTCTCTCTTGGGAGAAAACCTCCACCCTCTTCTGGTGGATTGCACCCTTTAGCTCAAGAAATATCGGATCACTGTCTTGCTTTTGCTTAACTTCCACTAACAAAGAAGATTCTGCCCCATTTTGAATCGTTAAACCACTCATAAGATGAACTCTTAGGCGAGCAAGTCTGTGAACATCCTTCGCTATCTCTTTTCTTTCTTCCTCAACATGTGCTACACTACCCATAAATAGTGTGCTAAGGGCATCTTCCACTACATTTTCCTTACCTTGATGGTAATGCACTCATGTTATAATCTTTGAGGAATTCTAGCCATCTCCTCTGGCAAAGATTCAACTCTTTCTGGGTGAACAAATACAGGAGGCTCTTATGGTCTGTGAACACATCTACATGAACACCATACAAGTAGTCTCTCTAAATCTTGAGTGCAAAAACCACTGTTGCAAGCTCGAGGTCATGAGTTGGGTAGTTCTTCTCATGCACCTTAAGCTCTTTAGAAGCATAAGCTATAACCTTACTTCACTACATCAGCACACAACCTATGCCAATTTTGGAAGCATCATAATATAATGACATAACCATCCGAACCCTCTAATAGAGTTAAAATGGGAGTTGTAGTCAACCTAGTTTCAGTTCTACAAAACTTTTCTCACAATCATCTGACCACTGATACTTGACCTTTTTCTGAGTCAACTTAGTCAATGGAAAGGCTATGGATGAAAATCCTTCCAGGAACCTTATGTAATAACCCTCTAGACCTAAAAAACTTCTGATATCTATAGGAGAGGTAGGTCTGGGCCATTGTTTCACTGCTTCTATTTTTTGGGAATATACTCGAGACCCTTCAATAGACATAATATGCCCAAGGAAAGCAACTCACTACAACCGAATTCGTACTTACTGAACTTAGCAAATAATTTGTGATCTTTGAGAGTATGCAGGACAACCCTCAAATGATTCACATATTCTTCCTCATTCCAAGAGTAAATGAGGATATCATCAATAAAGACAATAACAAACAAGTCCAAGTACTGCTTGAACACCCTGTTCATTAAGTCCATGAAAGTTGCAGGAGCATTGGTTAGTCCAAATAACATAACTACAAATTCATAATGACCATACCAAGTCCTAAAGGGTGTCTTGAATGTCACAATCTCTGACTCTAAGCCGATGATAACTCGATATGAGGTCTATCTTTGAGAAATGACTAGCAACCTAAATTGGTCAAACAAGTCATCAATCCTGGGAATGGGATACTTATTCTTGATTGTGACCTTGTTCAACTACCTATAGTCAATGCACATTTTGAGAGAACCATCTTTCTTCTTTATGAGCAACACTGGTGCACCCCATGGTGAAATACCAGGTTTGATGAAGCCCTTATCTAGAAGGTCTTTCAATTTCTTAAGCTTAGATTGAGCCATTATGTAAGGAGGAATAGAGATAGGCTGGATATCTGGAAGGAGATCTATTCCAAAGTCAATTTACCTTTCAGGAGGAACTCCGGGAAGATCTTCTGGAAACACTTTTAGAAACACATTAACCACTGGGACTGACTAAAGAGTTGGGGTTTCGGAGCTTGAATCCTTTACTCGAACTAGATGATAGAGATAACCCTTAGAGATCATCTTTTTGGCCTTAAGATAGTAAATGAATCGACCCATAAGCACTAAGCTACTACCATTCCATTCCAAAATTGATTCGTCTGGAAACTAGAAATGAACAATCCTAATTCTACAATCGACTGAGGCAAAACAAGAATGTAATCAATCGATGCCTAGAATGATATCGAAGTCTACTATTTCTAACTATACAAATCTGTTGAGGTGACTTTATGGGAGACTGTGACAAGGCAATTTCTGTATACTCGTCTAGCTATAACTAGGTCACCGACTGGAGTAGATACTGAGAAAAGTTCTGAGAGAGTTTCTAGACTAACATAAAACTTAACGGCTATAAAAGGAGTTACAAAGGAAGGAGTAGCCCATGGATCTAATGACGCACAAACATCGAGATCAAAGACTCGTAACGTACCAATGACTACATCAGGAGAATCTTCCTGATCCTGGCGATCTTGAAGAGCACAGACCTTGTTTTGGCGCTTTCCGTCACCTATGCCAAAAGAGTTACCCTGCTAAGTCGGGCGACCTTCTTCTGCTGCTTAAGTCATAGACTGGGCTTGATTAGCATTGCCTCCTTGACCCTGTTTAGAAGGACAATCCCTCAACCTGTGACCAGACTGACCACACCTAAAACATCTTTCCTTTCCTATAAGGCACTAGCCCGAATGGTTCTTACAACACTTAGGGGAAGTTGGGTAGGTTTTGGTACCTGTAACACTCCCCTGAGACTTAGAGCCTGATGCCCTACTTTTTTGATCATTACGGAACTTGGAGGATGGGACACTATCTGATGAAGGTGCTGGATTGGAAAATTTTGCTAACTTTGCGAGCGATTTCCACCACCCATTTTCTATTGAGAATACTCATAATTCCCAGTCCTAGCCTTCTTGTTCTCCTTGGCCTGTTCCCTAAGTTTATCACCTTCAACCTACTGAGCGTGAGTCATAAGCCTAGAGAGGCTCATATCTCCCAGTAACATAGCATTCCTATATTCTATTTTCACTAAGTCTAACACTCCGTAAAGAAACTTGTTCATTTGGGCCCTGGAATTAGCAACCATGTGAGGAGCATACCTGGCGAGTTAGGTAAACTTGAGTCCATACCCTTCGATCGTCATAGATCCCTATCTCAAATTCATGAACTCCTGAGCTTTTGCTTCGCTAAACTCTCTTGGGAAAAACCTACCAGAAAAGTCTCACTAAAGCAATCCCAATAGATAGGAGTTGCATTTGTATCCCTGTTTTTCTTCCACTGAGTATACCAAATATGAGCTACATCATTAAGTTGGTAAGATGCTAACTCAACCCGATCATTCCCAGTTACCTGCATCACTTTAAAGATCTTTTTGACTTTATCAATGAAGATTTGGGGATCCTCTCCAACGTGCAATCCTAATTACTCTGGCAGATTCATCCTAAAAAAGTTTCGCACTATGGCTGCAGCTGACCCAACATTAGCTTTTATCGAAACTGGAACTCGCTAATTATTCTAATTGGCTACGCTCTCAGCCAACATCTGAATGGAATTCTTAAACTCTGCATTTGAGACTTCTTGATCTGGGACTGCAGGGGCTGCGTTTGCGTTCCTTGCATTCGCATTCCTGGCGTTAGCTCTACGAGGAGGCATGAGTACTGAAACATAAAACATCGAGTTAGAACAAAATTAGATCATATCTTACGCATGATAAAAGTAATAAGAAAATGAAGATTTTCCTAATACACTTCGTAGCCACCCTCTCATTAGATGTGGTGCACTTCACACCCATTAAAAGGACACTACTTAGTGTGGGTTTTCAAACATCCTAGGAAACTTAAACTTATAGCTTTGATACTAAGTTTGTCACGCCCCAAGCTACCCCCGAGACGCGGACAAAGGAACTAGGATCACAAGTGACACTAAGCTAACCCTTTTGGCATGACATGAGCATACTAAGAATAATAATAACTGATGCAGAAGCTATATCATGAAAGTGAAAGTGATTGGGAATACCCATAACTAAAACTGAATATATCAAATCTGAGAGTTTAGTACAAAAATAATACCAAACTCAAATACTAAGCTGAATCTAACTATCTGAAAATTGCCTCTAACTAACTAGAAATGCTGGGACAAGCCCCAACTAAGTCTAGCAAAACTGAAACTAAAAGATTGAAAATTGAAAGATAACATGACTATTGTCCTCGAAGAATGAGGACTCACCACTATAGCTACCGCGGGCTGGAGATCGGGAGGCGATCTATGCATGTTACGATTGTTGACAACCTGAACCTACATCACGAGAAGATGTAGCACAGAGTATGCATCACTACTTGAAAGGTACTGAGCATGCATGTAGAGTAAAGCTGAAATAAACAAATAACTAAACAACCAATAAAGCAAGAATATAATTTGAACATGATATAGGTACTGAATACTAAACTAACTAAACACAATGACCAATTTATTACATGCTGAGATTGAATACTAACTATATTGAAATATGGTCAATGCAATGGAGTCTGACAGAACTGTGGGAGTTGCTAATAACTGATAATAAAACCACATGAGCTAAATGTGTAGTCCGATGTATATACCACATCGAGAGGACCCAATTTACCCTTATAAAGGTATAGAGGTATGCTGGCGTGATCACTAAAATGATGCCCACAGAGGGGACTTACAGCGTACATGGCTCATAGTTCTGGGACTATATGGGTGACTAACCCTACTCCAATTCGGTATTATCCTACGCCCAATAGAATAAATGACTAACACATTATGACTAACTTTCTGTAACATACTAGATAGCTCAAAACTGACATGCAAACTGAGAATGCATATTAATATACTGATAATGACACATTCAAGACTAAGGCATGTATATCTAAAATACTAAAATATCTGACCTAGCATGTGTAATTGAAGAAATAAAGAAATGCATAGTTAGGGTTCTGAAATTCATGCAATAAACGAAGTAATAACATGATAATCTGATTTGGAACATTTAAATAACTACTTCATGATAATATACTGAAGTTCTAGAAACCCTAGGTCTAGTTGATAATAGGGATTCGAGAATCTGACTAAATCTAGGGACCTAATGGGTGAAAGAAACCCACTAGTTAAATCCCACATACCTGGTGACGAATTCCATGGAGAAATCTTTTGATTTCAGGGCTGGAACTGATGAAGCCTTGCTATGTTCTTTAACTTTGGCTGGTCACCTCTTTCTCTTCTTATGTTTCTAGATTTATATATTTTTTATGCAAGATCTGACTTAGGTAAGTTCTAGTTATGTTTCCAGGCTAAAACTAATCAAAACCGTGTAGTTTAGGGTTAAAACGACATAGTTTAGTGGTCCAATGAACTCGGAGAAGACCAAAGGACCCCTGACTTAAGTTGCAGATGGGATAGACCACGACCCTTTTCATGGACCGTGAAAGGGACCAAGGACCGTGAAGGCCCTCGTGGTTTTCACTTGGTCCTGTGGTTCTGAAGGCTTGGTCCACGAGCCACTACCACGGCCTATGTGGAGGACCATGGACCGTGAAGGTCTATGTGGTCCTCACTTGGGCTGAGGTCTGGAAGCTCAGGGCTAGGGGTCTACTGCCTCAACTTCTACGGACGCCCCCTATGACCCGTCATACGGACCACGGACCGTGAAGGTACTTATGGTCCTCAGTTAGGTATGGGGGTTTTGAGTTCTAGGTTTGAGGGCTACTGGTTCAGCCACTACGGATGCCACCATGGACCATCATCAAGACCATGGACCATAAGGGTACCCGTTGTCTGATGTCTGGGCCTAGTGACTTCCAAGTCATGACCACGGTCCGTGAACCCTTTTGTGGTTCAATGCTTCAGGTAGTTTTCTAAAAAATATTTCTTGGTCTGGTTTTTGAGGTTTTACAATGATAGGCCTGGTGCCCTCAGAGGAGTTACACTCCGACAACGACACCTCTCGGCTCAGGGTTCTTGACTTGTTTCATCACCCCTCTTGGGCCTATGAATTTACAACAACCTTGATTTCTTTATTTTAAACTCTCTTATGTTTTTTAAGCACGTGGATGCTAGTTTTTTTTTGTGTGATGCTGCTGATATTTACATTTTAAGGGTATAGCTTCCCGTTCTATTCTTGAAAATTGATTGAGTTTTAGGGGTTAGTTCGGATATCACCTTGGGCCCTTATTGGGTAGTTTAGAAAAAAAGAAAAAGAAGGCTGAGGTACTGCCTCACCTCATGCCGCTCTGGTGGGATGAATTCCGTTCTGGCGGTCCTGCCCTGGTGGGAATAATCTTGCCCTTGCGGCAAAACAGAAACAGAACCTTTGCCAAGATTTTTTTGGAGTTTCTCTCTTTTCTAAATTGCACCAAGGTTCCCACAGTTACCATACGAATTACAGATAATTCCCTAGGTTAGATAGTCGATGGTTACCCAGGTCAATCTCAACAATACACATCCAACTCGTTCTACTTAGTTCAACACCACAACCCCCACATCCCTAGGATATACCCAGACATTCACGTGGTTATTAAACAACCGCAAGACATACTCAAATTTCCTGGCAAATCACCTAGTAGTTTATCTACCCACTCTCATGAATCTAGTCTGAACCTTCCTTTCCCATCGAGTTTCCTGATACATTTACATCCTGTTGAACTTCAACTACTAGGCCAACATACTGCATGTAACAAGGTTCAGACATACATTTATACTATACGTAATCATATCATCACATTCACACAAGTTCAACTTTACATTCATAGTTAATTTAGAAACATGAAACACGTATTTAGAGTTTCAATTTGAACTCATAGACAAAACCAGTTCTTAATTAGCTACTTTTCTCCATGAATGACTATTACTGATCATTCATGCATTTACACCACCCCTAGGGCCAGATACCAATTGGAACCTTCCCAGTTCCAATTTACCTTACTTGTGTTCCTTCCCTCGTGACCACGATGTCCTGATCAGTTTGTTGAGATACCAATTGGAATCGAGAGATACTAATTGACTCTAACTCATACCACAAGCGACACATGCATGAAAGGGGAGAACAAGTGGAACACTTCCTAGAATGTTTCCTAGCGTCTTGTAGATTAGATGTGGATGGCAACACACCAATCAACAAGAGTCTAGTCAACATTTTGTTCTTATATTGGGAGACCAGTAATCTAGTATCTGATACCAATTTTTCACGACCCAACCCACCGGGCCGTGTGGGCACCTACATACAACCACCTAAGTAGGAGAACCCTCTTATCGCAACAGTTACAATATGCGAAAAATAAATAAAATGGAAAATAAAAAAAATACTAGGATTTTATAAATAAGAACTATTAAAACAAATTTGGTTTAAAAACTTGTAAAGTGATTAACACCCCCAAGGATCTAGTCTAAATTAATACAAGAGCTACTAAGAGTACAAACTAGTCCTAATAAATAAAGACATAGCTCCCACTCTGGGAAAGGAAAAGTAGAAACTACTGGAGAATTTCTTTGTCTTCACCTAGTGAAACATCACCAACCTGCATCTAGACTATGTCAAGGACATAGCAAGAGTAGTATCAGTACAAACCACACACACTGGTAGGCATCATCGGTCAACCCGAACCCACCACATAACATAAGAAATCAATTAATAAGAATATGCCCTAGAATACTCTCTTCTTCACCTTTATCCCCACTTGGATACCTAAGAAATTAACTAGTACCTCTTACTACTAACCATCTCCTTATTCAACCCACTCATTAGTTTCTTGATACATAGAAGAGACCACAAATATGACTATACGTATTTTGACTAACTACCTATGGCATACAAATATTTCCTCTTTTATATTACTCCTCATTCATCACATGGTACATTATATCAAGCTCACTAACTAATTACCACGAGTCCCCTTTTTCATCTTTAGAATTAATTTATGTGGACAAGTAAACCAATCACTCCCCTTTCGTTACCCCAAATATGGGTTGACAGGACATACATGAATTTCGTACACTGCCTCCACTTCTCACCCTCATAATATAATTAGGTCATCATAATCACTTAAAACTGAGTAGAACAATTATCAAATATCACTTACGAACAACACACACTTCTTCATTACAAGATGCACAAGCATGTCAAGTCATTGGTCCTCTCAAGGGACCCTAAACCAAACTGTTAGCATATCAAAACGTGGTACCCAATCCAATAATTATGTCAGAACGTGGCAACCGATCCCATAGTTATGCCAGAACGTGGTAACCGATCCAAATTAGTTATGCCGAAATGTGGCAACCAATACAAGATAATGTATCAAAATGCAACACCCGATCCATTATACAAGCCACAATTACAATTACAAAGTATATACTCAAAATCATACAATCGAGTCATGATTCATGGCATTCATCATTCCTACATTCTCGTTTACAATTTACTTTAACAATGTAACTTTCGCATACATACATATATCATAACGAAGCAAGAATGAGCATATATCACAAATCTTAGAATCATAACCATCCCAATGAACTAATCATCGACGTATATCATGTAAACATTAATTTGACCATACTTTCCCCTAGCTCATCATCTAAGGCTTATTCCTATGATTTAATAATCTTTTATTTGGTGCACGAAGGCTTACGCATAAATGTTACCATTGATTATCAATACGCTACGCAAAGGGCACAAATCTATAACTACTTAATTTATAAAACCTAGCCTACCTGGGCGTCAAGTAGTTGCACGGAGTTTTTGGATTTGGATCTTGTTTCCAGAACTCATGATGGTGATCTTGACCTAGAATTTGCAAGATATTGCCATCCTCACGCTAGAATCTCCTTCTCCTTTTTTTCTAAGATTTGAGTAGCTTTTTGGGGGTTTCTAAGGTGTTTTACGACTAAATTAGGTATTTTAGGATGAAGGAGATAATAGGATTTTATGTTATTTACATTCTACCTTGCCTAACTATCCCTAGCGCCAGCTTAACCTTTTGTGCTGCCGCTGCCCTAGCGACATCTGGCCCACCCTGGTGGGACAATGGCTCAAATTGTTTCCTGATTTTTTGTTTCTTCTAAATAATGACTTTTCGGGTCGTCACAGTATGAATATCTCTAGGCTCATGACTCATGATCAGATGGTTGATGCATATAAGCTTAGAGAACTAGATAAGGACAACAAGAAGGTTAGAAAAGGCAACTATGAGTACTCTCAGTAGAATTCGGGTGGTGGAAGTCGCTCATAGTTTCACCAAAAAGCTTCAACCCCAGCACCTTCATCAGCTAGTGCTCCATACCCCAGGGAGTGATAGGATAAAAAAGGTAGGGTATCATGCTCTAGGTCTCAAGGGAGTATTTCAGGTAACAGGACCTACCCAACTTGTCCAAAGTGTGGTAAGAACCATCCGAGCAAGTGTGTAGCACGGAAGGATGGATGTTTTGGGTTTGGTTAGTCTGGTCACAAATTGAGAGATTTCCCTTCTTCTAAATAGGGACAATGAGGTAACAATAATAGGGCTCAGTCTATAGCTCCATCAGCACCAACATGTCTCCTTACTCGTAGGGTACTTCATCTGGTACAACTCGTGGTCAGCACTAGAACATGTTATATGCTCTCCAAGCTCGCCAGGATAAGAAAGATTTTCTTGATGTGGTCACTCGTACGTTAAGAGTCTTTCATTTAGATGTTTATGATTTTATTAGATCCAGATGTTATTGTTTCCTTTGTAACTCCACATATAGCAAGGAACTTTGGTGCATGTCCAGAAACTCTCTCAAAACCCTTCTCAGACTCTACTCCAATTGGTGACCCATTTATAGTTAGACGGGTATACAAAATATTACATGTCTCAGTCTCTCTAAATGTCAGCTCAATAGATCTTATAGAGTTAGAAATGGTAGACTTTGATATCATTCTAGGCATTGGTTGGTTACATTCCTCTTATGCCTCAGTTGATTGTAGAATTAGGACCGTCTATTTTTAGTTTCCAAGTTAGCTAGTTTTCGAATGGAAGGGTAGTAGCTCAATGCCCATGGGTCTATTTATCTCTTACCTTAAGACCAGAAAAATGATCTCTAAAGGGTACATCTGTCATCTAGTTCAGGTTAAGGATTCAAACTCTTAAACTCAAACTTTTGTGTCCAGAGTTACTCTTGAAAGGGAAATCAACTTTGAAATTGATTTTTTTCTAGATACCCAGCCTATTTCGATTTCTCCTTTTAGAATGGCTTCAGTTAAGCTTAAGGAATTTAAAGAAGAGTTGAAAGACCTTCTAGATATAGGTCATCAGACCTAGTATTTCTTCATAGGGTGCTCCAATGTTATCTGTGAAAAAGAAAGATGGTTCTCTCAAGATGTACATTGACTACCGGTAGTTGAACAAAGTCACAATAAAGAATAAGTACCCTATCCCAAGGATTAATGACTTGTTCGACTGACTTCAAGGTGCTAGTCAGTTTGCGAAGATAGACCTCAGATTCGATTATCATCAGCTCTGAGCCAGAGATAGTGACATCTCGAAAATAGCCTTTAGAACTCGGTAAGGTCCTTATGAATTTGTAGTTATGTCATTTGGACTAACCAATGCATCTGCAACTTTCATAGATTTAAATAATAGTGTGTTCAAGCAGTATTTGGACTTGTTTGTTATCATTTTTATTGATGATATCCTCATTTACTCTAAAAATGAGGATCAACATGCGACTCATCTTAGAATTGTTCTGTAGACTCTCAAAGATCACCAATTATTTGCTAAGTTTAGCAAATATGAGTTTTCGTTACAATTAGTTGTTTTCCTTGATCATATAGTATCTAGCGAATGGATCTAAGTGGATTGTAATAAATTAGAAGCAGTGAAACAATGGAGAAGACCCAGATCTCCAATATATATCAGAAGTCTCTTTTGTTTGGTCGGTTACTACAGAAGATTTGTGGAAGGATTTTCATCCATAGCTTCCCCGTTGACTAGGTTGACTTAGAAAAAGGTTAAGTTTCAGTGGTCAGATGAGACTGCTAAAACTAGGTTAATTTCTGAGATGTTGTTCTTAGAAATTAAAACTAGGTTGACTACAACTCATGTGTTGACTCTACTAGAGGGTTCAGTGGGTTATGTGATCTAGTGTGATGCATCCATAGTCAGCCTAGGTTGTGTGTTGATGCAGCAAGGTAAGATTATAGCTTATTCTTCTAGACAACTTAATGTACATGAGAAGAACTATACGACTCATGACCTCAAGCTAACAACAATAGCATTTTCCCTAAAGATTTGGAGACATTACTTGTATGGTGTTCACGTGGATGTGTTCACAGATCATAAGAGCCTCTAGTATGTATTCACCTAGAAAGAGTTAAATCTTCGCCAGAGGAGATGGCTTGGATTTCTCAAGGACTATGACATGAATGTGTTTTACCATCCATGTAAGGATAATGTAGTAGCTGATGCTTTTAGCAGACTATCTATGGGGAGTGTAGAATATGTTGATGAAGAAAGGAAGGAATTAGCAAAAGATGCTCACCGACTTGCTCGCTTAGGATTTTGTCTTACGGACATGTCAGATGATGGTGTGATACTTCAAAATAGATCAGAATCTTCATTTGTACTATAGGTTAAGGAAAATAAAGATAGTGATCCTATTTTGCTTCGGTTGAAGGGTGCAGATCATCAAAAGAAAGTAGAAGTTTTATCCCAAGGAGGATATGGTGTGCTTCGTTACAAGTATCTCTTATGTGTTCCTAAGATGGGCAAGTTGAGGCAGCAGATCCTTACAAGAGGCCATAACTCCAGTTATTCTATTCATCCAGGTACCACTAAGATGTACCGTGATCTATGGGAAGTGTTTTTGTGGAACGGTAAGAAGAGGGATATAGTAGATTTTGTGGCTAAGTACCTAAATTGTGAACAAGTTAAGGTAGAACATCAGAAACCAGGAGGTATGACTCATGAGATTAACATTCCTACATAGAAGTAGGAAGTGGTAAACATGGATTTCATTACGGGTTTACCTCGTACTCGCAGACAGCATGACTCAATTTCGGTGATAGTAGATAGAGTTTCTAAGTCCGCTCAGTTCTTGGCTGTCAAGACTACCAGATTAAGGAGAGGATTAAGCGAAACTTTACATAAATGAGATAGTAAGGTTACATGGGGTTTCTTTGTCTATCATCTTAGATAGGGGTCCTTAGTTTACCTATAATTTATGGAAATCGTTTCAGAAAGGCCTTGGTACTCAAGTTAACAAGGATTGGGCCGCTAGGATGTGGCTGATACATCCTAAGTTCGTAAGTTTTTGAGGATGTATCCTCTAGATTTCATAGGGTTGAAGGTCACTGATGATCCAGAGAACTTTGTGGAAGAGTTAAAGAAAGTGTTTGGAGTTATGCATGTTGTTGATGTTGAACGTGTGGAGTGTGGAGTTGGCTTCTTTCTAACTCCAAGGTGTTACTAGCCTTTGGTATGAACTATGGAAAAAAGAAGAGGGTAGAAGGAGCACCACTCTTGATCTGGGCTGTGTTAAAAATTACTTTCTTGGGGCTTTTCCTTCCCGGAGAGCTAAGGGAAGCTAAAGTGTGATATTTCTTAAACAAAAAAATATAAAAATGTGAGTGTGAAAAAGTATAGCCTCAAGCTTACCCAATTATCCCTCTATGCTCTGGAGATTGTGGTAGATATAAGGAGTAGGATGAGTTTGTTCATATCTAGGCTATCCTGCCTATTTAACAAGGAAGGTAAGGTAGTTACGTTTATAGGGAACATGGACATAGCATGACTCATGATCTATGTGAAAAAGTTTGAGTAAGATAAGTTGAAGGACAGACAGAAGTATGAAAACAAGAAAACTAAGACAACTAATCAAGAGTCTGATTAGCAGAAGACTAGAAACATGAACTAGTTGTCATTTCAGTAGAGATCATTTGGACCTACACTACCATCAGCTAGTTCTCCAACACCAAGAAATAAGAATGCCTACAAGAATTAGAATTTCAAACCTCAAGCTACTCAATATCAGGGTAGTATGGCACAAGGGACTACATGGATAGAACACCAAGGAGCGTGTCGTGATGGCTCCAATGGTTGCATCAAGTGTTGTTAGATAGTGATTTTATGGGAATTTCTCTAAGAAAAGGTAGTGTAATGGGAGCAACAAAACCTAATCTTCTTTAGTGACTTCAATAGACAAAGCTTCTACGAGAGCAGATACTTCAGGGATGGGCAGAGGAGTAAACTATTTGTATACTATGGCTAGTCACCAAGATCAGGAAAACTCGTTAGATGTTGTCACTAGTATGCATAAAGTATTTTCTATTAATGTTGGTGTGTTACTTGTTGTAGGTGCAAGTTTGTCTTTTATGACTCTTTATGTAGCCATGAGGTTTGACATTTCCCCCGAAAAAGCCCTTGAGCCCTTAACTATTTCCATATCAGTTAGTTACTCTATTATATTAGAAAAAGTCTATCATGATTGTACCTTTTTTGTCTATCACAATGACAAAATGGCTGACTTAGTTGATCTAGACATGGTGGATTTTAATGTTATTCTATGCATGGACTGGCTTCATGCTTTTTATGCCTCAGTCAATTGTAGAACTCAAGTATTCAAGTTTCAATTTCCTATTGAGCTAGTTTTAAAATTGAGGAGTAGTTTCGTAGTATTTGAGGATTGTTTTATTTCAAACCTTAAGTCTTGAGGGTTAGTTTCTAAAGGGTCCATGTATCACTTAGTCTGAGTTAATGACTCTAGTATTGAGATCTTCAGTCAGTCCTAGTTGTGAGTGAGTTCCAAGAGGTCTTTCTCGACAATCCTCCTAGAGTCCGTTTCGAAATGGAAATAAACATGGGAATAGATATCCTTCTATAAAATTAATCCATCTTTATTCCACCTTATAGAATGGGTCTAGCTGAGTTATACAAGCAAATGTCCTTTTCGACCAACTTTAGGGTGCCAGTTGCTTCTCAAAGATAGACCTCAGATCAGGCTATCACTAGTTTAACATGAGAGAAAGTGACGTTTTGAATACAATATTCAGAATCCGATATAGTCATTATTAATTTCTTTTTATGCCCTTTGGTTTGACAAATGTTTGGGCAGCATTCATGTTACACCTTGGATTTTGGAAAAGGAAGAAAGGGCCTTTTTGGGCTGATGTCTGGTTCTACGGGTCCCATTTGTGGACCGTAGAAGATTGTAGGAGCCGTAGATTGCAACTGTAGGAAGAGGAAAATAATTTTTTTCAAAACAAGTCCTAGTACCTTTTGAATGGTACACTAGGATGGTATGTCATGCAATGTACAAGTCGTAGATAGGTCTCGTAGCTGAGTCCTAGCGTTGGTGAAATTATGAAGGTCAAAGCTTGTTTCTACGATTGGTGTCTATGGTCCGTAGGATGACCTACAAGTTGTAGAAAAGGCCCATCAAAGTTTATCCAACATAATAGTTTCTGATCTTTTCTATGATTGACTAGTACAGTCCGTATAGGTCTGAACCGTAGATCGTGTTCGACAATTATTCTAAAGGACATTTTTGGTCTTTTCATAAATTTTTTAATCCAATATTATGTAATTTGTTCCTTCTACACTAAGCCCTATATAAATATTAAGCACCAAATTACCTACTTTCATTTCATTCTCTTAATTTCCCTAAACCTAACTAAATGCACTCCCTAATTTCCTCTCATCCTAAGGAAGGAGAAGAAGAAGCTAGGATTAAATTTCATGTCTCCAATTCACCATTATTTATGGGATTTTAGAATTTAGGTATGTGGTATTAACCCATGGAGTCCTTTCCTCCATGGGTCCCTAAGATTTCCAAATTTCTTAATTCGATTTCATTTGTTTAAGTTAGGGTTTCAATCAAATCTTCAGGGTTTCATTTAATTTTTATTGATTTATTTTTGGTACGTCCTCTAATACATGATTCAATATTAATACATGATATTTAGTTGAAATTATGTTGACCCATGCCTAAATTATGATTTTCAACAATTAATATTTGATGAACTTATGAACCTATGAATTATGAATTTATGAATATATGCGTGTTTTCATGATGCTATTATAAATGAATTGATAATTCTTTGAAAGGAAAGTGTTAATATTATTGTGAAAGGCTTTCTCATGTGTTAGTATGTTCATGATTGTGAAGGGTATTTCTCATATATGGATTCACATTGGTGAAAATTTTTCTCATCTATGTTGAATTATGTCTAAGGAGTTAGTCTATGTTTTGATCTTGAAATATATAGATTGGTATTGATCATTTCCTTTCCTATGTTGAATTGATATTTGAATTATATTTATTCCGTTGGGATTTGGACTTAGCATCGAGAGGGCTTTGAGGTGGAGGCTCAAATAGGGTAGTCTCTAGTAGCAACATCTAGTCCCAAACTATGTGCCCCCGTAAGATTGTCTTAAATAACATAGCTAGTATCCAATAAAGCAAAAGATGATATGTACGGCGTCTACCTTGGTAAATAGGTCTACCTTCTTTCAATATGATGGATGTACTGGATTCGATGATAGTTCTTATTGTCTTATTGTCAGTTAAAGCTAATATCCCAAAAATGACAATATTTTCTACAAGCTTTTTGTTATGTCGCTTATGTTAAGGTATTTGTCAATATTTCATTATTTACATGTCATTTATTCCTTAAAAATTTTTAAAGGTTCAAATATTGCTCATGTCTCACATGTTTTAAGGCATGAATGCTATCATGTCTATTTGAGCATATTTTCCCATAATTAGAACATTCCATGTACTAACGTATACTTTTTTTCTACATAATCTTATGAATGTAGGGCCCGACGCTCCTACCTCCATACCCGTGGCTATTTGACCTCTTTGACGATTCAAAGTTTGAAGAGGTTGTGAATCCTCATGTTTCGAGGACTATGACACTATTATTTCTTTCTTCACTTCCATTTTCTGATTTTTGTTATGTGTTGTATGGGTTACGTCCCAATCACTTACATTATGATGAACTAGATGAATTTTAAGACTTACGTTTTGTCAAAACTCTTTGAAAGATGAAATGCTTCCTTTTGAATTTTTAAGTTCTATTATCTTCTATGATCTATGCTCTGACTTGTGTAGGGCCTTTTAGGGTCCTATATGACATGTTACGCCTAGGGTATACTTTGGGTTATGAGAATTCACAGGCCTTATGAATAGAGTATTTAAATAGTATATGAATATGTTTGTTAACGTATTCATCGATGACATTCATAGCATATGTACTTTAGGAATGAAGAGGATAATGCTAATCAACTCAGGATAGATCTCCAAACACTCAAAGATCTAGATTCATATGCATAGTTTTGAAAGTGCGAGTTCTGGATTAAATCCATGGCATTCATTTTTTGGTAATAACGTGTCTGGCAAAGGAATCTAGTTGACACTCAGATCATTGAGGCGGTGAAGAATTTACTTAGACCCAAATCCCAAACTAATATAAGGAGTTTGTTGGGATTGGTAGGTTACTATAGAAGGTTCGTCAAGGGGTTTACATCTCTTTCATCTTTGTTTACTAAGTTGACTCATAAGACATCTAAGTTTCAATGGTCTGAAGCTTGTAAGGAAAGTTTTTAGGAATTCAAAACTCGGTTAACTATTTCTCTAGTGTTGACCCTACCAGAGGGTACAAAGGGTTTTGTCATCTATTGTGATGCATCCACAGTGAAACTTGGTTGTCTACTGATGCATATTTGTAAGGTGATAGCTATGCCACTAGGTAGCTTAAGATTCACAAGAGAAACTACCCGACTCATGATCTCGAGGTTGCAGCAATAGTTTTTGCTCTCAATATTTGTCATCACTATCTCTACAGAGTTCATATGGATGTGTTCAACAACCACAAAAGTATCCAATATGTTTTCAGTCTCAAGGAGCTTAATCTAAAGAAAAAGAGGTGGTTAGATTTACTCAAATCTTACGACATTACTCGCCCCTATCACACAAGTATGGCTAGTGTTGTTGCTGATGCCTTGAGAAAGTTGTCAATAGGGAGTACTTCTTATGTCAAGTAAGGAATGAGAGAGTGAGGAAGTTCCAAAATTTGCATATTTGGGAGTTTGTTTGTTAGATTCCTGTGAAGGTGGAGTTGTTGTGATAAATAGGCTTGATCGTCATTAGAGTTAGAAGTGAAGAAGAAGAAAGAAAAAACCCTATCTCACTTGAACTAAAGGAAAGATTTCATAAGCAGAAGGTTATGTCTTTTGAACAAGGGAGAGATGGTGTGTTGAGATATCAATGTAGATTGTTTGTTCCAAAGGCAAATGAGATCCAAGAGAGAATCATGGGAGAAGATCATAGTTAATGATATTCGATTAATTCGGGTTCCACAAAGATGTATCCTTACTTGATACAAGTTCGTTGGTGGAATAGTATGAAGCGGTGTATTGCATATTTTGTTGCTAAGTGCCCAAATTGCCAACAAGTAAAGGTTAAATACATTGAATTGAAACCCTGATTGTGAAGAATCCCACATTCTTTGAATTGAAACCCTAACTTGATCAATTGAAAATTGAGTGGGGAAATTGAAATCTTTGGGGACCCCATGGATGAAAGGACTCCATGGGTGAATACACACATAGCTTTATCCTTTAAGCCCAAGAAAATGGAATTAGGAGACTTGAATGGAACACTATCTCTTCTTCTTCTTCCTTATACTTGAGAGAACATGGAGAGTCAATTTGGTCAAGTTTAGGAAATTTAGGAGAATGAGTTGAAAATGTGTAATTTGGGGATTAGAACCTTACATAGGACTTAGGGTAGAAAGTAAACCGACATAGTATGGGGTTAAAAAAATTAGGAAAAGACCTACAAGCCCTTTAAAAACACTTGTCAAACTCACATATGAATAGGACCTACATACCGTACTCGTCAACCATAGATAGGCTAAGAAACAATTATTTTAGCCAACTTTTGATGGAATCCACGTATGCCTTGAAGGTCTTCCTACAGTTCATACATCCCAACCATAGAAACACAACTTTACCCCTTAAAATTTCACTTAGTTTGGGACTCACCTACGAGACCTACCTACAACTCGCACGATGGTTGACAAACAATCCTGGTTAATCGTAAAAAAATGGTACTGGACTAGATTTTTAAGACTTTGTTTCCCACTTCCTACGGCTTCCATCTACGGCCCGTAGAAGCTTCTATGTTCCATAGATGGGACCTATAGACACATACTTCAGCCCAAAATTTTATTTTGTTCCTTTTATGGATTCGGAGGAATTACACGAGCAATCACTCTTTTCTTTTCACACTATCATTTTCGGCAATGTATATCAAGGTTGTATTTGTCATTCAGCGCATCTGCTTCTCTACTGGAGTCTTCCAACCTGATTTGATAGACACAAGTGCAATGCACTATCATTTTGGGTGAGTTCATGCTTCGTTGGTGATCCACCTTTCCTGTTAAGAAATGAACAATGTATGGTTTGAACTTCTTTTTGCATTATTCGCCATTCTTTAAAACACCAATCTTTCCCTTGTCCACTTGCCTTCATAGTTGCAAATCATCAACATTTTATCAGAATAGGAAAATACTAGGCATTGATGACAGTAATTATTGAGCTAAATAGACCTCAAATGAGTGAAATCTACCACTCATGAACACCTCCAACCTAAACTTTTGCTTGGCCTCAAGAAAATCAAGAACAGAATTAGCTCAATAAGGGTGTCTACCACAGTGCTCAATGAGAGCTAATATGCAATTTCTATAGAAATACTACTACCAACAACATTCTACACTCAATTAAGATAAGAAAACTTCAAATGCTAACTAGCTGGTCTCAACACAAGCTCCAGCTCTCATTAGCTTCTTGTCAAATGCAAGAAAGTGTTTCAACAAGTGCATTCAAGTGCCCTCACATCAAGAATGAGTTCATGCTCTCACAAAGCAAATTAACAAAGGTGTAAGGAACCAATGAAACTCTCACTCTCTCAAAAGAGAAACACATGCAAGCTTTGTCCATAGGTTCGCCAATATTTTCCACTCATCACATAACCTAGATAATGAAACATTTCAAGGGTCTTTTACACTTGCACTAGGGTTGAGGGTTAAGGTACAGTCAATTTGGCTTGGTATCTTTACCTTTTCAAAGAATTTTTGTAATCATCATCACCTCTTCTCAAGTTCTTATCCTTCTTTTTCATTTGAGAACTGAAACATTGAATTTTCACTAAATTTATTTGGATTCCCCTTTATTTCATTCACTTCTCTTTTTTATTTTCATTGTTCAACAAAATTTTCATCACGATGACTCTTCTTTATAAGGAGGGGTTCCTTCATTTTGTAATGAACTCCAAAGTTTAGTCTCAATTCATCTTTTATTGCCATTTACCTTGCTTTCATTCTTTCTCTACTTCCATGCCCCCAACTTAGGCTTTTGGACTAACTTGGCTATTCAAACATACAATGCTTCAAAAAGGATTTTGGGTGATCAAGTAGGGACAATTTGGTTCAGGAGGTTTTCTTTTGTTTTTGCCAATAAAAAGGTTAGGCACAAATGTTCACAACATGGATGCACACCTTCACAAGGCATTCGCAAAAGATTATGGACATTTGGGTTCCTTTTTTGAATTGTAGCCCAAGATAATGTCTCACATTTACCAAGAATCAAACAATTAGTCTAACAAGGCAAATTCTAGGACTCCACATATGTAACGAGTTGGAAAACTAGTAGGTGAAAGTAGAGCCTAACGAGTGTATTGTTTAGTTTGAGGGGTTTAGGAGTTAAACGTTAAGGTACGACTTCCCAAGGACCAACCAAGGTTCCTTGAGGAGGACCAAAAATCCTAACTCCAAGGCTGCCCCAAAATAACAAAAGCTCTCAAAAATTGAGGACTTACGGATGGAACTACTGGGTGTAGGTCCATCCATGCCCCATGGAACCAATCACGGACCTACAGGATGAGGTGTGAGTACATGCACAGTCTATGGGTCTAGGGCATGAGTGGCACCTGCAAAATCTATCCAATTCGGCCAAAGGTAAGGGTAGGTTGGTAAATTCCTTTTAATGTTAGTTAAGTTAGGGGATGTTTATATTATATTGATTATTTAGAGTTAGTTAAGGATTTTTAAAGTATTAAAAACCTTTTTTCAATTCATTATTCCCAAAACTCAAAAATAGAAACTACCTCCCCTCCAAATAATTCTCTCTCTAGAAACCACCATTGGAGAAGAAGAAGTCAAGGTTTGGAGCTCAAGGTTTCATCTCTTCTCTTAAATTTTTGGGAGTTTCTTAAATTGAGGTATGGTATTTTTCATCCTTGGTTATTTTCCACCCAAGGATTACCCTCAAAACATGATTTCAAATTTCCTAATTCCGCGTGAAAGTTAGGGTTTGAATCTAAGCATGGGTTCAATTTCAAAACCATTTCAAATGTTTATATATGATTAATTGTGATTCAATTCATGAATTAATGTTGTTTTAAGATGGAATTACCCTGTGAACCCATGATTCCGCTAAAATACTAAATTGTGAATTGTGATTTAGGATTGATCGATTATGGAAGCTTGTGAAAAAATTAAGTCTGTATTGATTTAGTTCATTGGATGTCATTATTCATGCATGACTTGTATTATTCCAGGTGTGTTGGTGAATTTTGATTCATGGCCTTGAAGGGAAAATTATGAAGGATTTATGTATGATCATGGTGTGAAGTATACACATGTGATTTCAATGCAAGTAATGTGACCATGTCTTCAATGCAATTGTGTTATTATTGAAAGGTTATTCTCAATTATACTCTTATGAATGATGATGATAAAATGTGAAAGGTTTCTTCAATTAAATGTTATATCTTGAATTGGTAAGCTTAGGGCATCCTTTTCTTGTATATATGAAATTAATGTACCTTGAATTGGTAGGCTTACACATCATCTTCTTGTGTAGTTAATGTATGTTGACTTAATGCACATGAATCGACAGGCCAATGGCATTCTTTTCATAAATGACTAAAGAAGTGTTCTAAGGCTATGTCTAGAATCCATTGGCCAATGAAATTCCTGTCCTAAATTGTCAATGAAGTAATGTAATGATGAATCTTGAATCGATAGGCTTTTGGCATTCCATTCATGAGGATTCAATGAGCCATCTTAATAATGTAGCATGAATCATTAGGCTTATGGCATTCCTTTCATGTGTAATAATGTACCTTGGGTCGATAGGCCAATGATATTCCTCTCAAGTACAATAATGTTAATGTGAATGAACTAATCTATGGGAATGGAGACTAAGTATCGAGTGGATATGGTAAGATGAAAGCTCTCCCCACAATAGGCTTGGGTTTCAATGATAATCTTTCGTATCCCCATAACTATGTACCCACATAGGTTATTAGCTAATGGATCCACCTAAGCTAAAATGTTACCGATTCTACCTTTGGCAAGTAGACCACCTCTTTATGGTGTTGGGGTATGACACTAGATTCCATGTTAAGCTCACATGGTCTATGTCGGTTAAAGCTTATTGCAATCATGTGAGATACGTGCTATGGTTGCTTGAGAAGTTCTATGAAGTGTGGGTGGTAGTATGGCATTCCATCCATGCATTGCACGAGTAGGCTTTGAGAGGGCTATGGTGTGATTCTCCAATGTCTTAGTGTCTAATGAATGAATGTGCTCTTAATGAAGCTAATGAGAATGTTGACATAAATGCTTAATGTAATAATGCATGCTTTACTTGGATTGTACTATGAGTTACTTTCCTTGTCATGAATTATGAAATTAATGTGTTCCTTATGTATGAGTATTGACTAACGATGAGTATGAAAAATTCTAAGTTCATCTAAGGTGACCTCAAAGTGGTACTTAGTGAGAATAGTAGTATGGGATGCTAATTCTTATATTGCACAAGTATAGCTTCGGGTTACTTAAGGTGAATGTTCTAATGTGATAAAATGGCTTATATGTTGAATGTGATTGTATCTTATGCCTTTTGCTAAAGTTATGATGCTTTCTCTATATTAGCATATAGCATGGTTTTCAACCAAACTGTCTTTTTAAGCACGGTTTTTGCATGGCTATCATACTCAGTACATTTTTGTGTGCTAATCCATATTTCTACATTTTATAAAAGTGTAGGGTTTTGATACTTGATGTTCTATTCTTTGAAAATAGGTTTCTAAGGATCAAGGAGTTGAAGATTTGGTGAGTCCTCATAGTTTTGAGGACGAACGAACCCATTAGTTCCCTTTATGTCTTTTATTTTATGTTTAGAGCTTTTGTATGGGCTAAGTCCCAATTTTTTTATTTAAAGTGTTGTAGATGGTTTGAGACAAAGTATAGAAAGACTTTCGCTTGCTTTTATGAAAATGACTTCGAATGTAAAGAAAAGTTTTAAATTCTGCACTATTTTTCTATGCTCTTATGTTTATGATATGCTATGAGGCTTGTATGAGACTTTTCGGAGTCTTGTATGTTGTGTCACGTCCGGGGTGTAGGCTCGGGTTGTGACAAACATGGTATCAGAGCACAAGATTTTTGGATGGTTTTAGTATGTCTCAAACCACGTCTAGAAGAGTCTTTTTCATGAATGTGAAGTGCGCCACATTATGAATAGGAGGCTATTAGATGTTAGGAAAATCTCACTTCTTCATTCTTCAAGTCATTCCATAGAGTTTAACTCTATAAGGTCTCTCTCCTAGTCCTTATCCTATGATCTCTAGGATATGACTACTCGAAGGAATTATGCTACAAGGATCGAGGGAGAAAAAGGTTAGTGGTGATGCCGATTGTGGCTATGTGACTAGATGAATCATGGTATGATAGAATTAGATGATGACCGTTGGTATAGATGGGTTGCTTTATGGTTATGTTTTTTGTTGAAAGTTTTGGGTGAATAAGGTTTTTTGGAAATACCTAGATGTGTGAAGTGAGTAGACTCCTATAAGAAGGGTAGAAGTGTAATTCAACTTTGTTTAGAATCATCTTGTGGGATGAGTGTGCAGGTTTAGTGATAATTTGCTCCAACCTTAGAATTGAAAGAAGTGATGCTTAAAAGAGTTTGTATAAACTTGCTGCCAAGGGAGAGATAATGTGCTTAGATAGTAAGGTCGTTGAGTATCTTTGATGTTCATGAGTTAGGTTTGCTTGATATTCTTACCTTAAGAGGTTTCATTAGTTTGAGGAGTTTAGACCCGGTTTGGTAGACTCATATGAGACATTGAGTGGTGTTGGTAAGGTTGTTTGTGAGGAAGAGTTGCTTAATGAGAACCTTCCTAGTTTAGAAGTACCAGTTGGGATCTTAAACCAGCAAGTTAAGAAATAGAATGGTAAATCAGTTCTATCAATGAATAATGTTGAGGAGTTGTATCCTAGTAAAGGTTTTAGTAAAGGATGCTACTAGAGTTTACAAAGGAGCTCTTCCGGATGAAGGCACCGGTATGTTGATAGTTCCTTATAGTTGTGAATGTTGTATTAAGGTCCTTATGCTATTTCATGTTAGCCTAAGTATGTGTTTACTCCAAGGGGGCGATGGTATGGTTAGAAAGTAAGGTTGTTGAGAGTTCTGATAGCCTTATCTCTTTCTTTCTATTCCAATTCAATCCTAAGCCAAATAGTTCCTTTTTGGCTTGTTTCATGTTTTGGAGTCATCTGTGATGAAATGTTTAAATGTGATGAAATGGTTTATATATTGAATGTGATTGTATCTTATGCCTTTTGCTAAAGTTCATGATGTTTCCTCAAAATTGACATATAGCATGGTTTTCAACCAAATTGTCCTTTTAAGCATGCTTTTTGCAAGGCTATCATACTTAGTACATTTTTGTGTGCTAACCCATATTTCTACATTTTTACAAAAGTGTAGGGTTTGGAGACTTGATGTTCTATTCTTGGAATATAGGTTTCTAAGAAGCAAGGAGTTGACGATTTTGTGAGTCCTCATAGTTTCGAGGACGAACCCACTATTTCCCTCTATGTCTTTTATTTTATGTTTAGAGCTTTTGTATGGGCTATGTCCCAAATCTTTTATTCAAAGTGTTGTAGATGGTTTGAGACAAAGTATAGAAAGACTTCCGCTTGATTTTATGAAAATAACTTCTATTGTAAAGAATAGTTTTTAATTCCGCACTATTTTCCTTTGTTGTTATGTTCATGATAAGCTATGAGGCTTGTATGAGACTTTTCGGAGTCTTGTACGCCATGTCATGTCTGGGTGCAGGCTCGGGTCATGACAACATACATGCTCTAAGGTAAGACTTCACCACACATGGTACTTTAAAATACACTCATTTAGCCCATCCCAAAAAGATTAGAAGTGTATGTGTGATGTTCATTTCAGGCTCACATCAAAATGTAGCTAGTCAACAAATGATTCAAAAAGATCGCCCAAAAGTGAACCACATTGATTTCTTTTTCACAACACAAAAAATTTACATCATGATCATGATGTGTACTATTCAAGACATCAATATTGAATACTATCCACTCTGAAAACAATATCAATGAAAACTTCAAGTATTTCACAATTTTATCATGAGGGGATCGAAAAATAAAATAAGAGAGAAGGATATAGATACAAGAGATACAATTTTAAAAAAAGAGGACTATAACATAAACAAATAAAAAATACAATCGTCACGCCCCGAGACTTCACCTTGGACGTGACCAGTGCTTTAGAACCATTTTATATTCCCAAGCGAACCCTTGGCCAGGCAAAGTGTTTAGCGGAAGACTTACTCAAGCATAAGAAAGCTTTAAAATAGAATTTATAATGTTAAAACTCAAGTAAATACTTAACTCAACTGTTTAGAAACACTTAAGTGTAATAATAATAATACTTTGCAAAACATTTTCAAAACATCTCAAACAAAAGGGAAATACTCAAAGAGTCATCAAATATAACTATCTATGAATCCTCTAGTACTAGGATAGAGTGTGGGAGAAGACCCATGACAACTCAACAATAACATGGAAGTAAAATGTGAAATCCTCCAGAAGAAAAAAAGGCTCACCAAAGATGTCTCGAGCGCAAAGTAATCTCAACGAAACACCTGTTGATGATCTTGAACACCTATATCTACATCATAAAAGATGTAGGTCGAATGAAATCACTAAATCGAATGTATTATTATGCAATATAGTTGAATAGCAAGCAACTGAATGAAAGAACCACAACAGATGTAGATATATACTCAAATAAATGTAAATAAATAAGGAAGTGAAATAATTAAGACTCTACAAAATACTTTCTCATTCTCTGAACTTTAGCATAATAAGTGATATATAAAAATACACTTTAACTCTATTGGGAAATTCTCTAATCGATAACCATCAATATGAGCTAAGGGCTGATACATCGTCTCGTTCATGCTGCAAGAGCTGTCATATATCGTGTCGGGATATAGAAAACCTCAACTATGTGGGTTCACTAAACTATGTCTGAAGGCTCTAAGGATTCATCTAAAAATTATGATATTGTACCCATGTTGGCAAGATATGGTTTATGGGGGCTTTGAGTCGTCTGAACTCTCCCTCATATCGGTGTTCAACACTACTCCCAATAATATTTACCGTTTCTCAATGTATAAAAACATTACTCTTTCTTTGGTTTGAGATAATTGCTCAACTATCTATCTATATTACCTTAAAAGCATGAACTCCTAACTTGAATGTTAAATTACTATAATATCCCTATCTTAGGTTGTGATTTTTTTGATGAGTTGTAACTTTTTCCAATAAGTTGTGACTTTTTTCGAAAGGTTGCGATTTTTTGATGAATTGTGACTTTCCAAAGAGTTATAACTTTTTCAATAAGTTGTCACTTTCCAAAGAGTTGTGACTTTTCCAAAGGGTTGTGATTTCTCAAAATGGTCATGAATTTTCAAATAAGAAACAAAAAACACGTGTTCATACTGCCCTTTGTTGACTAGAAATAGAGGAGCTTCATCTCATTTTCCACCACAATTTTTTTAAATCTTCTACTCTTCTTCTTCTTGCATTTTAAAATATTTTGTGTCATTTATTATCGTTGAGTGAGTTCGAAGTTTAGCAATATGGGGTACCACTATTCTGATGAAGTAAATCGTTCTATCCTAAGATGGTATATTCCATAACCTCAAGTACTTGAGGTAAATAATTTTGATGATATAATAATGTTTTTTTTGCTTAATATATACATAAGTATGTAATGTTCCAATATATGAAGTTAACATAATGTAGTCGAAATTTATTTATTTTTGTTAACAATTTATCTTGTTATGTAAATATATGTTTCTGAACATCTTTTTCCAAAACTATTAAACTTCTCAAGGCCTAGAGAGTTGTCACAATTTATTTGTTTGATGTTCAAGATAAAAAAAAATGACTTTATTTATCAATGCTATTTATGTGATTCAGAATATGAGGAAGTTTGCTTCAAAATAGTTATTACTATATAAAACATTGCCCTTTTGTTTTACTTATTTACTATTTCTTAATATTTCAGTATTTTAGACGAAGAAAAGCTCATATGACTTGTAATAACGCCATTTATATATTTATTTAAATTAATTTTTTATATATGTAACAAATGTGTTGTCAAGTTAACAAGATCTTCTAACTTCAAAATATATTATTTTAAATTGTTCCGAGTTCTTTTTTTAAAAAATAATCACAACAAATGTGAAAATATGTGAATTTATATGAATTATTTAAAATGTATCATTTACAAAATAAATTTTATATTCAGTAAAATAGAATACACATTTTCATTTTGTCCATACACTAAATTAAAATGTAATAACTATGAAAAAAAAGTAACATTAATTTAAAGTCCTATTTATTTATGTAAGTATAAATTGTTTTCGAAATAAAACTATTGCACATTAATTCTTTAGTGATACCATTATAAATTCTATTAGTTATTACTAATTATTACAAACGTTATTCACACACTTTAACATTCTTTAGTTATAATATTATGAATTCTCATAGTTATTACATGATTTATTTCTATCTTTTAACTTTTCTTACATTAACTTTTGACTAATAATTTTTCATAATATTATACCACTCATATATATGTGATAACATGTTGTTGTTATTTTTTCTTGGATGAATCATGTTTGGTTGAATAAATTGAAAATCATTCACACGTGGGTAAGATAAACATGTGATTATATATATGATTTCATAGATAGAATATATTTTTAAATTTTAATTTTTAGTTTTACCAGTAAAATGAAAAAGAAACATTTCTCAGTTATCTATTGACAGTCAGATAACTATCTTTGATTTATGTTACAGTCAATCAAGAAGTCAAATATGAGAGCCAACAACACGAATGCCATCTATTATGTTATAACTTATAAAATAAAAATTAATATACAAAAATTTGTTTTAAAAATTAATTTATAGTTGTTCTCTTCACATATTCATATGACATCTAAAGATTTTAAAGTAGCATACATTTGGAAAGTACATTTGGTTAGATGACAAGAAAATACACGAAACTATCGTCTATAAGGTTACATTACAAAGATACGACTAATGTAATTATTGAACCTTATCAAATTGAAATAAATATATGCATTATTGCATTTAACTAATAAAATTTTCATTGACCATCTTCATAGGTCCGCGTGAATAAGAGATATATATGATGATCCACATTGAACATGCACAAAAGAATATGCAATATTATTTTATGCAAAATTTATTATTCAAGTCTTCACTTAAATATGCAATACTATTTACTATAACATATATTTTCTGAATTAATAATCACGTGCACCGCACGTGTTGAAAAACTAGTCCTCTTAAAAGAGGCAACTGCTCTGAATTAACTTTGAACTCATTATTGGTTTATAAATCAAAGTTTCTCTTTTCTCACTATAAAAATATTTGGGAGTCAATAATTCCTTTAACCTTTACTCAAAATGCCTCTTTAAACTTTCCTCAAAAACTGTTTTTTACTTTATGAGAAAATCAATTTAATATAATTATTTGGTTAAAAAGATTCTCATCAATAACTCAGTGAATACTTCAAATAATATGGTTCATGCTAAAAAATAAGCATGAATAATCAACTAAAGAATCTCAATACATAATATATAGAAACTCAAATATTAGGAATAACAACTAAGAATTCAACAACAAACTCATCACAAATATTATCAAAACTAAGGATGTAACCCTAGATTATTCTTTACTAATAGAAATTAGATGTAGGGAATGAGGAATAACTGAGTCCATCACTATGATAGTATTATATACCTGGAAGAACAAAGTTCTTTGCGAAATTGATGAAATTTGAAGAACAATAGAAAACCCTAGCTTTTCTCCTCTTGAGTACTTGGTCTAAGTCTTTGAAGTGTTAAAGAGCATCAAATAATGTTTTAGCACTATTTAGAGCTTAATTAGGTGAAAAAGATTCGTGGGTTAATCTTAGAGAGGGTGGGAAAAGACTGAACTACCCCTCTTTAAAAGCTATCAAAAACTGTCCATAGGACAATCTATGGGTCGTGGTTTTACCCATAGCGTATATCCCATCTGTGGATCCTGTATTGAGTTTTTAAGGCTCAAAAGTCCATTTGCAGGTTTAACAACAGCCCGTTGGTACACCTATGCCCCGTCAGTTGGGTCCATAGGATTTAGGTCCTGAAAGTTGACCCAGTACTTTATCGATGACCTGACAGAACGGGTGGTCGTTCAACCTACGGCATGTCGGTAGAGGTCACCATTCAAAAACTCATAAACTTTAAATTGACAGTCTTTGGTAAAAAAGTCATAACCTTTTACTCCTAACATGAAATAAGGTAAACTTAGTGGCGTTGGAAAGAGGACACAAAGACCTTTAATTTGGTAGCTAGGTTGTAGGCCACCTAATTAATTATGTGCCGAGAGATAGTATTGTTTGAAGTTGACCTAAGTAGAATCTTATGTCAAAACTTAATCGGAAATGAATATTTCAACTAAACTTTGTGCTAGGGGGTTCTTGTTATCTTAAGTCATATCCAAATTCATTCAAACACAAAAGAAATGACCTTTACACATACGAGTAACTTAAGTATCACCTGATTCAATTCTATAAGAAATTAAAGAATGGTTCAGGTCTTAGCATAGAAATTTATGGGGTGTTACAATATCTTTCCCTTATAATCATTCGTCCTTGAATTATTTGAGCATGGAAAGCGTAAGAAAATGTTTAACAGCCCAAATTATTGCAAAATACACATAAAACTCATGAACTTAAAACAACAATAGAGGGACTGAATGGAATGGGTACTTTAGCAAGAGTTAATACCATAGACAGGAAATAACTCAGAGGAAAACAAATGATGGTATCTCTTCATATTTTCCTTGGCCTACCAAGTAGCCTCCTAAAAAAATTATTTTTCCACAAAACTTTTATTGATGCAACATCTTTAGTTCTCAACATGCGATCCTGGCGATCAAGAATCTGTATGGGCATCTCCTCATAAGATAGGTTGTCCTTGATACCAATATTCTCGGTAGGTACAATTAGTGAAGGATCGCCAAAAAACTTTGTTAGCATAAGGATGTGAAATACCAAATGTACTGCTACTAACTCTAATTGTAGCTCCAACTCATAAGCGACATTGCCAACTATCTTAGATATCCTGTAAGGACCAGTGTATTAGGGACTAAGCTTTTCCTTCTTAAGAAATCTCATAACACCCTTCATTTGTGAATCTTTTAAATAAACCCAATAATTAACCTGGAACTCCAAATCTGTTGTTCTAATATTTTTATAGGATTTTTAATGTCCCTACGTTCTTTTTAACCTCTCTTTGATCATTTTAACCTGCTCTATGGTTTGATGAACTAAGTCTGGTCCTATAAACTCAGCTTCACCAACCTCAAACCAACCAATAGGAGACCTACACCTTCACCCATAAAGAGCCTCATAAGGAGCCATCAGAATACTGGAGTGTTAGCTATTACTTTATAAAAACTCTGTAAGAGGCAAATGGTTATCCCTATTCTTTTTGAAATGAAATACACATTCTCTCAATATATCCTCTAATGTCTAAATAGTGCACTCTACTTGACCATCCGTCTGAGGATGAAATGTAGTACTAAGGTTTACCTTCGAACCCAAACCTTTCTGAAATGACTTCCAAAACTAAGAGGTGAATTATGCACCCCTATCTGAAATCATGGACAAAGGGACTCCATGCAGTTAGACTAGCTCACGAATATATAAACTCGCATAATATTCTGCTGAATTGGTAGTCTTTACCGGTAAGAAACTCGCTGTTTTAGTCATCTAATCTAGAATCACCCAAATCGAATCATGTTGCCTGTGAGATCACATTAACCTAGGAATGAATTACATATTAATAATATCCCCCTTCAATTTAAAAAGAGCTATGTTCTGAGCCACACCACTTGGCCTTTGGTTTTCTACCTTGACTTGTTGGCAATTTAGGCACTTGGTAACAAAATCTGCAATGCACCTTTCATATTATTCCACCAGTAGTCTTCTATCAAGTCATGATACATCTTTGTGAAACTTGGGCGGATCGGATATCTCGAGCTATGAACTTCTGCCATGATCCTCTCTTGGAGCTCATCCACCTTTGGAACACATAATCTACATTGATATCTCCACACACTATCTCCCTCTTGGGTAAAAACCATCACCTTCTCCTTATGAACAATTGACTTTAGTTCAAGTAAGAAGGGGTCTTTATCTTGTTTACCTTTACTTCCGATACTAAAGATGATTCAGCCCAATTCATCAAAACAAATCCACCTTCACTAGAATCTAACAAACGAACTCCCAAATGTGCAAGTCTATGAACATCCTTAGCTAATTCTTTCTTTCCTTTCTCAAAATGAGTAGTGTTCCCCATGGACACACTGCTTAAAGCATCGACAACAACATTAGCCTTACCTGGGTGATAGAGAATACTCATGTCATAATCTTATAACTACTCTAACACCTTATTTATCTGAGATTAAGTTCCTTCTGACTGAAAACATACTGGAGACTCGTGTGGTCTCTGAACACATACACATGAATGCCTTAGAGGTTGTGGCGCCATATCTTAAGAGAAAAAACTATTGATGCACACTCGAGATCAGGAGTCGGGTAGTTCCTCTCGTGAATCTTAAGTTTCCTAGAAGCATGGACTATAACCTTACCTTTCTTCATCAACACATAACCAAGTCCCACCTGGAGGCATCACAATAGACAACAAAACCTTCTGAACCCTCTGGTAGGGTCAACACTAGAGCAGTAGTTAACCGAGGTTTCAATTCCTGAAAACATTTCTCACAAGCTTCTGACTGTCGAAACTTCATTATTTTCTGAGTCAACTTAGTTAACGGGGATGAAATATATGAAAACCCCTTGACGAACCTTCTGTAGTAATGAACCAATCCCAAGAAACTCCTTATATTAGTTGGAGATGTAGATTTGGGCTAATTCTGCATTGCTTCAATCATCTCAGTGTTAACTTGAATTCCTTTGCCAAACATAATGTGGCCTAAGAACACCACAAATTCAAGCCAAAACTCACACATAAAAAAGTTGGCATATAATTGTCAATCTCTTACAATTCAGAGGACTATTCTCAGATGATTGACATGATCATCCTCATTCCTTGAGTAAATCAAGATGTCATGGATGAATACAATAACAAAAATATCCTGATACTGCTTAAATACTCGTTTCATTAGATCTATGAATGTTTCAGAAGCATTAGTCAAACAAAAGGACATAACAAGAAACTCATAATAACCATTACTGCTCCTAAATACTATCTTCGGGAAGTCACTTTCTCTCACTTTCAACTGATGATAGCCAGATCTGAGTTCTATCTTAGAGAAACAAGTGGCACCTTGAGGTTGGTCCAAAAGGTCATTAATTCTCGGAAGGGGATATTTATTCTTTAATGTGAGCTTGTTTAACTGGTTGTAATCAATACATATACTAAGGGAAATATCTTGTTTCTCAAAAATAAGACCGGAGCACCCTAAGGTAAGACTCTCGTTCAGATGAAATCCTTATCAAAAATATATCTCAACCAATTTTTTATCTCAGTCGGAGCAATTCTATATGGCAGAATGGAAATGGGTTGAGTATCAGGAAATATATCTATTCCAAAGTCTATTTCTTTCTAAGGAGGGACTCCAGGAAGATCGTCTGGAAAGACATCTTGAAACTCACTCACAACTGGAACTGACTGAAGAGGAGCTGTCTTAACACTAGAGTCATTAACTCGAACTAAGTGATAAATGCACCCCTTAAAGACTAACTTTCCAGCCTTAAGGTAAGAAATGAAATGATCCTTAGGAACTACTAAGCTACTCCTCCACTCTAAAACCTACTCATTAGGAAACTGACACTTGACTACTTTAGTTCTACAATCGACTGAGGCGTAACAAGCATAGATCCAGTCCATACCAAGAATAACATCGAAATCCACCATGTCTAGCTCAACTAAGTCAGCCATGGTGTCTTTGTTATAGAGAGAGATGGTACAACCACAACAGAATTTTTCTGCTAGAATTGACTCACCAACCGGTGTGGAAATATTGAAGGGTTCTAGAAGTTGTTCGAGGGAAATGCCGAACCTCATTACTACATTAGAAGTTACAAAATAAAAACTTCTACCTGTATCAAATAAGACATACACATAAATAGAAAATAAATTAAGCATAAGAGTGACAACATCCGACGAGTTCTCATGATCCTAGCAACTAGCCATAGCATACAAACACTTTTGTCCTCCACTTGTCCCTTATGCAACTCCTCTCAGAAAGACTCTGTGTGCTAGAGCCTCTGAAGAAGATTGGGCTTTGTTGCCTCCATTACCATGCCTGTTCTTATGGCACTCTCTCGTGAAATGACTCATCTTACCACACTTCAAGCAACTATTAGAGTCATCACACCATTCTCCTAGATGGTTCTACCACACTTAGCAAAAGATGGGATCTGAAACCTCCGTGACACACTACCCTGCGACTGAGTACCCTGAGCTCTGAAATTCTGAGAACTTTGATTCTTGTGATCATTCCTAATTATTGGTGCAAGTGCACTAGATGATGATAGTGCAAGTGCACTAGATGATGATGGAGCAAGTTTAGATGACCTTTGCTAGAAAAATGGCCAATCCCTATTCCAGTCTTTTGCTGGCCAGACTTATGATTTGTTGTCTTAACCTTCTTGTTGCATAACTTTTCCCTATCTTTCAACTTGTCCTCTTGTACCTATTCTACATGAATCATAATCCTAGCTATTTCCATGTCCCCTATCGGCATAGTTGCTCTCCCTTTCTTATTAGATAAACGGGATAGCTCAGACACAAACAATGACATTCTACTTCTCATATCAGCCACCATCTTTGGAGCTTAGCGGGAAAGCTGAGTGAACTTAAGGTTGTACTCTTGAACACTCATAGAATCCTATTTTAGCATAACAAACTCTCATACCTTTGCTTCCGTTAGCTCTCGGGGAAAGAAACATCCCAAGAAAGTATCCTCAAACACAACCTAACTAAAAAATGGTGCTTCATCTACTGTGTTCTTCATCCATTGACCATATCATATCCTAGCCACACATTTCAATTGATAAGAAGCCAACTTCACACGCTCTTCATCGGCAACACGCATGACCTAAAACACTTTTTGCAGTTCTTCCACAATGTTCTCCAGATCCTTAGTGACCTTTGACCCTGTGAACTCTATGGATTCAACTTCAATAACGCACGGACCCTAAATATATGAGTCGCTTCATTAGGACCTACTACTTCTTGAGCAGCGTACTTTGCAAAAACCTGAGTCAACATCTGAATAGCATTCCTAATCTAAGCATTAGTGACATCAACCTGAGGGGGCTGCACTTCTGGTTTATTGGAAGCTTCCTGACCTTGAGAATTAGCATTTCTCCAGGCAAGACGTTCTCAAATAGCTCTTCGTGGAGTGATACATCCAAACTTACACTTCAATTAAGAAGTATAAATAGTCGAAGTCAATTTATAGAACTCAACGTGAGATGATTTCGATCCCACAGAGAATTTCTTTACATAAATAGTTTCACTGTCGCGTTTATTCAAATGTTGTTATTATTTCCTAACGAAGGTAATTGCGAAATGTAAATTGGTTTTAGATGTAAGGTTTAGGTAACCAATATTGTTGAGATGACAAGATTAGAATAATTAATAGATTCTTGATTTTAAAGTTGTATTGATAAATGAACGAAACCAGGGTTATGTTGCCTTTGACGTTAATCTGATGTTGATTCATGAACGAGTTTCAAGTACTTCATTCTTTGAAAATTACACGCGAGTTAGGTATATTTGACACTTCTCAGTCTTATTAGATAAATTTCCACTCAATACCTCTCGGTATTAGAGTGTGAGTCGATTTTACCCTCGCAAAGTTTAGAATCAAAGTTCTTTTCTCTCGAACTCGAACTGTCACTCTAATTGAACAATTTAACCCAACTTTTTCCTAAGTATAAATTTTCTCTCGAACAGTTGATAGATATAGATGAGTTCTAAATCATGCACTCAGTACAATAATGGACTAATTAAAGGTAAGCTCGATTACGCAAACATGAATCACATTCTACTTGTTTTACGAATCTAAACTCACATTTCAGTCATAGTTCCCACAACCCTAGTTGTGGTGTTTAACCACTCATGCTTTTAACTAAATAAGAAAATATTTGTAATAAATTCATTAAGAGAAATCACTTACGAAGGTTTGCAAATTCAATCGAAGATTTGATAATTAGAAAAACAAATTCAAAATTCCAAAACCGAGTCAATGCTAATTGATCAAAACCAAAGTAGAGAATATTTAGAAACTAGTCACTCGTTCCAGATATCATGAGATGATTCAAAATTACAACCTAATTAATTCAAATAGTCAATCTAAAAAGAGTCATTCTTGAAGTAGGACTGAAATGTCGGGCAGCTTCACGAACAGTACGAAGATCCATCAAGTGCTTCATGATCCGTGATGCTCTCTATTGTCCTTACTTGGCAATCTCAAAACTCTATGGAAATCTACCACAGGCGGCATCACGAACTGTTATGATGACCACGGCCCGTGAAGCCTTCTGTGGTCTTTACTTGGTCCACCAATATGTAACTCTTCAAGCCCTCTTCACTAGAATATCTTCACGGTCAACTTCACGGATCGTTACAGGGACCATGGCCTATCAAAGGCGTTGTGGTCTTTACTTAAACTTTGGTCAAAAATCCCAACTTCTCCATGTCTACTACTTTATTACCACGAGCATTATCACGGCTCGTCACGAGGACTACGACCTGTCTAGGGCTCCTTGTCTTCACTTGGACTTTAGTTATTAGTATCTCAATTTCCACATCACTGCCTCATCATCATGGGCAATATGATGGCCCGTATTGGGCTCCGTGGTGTTTCCTTCAGACAATCATTTTAAGCTTCTTTTTTTCCAACTTTTCTATGCACGTATAAACACGTTTAGACATTCAACACACATAAAATCTTACAAAAATAAACTCAATTCTAGCGTTAATCCTTAGTTTTGTCAACAAATGTGCCAAGATTTCACGGCACGTCATGGAGGCATGATTAGAAAAGACACATAAGTAGAAGCTAGAGGAAACTTTTATAGGATTGAACTATATAGCATGAACAAGAGTAAGAAGAAAGTGAAATGGTCGTAAATGTTATAGCCCCCCAATTGTAGATGTGGCGCGCTTCAAACTAACACGAAGGACTGTACAAGCTCGACCTTATAGACACCCTTAAAACTCTTGAAATATGGGCTCTGATACCAAGTTTGTCACGCACCGAGCCTACACCCCAGATGTGGCTAGCACTCGAGAACCATTTTTATCCCTAAGCGAACCCTTGGCTTGGATAAGTGTTTAGCAGAAGACTAACTCAAGCATAATGAAGATGTAAAATACAATTTATAAAGTTCAAACTCAAGTAAATATTTAACTCAACTGTCTGAAAATACTTAAGTGCAATAATAATTATACATTGCAAAACAATCTCAAAACGTCTCAAACAAAAGGGAAATACTATGAGACTTATCAAATTTAACTATCTATGAAGCCTCTAATACTAGGATAGAAGTCAGGACAAGACCCACACAACTCAACAATAACATGGAAGTAAATTGTGAAATCCTCTGGAAATCAAGAAGGCTCACCAAAGCTGTCTATAGTGCAAAGTGATCTCAACTAAACGTCTATTGATGATCCTGGATACCTCCATATGAATCATAAAAGATGTAGGCCGAATAACATCAGTACATTGAATGTACGATTTTGTAATATAGTTGAATAGCAAACAACTTAATGAAAAGAATACAATAGATGTAGATACATAGTCGAGTGAATGTAATGAAATAAGGAAGTGAAATCATCAAAACTTTCCAAAATACGTTCTCATTCTCTTAACTTTAACATAATAAGTTATACATAAAAATACACTTTAACTCTATAGGGAGATTCTCTAACCAACATCAATCACTATGAGCTAAGTGATGATACAACATCTTGTCCACGCTGCTAGAATTGTCCTATGTCTTGTTAGGATATAGAACACCTCAACTAAGTGGATCCACTAAGCTATGTCCAAAGGCAATAAAGATTCATCTAAAAAGTATGATCATGTACCTATGTTGGCAAGACATGGTTTATGGGGGTTGTGAGTTGTCTAAACACTCCCTCATATCAGTGCTCAATAATACTCCCAATAATATTTACCTTTTCTCAATGTATAAAAACAATAATCTTTCTCTAGTTTGAGATAATTGCTCAACTATCCTCTTAAAAGAGGCAACTGCTCTAAATTAACTCTGAACTCATTACTTGTTTGGAAATCAAAGTTTCTCTTTTCTCACTGTAAAAATGATAAATTTGAGAGTCAATAATTCCAATAAGCTTTACTCAAAATGCCTCCTTAAAATTTCCTCAAAAACTCTTTTTTACTCAATGAGAAAATCAATTTAAGATAATATTTCGTTTAAAAGGATTCTCGTCAATAACTCAATGAATAGTTCAAATAATAGGGTTCAAATTGAAAAATAGGCATGAATAATCAACTCAAGAATCTCAATACATAATATATAGCAACTCAAAAATTAGGAATAACACCTTGGAATTCAACAACAAACTCAACTCAAGAATAATCAAAACTAAGGATGTAACCCTAGATTATTCTTTACTAAAAGAAAGTAGATGTAGGGTGAGGTCGAACTAAGTCTAACACTATAATAACCTTTCATAATCAACACTATTTATACCTTAATTAGGTGGAAAAAAAAGTCATAAGTTAGGCTTAGAGAGGGTTGGAAAAGACTGAACTACTCCTTTTTAAAAACTATCAAAAACTGTCCACGGGACCATCTATAGGGCGTGATTTGACACATGGAACCATGTACGGGTCGTGGTTTGACCCACAAACCATATATCCCATCCTTGGATTCTATATTAAGTTTTTAAGGCACAAAAGTCCATCTACGGGTCCAAACGACGGCCCTTAGGTAGACCTACGGCCCGTCGGTTGTGTCCGTTGGTTTTGGGTCCCAAAAGTTGACCCCCAGTACTCTACTGACGACTTGATAGGATGGGTCATCATTCAACCTATAGCCCATCAGTTGGGGCGGTCGTTCACAGACTTAGAAAACTCTTGTTTGATGATCTTTCGTAAAATGGTTATAACTTTTTACTCTGAACTTGAAATGAGGAAAAAATTTTGGATTTGGAAAGAGGACTCAAAGGCCTTTGATTTTGTAGGTAGTAGGCCACCTTATTCAATATTTGTTAGGAGATATGATCGTCTGAAGTTGACCTATGTAGAATCTTATGTCAAAACTTAATCGAAAATGAAGATTTCAACTCAACTCTGTGCTAGGGGGTTCTTTTGAGCTTAAGTCATATCCAAATCCTTTAGAACACCAAAAAATGACCGTTACACATATGAGTAACTTAAGGATCACCCGATTCAATTTTAGAGGCAATTAAAGAATGGTTCGGGTTTTATCTTTGAAGTTTTCACAGTGTTCCGACTACAATTATCAAAATGTAAAAATAACAAAATACAATCAAAAAGGGGAACATTGGAACTAAATACCTTACTATACAAAAAATAAAATAAAGTGTCCTCAATGCAATGATAAATAAAGTACATGAGGCAGAGATAAAAGGGTCCCCCTAACAAGTTATGCATATGTAGCACTTTTATTTGGAATCTCACGTGGGGAATTATCAAGAGGGGCATTGATGCACTGCAATAAGATCACTGGAGGATGCAAGGAAGACTCATATGGGGCATTAGTTCCTATCTAAATGCTTGGAGGTATGGTGTAGTCTTAAAAGACTCCACTAGGACCAACCATTGTAGTCTCCCTAAGGGAGCTCTCCAGAGTTGCTTGGCAAATGACCTCCTTAGTATCCTGCAACTCAGTTAACATCTTAACAATACCATTCTCCTCATTCTGCAACTCCTGCTCATCCCTTTCCTCGGCCAACTCATCAGCGGGCCTCTCAACATCATCATCATCAATCGTATCAACACTCGTAGCTATCTAAAACTACTCACTAGGAAGAAATTCAGTTCTATACATCTTTGGCAAGGACGTAGGTGCATCCAGTAATGGAACATCGCCTCAAAGGATGGAGATATCCGTGGATTGCAACTAGGTTACCTCTGCTTGTAAGGTAGAAAGCTCGTCCCTTATGGTGTCTAGTGCACCAGAACTACCCTTGGCCTTCTCTTAGGCCTCATGTCTAGTGGCGATGTTTTCCAACCTATCACCATGGCTGTCAACAAACCCCTCACACTGAACCACTCTCTCTATCAACCGAACTAAGGCCTTTTAAAGGCCCAATCAATGACTTTGGGCATGTTCATCTCAACTCGGGTGGCTATAATATCTGCCAACCAGGTAAAGCTTCCCATCTGATAAATTATCTCTTGTGTCAATGAGTGACAGGAGATAGAAGTGGGGGAAAGTCTTAGAGCAACACAAATAGAAACACTAATACTAGTGGGAACAATAGAAAAATCACTAGCAATAAGAGTATGAGGAGGCATAGGTGAAGAAATACTTGCCTACTCCACAGATAGAGCAGGTGTGATAGCCTCAGTCGATAGTGTGGTGGGATCAACCAAAGACATCATTTCTGGTGTTGGAAGCTTCCTCCTAGCAATGTCGTCCCGTAAGCCCAAGCCCCAATCCTCCTGATATCTCTAGAAGAAGTTGGGTAACGCTCATATCTTTAGCTTCTCTATAAGGGATAATGACCTCTCATGCAGCTGGGTAATATACACCAGAAATGAGATTCAAGTGTGCTCTTACCTAGCTCTCATCAGAATCTCATTAGGTATAATTGCAACCACACATATGTACTAATTGTCTATGATTGTGACCACCAAGAGTGCCTTTTCATGGCGAAGGATAGACTAATTCTTTGATGACATTATGTTACTACTGATGAAGCCAAACAAGTATCTCCCTATAATATTCAAGTCTTATTTCAAAATCTGGGCACCATTAGCCACCAAAAAGGGAGAAGAATCAGAAAATGCGAGGGGCTAACTACATTTTCAAGGAATCCAAGCCATGTCTAATGCGTAGTGAATATAGATCTGCTTGGAATGAGGGTACCCCAAGTGCAATGTTAATAGCTCTGGCATTGCCTCATACTTTATTGCAATGCACCTCCACTTCTTTAAGTGGTTTCTAAATTGTACCTTTCCTTTTCATTAGAAGGGCCTGCGCATAAGCATTGTAGAACTCTTGCTCCCAAGATGGAATAAAAGGGTTCTTTGGCTTAGAGAATCCCTCAAACTTGTGGAACTGGATGGTATCTGCGATAGCTAGGTATTCACTCATGACTCTGGTAGTGGAGAGTCATTTATCTTTAAGGATAATCATCTCTTTAGCAACTTTAAGCCTGTTGAGGGTTCTTGGAGCGATAATTGAGAGGACTCTAGGAGTAGGTGCTTACATAGAGGAGGGCTACACCAATTTCGACATAATCTAAGTCCTCTACCTCACCACCTCCATTTTTAGGTTGTACCCTTTCTTGGATAGATGCTTGTGAGGTTGTGAATTGTTGACGATTGGGAAGGCTCGTTATTGGATAAGCCTTGGTGTTTGTTTTGTGGAGGAGATGGAGGATCTCTGTTTGACGCAGTATCCGATGCAACAACTTCCTTTCCTTTAGTTCTTACCATTACCTACATAGCACACATTCAAATATATGAGTAGTGAAGGTTAATTGAAATCAAACACACATTGAATCAAACTTCAAAAACATCCTAGAATCTTGCCTATTGGAATGGAAAAAAACCAAAAATAATAAGTGAACTTCCGTGATCTCGCTAAATTAGACCATTGAAAATATCTCATGATTCAGGAACAAAAAGTTGAATCAATTCCAACTCCGTGATTTGCCAAGTCGGTTTTATCAAGCCAAGACAAGTTCATCAAAAATAACAAAGCAAATAAAAAAAGACACATGCATCAAAGGAGATATGCACTACTACTCAGTTATACACCAAATGATATTGGTAGACTATGACAAGCCATCCGAATGGGATAGTACCCAAGGTAATATATATGCTAAAGAGGATGCACTGAGGCTTATTCAATTATTCGCTTAACCTCCTTGGTGAGCTAAGACAAACCACCAAATAGGAAGTGTTCAACCCACTGCCTAATTATTACATGTAACCCAACATGAACAACCAGTATGAATTTCCTCCCAGCATTACAATCCACATATATTATGCTTATCTACCCATGGGTACTAAGACTCCCCTGAGATATTGCTAAGTATTGCAAGAATTGATGATTTACCCTTAAGAAAGTAGTCACCCTATTTATCATAAGGCAAAATTATGTAATTGGGTCAACACTAAGCTAATCAAACTTAATCAACATAAAATTGTACTCAAACCCAACATAAATATCGATTTAATTTCAAACTTCAACTAACACAATCAAGATTGACATTTTACAGGCATACACATTCAAATATCTTATTGGTATAGTTCAAATTGCACAATATAATGCAACCCAATGAAATCTAACAAACAATAGCCTATGGCTTCAAGCCCACACTCATTATACAAATTAAAGCTCAAAATCTCAGCAAAAGTTAAAAACCAACATTAGTAGGAGAAGAAGTCAACAAACTAAAGGAACTAGGGTAGGGTTGATGGTAAATCCAAGAAAATGCATTCTTGAACTTCAAAAGACACACTTAAGACTCCTAATCCATCAAAAGAAGCAATGCAAGACAAAGGAGAGATAAACACTACAAGATATCAGAGGGTTTGAATTTTAAATTTGAAAAGACCATTGGCCTTTTTATCCTAGGCTCAATAATCACGACTAACATCGCTTAACATGTTTTGCGAATCACCAATTGGAGGTTAAGCTCACCGAACATGCCTCGACAAAAACTAAGTCTAAAGGTTGATTCGCTTGACTGGATGGAGAACGAATAGCGCACTTCGGTAAATCTCCAATTGGAGCTTTGATTGCCGATTTTGTTAGTACACTTTTCCACCTGTTCAAGATCAAAATGGTGGACAAGAATGAGCCCATTCAACACCTTTGACGCATCACCGATTAGTTTTTATCATCGCCTATGCTTCCCTTTTCAATCTTTCAACTTCTTCTTAACATTTACTCACAACGCAATAAAAACCCAAGTAAAGACTTGGGTTGCTTACAAGGAAATGTATTTTTTAATGTTGTTGCACACCGTAATTATCAATCTCAACAATCATTCTTGGGGTTTGGAAGGATGTCACTAGGCAATGTTCCCTTTAGCCTTTGATTGAGATGAGTGGAGATTTGGCACAATTAAGTGTCTAGATAATTGATAGATACCGAATGCCAAATCAGGGTTTGGGATAAAATTGAAAAGACATTCTTAAATTCTTTCAACACATTCTTTGACCTTTCAACCTTGTTGAATATCCTTGTAAGCATTTTGTCAGTGCGACATCCTTCAGGCGTAGCTGGTTCTTTTGGGCATGGATGATCATTGGTATGGGAAACCCCAATTTCCACAACTCCAATCTTTCCAACCACTATCTCTATCTTTGTTCTAACCCTGGTTCACACCTCGTCGTTGATAATTGGTATGGGAACCCCATATGATTTCCCAAATATTGAACTCCTTCATTGTATAATACCTCAAACATGAAATCATCTAAGCACTGTCCATTTTTTATTATAACAACATTTACTAATGTAGGTCCATCTCTCATGACATGTTTATATAACAAATCTAGTTGGGTCATCTTATTGGCCATGTTTTTTCATCTAATTCATGGTCCTTCTCAAATATTTCAATGATTATACCAAGTTGTAGAGTAGGTACTTGGTCTTCTCTAGTATGTCATGCTCGGTTAACTTTCCTCATATCATCTAGAAATGAACTAGCCACATCATACAATTGTTTCATTAATCCACCTTGGACCAACTGATCAGACAAACCTTTATTGATTGAATCAAGGCTAGAATAGAAGTATTGTAGCAGCAAATTATCCGGAACACCATGCATTGGACATTGAAAAAGTAGCTTCTTTTACCTTATCCACGTCTCATGTAGATGTTCACCGTAAATACGCTTGAAATTTTTAATTTGGATTCGATGTTTAAAAATCTTTGAGGGTGGAAATATTATTTCCAAAACGGCATCAGTAAGCTCTTTAAAACACTCAAATGTCCTCTTTAAAACCAATTAAAAGGGACTGCTATCGTTGTCGATTAAAATACTCAATAAAGAGTCGGGGTCGAATCCCATAGAAAATGGTATATCATGGAGAATTCCTATCTAGAAATTTTGATTCCAAGATTGCTTATTTGTAATAGTAAGAACAAGTGGGTAGATAACTCCACCAATTTAATAGAAAGCTTTGGTAATCAGTGATCGCAATTAAACTAAAATACTAAAGAATTCAAGAGTAAACAAGGAATCTAGGGGTGTGGGTATTGGAAATCGATGTCACATAGGGGTAATTGTGTTGCTCTATAGTGATGAAGATTCAAGAATAGCTAAGTCATCTTCATTGACGCTAATCATCTATTGATATCAATGCATCTATACATGGAATCTACTTTCAGTCTCATTTAAATGTCAATCAAAATAACCCAATAACATACTCTATTCTCTATTCCAAGAATCGAAAAAATATATTCGACCCATAACCTTTATTTTCAAGCAAGTTACAGATTTAAACTTAAAATTTTAGTATTGGACTAATTACCCACTCCGACAAATCTCTTTCGAGCATCGATCAGGAATTTGAAGTAGGAATTAAGTTTGCAACCTTAACCAATAAAGTAACCCCATGTTTATTATAAAAATATCATCTATGAACAACAGCAAAAAAGAGCATTGCACAATACTCACTACTTTAAATAAATACCAAACCCCACAATTGCACCCCTAGATCTTGGAGTTCTAGGCACGCATCATAAAAACTTAAAAAATATACCATTCAAGAAAACAGACATGAGTAACATGAATTTAAGTAATTACAAGTAAACTGACTTTAAATTCAACTTGAGGTTATCAGTTTCAAGCACAAAGTTGTAAACCCCTAAAGGTAGAAAGTGTACTGAACGAAAGTAAAGTGTTCTCTCTCTAAACTCTATTTCAAAACTAATTCCTTTAGACAAACTTGGATGATCCCTTCTTTTCTTTATCTTGAGCGATTTATAATTTTCTTAAATTAGGCCCAAAACCCCAATACACGACTCAATCGGTGACATTAGTCTAGCTTGTCGAGCTAGTTTGGCGAATTACCTGTTACTCCTCAGCTCATGTTTTCATGCTCTAGCCTTAAGGTGTTTGAACCTCATTAGGTGAACTCGATTAAGTTAGCCTTTGACATTCGAAAAATGTACGAGAACAACCTTGGTTCGTCTGACGAGCAATCAGTCTTTTCTTTTAACACTTTTATTTAGGCGATGTTTATTACACGGCCGCCTTTCTCATTCGGTTCATCGCCTTCTCTATTAGAGTCTGCCCACCTAATTCGATAGACACAAATGCCATGCACTGTCATTTTGCGCAAGATCGTCCTTAGTTGGTGATCTTTCCTTTTTGTTAAGCGATCAACAATGTATGGTTTGCACTTCTTTTGCATTTTGGTCACTCCTTCAAACATCAATCCATCCCTTATCAGTTTGCCTTTGTAGCTGCAAATCATCAATATTTTATCATAATAGGACAAAATTAGACATCGAGGATACTAATTACTGAGCTAAATAGATGTCAAATGGGAGCAAATCTACCTATCATCATACCTCATCTTCACATGCCTAAACTATCTCAAAAAATATATATATTGAATTTAATTATTTATACAATAGAAGGAAAGATACATACAAAATAAAGAAAGATAATATTATCAATAAAAATTTCCCTTCATATTTGATCACTCATACTCTTTGATAAAATATTTTTGTCATTTTTATTGGTTCTATTCAACTATAATTTCCACTTCAAATACTGATGGAGTCCCTCTGTCTTTGCAAAACAAAATAATAAAACACTGATTGCATTAGTTCTCTCTTTGAAAAATAATGTTTTTTTCTTATAGTTGTTGTGCATTTTTGAAACAAAGAAATAACTAATACTCGTTAGTTTTCTTTAAGTCCGTCAATCATTAAAATATTACTTACATTTTTAAAAATGGATTCTCCTCAATTTTCTGTGTCGATTCACTTTTATGTTTTAATTCTCTTGGTTTTCCCTCTATTTTTAGTTTTAGTATCTACTAAGTAAAAATTGAATCTAATTGCTAATTAAGTTTAGGTGTTTAATTTATAAATTGTGCCAAGTTTGAGGGGCTATCTTCTATTTAATTAAAATAATTTGTATGGTAAACACACTTACCGAAAGAGTTAGTCATTTCTCTATTAAATTAAACCTTTTATATACCAAATTAGGTTTTTGTATCTCTTGATGGTTTTGTCAAAAGAGGATAATTCTCCAAAACGTTGAAGAAATAATATAGTTAATGCTATGACAACTCCTTTTTGTGGCTTGATTGAAGAAATCTGTGTGATGTTTGTACATCACGGCATGAAGTTTGATACGGAGATTACTGATTTACTGGAGTCCAATGAATATAAAGGTAACATATCTTAACAACCTATACAAAACTCATAACTTTTGTTTATTTATATAACTAAATTTTATATGATTTTCCTTTTTTCGAAGATTTAATTGGTATGATGTTTATATCTCATTTGTGATTTTAGCATCGTTCCCATTTTAGATTTTTTTTATCTTGTAAATCTAGGATCTCTCTTTTCCTTGTTGTCTTAACACTATTTCTATGTTTGTTTATGTTGTTTTACTTGTTAAAAATGAGTTTTGTATTGTTATAAAGAAACAATTTAGATTATGTATTTTTTTTATCTTTCTATAAGCATGTTACACACTCGTCTAATTTCTTACAAAAATATTATGATTTTTAAAGGAGGGAGGGTGAGAAATAGTATTAAGTTAATTTTAGTTATTTAATCAACTTACATGTGTCTTTCACTTGGTCTTTTTGTACAAAAAGGAAGAAAATCGGTCTTTGTGAATTGACCTAGAGTGTAATAGAGTTGTACGAAAAGATGAATAAAATCCCTCAAAAATTATTTTTAGGTGTAGACCTTTTAATTTTTATAGATCTATCTTTAATCGTAGAAAAAATAGATTCACTTGAGTTATGCAGGCACAAGATTAGGGTAATTGGAGGGGAGATAAAAAGGAAGAGAGGGAATGATAAGAGTTGATGTGTCTATCCTTATTTTTTGCCTTTTTGTTTTTTTTTTTCCTCCCCCCCCCCCCCACTTTGTATTTTAACAAATTCTTTTTTCTTTTTTAAATAATTTTTTTATTATTTTAAATATATGCCTCTTATTTTGTAATGACCCGAGAGCACCCTCTAGTCGTTACATGCGTATTCGACCTCTCGGAGGTCTTATACAAGCCTTAGCATTCATTCATCACATAGATCATAAAAATCACTAAGAATTTAAAACTTTTATTCAATAAAACCATAAGACTTCAAGAGTCATCAATATTTGAAAACACCAATACGCAAGCGGAACTACTAAGTCTCTTTAGCCAATCTTAGACAAAAACTTAAAACGTACTAAGGGACACGGCCCTTTACAAATGAAATGAAACTTAACTGTCTATTACAATGACTAAGAAACTTCTAAACATAGTCCTCGAATCTTGAGGACATACCAAAGACTTGGAAGAGTGAAGCAATCCAAGCAACTCCAAAGCACAATCTCCTCCTAGTTACCACAACTTAAACTTGTAGTAAAATAGAATAAAGGGGTTAGTACAACACACGTACTAAGTATGAGAACATGCAAAACATGCTAAAAAGGATATTTGTTTGGAAGCTATGCTTTCAAGCCATTTTTATAAAATCTCATGAACATCAACATAATAGGCACCTTACAAGTCACAACCAACAAAACAAAGTCATATGCTTTACAATACCTTATAAACATACATAACCCATTTACCTTTACCTTCTTGCGTTGGACCTCCACCTTAGGTAACCCTTAAGCAATACCTTTGTGCAATGTATGGGCAACGTCCCATACCATTACCCACACTAAGGCACCACCTTAAAGTCACACAAAGTGCACTTACTATGCATACCTCAACCTTCATCAATTAATCACATCAGGCATATAAGGACATAAGCCAACAAGTCAGTTCATAAAACTAAAACACTCATCAAGTGTCATCCCAAGACTCGCCTAAGTAAGACATGGTGAGGCAGCCCATACTACCTCTCCATACCACACCCAAGTGATCCTTAAGGCTACACAAGACAAGCTCCATTCACATCTCAACATAAATTAGTTTTCAACTTAATACATTTAGACAACTTCATTCACTAATGACATAAGATCATCACATACATTCAATTCAATATAAGCACTTACATTCACATTAGCATGCTCAAAGACTAAGACTTTCATTAATTTGCCCAAAAAGACTCATTCACTTATTATCATTACTAAGACACACCAAGATCTCCCTTAAATGTCTACTTGTGCAATGTCTAGATGATGTCCCATTCACCACCTATCCTAAGTAGTACACCCTTAAGAGACTCTAGTTAATTCATTCATTAATGTGGGGGAGGAGCCTTAACCGACATAGACCACGGAGCTTGACATGGAATCCTGGTACTACCCTTACCGGATGAGGGATCCTTACTTGCCTAAGGTAGGGTCATTCTTTTAGCCTTTACGTGGTAGAGACCACTAGCTAGTCCTATGTGGGCACATAGTTAAGGGATAGAAGGATTGCTTCTAGGTACTCTCATCTCAACTCACGAAGAAGCACCCATCTTATGGGTTGCTACTAAATACTCACATCTCAACTAACGAAGGAGTATCCACCCATCTTCATATCCTCTCGGTGCTAGACATTACTTCCCCATGGAGTTTGGACATTCATTTCATTCATTCATTTAGGGATAAAGATTGCTACTAAGTACTCTCATCTCAACTCACGAAGGAGTACCCATCCTAGCCCAACATTCATTCATTTAGGGATAAGGATTGCTACTAAGTATTCTCATCTCAACTCACGAAGGAATACCCATCCTAACCCTCATTCATTCATTTAGGGATAAGGATTGCTACTAAGTATTCTCATCTCAACTCACGAAGGAATACCCATCCTAACCCTCATTCATTCATTAAGGAAGCTCTTGGATTCAAAGATGAGTAAAACTTTCATCTAGGAACCCCATTCATTTAAAGGAGTACTTTATGAGACTATTCTTACAATAGACCCAACTTTCATTCATTTAGCAGTAACTCCCATTCTTTTCATTCATTCTCACATTCTTTCATTCATTCTTCACTAGGTGTGAGAGTAGGTAAACATAGTCTATCCTAACCTCTCCTTCATTATAAGTCATTCAAAGAAGACAACAACCAAGCATAACATATAAAGTCTCTACACAAGGTTACATTTCATGCTCTTAAACCATACACAAATTCACATCATATCACATTACCTTCACATAATCAACATTACTCAAAACAACAATCATCCAACTTTGCCTACAAGGCCGTGATCACAACATGCTTATAAAGTAAACACCTCCCCACTGTCAAAGGGATCAAACCTCACAATTCTAGCATCTACTACATATATATATATATATATATATATATATATATATATATATATATATATAATACTAGAATCAATAATCTATTCACAACTTCATCATCATCATAAGCCTTAGGTCACAATGGCCCATTCAAGGCCAACATCCAATATAACACAATTGACCATCACTTCCTCATAATTAAATATACAACAATACATAAATCAATAGCCCATAACAATCTACACATTAATATCACATTATTAGTTCATAATCAATAGACCCACTTTAGACCCAAAATTAGGATTTCAAGATATGCAAGGGTTCATGGATTTTTTGATCTTAAAACCATCAATATTATCATAAATCATCATTTGAAATACTTTAATGCAAGAACCCAAGCTTAGAACTGAAATTGGGGTTTTTAGTGTTTTTGAAAAGCATTGAAATCACTTTGATTTGTCTCTTTGATTGAAAGGAGAATCAAAGATAAAATCTCCATACCTTTATATTAATTTCCTAGGAATTTGAAGGAGAAATCAATAGGAACCCATCCCCTAGCTTGAAGCTTCATCAATGTCTTCCATGAAGTTCTAGAGAGAGAATTTATTTGAGAGGGAAGGTTCAATTTGGATAATGAGGTCTAATTCTAGGTTTTGGGGTTCTAACCACTTAAAATACCCTAAAATAGGTAGAATAACCGTTTATAATAATTCCCCAAAGTACCCAAACTACCCCTCACTTAGTTTTACCTTTTAAACTAGTCAAACTTGAGTTTTTATTTTCGCAGATTTCGTCGGGAAATAGGTCCGCGATGCGGAGGTGTTTCCACAAGTTTTTGGAAATTAAATTTTGAGACAGAAGAGTCCGCGACGTGGACCAACCTTTTGGCCCTTGGTGGAGCTAGTCCGCGATGCTGACATGCTCCCTCCATGAGCATTTTGCAAGTTGCCTTGGCAGCTTGTTTGGCCAAGGGTTGGGATCCTTCTCGGGGACCCTTAGGGTGGTCCCGGGGTTTTGTACTCGAATGTTTCAACCGTAAAAACATTTATTAAGACACTAGGGTCACCTCCATTGATTTTAGATTCCAAACAACACATAAAAACATGAACAACATACTAGAACACACCAACACGTAAAAGACTAGTTTCTGAACGTCTTAGTCGTCACTTGACGTTTGACTTCCAAACTCTTTAAAACTAACTAAAAAGGCTATTCTTCATTATTCTAACAAGTTATTAATGCATAAAACCCATGTGAGGCTCTACTTTCTCCTACTTCATTTTTGAGGGGTGCTACATATTTTTTGGAAAAAATAAAGTCAAGTTCAAGTGTATTATTATTGATTTTTTCTCTATTTTTTTTTTTGTTTTGTTTCTCAATTATTTTATTAGTATTGATTGGTTGTTCCATATTCAAGGTGTATTAAATCATTTTTACTTGAATATCTTTCCAAGCTACTTTTGTAGGTACCAATAATAGACATGCATAAAGCAAGTAACTTTGTAGTACAAACAAAAGTAACTAAACAACAATCAAAATGATAGAATAAAAAAGATTTTGAAAATCTATTTTCCACTTTTAGAAATATCTAAAACAGAAAGTCAATGCCTAAATTATGGGTTAGAGTTTCACGTTAGATACTTGGTGTAGAAGTATACCCTCATTATAATCCATTAAGTACTATTATAATAGGTATTACCTTTTTCTAGAAGAGTATTTTGTCAATTTGCAGTTCAGTATTCTATAATAGTTTAAGACTCTTTGGTTAGCTTATTTCTTTTAACTCTTTGTAGTTTAATTACCATGCATAAATACGATATTCAATAAATAAGAATAATAATATGATCATATATGAGACAAGTAATAACATGTGGTTATTATAGATTGCTTTCAATTAATATCTTCAAATAAATCGGATTAATTATCCTATTGATGTCAACAATAAAAGGTCATTTTTAGGAAAATAGATAAGTAAACTGAGAATATTAGATCATATTGATATATCCATTATAATAATTTTCTAAATCTTCAAATTTCTTAGTTGTATTCATGAAATAAAATAATCTCTGAACCTTTATCCTCGATAATATTTGATCTATTTAGTGATTATTTATTTTTGACAAGTCATTAGATAAATTAGAATAAATAGTAGTATCCTCCAATAGGATCTTTGATATTCTATATAATCAAATTATTTAACATAAAATAATATTATTTATAAATTTTTTATGTGAATCTGACTTATTAGATGTTACACATCGATTACAATATAAGCTGATCGATACATGCAATCGAATAGGGTAAAGTGAGGCAATATCACATAAAACTTCATAAATGAATTTGAAAGATAATTAAGCAGATCCTCCTAGTGATAGATATGTGTATATATCATTTCCATGTTCATCACTGACTTCCAAAATGCATGGATGTATCTAGTTACAACAGTTGATAGGATTCCAGTGGCAATGTCAATTCTCTCACAAGGAAAGGAAAAACTTGATGTGATGATAGTCAATGTCCATTCACCGGATTCGTTTCGTTTTAACTTTTGAAACAAGCAAATGCCTTAGATATTGTCACTCTCTGTAAGTATTTGTTCTATCTTTCATCTTACTGTTATAGTGGATAAGGTCAGTCATTTTATTTAATACACTTACAAATAAATAACTAGCAGTGAAGTTCATCATTAATCTGTTTTTAAATAGTCTATAGCTATGTGAATTTAATATAAGATGTCATTAAAAAGATTAGTGATGAATTTTTATTGTTCAACAACAAGAATTATTCATTGCAAAATAATAGTTGTAAAATAAATAGTTATTTTGTTGCATTACTGTTACAATATATAAATTCAGTTTATATAAATGAAATTAAATAATCACATATTTTTTAGATGGATATGACATGGATATCTTATATGATTTTATTGTTTGGTGGTTAAAGTTATTTATTTTAGTAAATACACTACCAGAAAAAATTAACCATGAAATTCATCGCTAAATAGTCCAAACAAACCTAAAATAGCTTTTGATAGACCATCATTAAATGCAATAAGTGATGATTTTTGTTGTTTAAAAGCATAAGTTATACAATCCTAATCGTTCTTTCTTTATATACTGATATAATATATATTCTATTGACACAATATTACTGTTACAATATATAAAGTTCACTATACATTAACTATTCACATGATGTATAATATAATTTAATTCTAATTATGAACTTTTCAAAATAATTCTGCAATTGTATGTGATGAACACGATGAACTCTTTGCAAAGAAGGATTTTGACAATGGAACATACTTGTAGATGGAAAAGTCACTTGATGAAAATATTCTAAAATACTTGTGGCAATTTGTATTAAGGAAGAAAATACAAAGAGATAAAGTGATAGAAGGACTTCATCCAAAAGGAGATCATGTGAAATATGTTTGTAATATTGGTAATGAAAATTTTGTTGGAAATAAAGAACACGTTGGAGAGAAGATTAGGTCTATTAATAACGAGGAACAAAGTAATAGTATCCATGAGACTGAAAGAGGAACATACAAATTGAGGAGCAAGAGATGTAAAAAAGGCAAAGAAGTGCTTGACAAAGGAGAAAGACAAAGTACGTGTATTGATAAGACTCTGAAGCGAAATGACTACATAGAATGGACTATGGATCTCCATGAAAAATTCAAGGAAGCTACACAATGACTTGGTGATGGACGTAAGTTTACCTTGTTATTAATTAAATTTCTCTACAATTAGTTTCTATATCTGTAGTGAAATGAATAGTGAGATTCATACTTATAGCTAACGTACGTTAAATTTGTTTGCAGTTAACGTATGGTGATTATTTTATTTACATGTATCTCATATTGATCTAGGAATATTGTTGTAGTGATTAAATTAAAGATACATTATAATGGATTATGTAGGTTGCTTACCAAAAATGATACTCGAGATAATGAATGTGTCAGGTCTTACAAGGATGCAAATTGCCAATTATCTTCAGGTACATTCTTAAAAAGATTAAAGGATCTTCACATGAATAGCTGAACAAATTTATTGTTTCACTTTTTTTAATTGGTATATCTTAATTATTTATGGATTATATTTAATCATACATACTTCACACGAATATGTGTGTGTGTCTTTGTTAAGGGGTAACTTGTTTGGTAAAACTACATTTATTATCAAATTATTTTATTGTACAATTGGTTACTAGAAAATATTTTGCCTGGGATGATTTTTCATCAACACTTGTGAGATCCATTTGCTACAATTATCTGGATAGTAATGTCATATCAAAAAAATCATTTAGCTTCCTCCCAAGGTAATGTTAAGGTCTGCTTATACTCTACTTTCCCCAGACCCACTTGATTAGACTTCACTGGTTATGTTGTTGGTGTATCAAAAGCATTTATTGGGATAAAATTTAATTTTGCATCACTTCTGCGTGTAAATGTTGGAAATTATATCATCTTTAGTATTCAAAAGTTTTATCAAGCCACTCGCTATTATATGAGGACTACCAATTACTTTCATTGCATGTTTTGAAGACTCTTATTCGATACTAATTTAAACTATTTTTCGTAGCGACTATTCCTTGAAAAAATATTATCATCAATATTTAACTAAAAAGAATTTTTTCATTTAGTTTTATCCCATACAATTTTTTTACTATTAAAAAAGACTTATTTCAAGCATTTCAAACATACCTTAAAAATGAGTTACGATAATAAATAATTTCATAGTCCAATTTTTCTTTGATTATTCTCCTTTTAGAGATGTCGTATCAACCAAAGGAGACCTTTAGAAGACCAAACATATATTCGACAGGGATCTTCCAGTGGTTCCCAACAAAGAATTGAAACAAGTAGCCATAAAATATTTGGGAGAATACTTGATCTTCAAACAAATGTACCAAATCAAACTCATGGAGATCCGAAGTTTTCACCAATTAATAACAATAATATTTATGCTAGTTCAACTAAGCAACAACTCTGTCATCCACAATGTCATGTTCAACGACACTACCTCAGCCCATTTTTGTTGGGCCAAATAATGATGGTGGTAGGCTACAACAACAACATGACCTGTTATTTGGTTCACAAGGCACAATTATTCGGAGCACTAATAGTAATATTTACACGGCATCTAATAGTGGGAATCATCATGATTACAACTTTAATTGTGAAGCTCAAAATGATTACAGCTCAGGTCTCAATCAAGTCTATGTAACAACAAATTCAACTAGTGCAATGATGATTGATATGAATGGTGGGAATGCAATAATCAATGGATCAAGAGCAACAAATACTAATTTCTAGCAATAGATCAGTGAACAAAACATGTTTGTTCCAAGCAATACAGTTGCAACATCAAATACAAGTGCTAATGAAATAAGTGATTTAAATGAGTGGGAAAATTGTGATGCGTATTTGAATTTCCATAATATGGATGATCTCTATCAGAATATTGGAGCTTCAATTTCGATACTACCTAATGAACATGGAAGTGAGTATGATCAAGTTTACTCTGTTGATAAGGTGTGTACTTCTGTCGAACTTTGCTTACTATTCTTTACTTATTTGATATAGAAACTAATTTTCTACATATGCACCGGCAGGGACACCAAGGGTCATGTTTCAAGGAATAGAAAATTTTCCAAAGTGAATCATCAACATGATAAGCCAATGCTATAAGCAAAAACTCGAACTCATCATAAGGACTTTCTATAGTGAAAGTATTTTTCTCAAGTGGTTGCAATCTTTAATTTTTAATTTTCTGGGGACTATTTTTTTATATCACTTGGATTTCTAGAACTTATGGAAAGTGAAAGGAATGTTTTATTTAAAATAAGATATTGTATTTTTAATACTCATTCGAATTTGTGAATGTCTCTCTACCTTTCAACTTCAAGCTCTTGAATAGTCTTCCTTGCGCCAATATTGTCTAACTTAGCTTTCTACTTATCCTTTTCTCTCTTTCTCATCTGCATTTCTATCACAGTTACTTTTTTATGTCATCTTTTATATTGGTTTCTATGGAAGAAGAGACCATAATTAATATTTTGCTTTAAATGTCCTAAGAAAAAAATCTAACTTTATCCCCTTTATGGAGCTTTATAATAATTGTTTGAGGAGAAATGTCATTTGTGTAGTAATTCTAAAAAATTAAGAATTTGAAAGTGGAATATGTGCAAGAAATGTAAAACACCTTACACAAGCAATAAAAAATGTTATTTCTTTGGAGTTGCTTCCAATTGCCCATGTTGTCGTGCCATTAGGGCTTAGCATATCTTCAACTATATAAGGTTGATGTGTTGAAGACTGATGAGAATACTTTCAATTGTAAATGTGCTGGGAAGGGTGTTACTCAATCTTTTCTATCCAATTATTCCCCCACATCATCAGGGACATATTTGGTATAGTAAAAAGTGCTATAGTTGTGTTATAGTATCACCCACAATTAATTCAGCCAATATGTTATAGGTGACATCATTTTTATGATGTTTTGTGATGTCATTATGATGTTTAGTTGGCTGAAAATATATGCCTTCTTCATCTTCATTATTGAATTTCTCATATGAATGTGATTAATGTTGGGGAGGTTAGCTTTGATTCGTTGGAGATCTTCTTCTTTTTTCATTTGTTGGATGAAATCTCCTTTGCTACTTGAGCTATCTAGTTGTGGATTTTTGTTGCAAGAATGAAATTTGAGCGGCATCTATTGTGGTCATATGTCTTGGTCTGCACAAGAACCATTTATCTACTTCTAGCACATTAGATTTTGAATGGTTCCAACTCCTATACCTTTTGTGTTTGATTATCTTTATGTTGCTGAATAAGCATGATCGGGTATCTATGTAACATCTCGCAACTAGAAAGAAATAGAAGGAAGTTTAAAATCTGGAAGTAGTTTTTTTTTTTTGGAAACTGTAAGGAAATTTGGAAAATTGCAAGTAAGTTAGAGTTGAATTTTGGTCAACTTTAGATGGCCATAACTACTAACTCCCGATGATTTAGGTGTAGTTCCAGATATGATTGGGAAGCTCTTGGAATGATCTTTCCAATGCCGCTAAGTATGCGCAATTCCGACTTCGTATGAGCAAGTTAAGCCCTTTGAAAGTTGGGTTGTTAGATTAAGGAAATGTCCAATCCAGAAATATAAGGGGTATTTTTGTCTTTTCATTGCCCTATTATTTTAATCCAATTTTAGGAGCTTAATATGGGTCAATTCAAAACGTTGTCAGTTTTAGAACTTGGGATTTCACGCTAGGACTAAAGGAGAAGAGAAAAGAAGAAGGAGAAAAGGGTAAATTCATCAAGATCGGTCAAGGAAGTTGGTGTTTCGCCAAGGATTTACTTCTATCAAGTATGTGAGGCTATCATAACGTTGGGATCATTCTCCCACGTGACAATCATATTTATTTCAGTTTGGATTCGTCCTAAAAGCATTTGAATATTGATGAACTTGATACCTATTCTTGAATTCATATATTGTTCTTGAATTTGACTAAGTTGGGAAGTTCTTGTGTTTGTTATGTCGTATTATAGGGTCGTTTCGAGTTAGGTACTTAGGTACATTTTTTGGGTATCTGTATCTAAAAGTAATTTGAGAAAAGAACCAAATTTGGGTGAATCGGGGTTGGAAAACGAAGAAGAAATTTTGTCGGACGAAATTAAGGGGTGGCCGCGCATCGTGCGCCTATTGCCCAGATTTGATTATTTCAGCTTTGCATCGCCGAGCTGACATGAGGTGTTCTGCCTTAAAAGATATTTTCGAAACCAAAATTAAATTATGCCTCCGCGTTGTGGACCCACCTTCAAATATTGATTTTTGGTCTTTTCTCTTGTTTAACTATCTAGAATAATTTCTAAACATCATGAGATCTTTCCAGTCATAAATCTTAAACCTTGAATCCATAATTCAATTCAAGGATCAGTTAAGAGTCAAGTCAAGAGCAGTTAAGGTCAAAGTCAAGAGAAGTCAAGTGTCAAGTTAAGATGAGTTCTTAAAGTTTTTCAAAAGTCTTTCACAAATGCATTAACTTTGTTTAAAGACTTAAGTTTCGAGTTTAGTAAGGATGTAAAGTTGAAGTTCGTTTCTTCAAAGAAGTATATGGGGACTATGTATTCCCAAAGAGATTTAAAATGTTTTCACATTTAAATAAGAGCGGAAACTGAGATTTCCAAATAACCTTTGGGCTAGTTTTCAGAAAAAGTAATCGCTTTCTAAATGAAGCAAGAGGGGAAACTTTGATTTCTAAGATAGCCTTTAAGCTAAGATTTTGAGCACTAATCTCAAATCACAGAAGAAGTATGTTTCTAAATCATAAGAGCCATTATATTTTGGGAGTAGTATTGAGCACCTAATTGGGGACAAGCATGAGTTTAGATAACTCACGTCACTATAGAACTGTGTAGCCACCATTGATAGAAAAGGGTCATACGTTTTAGATGAATCCTTTTCGCAATTAATAGATCTATTAGGCAGTGCATGTTCTATACCTTTGGCTGGGTATGGGATGCAATGGCAGCATGAGGTAGATCATTGTATCATCACTATAGCTCCTATGTGATGGTTGTCGGTTAGAGAAACTCCCACAGAAGTTATTGTATTTTATATACATCAGTTATTGTATTTTTACATACATTTCAGAGTTATGTTGTATCCTTGTATATACATAGAGTTGACATCATGTTTCTAAATAGCTTCTCTTTATATTGCACTTGTTTTAAACTGCTTTATATTGAAGTGAGTTCAGTTAAGTATTCATGAGTTGAGAAGAGCCAAGGTAAGTGTTTCTTTCGGATTCCCTTTCAAGCCTATGTTGTTTTAGCATTCCAACTGGCATACTCGTACATTCAATGTACTAATGCCTATTGGCCTGCATCGTCTTATGATGTAGACACAGGTAACTAGGATTTCCAGAACATCGTTGATCCAGTGGGCAGTTCAGAGTTTGTTGGTGAGCTTTCTTGCATTCCAGAGGATCCATTTCATTGTTTCCTAGCTTAGTTCATTAGGATGTTGTGGGGTTTGTTCCAACATCCATCTAAATTTTTATTAGAGGCTTCATAGACAGTTAGATGTTAGTTCTTTAGTTTTTTCATTGTCATTATTCCATGTTGAAACTTGAGTTTGCCTTAATTGCCAATTGAATGTTCCTTTATAACATTCCAGTTTATTATATGAACTTATCTTTGTTGAGTTTAAGTCTTCCGCTAATTTAAGTAAGCCAGACCAAGGTTTCGCTAGGGGCCAACAATAGTCTTCGAGTGCCAATCCCGCCCAGAGTGTAGGCTCGGGGAGTGAAAAACTTGGTATCACAGCCCAGAGTTCAAGAGTACTAGGGAGTCTATGAAGTCATATCTGTAGAGGCATGGTTATTGGTGTGAAGCGTGCCACATCTTTAATTGGGACTCTGCAACATTTAGAAATTCCTTCACTTCTTTCACACTCATTTCGTGCGTTAGAGTTTAATCTCTAAAAGTTTCTGTCTAATTCGTGCTTGCGCATGTTTTTTAGATAATTATGCCTCCACGAAGAGCTGTTGGAGGTCGTCCTATGAGATGCAATGTTGAACGACAAGAGCAAGAGTTACTCAATGCACTTAAAGTGCAACTGCAAAGCGAAGTCACCAATGCTGAGTTCCGTGAGGTTATCCGAATGTTGATTCAAGCTGTGACTAACTAGGTTGGTCAGCAAAGAGGAGCTTGACAAGAAAAGGCTGACACTTCGAGGATTCATGAGTTCTTGAGGATGAATCCTCCAAGTTCCACTGGTTCGAGCACTACTGAGGAACTAAAGAAGGTTTTCGAGGTAATGCATGCTGTTGACACTGAATGAGTTGAGCTAGCTGCTTATAAATTTAAGAATGTTGCTAGGACTTGGTATGATCAATGAAAAGGGGGTAGAGCTGAGGATACACCACCTGCGAGTTGGGCATGTTTTGAAGAGGCTTTCTTGGGGAATTTCTTTCCCCGAGAATTGAAAGAGGCTAAGGTATGGGAATTTCTTACACTTAAGCAGGATTCTTTCAGCGTTCATGAATATGGGTTGAAGTTTATCCAACTATCCCGATATGCTCCGGAGATGGTTAAGGACATGAAGAGTCGAATGAGAGCTTGCTTGTTGCTGGGTTGGGCCATCTATCAAGCAAAACGGGTCAGAAAGCAATGCTTATTAGAGACATGGACATTTCAAGGTTGATGGTGTATGTGCAGCAGGTAGAGGAAGAGAAGCTGAGAGATAGCGAGAAGTTCAAGAGCAAGAGGGCAAAGATAGGGGACGAGTCCGGGCAGCAAAAGAGTAATGCCAACCGGTCATCTTTCCAACAGAAATAGAAAGGATATGCTCCATCATCTACTAGTGCACCTGTACCTAAGAACAAGGGTGAGTACTATGGTCAGAATTCTAGAGCTAACCCTGCCTATTCTCAGGGAAGTGTGGCGCAAGGGGATAGTAAACCTCCTGTCTGCGCCAAGTGTGGTAGGTATCTGTGAAGACGAAAAAGACTGAAGATAACCCCTAAACTCAGAAAAATGCTACCTGTTCTGTGATGGACCCTTAGCTGAAACCTTCTATAAAGACTGAATAGGATGGGATGGATAACCATCTGTACTCTGCCCTCTAAAATAAGAACCACTACACTCACCTACCTTATGAAACTTCTTAAATGTTGACACCTTGGTGAAGTCATCTGGCTTTATCCCCTCTACCTATATCAGAAAATCCACCACTTTCTGAAAAGATTTTGCCAAAGCAGCTACCTGTAAAGCTGGAATCTGCAAATCTAACCTCAATGCCTTTACAAGGCGGCGAATCCTATCATGCAGACTGGAGCAAAGCTGAATGGCATACCTAGATAATGCACGAAATTTAGCCTCATAAGCTGCAACAAACATCCTTCCTTGCTCTATGTTCAAGAACTCATATCTCCTTTTGTCCCTCAACGTCCGGGTATATACTTTTCCTTGAAGAAGCTAGAAAATGCAGCCCAAGTCATAGGTGGTGCCTTTGCTAGTTGACACTCAGCATAAGACCTACAGCATATTTTGTCATCCCATTGAAACTGGTAGGTCACAAACTCAACAATGAATCGCTCCACTATGTCCATTTTATGTAACAACTCATGACAATCAACCAGGAAATCATAAGCATCTTCAGATTTAGTACCCTTGAAAATTAGAGGTTTCAACTTTAAGAACTTAATAAAAAGGTCATACTAGTTAGTATTCATGAAAGTCCATGCAGTCAATCGGAGAAACGTATTTGCTTCCAAGAACAGATGAATGCGGGGAGCCAAACCAGCTGCATATTGTACTCCCTGAACCAGAGGTGTAATGTTTATTGTGACCAACGATACTAACCTATGGTACGAGTCTCTACGATCGTCGATAATATAGTAACCTAACTAAATGTTGGGGTCCTGTCCCAAGAGAGTGGTTTTGAGAATTAATAGAAAATTAAAATGTAGTTGTAACTATTCGTAGCTAAAGACATTAATGAGTAAAAATATTGTAAATTAAAGGGATGACACAAAAATGTTAATTATCAATTGGGGGTTTTGTCACAAGTAGTAAAAACAACAAAAATAACAAGAAAATCAAGTATGGGGAAAAGTTCTTGGGGTGTGACCGCAAAATAAATTGAGATAAATCGTTGGGTACATGCGTTCGATAGGAAATTTGCAAGATAATAGTGACTAGGCTAAATGTTAGATGGAAATAAGTTCCCTCTCGGGCAACTTACCCCGTTTCAAATGCGTTCCTCTCGAACACCCATTTGCCGCATAAAGGCTAGCCTACGCCTTACCCCACTCACTCTCTCAAGCTGAGTGTTAGGATATGGGACTAGGGCTCACCCTCTCGGGCTGAACCTCATGTTGACCCACTCCTTAGGCCATCAGTCTAGTGGTCTTGGTTTCGCGACCTCCTTCTCGGGCAAGCCAAAAACACATGGGTGATTTTGTATTTACAACTACAAACCCATTAAATTAAACCACAACTACTAGGTGAAATCACCATTAAAACACATCTAACCTATAAGCAAGCAAGACCCAACAATAATATCAACACATATTTGCTAAATCACACCACAAGAATGGGGATTTTTAGCCACACATAAAGAAATAACGAAATACACCTAAAATGATACTAGAATCAAATGGGTAAAAGGAATTAAACCTTGATTTAAGCAAAGGAAGAAGAATGGAGAAGACCCACTTCCAACTTAGGGAAGAAGAAATCTTTCTTTCTTAAAGTCTCCCAAAAAAACCCTCTCCAAACTTGAGAGAAAATATTCAAAAAAGTACTATTCTATTGTGTAAATTATATTAATGGTTAGTCTCCCTTAAAATTAATAAAGAGTTTTGTATTTATAGACTTCAAAAAATAATTATAGCAGATCGATCAACGAGGTTAGTCAGAATCGTCGATTAACTCGACGATTCGCTATTTGGTGTAGTTCACCGTATTTTTGCACTCGCCTTTAGCATAGTCATGCTCTGTGTCCTTAGGCGACATAGTACTGCTTTGAGAAACTATTCAGCGAAACACCGACTACTCCTTTCATCGCTTTTTGATCCTGCTCCTTTAGGGCTTCGCGTACTGGAACAAAGGGCAGAGTGCATCCCTTCGGCGAATCACCAAGCATGCTTGGTGATGCTCAGGCTTCAGCTTCTTTGTTCTAGTTAGCCTTTTTGCGCCTAAGTATCGATGCTTCCACTAAAACTTCAAATACCTAAAACGTAAGTATTTTCATCAGATATTTAGAATAAATAAGCATTTGAGGACATTATTTCTATTAAAATAAAGCCATAAATGAGTCCAATTTGTGGACTCATCAACACCCCCAACTTAAGATTTTGCTTGTCCTCAAGTAAAACTCAAGTTCAGCAGTTCAGATAGGATGTCTCAAGTAGTGCTACACAAGACTAATTCATAAATATACACAACAAAACTCAAATTACTCATGCAAAGATCAACTGTGTACTCAAAGATTCAAGTTGTGACACACCATTACCAACGATTCTCATGCTCGCAATACTTGCTACTTGTGTAAATTGAAGTTCTACAAAAAGTATCTAAATGCCCTCACATAAATAATGTTTCCTTATTTGCACAAAGAGGTTAATCAATTAAAGATTAGGAATCAGATGCAATGCTCATACTCAAAAAGAGGAACACAATGCATGTTTTCACCCATAGACTTGCCCTTATTTTTTAATTGATCTTCGATTCGGCTCACTCAAGATCAAAAAGGTCTTTCTAAGGCTTGTAATGGGGATGAGTGCAAAGCTATGGTCATTTAGGCTCAGTGACCTTTCCCTCGTGAGATGTGATAGTCTCAAGGCATTCCCTTCTTTTTCTTTATCAATTATTTCTTCAGTGCTTCTAAGTCACCTTTTTATTCACCTCAATGGATTGCTTGGAATCCCGATTTCTTTTGTACTTTATTAAACATTTTATTTGAAAGGTTTCCATTGTTCTGCAACACCATGGATTAAGGGGGACTTTTCTTGCACTTCTTGACTTCTCTTTTTCCTTTTCACCACACCCCCAACTTAGGCTTTTGGCCTAAGTTGGCTATTAGCTAAACCACAAATCAAGAGGATTATAAGTAGTGAGTCAAGTAAGGTCTAGGGTGCATTAATGTTCTTCCATAGAAAGGTAAGGCTCAAAGGGTGTTAAAGAGAGTTTCACACGCTCACAGGTAGGAAGGTATATGTTAAATTTGGCTCATACTCTTTCAAGTTGCCTAAGATGATTTCAAGAGTACACCTTTCTAAATCAATCAAACTAACCTGGCAAATTCTAGGTTTATTCATGCAAGGTTCAAAGTAAGCTCATCACACAAGGCATCGACACTTAAGTCAAAAAAGACTACACATATTCGCTAGTGTGCAACGGTCATTACAAGAGAATCAATTTGACGAATGGCTAATCACAACGAGATGCAAAGAGTTCACATATTGTATATGCAACTTCATTTGGCCTCATCATAGCCGTACATTCATGTTTGTTCAATTGAAAGCACTATTTAAGTCATCGGTATTGATCAAAACTAAAACATAAATTTGTATGACAACAACCACTTTCAACACAAGCAGTGGCAAATTTTTTTGAAAGATAATAATAATATTTTGAAAGGGTCAAAATTTGCAATCAATTAAAATCAGGAAAAAGCAATAAACTTAAGCAATCGCGAAAACAATATAAAGCTTCATTTTAAACAGACAACCCAAATATATACAAAAAACACAAACATCTATAGCAAGCAAAAGAAGGTGAGCGTCACCCCACCACAATAAAAAAAATTGTCCTGAAATATATAACAATAATCCATAGATTAAATTAAAGAAAGACAGAGATAGGGCTAGCGAATAATCCTGGTTAGGCAGCTGGTTCGAGTTGGAGTCTTTCAACATCAAGCTCTGTACAACTTTTCTTAACATTTCAATGCACCTATCTTCAACCCACACTCTCGAGTGATTAATCAACTACCTTTTTGTGTGTTGGCCTACAGATTATCCAGTTAGTTCCCATTCGGTTACAGCGCTTTGACTTTTGAGTGATTCGGCGCTTCACCAAACAAATTTTGACTTCGTTGAGTTTTATAGAACTTCTCAGCAGCTGTGGATTGTTCAAATAATGGTGACCATCAAGGTCGCCGATCAGATGTACAGATCGCTGAAACCTTCCTGAGCTCGCCGAGTTTTATAGACTCCAAGCTCAGAGGGTTCCTTGAGTCAAACGACGAAATAGCATTGATCACTGGCGTCTTCGGTGACTCACCAACTGGGTCTACTGCTCGTCATTCTGCACCTCTTTGACACCTATCACACTTCAATCTGTAAAACTAAGACACTATTATTTTACTAGTATGCAAATATAAGATAATATGGGGTTTTGGGTTTCCTCCGAAACAATGCCTGAGTTAACGTCGTGGTATGACTCAAGTCAAAGACTACTCTTCCTTCTTAGAATCACCCATGGTATAATTAGGTGAATCTTTAGCAAACGGAGGATAGTGATCCGTCATCAAATGGGTGATTTGAGCATCCTAAAGTTCAATGGTCATGGAGTTCGAAGTAGTTACTTCGTTTAGCTTATCAATGTTTTCCTTCATGTCATTCAGTTTCTTGTTATGCTCGTCAAGTTTTTGTTGGATGAGTGAAGAGGTATCGTCACTTTGCATACCCTCATGCCTGTTTTTCTGTTTGCACTCTCGAAAGGAGAAGTTCTTTTCCTTCTCCCTGGCTTGCTCTTCCAATCCCATCAACCGTTTGGATAGAACCTCTACTTGTGCCACCAGTTTATTCCATTCATATTTCTTTTAGGCTTCTTTGTTGGTTTCAACCATTTTATCAAGTAGTGTTGCAACGACTTCATCGGGTTGGTTTAGCATTCCTTCTTTGAAAAGGTGTTCAATTATGCTTCTATTTTCCGGTTCGAGACCCCGATAGAAGCAATCCAATAGTATTTTATTGGGCATTCCATGAGATGGGCATGTCTGCAAAATTGCTTTAAATCTCAGCCACAATTCCGGAATTGTCTCCTCCCCTGCTTGTTTGAAGGTCAGTAGGTTATTCCTAAGGTTCAATATCTTTAGGAGAGAATGATCTGTGTGATATCCACAGTGCTCATCCATTTTTGCTTCTCTAAGTTGGTCTTTAGACAAGCAAAACATAACTACAACAAAGATTAGTGAACCTAAAACTAAGAAAAACAAGACTTCTACTAATCTAAAAATTCTCAAATAACACCACTCCCCTACAGTGGAGCCATTTTGATGCTTATAGTGACCATCAACACTAACCTACGGTACGAGTGTCTACGATCGTCAATAATATAGTAACCCAACTAAAGGTTGGGGTAATGTCACATGGGAGTGGTTTTGAGAATTAATAGAAAACTAAAATTTAGTTCTAGCTAGTCGTAGCTAAAGAAATTAACGAGTAAAAACATAGTAAATTAAAAGGGGTGACACAAAAGTGTCAAATATCAATTGGGGGTTTTGTCACAAGTAATAAAAACAACAAAAAGAAACTCAAGTATGGGGAAAAGTTCTTGGGGTGTGACCGCAATATAAGTTGAGATAAATCGTTGGGTACATGATTTCAATAGTAAATTTGCGAGATAATAATGACTAGGCTAAGCTTTAGATGTAAATAAGTTCCCTCTCAGGCAACTTACCCCGTTTCAAATGCGTTCCTCTTAGGCACCACTTTGCCACATGAAGGCCAACCTAAGCCTTACCCCACTTACTCTCTTGAGCTGAGTTTTAGGATATGGGACTAGGGCTCACCCTCTCGGGCTGAACCTCATGTTGACCCACTCCTTAGGCCATCAGTCTAGTGGTCTTGGTTTCGCGACCTCCCTCTCGGGCAAGCCGAAAACACATGGGTTGTTTTTTATTTGCAACTACAAACCCATTAAATTAAACCACAACCACTAGGTGAACTCACCATTAAAATACATCTAACATATCAGCAAGCAAGGCCCAATAATAATATCAACATATATTTGCTAAATCACACCCCAAGAATGAGGGTTTTTAGCAACACATCAAGAAATAACAAAATACACCAAAAATGATACCAAAATCAATTGGGTATAAGGAATTAAACCTTGATTTAAGAAAAGGAAGAAGAATGGAGAAGACCCACTTCCAACTTGGGGAAGATGAAATCCTTCTTTCTTCAAGTTTCCCAAAAAAACCCTCTCCAAAATTGAGAGAAAATATTCAAAAAAGTACTATTCTATTGTATAAATTATGTTAATGGTTTGTAGACTTCAGAAAATAGTGCTAGCGGATCGCTCTGTGAGGTTAGTAGGAATCGCCAATTAACTCGGCGATTCATCATTTGGTGTAGTTCACCGCCTTCTTGCACTAGCCTTCAGCATCGTCATGCCCTGTATTATTGGGCGACGCAGTACTGCTTCACAGAATTATTTAGCGAAACATCGACTGCTCCTTTCATTGCCTTTTTTATCCTGCTCTTTCAGGGCTTCGTGTACTAGAACAAAGGGTAGAGTGTGTCCCTTCGACGAATCGTCAAGCATGCTTAGCGATGCTCATGCTTCAGCTTCTTCGTTATTTTTATCCTTTTTGTTCCTTTTTGCGTCTAACTGTCCATGCTTCCACTAAAACTTCAAATACCTGAAACTTAGGTATTTTCATCAGGTATTTAGAATAAATAAGCATTTGAGGACACTATTTCTATTAAAATAAAGCACTAAATGAGTCCAATTTGTGGACGCATCAACACCCCCAACGTAAACTTTTGCTTGTCCTCAAGTAAAACTCAAGTTTAGTAGTTCAGATAGGATGTCTCAAATAGTGCTACAAAAGACTAAATCATGAATATATACAACAAAACTCAAATTACTCATGAAAAGATCAACTGTGTACTCGAAGATTCAAGTTTTGACACACCATTACCAAAGATTCTCATGCTTGCAATAGTTGTGTAGGTTCAAACTTAACAAAAAGTATCTAAATGCCCTCACATAAAGAATGATTCCTGATTCACACAAAGAGGTTTATCAATTAAAGGTCAGGAATCAGATGCAACGCTCATACTCAAAAAGAGGAACACAATGCATGTTTTCACCCATAGGCTTGCTCTTATTTTTCAATCGATCTTCGGTTCGCCTTACTCAAGATAAAAAAGGTGTTTCTAAGGGTTGTAATGGGGATGAGTGCAAAGGTATGGTCATTTAGGCTCAGTGACTTTATCCTCATGAGATGTCGTAATCTCAAGGCATTCCCTTATTTTTCTTTATCAATTCTTTTTCTGGTGCTTCTAAGTCACTTTTTTATTCACTTCCATGGATTGCTTGGAAACCTAATTTCTTTTGTACTTTATTCCTCAATTTTTATTTTTATTTTTTTGTGAAGGGATTCCATTGTTCTGCAACACAATGGGGTACGGGGGACTTTTCTTTCTCTTCTTGACCTCTCTTTTTCCTTTCACTACACCCCCCAACTTAAGCTTTTGGCCTAAGTTGGCTATTTGCCAAACCACAAATCAAGAGGATTATAGGTGGTGGGTCAAGTAAGGTCTAGGGGGCATTAAGGTTCTTACAAAGAAAGGTAAGGCTCAAAGGGTGTTCAAGAGAGTTTCACACGCTCACGGGTTGGCCACAAAAAAGGTATATGTCAAATTTAGCTCATACACTTTAAAGTTGCCTAAGATCATTTCAGGAGCACACCTTTATAAATCAATCATACTAACATGAAAAATTCTAGGTTTATTCATGCAAGGTTCAAAGTAACCTCATCACACAAGGCATCGACACTTAAGTCAAACAAGACTACATACTTTTGCTAGTGTGCAACGGTCGTTACAAGAGAATCATTTTGATAAATGGCTAATCACAAAGAGATGCAAAAAGTTCACATATTGTCTATGCACCTTTATTTGTACATTCATGTTCGTTCAATTGAGAGCACTATTTAAGTCATCGATATTGATCAAAAATAAGATTCAAATTTGTATGAGAACAACCACTTTCAGCACAAGCGGTGGCAAAAAAATTAAAAAAATAATAATAATTTTTCGGAAGGGTCAAAATTTGCAATCAATTAAAATCAGGAAGAAGCCATAAGCTTAAGCAATCGCGAAAACAATATAAAGCGACATTTTAAATAGACAAACCAAATATATACATCAAACACAAACATCCATAGCAAGCAAATAAAGGTGGGCCTAACCCCACCACACCAAAAAAAAAAATTGTACTCAAATATATAAGAATAATCCAGAGATTAACTTAAAGAAAGACAGAGAAAGGGCTAGAGAATATTCCTGGTTAGGCAGTTGGTTCGAGTTCGAGTCGTTCAACAAATGTTTCGTGAAGCAGAAGGTATGCTGGGGACGTTTGGTGCATTGCCGAGTGATTCATCAAGTTCTGTACAACTTTTCTTAATATCCCAATGCACCTATCTTCAACCCACGCTCTCAAGTGATTAATCAACTAGCTTTTTGTGCGTTGGCCTACAGCTTATCCAGTTTGTTCCCATTCGGTGACAATGCTTTGACTTCTGAGTGATTCGGTGCTTCGCCAAACAAATTTTTACTTCACCGAGTTTTACTGAACTTCTTAGTAGCTATGGATTGTTCAAATGGTGGTGACCATCGGGCTCGCCGATCAGGTGGGCGGATCGCCAAAACTTTCCTGAGCTCACCGAGTTTTACAGATTCCAAGCTCAGAGGGTGCCTTGAGTCAAACGGCGAAATAGCATTGATAACCGACGTCTTCGATGACTCACCAACTAGGTCTACTACTGGCCATTCTGCACCTCTTTGACACCTATCACACTTCAATCTGTAAAACTAAGAGACTATTATTTTACTAGTACGCAAATATAAGATAATATGGGGTTTTAGGTTTCCTCCGAAACAACGCCTGAGTTAACGTCGTGGTACGACTCAAGTCAAAGACTACTCTTCCTCCTCGAAATCACCCATGGTGTAATTAGGTGAATCTTCGGTGAACGGAGGATAGTGATCTGTCATCAAATGGGTGATTTGAGCATTCTGCAGCTGAATGGTCATGGAGTTTGAAGTAGTTACTTCGTTTAGCTTATCAATGTTTTCCTTCATGTCATTTAGTTTCTTGTTATGCTCGTCAAGTTTTTGTTGGATAAGTGAAGAGTTATCATCACTTTGCACACCCTCATGCCACTTTCTTTGTTTGTGCTCTCGAAGGGAGAAGTTGTTTTCCTTCTCCCTGGCTTGCTCTTCCAATCCCATCACCCGTTTGGATAGAACATCTATTTGTGCCACCAGTTTATTCCATTTATATTTCTTTTGGTCTTCTTTGTTGGTTTCAACCATTTTATCAAGTAGTATTGCAACGACTTCATAGGGTTGGTTTAGCATTCCATCTTCGAAAAGGTGTTCAGCTATGTTTCTATTTTTTGGTTCGAGACCCCGATAGAAGCAATCCAACAGTGTTTTATGGGGCATTCCATGAGATAGGCATGTCTGGAAAATTGCTTTGAATCTCATCCATAATTCCGGAATTGTCTCCTCCTCTGCCTGTTTGAACGTCAGTAGGTCATCCTTGAGGTTCAATAGGTTCAGGAGAGGCTGATCTATGTGATATCCATAGTGCTCGTTAATGAGTCCAAAAATTGGACTCATTTAGGGCTTTATTTTGATAGAAATAGTGTCCTCGAATACTTCTTTTGTCTCAATATCTATTGAAAACTCTTAGATTTCAGGTATTTGAAGTTTTAGTGGAAGCATGGACACTTAGCCGCAAAAAGGAACAAAAAGGCTGAAAAGAACAAAGAAGCTAAACAATGATCATCACCAAGAACCTTTGGCGATTCGCTGAAAGGACAGACTCCGCCCTTTGTTCCTTTATGAGAAGCCCTGAAGGAAGCGGATCAAAAAGGCGATGAAAGGAGCAGTCAGCGCTTCGCTGAATAGTTCCGCGAAGTAGTACTATACCACCCAATGGTCCTGAATGTGAAGATACTTAAGGCAAGCATGAGAAGGTGATGAAACAAAAGAAAGGTGAGTCGTCGAGTCATTTGGCGGCATCGACTAACTTCACAGAAAGATGCGCCTGCGCTATTTTCTGAAGTCTATAAATACTAAACTTGTTATTAATTTTATAAGTTCTGAACCATTCTTATTATTTTCATAATAGAATAGCACATTTTTAGATATTTTCTCTCAAGTTTGGAGAGCGTTTTGTGGGAGACTTGAAGAGAAAAGGATTTCATCTTCCCCAAGTTGGAATTGGGTCTTCTCCATTCTTCTTCCTTTGCTTAAATCAAGGTTTAATTTCTTATACCCATTTTACTTTAGTATCATTTTAGGTTTATTTTGTTATTTCTTGATATGTGGCTAAAAACCCCCATTCTTGGGGTGTGATTTAGCAAATATGTGTTGATATTATTGTTGGGTCTGGCTTGCTTATAGGTTAGATATAGGTTAATGTTGATTTCACCTAGAGGTTGTGGTTAAACCTAAAGGATTTGTAGTTGAAAATACAAAGCCACCCATGTGTTTTCAACTTGCGCAAGAGGCAAGTCACGAAACCAAAACCACTAGACTGATGGCCTAAGGAGTGGGTCGATAGAGGTTCAGCCCGAGAGGGTGAGCCCTAGTTCCATATCCTAACACTCAGCTCGAGAGAGTGAGTGGGGTAAGGCATAGGCTGGCCTTCATGCGGTAAATGGGTGTCGGAGAGGAACCCATTTGAAACGGGGTAAGTTACCCGAGAGGGAACTTATTTCCATCAAAAGCCTAGTCACTATTATCTTGCAAATTTCCTATCGAAAGGATGTACCCAACAATTTATATCAATATATGCTTCAGTGACATCCCAAGAACTTCTCCATATACTTGAATTTTCTCTTTATTTTTGTTGTTCTAACTATACTTGTGACAAACCCCCATGGATATTTGACACTTTGGTGTCACCCACTTGAATTTACTTTGTTTTTATTCGATAATTTCTCAAACTACAGCTAATTAGAACAAAATTCTAGCCTTACTACTATTTTAACTACCACTCCCTTGGGACATGACCCCAACTTTTAGTTGGGTTACAATACTATCGACGATCGTAGACACTCATACCGTAGGTTAATGTCGTTAGTCACGATAAGCATCAAAATGAAGCAGCTTCTGGGGAGTGGTGTTATTTGGGAATTCGTAGTTAAATAAATATTTTGATCCTCTCTAGTTTTAGTGTTACTAATCTAAATTGTGGTTTTGTTTTGCTTGTTTGAATATCAAAGTAGGGAACAAATGATGGAAAACCATTATGGATACCACATAGATCATCCCCTTTTGAAACTATTGAACCTCAAGGACAACTCCTGACCTTCAAACAAGAAGGGGATGAGACTATTTAGGAAATTTGGTTGAAGTTTCAAGAGGTGTTGCAACCATGCCCATTTCATGGGATGACAGACAAGGGGCTACTAGAGTTCTTCTACAGGGGTCTAGGACCCAAGAATAGAGATATAGTTGATCAAATATGTGAGAGCGGTATGCTACACTATCCCTATGAAGTTGTAGTAAAACTCCTTGATGGCATGGTAGAAGCCAACAAAAAAGCCATAAAGAAGCAAGAGTGGGACGCACTAGCTACCCAGTTGAATGCTCTATCTACCAGAGTCACGAAATTGGAGGTACAAGCTATGGGGAAAGAAAAGCACTCCTCCCTTCGAGAATGTAGACATAGGAAAAAAAAAAAAGGTACACATGATTATGAAGCCCTATCACTCATTTAACAAAAGATTGAGGCACATGAGAAGATGTTGAATGAGATAAAGGAAAATGTCAAAATGTTAAACGAGGCATCAGCCTCTCACTCCATGAAAATTCCAATGCAGGATGCTCAAATCATCTATTTAATGACGGTCACTATCCTCCGTTTGCCGAAGATTCACCTAATTAAACCATGGGTGATTCCGAGGATAAAGAGTAGTCTTTGACTTGAGTCGTGCCGCGACGTTAACTCAGGCGCTGTTTGGGAGGCAACCCAAAATCCCATATTATCTTATATTGTCGTATTAGTAAAATAATAGTGTCTTAGTTTTATAGACTAAAGTGTAATAGGTGCCAAAGAGGTGCATAATAGTGAGCAGCAGAACCAGTTGGCGAGTCATCGAAGAAGCTGGCGATCAAATCTATTTCGTCATTTGACTCAAGATATCATCAAAATCTGGAGTCTGTAAAACTCGACGAGCTCAGGACAGTTTTAGTGAATTACCCACATGATCGGTGACCCAGATGGTCAACGCCATTTGAACATCCACAACTGCTGAGAAGTTCTGTAAAACTCGGCAAAGTAGAAATTTATTTGGCGAAGCGCCAAATCACTCAGAAACCAAAACGCGACCACCAAATGGGAACGAACTGGATAAGTTATAGTCCAACGCAAAAAATAAATCTAATTAATCACTCGTCAACATGGGTTGAAGATAGGCGCATTGGAATGTTAATAATGGTTGTACAGAGCTTGATAAATCACTCGGCAATACACCAAACATCCCCAACATACCTTCTTCTTTACGCGACATCTGTTGAAGGACTCCAACTCGAAACAACTTCCTAACCAGGATTATTCTGTAGCCCTATCTCTATCTTTCTTTAATTAGACCTCTGGATTATTGTTATATATTTGAGGACAAGTATATTTTAATTGTGGTGGGGTGAGAGTCACCTATTTTCTTGCTATGGATGTATGTCTTTTATATAGATTTAGGTTTGTCTGTTTCTTAATTGTATTCTTAAAACTGCTTTGCAATTGTTTGAGCTTGTGGCTCTGTTTCCGTTTCTATTTATTTGTAATTGTAAAACTATTTTTGACCCTTTCAAAAATATTTGAATTTTTCGCACATTTTTTCCACCCTTCGTGAGTTGAATGTGGTTGTTCTTTCGCAAAAAATTGAGTCTCGGTTTTGATCAATACCGATGACTTGAATAGTGCTCTCAATTGAATGAACATGAATGTACAGCAATGATGAGGCCAAATGAAGTTGCATAGACAATATGTGAAGTCGTTCCATCTCGTTATGATTAGCCATTTATCAAATTGATTCTCTTGTAATGGTCGTTGCACACTAGCGAAAGTGTGTAGTCTTGTATGACTTAAGTATCGTTGCCTTGTGTGATTAGCTTGCTTTGAAACTTGCATGAATAAACCTAGAATTTTCCCTGTTAGTCTGATTGATTTAGAAAGGTGTCCTCTTGATATGATTTTAGGCAATTTTAAAGAGTGTGAGCTAAACTTGACATATACCTCTTTTGTGGCCTACCCGTGAGAGTGTGAAACTCTTTTGAACACCCTTTGAGCCTTACCTTTCTTTGGAAGAATCTTGATGAACCCTAGACCTTACTTGAACCACTACCTACAATCCTCTCGAGTTGTGGTTTAGCGAACAGCCAACTTAGGCGAAAAGTCTAAGTTGGGGGTGTGGTGAAAGTGAAAAGGAGAAGTCAAGAAGTGCAAGAAAAGTCCCCCATAACCCAAGGTACTGCATAAAAATGGAACCCCTTCAATTCAATTCAATTCAAGAGAAAAATGAAATGTGGAATAAAGTACAAAGGGAATCATGTTTCAAGCAATCCATAGAGAAGAATAAAAAAGGGTGACTCAGAAGCACTAGAAAAAGAATTGATAAAGGAAAAGGAGGGAATGCCTTGAGAATGCCACAACACACGAGGAACAAGTCACTGAGCCTAATTGATCATACCTTTGCACTCAGCCCCATTACAATCTTTAGAAAGACCTTTTTGATCTTGAGTAAATTGAATCGAAAGTCGATTGGAAAATAAGGGCAAACCTATGGGTCAAAACATGCATTGCGTTCCTTTTTTTTTGTGTAAGTGCTGCATCGGATTCCTGATCTTGAATTGATTAACATCTATGTGTGAATATAGAATCATTTTTCATGTGAGGGCATTTAGACACTTTTTTGTTGAGCCTGAAATTTCACAAGTAGCAAGTATTGCGAGCACGAGAATTTTTGGTAATGGTGTGTCACAACATGAATCTTTAAGTACACAATTGATCCTTGCATAAATAAATTGAGTCTTATTGTGTGCACTCGTGATTAAGTCTTGTGTAGCACTGCTTAAGATATCCTTTTTGAATGGCTGAACTTGAGTTTTCTTGAGGACAAGCAAAATTTTAAGTTGAGGGTGTTGATGAGTCCACAAATTGGACTCATTTTGGGCTTTATTATTATAGAAATAGTGTCCTCGAATGCTTATATTGAAAACTCTTAAGTTTCAGGTATTTGAAGTTTTACTGGAAGCATGGACACTTAGGCGCAAAAAGGAACAGAATTGTTGAAAAGAATGAAGAAGTTGAAGCATGAGCATCGCCAAGAACCTTTGGCGATTTGCCAAAAGGACAGAGTCCACCCTTTGTTCCAGTATGCGAAGTCCTAAAGGAAGAGGATAAAAAAGGCGATGAAAGGAGTAGTCGGCGCTTCGCCGAATAGTTCCGCAAAACAGTACTATACCGCCCAATGATCCAGAATGTGAAGATGTTGAAGGCAAGCATGAAACGGCGATGAAACAAAAAAAGGGTGAATCATCAAGGCATTCAGTGGCATCGACTAACTTCACCGAAAAATCCGCCAGCGCTATTTTCTGAAGTCTATAAATACTAAACTTCTTATTAATTTTATAAGTTCTGAACTATTATTATTATTTTCAAAATAGAATAGTACGTTTTAGATATTTTCTCTCAAGTTTGGAGAGGGTTTTGTGGGAGACTTGAAAAGAGGAGGATTTCATCTTTCCCAAGTTGGAAGTAGGTCTTCTCCATTCTTCTTCCTTTGCTTAAATCCAGGTTTAATTTCTTATACCCATTTTATTCTAGTATCATTTTAGATGTATTTTGTTATTTCTTGATGTGTGGCTAAGAACCCCCATTCTTTGGGTATGATTTAGCAAATATGTGTTGATATTATTGTTCGGTCTGGCTTGATGATAGGTTAGATGTAGTTTAATTGTGATTTCACGTAGTGATTGTGCTTTAACCTAAAGGTTTCAAATACAAAGTCACCCATGTGTTTTTGGCTTGCCCGAGAGGGAAGTCGCGAAACCAATACAACTAGACTGATGGCTTAAGGAGTGGGTCGACATGAGATTCAGCCCGAGAGGGTGAGCCCTAGTCCCATATCCTTACACTCAGCTCGAGAGAGTGAGTGGGGTAAGGTGTTGGATGGCCTCATGCGGCAAATATATTTTCGAGAGGAACCCATTTGAAACGGCCACACCCCAAGAGCTTCTCCCTATACTTGAATTTTCTTTTTCTTTTTGTTGTTTTAACTATACTTGTGACAAAACCCCATTGATATTTGACACTTTGGTGTCACCCACTTGAATTTACATTGTTTTTATTCGATAATTTCTCAAACTACAATTAATTAGAACAAAATTCTAGCCTAACTGCTATTTTTACTACCACTCCCTTGGGACACGGCCACAACCTTTAGTTGGGTTACTATACTATTGATGATCGTAGACACTCATACCGTAGGTTAGTGTCATTGATCACGATAAACATAACTCATCCATTTTTGTTTCTCTGCGTTGGTTTTCAAACAATTAAAATAAAACTACAACTAAGATTAGTAAAACTAAAACTAAGAAAAAAAAGAATTCTACTAATCTAAAAATTCTCAAATAGCACCACTCCTCGGTAGAGGCGCCATTTTGATGCTTATCGTGACCAACGATACTAACCTACGGTACAAGTGTCTACGATCGTCGATAATAAAGTAACCAAACTATAGGTTAGGGTCGTGTCCCAAGGGAGTGATTTTGAGAATTAATTGAAAAATAAAATTTAGTTCTACCTAGTCGTAGCTAAAGACATTAACGAGTAAAACATAGTAAATTAAAGGGGTATGACACAAAAGTTTCAAATATCATTTGAGGATTTTGTCACAAGTAATAAAAATAACAAAAATGACAAGAAAATCAAGTATGGGGAAAAGTTCTTGGGGTGTGAGTGTAATATAAGTTGAGATAAATCGTTGGGTACATGCTTTCGATAGAAAATTTGCAAGATAATAGTGCCTAGGCTAAGATTTAGATGGAAATAAGTTCCCTCTCGCACAACTTACCACGTTTCAAATGTGTTCCTCTCGGACACCCATTTGCCGCATGAAGGCCAGCCTACGCCTTACCCCACTCACTCTCTTGAGCTGAGTGTTAGGATATGGGACTAGGGCTCACCTAAGTGTCCATGCTTCCACTAAAACTTCAAATACGTGAAACTTAAGTATTTTCATCATATATTTAGAATAAATAAGCATTTGAGGACACTATTTTTATTAAAATAAAGGCCTAAATGAGTCCAATTTGTGGACTCATCAAGGTGCTGGTGCAGAAAATGATTGGGGTGCCTGGCCTTGATCTGATAACCCGTTGAGATAAGTAAGAACCTGATTAATCATCTCTAGAGTAGACTGGTGTGGTGCTTCTTTCTCCTGAATCTTCTCATCTTCCCCTAATCACCCGTTCTCGCTACATTGTCAGTCGGTGGATGGGTCACTATTCTATGCCTAGTTGGACTAGCTGCTTGTCTTCTTCCTCTAGTAGGCCTTCTCTCGTGACCTCTACCTTGACCTCTCGCCACTGCTCCCCTTCGTGATGCCACCCTAATGGTTGGCTCAAGCGCACCCTGCCTGGCTAATGTTGGTGTTGCCACAACTGTTGCTTTAGTTCTGACCATCTACGAAATAGAGTGAAGAAGGTCAAATACCAATTTGTATCACCTAGATATAAATTAGATTCAAGTAATTGCACGAACGAAAGAAATATATGAGTTTTCCTAAAGTCCTATAGCCTCTTGAAGAAAATTAAAAGTGCCCCGTACCGTTCCTTAAGACTCTACTAGACTTGTCCTTGTGTGATGAGATCATCGAACCTAAGGCTCTAATACCAATTTTCTCACGATCCAAAACTAGTCATGAGTAGCACCCAAACTTAACCTCTTAAGCAAGCGAACCAACGAATTCAACCCCAAATTATATCGATTGTTCAACTATGAATAACTACAAAAATGCGGAAGCTCAAAACTTATTAAAACAACCAATCAAATAAACCTCTAAAGTCTATTGCATATTATCCCCAAAACCTGAAAGTCATCACATCAAAGACATCTATTCTCAAAATACCAAGTCTAAGAGTATTAAATACATCAAAATAAGTAAATAAGATAGTCTATGTCCGAAATTTAAAGACATCATGCCATGACTGAGAGAATCCAGCACGAGCTAGAAGAAGTAGCTCACCCTGAAATTTGATGAGCTGGAGACTGGCTAGAGCTGAGGGCGACTCGAAGTCAATGGTACACTTGCTGCACTCCACAAAAGAAAATGAAGAAAACACAAGTAGGGGTCAATACAAGGAACATGTATTGAGTAGGTATCATCGGCCATCCCAAAATAGAAACTAATATGCAATGAATAAATAGTATAAAATCAACTATGACACTTACCAGGTGGCAAGCAACAAACAACATGAACCAGTGAAAACAACGCTAAATTAAGTACTTAATCAGTCAACAATATCAAGAACAATACTTGAGGACTCATGCCTCCAAATTAAGTGAATTTAGGAATTTGGTTCTTTGAGATTAAGTACATTGCGTTGTTTATATATGTTTTCCTTTAATGTTACCATGCCGGAACGTGACACCCGATCCAATAATGTCGTTAATTTATCATTTAATTCACCACTTTTCACTTCATCAAAAATAGTTCATCAAGCCTTCTTTATTCAAGGCATCACTTCAATAGAGAGGGTTCAAGATTATAAGTTCACGGTCTCAAGATTTCAGATCAATCACAAACCACACAACCAAGCCACACAACCACACAATCAAGTACATAGAGAACTTCACAATATCAGTCAATGCATATCAATCACTATTAAGAGTCTACCTATTAAATAGAATGAAGCATAACCTACCTCCACCGAAGAACCGAAGTAAACAAGCTACTTTTCCAATACTTTTCCTTTCCTCAATGCCTCCGAACCTTTCCAATCTATCATGTATGTATGCATAATGTGTAAGTTAACGAGTCTATAAACACTCATATTATTCTATCTCTAGACTAGACCCAGAACCCACCTAATTCTATCATCAATTTCCTAAAGTTCCAACCTAAGGGTAAGTCTAAATTCCTCCAATTAGCATAATTTTAATGGAATTTAAATAATACGATACACCTAATATTTAATTACCTATGTCAATATATCAAAATATAATTTATAATGTGAGAACAAAATATTAATATCTAAAGATGGAAGACATTGGTCAAGAAACCAGTGGCAGACGGACTAACAGGGACCAAACCCAATTCTATATATATAATATAACTTCCCTGCAACCCTTACTTCAAACTTTTTTTTTTGTAACTGCAAGCTTTATTTACCAGATATATCCTTCAAACATTAATTGTTTTCTAATTAAAACTTGACCATTCATCACGTGCATTAACTCTCACTCTCTTTAGAAATCCCTAGGCCATCATTAGGTATCTATCCATTTCCAGAATTTGTCCCCCTATTACATTCTCTATCAAGTATATAATATATAAATATATCCTCCACCCCACATTATCTTATAATAGACACTATAAAAATCATTAATTATACCTATTTGATGTTACAGAAGCCTTATACTCATTAAACAATTCGGTGGTTAATCATTTACAGTGAAACATACCAGCGAAAGAATGCATGGTTGATCTTTCATGTTGCCGTTTTCTCGCCTCAAGCTATTATTCTTTCTACAGAATATTTACTCTTTAATTATTATATATTACCAATTATAAAAGTGGTAAAAGTGACCTACTATTAATTTTACTGTTATTTCCTCTAACCATCAACTAAATAAATTATTAAAACTATCCCACTAATTTCATAATTATAATTACGAATAGTTCTAAACACCAATTTAGAATCTATTGGAAAGTATTTTATGAAATCAAAGCTTTAGTAATCATGCCAATTAGGAGAGAGTGAGGCTTTTGAAATGTCAAATATATTTGGAGGAAAGTAGTGATAGTTAGTGATATTTTGGTCCTAAATGAAACATAAATGATATTTCAAGGCAATTCCCTCAACTTGTGTGACCATTTAGGGAATTGACTCTAATATAAGAGACCCATAAGATATCAAATGAAAGGTCTTGGAATCCTCTTTCCAATGCCACCAAGTTTGCTAATTTTTGAGCTCGTATAAAGGAGATAATCCTGTTTGAAGTCTGTCTGTACAATTAAGGAAAGTTACGCAAAAATATAAGGGGTATTTTGGTCTTTTCCTTATCCAATCAGCTTAAAACAAATTTTAGTAATATTATGAGGAAATATCGAATTTGGGTCAGTTTTCATAAATCCAAATACACTTAGGGTTTTAGAAGAGAGTTCGTTCAAGTAATTTCTAAGTTCTTTTAAGTGTTGAGTCAACTTCAAAGAACCATAACTTTTAGCGCAAGATGAGTTAGGAGACTCATAAGATATCAAAAGAAAGATCTATGAGTCCTCTTTCAAATGCCACTAAGTTTGATAATTTTTGAGCTCGTATGAGGGGGATATGCCCATTTAAAGTTGGCTGTCCAATTAAGGAAAGTTACCCGAATATATGAGGGGTATTTTGATCCCTTCTTCACCCAATAGGATTTAATCATTTTTAGTAAGGTTTTAGGAGTCTAAACTGATTAGAATCAATTATTCCTTAAATATGCTTAGGGTTTTTAGAGGAGGAAAAGAGGAGGAAAAGAGGAGAAAAGGAAGAGCATTCAAGATTTTTGTGATCCTTCAAGGGATTTCGCCAAGAATTATATCTTAAGAGTTATGTAAGCTTCCATAGTATTGGGTTTGTTCACCCACACGACAATCATGATTTTATTTTTTACAAATATCATCCATGAGATTGAGTATATTGATAATCTTGTTAAGTTCTTAAAGTTTTGTGCTTCGTTTTTGATAATGAAGTCCTTGTTGAATTCTTGAGGTGAGAGTTGTGAATGAGTGTTGTTATTGGTGAGTTTTTGGTGTAGAATTCTCTGTAATTAGGTTGGATTTAAGTATCAAAAAGATTTTAGAGGAGATCATTCGAAATTAGACGAGGTAGGGATGAAAAATATTGAAGAAAAGTTCATCGGATTCGTCTGGAACGTGGTTGGGGCGGCGCGCCCCTGTTGTGCCTGAGGGGCTAGCGCCCTGCGCCTACAGTGTGCCCCAGACCAACCTAAGTCAATTGAGAGCTGGCGCGGTGCGCCACTGCTGCGCCAAGGATATCAGGTCCCTGCCGCCTCCGTTCTTCGTTCCTTATTCGATCTTTCAAAGCATGTCTTCGCTCTCTTAATGATTTTTACTATCCAACCTACATCCAATCCTCAAGAAATCCTATATATCAAGTCATGATCATTGAGTTCATAATTCAAATTCTAGGAAGAGTTAAGAGTAGAGTTCAAGAAAGTCTTTTAGTTAAACTGTGAATCCTTCAAGATCAACTATCGATTTGAGTTCTTTAAAAGGGTTCCCTCAAATCCTATTGATTCTAAACAATTTAAACTACTTTAAATACTTAGAAATCATTCATAACATGAATCATAACCTTTAATTCATAATTCAACTTCAAGGTCGATATAATACTCCAGAATTAAAATGACGCAAAACAACCATTTTAGCAAAATTGCATGTTCTATCCATGAGAGGCCACCCACGGCCCATGGAATAAGCCATGGACCATAGGCAGGGTGCATGGTTGGTCACCTCAATCCAATGCTCAGACCTCAGGACCACGGTCTGACCAATGGACCGTTGGTCAGACCACGGTCCGTGGTCCAAAGTCCGTAGGTCCAAGGTCCAGAAACCAATCTTTGACCATCGAATGATGGCCATGCAGGATGGTCCGTTGTCCTGGCCATGATCCATCGGTCGTGCCTAGCGGTTATCTAGGGGCATATGGGTCTTTTCCAATTTTTATTGAATCAAAGTGGTGTCATTTTGACTAAGTATAAAACACCTATATAAGTATTTGTAACACATAAAATTCAATCATTCAAATCATTTTCTCAAATCCCAAAAACTCTTCTCTCAAATATTCTCTCTCTAGAAGGTGGAAGAAGAAGGAAGAATTAAAGCTAGATCAAGTTCAAGTCTCCAATCTTCAATCTTCTTGTGGTCTTTGTAATCAAGATATGATGACCTTTTCATCCATAGAATCCTTCCTTCCATGGAGTCCCCTAGAATTCCCTAATTTGAAGAAGAATTCCCCAATTCTAGTTAGGGTTCTTCCAAAGTTGTGGAGTTATGATGAGTGTTGATCCAATTGAGTACATTATGATTGTTTATAATTGAATTGATTGAATTATATGTTTATAGGATAATATTACATGTACCCATGCCTATTCCATGATTCTAACCTAGAATTGATATAATTGGGTTGATGCCATGGAAGGAAACTTTATGGGTTTAGGCTTATCCTTATGGGATTGATGTTGTATGATGTCAATTGCTTGATAATAAAGTATAAATAATGATAATGAGATGTAGTGCTTTGAGAGTAAAGCTTATGTTGTGAATTGTTGGTAATTGATATTATTGTTGTGGAAGGGATACTTCCCACATGAATTGATTAGGTATGAATGTATGAATGTGAAAGGCTTTCTCACATGAATGATTCTAGGTTGAAAAGATTGCTCACCTCAAATGAATCTGGACTAAAAGACTATGTAATTGATGAGGCTAAAGGAGATTACCCTCGATCTCCATATGAGAAAGTTATAAGGTGAATTCCCATCCTCCTTAGGATTGAACAAGAGGTGCTTCTCCACGTTCCTATTATGATGAATGGACATGGAGGCGAGTACCCATGATCCTTTTGAAATGTTGTGGAGGCGAGTACCCATCTCATATGATGTGATTTTGGAGGTGAGTACCCATGATCCTTTTGAAATGTTGTGAAGGCGAGTACCCATCTCATATGATGTGATTTTGTAGGTGAGTACCTATGATCTTAAGGTAAGTAAGGCAAAAGGTGAATACCCATTAGCCTTTGCAAGGTAGGCAAGGAGGTGAACCCCCATGTCTTTAAAAGTAAGTATGAATAATGTGGACTATGTTATGACGAATGAATAGCTTGGATTGTTGCTTGAGATGCCTTCCATGAAGTAAGCATGACTAGAGGTGAATGGCCTAAGTCTTGATTAAGGATAAGTAGAGGTTGCTTGAGAAGTATTCCTCCTTTATTATGATGATGATAGATGTGCGTTGATTATGCTTATGGTTTACATTGAATAACCATTATGTTTATGTTGTTTATACTAGCCATCATATTTAGTACATATTTGTACTAACACATAGTCTTGCCTACATTTCTTATTAAATATACGGTCTGATGATATTGATTCTCACCCTTGTGGCTAGGATCATAGTAGATCAAGGATTGATGATTTGATGAGTCCTCATAGCATTCGAGGATTTGACCACCACTTTCTTTTATGTCTTTCATTTCATGTTTAGACTATTGTCTAGGCTGTGTCCCAAGATTTATTCATATTGGTTAGATGGTTTGAGACAATTGTATTAGACTTCCACTCGTTTTATAAAGACTTTGATTGTTTCGAAATGTTTTAAATTTCCGCACCATTTTCAATTACTTTGTGTTATGATACGCTAAGTGGCTTATATGAGGCCTCTCAGGATCTTGTACACCTTGTTATATCTAGGGGTACCCCTAAGTCATGACAAACTTGGTAATTAGAGCACAAGGTTTAGAATGGTTCTAGGATGTCTAAAACCACGTCAAGTAGAGTCTTGTTCATAAGTGTGAAGCGTGCCGCATTTATGAAGGAGAGCCTACTAGATGTTTAGAAAACATCACTTCTTCATTTGTCTAAGTCGTGCCATAAAGTTTAGCTCTATAAGGTCTTTCTCTTAATCCTTACCTGATGGTTTTTAGTATGTAACTACTAGAAGGGCTAATGCTAGAAGGATTGAGGGAGGTAATGTGGGCCAAAAAGTTCCTCCCCAAGTTCCTTCTCAAACTCTGATTGATCCTCGGTTGAAAATGTATCAAATGCGGGGTTTCGACTGTCTTTCCAAGTGTTAGCTCAAGCCGTGATGGCCCAATCCAATAGAGAGGTGGTAGCCCCCATGAACTCAAATGGGGTACAACGACGGCAAAAGTGAGGGAATATACAAGGATGAACCCTCCGGAATTTTATGGCTCCAAAGTTGAAAAAGATCCTCAAGATTTTATTGATGAGGTCTATAAGATACTTGCTATTATGGGAGTGACTCTTGTAGAGAAGTTGGAATCAGCTGATTATCAACTCAAAGGGGTTTCTTAGATTTTGTTCAACTAATAGAAAGAGGCAAGGCTGAAAGAAGTGTGTTCCATAGAGTGGGAAAGGTTTAAAAGTGTTTTTCTTGATAGATTCTTACCTCTTGAGATGAGAGAGGCCAAGGTGCTGGAGTTCATTAACCTTCAACAATGAAATATAAGTGTGAGGGAATATGCTTTGAGGTTCACTCAATTATCCCAATATGCTCATTTTATTGTGGCGGGCCATAGGGCCAAGATGAGTAAGTTTGTGTTAGGTGTGTCTGACATGGTAGTCAAAGAATGCCGCACCGCTATGGTTGTCCATGACATGTACATTTCTCGTCTTATGGTGCATGCCCAACAGATTGAAGAGGAAAAGCTTAAGGAAAGATCTAGGGATGCAATGAGGGTAAGAACGGATAATGGTAACTTTTCATATTCTAGGTCTGCTGGACGAGGTTGTTCAAGGTTTCGGGAAAATTTCTCCAGGCAAGGTTCTTCTAATTGTCCTCTAAGGTCTAACAATGAAAGGGTGTCTAACCCTAAACCTCAAGGAGATGGCAGTAGCTCCTTGATGCCTACTTATGCTAAATGTGGGAGAAATCATAACGGTGAGTGTTTAGCAGGTTCCAATGCTTGCTATGGGTGTGGTAAGATGGATCACAAGATAAGGAATTGTCCTTCGATTGTTAAGAATGAGAGAGATACTCGTCATAGGGCTGAACCCTACCCTTCATCCGGTCCAGGTGGTTCAGGTGCAAGTGCTCCTAAGAAAAACCAATTCTATGCCCTCCAGACTAGAGGTGATCAAGAGAGTTGCCCTGGTTACCAGTATGTTAAAAGTTTTCTAAATAGATGTATATGCTTTACTTGATCCCGGTGCTACTTTGTCCTTTATGACTCCATATATGGCCATGAGGTTTGATGTACTCCACGATGTGTTATTAAAACCTTTTTCTGTCTCTATCCATGTTGGTGATTTTGCGGTGGCTAAGAGGGTCTATAGAATATGTCCCATATCTTTATCCCATAGGGTTACACTTGTTGACTTGGTAGAGGTTGATATGTTAGACTTTGATGTCATCCTTGGTATGGATTGGTTGCATTCATGTTATGCTTCTATTGATTGTAGAATTCGGGTAGTCAAATTTCAATTTTCAAATGAACCTATCCTAGAGTAGAAGGGGGGAAATTCTATGCCTATGGGTCAGTTTGTCTCTTGTCTTAAAGCTAGAAAGATGATTTCTAAGGGTTACATTTACCATCTAGTAAGGGTGAGGGATGTAAATTCCAAAACCCATTCTCTTGAGTTGGTCCCTATCGTAAATGAGTTTCTAGAAGTGTTCCCAGATAACTTACCTCGTATTCCTCCTGATTGGGAAATAGACTTCAGTATTGACCTTCTCCAGATACACAACGTATCTTTATTGCTCCTTACTGTATGGCTCTGGCAGAACTTAAGGAGTTGAAAGAACAGTTGAAGGATTTGTTAGACAAGGGTTTCATCAGATCGAGTATCTCTCCATGGGATGCTCCTATATTATTTATTAAGCAAAAGGATGGTTCACTGTGAATGTGTATTGATTATCGACAGTTGAATAAAGTGACCATTAAGAACAAGTATCCACTTCCAAGGATAGATGATTTGTTTGACCAACTCTAAGGTGCAAGTTACTTCTCTAAGATTGACCTCCGGTCAGGTTATCACCAATTGAGGGTGAAAGAAGATATTCCAAAATGGCTTTTAGAACCCGATATGGTCATTATGAGTTCTTGGTGATGTCCTTTGGTTTGACTAACGCTCCAGCTACGTTTATGGACTTGCTGAATAGAGTGTTTAGGCATTATCTTGACATGTTTTTTATTGTGTTTATTGATGATATTTTTATCTATTCAAGAAGTGAGAATGAGCATATTGATCATTTGAGGATCGTATTGCAAATCCTTAAGGACCAACAACCTTTTGCAAAGTTTAGAAAATGTGAATTTTTATTAAGGTCTGTAGCTTTCCTTGGTCATATTGTGTCAAGCAAGGGTATTGAGGTAGATCCTAAGAAGACAAATGTTGTCAAGAGTTGGCCTAGACGTCTAACTTCTTCAGATATTAGATGATTTTTGGGTTTGGGCGGTTATTGTAGAAGGTTTGTTGAAGGTTTCTCTTCAATCGCTTCTTTTTTTATGGCATTAACTCAAAAGAAGGTTAAGTTTGTATGGTCCGAATTATGTGGAAAAAAAATTCAAGAGTTGAAAGACAAACTTACTTTCGCTTCGATTTTGACTTTACCAGAAGGTACGAATGGCTTTGTTGTTTATTGTGATGCCTCCAGAATTGGGTTGGGATGTGTGCTTATGCAAAATGGTAAGGTTATTGCCTATGCTTCAAGGTAACTAAAGATCCATGAGAAAAATGATCCTACCAACAATCTTGAGTTAGCGGCGGTGGTGTTTTCCTTGAAAACATTAAGGCACTATTGTATGGTGCCCACGTAGATGTGTTCACTGATCACAAAAGCTTGAAATATGTATTTAATTATAAAGATCTGAATCTTCGCCAGAGAAGGTAACTTGAGTTATTGAAGGATTATGATATGCGTGTTGTCTATCACCTCGGAAAGGCATATGTAGTAGCGGATGCTCTTAGTAGGTTGCCTATGGGTAGTGTTGCTCACATTGATGATGATAAGAAAGAATTGGTATGAGATATACATAGATTGGCCCGTTTGGGTGTTTGACTAGTTGATTAGGGTGGTGTTATGGTTCGTAATGGTTCCTTTCGTGAGTGATGTGAAAGCTAAGCAATGCCTTGATGCGACTTTGATAGAATTGAAGGAAGCGGTGCTCAAAAAGTCCGTTGAGTCTTTCTACCAAGGGGAAGAAGGTGTACTTAGATACCAAGGTCGATTATGTGTTCCAAATGTTGATGACTTAAGGGAACAAATCTTGACAGAAGCCCATAGTTCTTGGTATTCCATTCACCTGGGAGACACCAAGATGTACAGTAATTTGTGGGAGATCTATTGGTGGAATGGGATGAAGAAGGATATTGCGAGATTTGTGGCTAAGTATCCAAATTGCCAACAAGTCAAAGTTGATCATCAGAATCCGGAAGGTTTATCCCAAGACATTAGTATTCCTGCTTAGGAGTGGGAAGAGATGAATATGGACTTTATAGTAGGGTTGACACGTACTCAGCGACAATATAATTCAATTTAGGTCATAGTAGATGATAAGTCCATGAATTGGACTTATTTAGGGCTTTATTTTACTGGAAATTGTGTCCTCAAATGCTTATTGTATCTCAATATGTGATGAAAACACATAAGTTTCAGGTATTTGAAGTTTGAAGGAAAGCATGGACACTACTTCGCAAAAAGGAACAAAAAGGCTTAAAAGAATGAAGAAAATGAAGGCCTGAGGATCACCGAATCCACTTGGCAAGTCGCCGAAGGGTCTCACTTCGCCTTTTGTTCTAGTGTGCTGAGCCCTGAAGGAAAGGATCAAGTCGACATAAAAAGAAAGCAGTTGGTGCATCGCTGAGATGTTCAACGAGGCAGTACTATGTCGCCCAATGACCTAGAGCACGATGATGCTGAAGAATGGTACAAGACGATGATGAACTACATCAAGGGGTGAATCAGCGAGTTGATCAGCGATTCCGACTAATATCACCGAATGATCCGCTGCAGCTCAGATTTTTGAAAACTATAAATACTCGTTGAGAGTTTTAGCTTAGTATGAGATTTTTAGTGTAAAACAATTAATATAATTTAGTACTTTTTACTTTTGCTCTGGGTTTGAGAAGGCTTCGAAACTTGAAGAAGAAGAGGGTTTCATCTCCAAGGATTTGGACTTGGGTCTCTTGGAATTTTCATTCTTGGCCTGTAACAAGACTCAAATCTTCATACCCAATTGAATGCAAGCTCATTTACGTATAAATTTCTATCTCTTGATGTGTGGCTAAAAATCTAATTCTTAGGGTGTGATTTTGTGAATATGGGCTAGATTAGTTGTTGGGTCTTGCTTGCTGATAGTTTAAATGTCGTTTAATTTTGATTTCGTTTAGTAGTTGTGGATGAATCTAATGGATATGTAGTTGCAAAAAAAATTTCACTCATGTGTTTTCGGCTTGCGATAGAGAAAAGTCATGAAACCAAGACTACTAAATTGATGGCCTAAGGAGTGGGACGACATGAGATTCAGCTCGAGAGAGTGAACCGTAGTCCCATATCCTAACACTCAGCTCGAGAGAGTGAGTGGGGTAAGGCGTAGGCTAGTCTTCATGCGGAAAGTGGGTGCCCGAGAGGAACCCATTTGAAATGGGGTAAGCTGCTCGAGAGAGAGCTTATTTCCATTTAAACCTTAGCCTAGTCAAAATTACTCTATAAGTTTTCTATCAGAAGCATGTGCCCAACAATCTTGTTTATCGCATGTTCCGATCACATCCCAAGAATTCCCCTCTCATACATAGATTTCTTTATTATTTTTACTATTTTTGCTATACTTGTTACAAAACCCCTTGATCGATAATTAACACTTTTGTGTCCCCCTTTAATTTACAATGTTTTAATCATTAATGTCTTTAGTTACGACTAGGTAGAATGAGATTTTATTTTTCTATAAATTCTCAAAACCACTCCCTTAGGACCCAACCCCAACCCTTGGTTAGGTTATTATACTATTGCACGATCATAGACACTTGCATCAACAGTTCTGTCATTTATTACGCGAACATCAAAATGGCGCCGCTTCCGGGAGTGGTGTTATTTGAGAAATTTTATATTACTCAAATTTTTGTTCTTCTTAGTCGTGGTCTACTTACTCAATCTTTAGTTTTGTTTTGTTAGCTTGATTATATCCAAATATGGGAAGCAATCATGGCGAGCTCTACTCGGAAGCCAATGGACTTTCCTCCATTAAAGTTAATGGTGTCCCGAAATAGTATCCTCACTTTAAAGCAACTGAAAGGTGAACAGATCCACAAGTCATGGGCAAGGTTTAATGAACTGATCAATCAATGTCCAAATCTTGACATTCCCAACATAGCTCTCCTTGATTGTTTCTACAGAAGTCTTGGTCCTAGTAACAAAAGGTTGGTCGACCAACTCATTCCAGGAGGCATTGCAAAATAGCTATATGTGATAGCAGCTCAACTGCTTAATCAAATGGTTGAAATTAACCAAGAACTAGAAAGAGACTTCATGCTGGCCACGCTAATGGCTTAGATGGATTAGTTAGCTAAAAAGATGGTGAAGATCAAAGTCCAGTGTAAGAGGAAGGATAAATACATCGCCCCTCATAAGTGAAGACGTCTCAAGGACAATGAGGTTAAAAGCCTTGAGGGAATGCTCACAATCATTCTCCACAAAGTGACTGAGCAAGATAGAGAGCTAAAAGAAATAAAGGAAGACATTGAAGGAATGAAGTGGATGATTTGGTCTCATTTCAGAGCTGCCCAGCTGCTCGAGAACCTCATGGGTTATGCGTCGCCCGATCTTTATCCACAACAAAATGGGGGGTTGCCTAGTGATACCAAGGCTAACCCCAAAAATGGAGTTTGAATGATGACTTACATCGTGCCACGACGTTAACTAAGGCATTGTTTGGGAGGCAACTCAAAACCCTTAAATGCTTGTAATTTGTTATTATTGAAATAAAGGTGTTTTGATTTTGTAGGATTGGGCATGAAAAGTTTGTGGAAATACAGGATGAATTACACATGACCAATTGGCGAATCGTTTGGATCCTCACCTTAACTGAAGGTCCTGTAAAACTTGGTGAGGTAGATAGACACTCGGTGAATCGCCAAGAAGCGGATCAAAAGAAACTAATGTCGTCGAATGGGTGAGATCTGAATGGTTTTATATAAAGCCACGGGTTTTGACTTTCAACCTTTTTCACATTTTCTCACTATCAATTTTTGCAAAATTGCACCTACGAACATTTTCAAAATTTTCATATCTCGTGAGTATTTTAGCTTATTTAGTAGTGCTTGGATCAGTACTAATCTGCTGCCTAGCATAACAGTCTTGACTTGATCTGTCAAAAAGGTTAGTCCTCAAAACTCTACATCTAATTGTGATATTTATACTCTCATTGCAAGAAATTTTATCCCATGTTGTGTACTGTGCCTTTATGACAAAGTTAGATTATTCAAATGTATCTTTTGACTTGCTAATCCAACCCGTCTACTTTGAATGTTGGAATCCCGTTCTGATGATTTAGCATGAATGATATTTTATGAGGTGCTCATGTATACTGTTTAAGTTGAGCAAAGAGAAAAAATGTAAGCTTGATTGATCTAGTGCATGTTTTGATTTTGTTTTTGGGAATTGCGGGTTGAAATTGAGAAAATAGATGGGAAATAAGCACGATGGGCCGATTGGAGATCTAGGTCTAGCTCACCAAATCACTTAACGGTTCACCTATTGACCCCATCTCACCTTTAATTTCATGCTACTTGAGACATGGATTTTGTAGCATTCGGAAGACATCTCAGATTGCCAAAAACATTCGGCGAATCACCAAAAGTAACCTTGATCACCCCTTGTCTGCACCCCTTTCCTTTATTGCACTGTAAATTTCGACAGATAAAGAACTCCTCGCCAAAGCAACTCGATGATTTGCCGATCTATTCAGCAAGATAATCTGCAATTGTGTCCATATAAATTTGATTTAGTTGTTTTAACTTCTCCCCAAATTCTTTGTAGAAATGGCTAGAACTAAAGTTACAAGAGAAAGCAGGTCACCCCAAGGTAAAACAAAAGAAATTAAAATCAACTAGGATGCAACTGGATCCAGAAGCAAGGTTGTTAAACTTTCCACAATTGGTGGGAGAGGCAAGGGCAAGGATAAGATTCTTGAACTAACAGATGCAACCACTGACAGTAATGACTTTTACAGAAATGACTCCAACTAATCTGAAATTGAAGATGTGGATTCTGTTGAGGATGATCTGTTAATAGCACAAAGGGCTGAGCGGCGAACTAAGAGGCTGAATAATCCATCCAGGATCAGGAATACCTAGCCAACCATTCCTACATCTCCAGTTCCAGAGCAAGCAATGGTGGTAGCGCCTCTAATACAGGGTCCTCCGCCTAAGTCAACGAATCGAGAAAAAGTTGTGGGACTGAGAACAATTCTGGAGGAAAAGCGGTTGTCCATAGCTGGGGTTATAGAAAGACACCTAGAGATAATGGAATACCTGAGATACCATAAGTTCCAATTTTTCACCACCCCTGCGGCCCTTATATTCCAAACTAGGTAAGAGAGTTCTATAGTGCATATAGTGCACTAATACCCCAGAAAAAGTAACTAGCATCAGCCTTAAAAGAAGTAGACTATGTGGTTGTTAGAGGTAGGAGGGTAAAGTGTGATAGTGAGGCAATTAACATGGTCTTAGGCATGTCCACGAATATTGGGGATAACTGCCAGCACTTGATCAGAACAAAGAAAGTGGATGAGATGAAAAAATGGTTAGCCCCACTAATTTCAGATGAGATTCTGAAATGGTTAGCGGAAGGAGCTCCAATTGAAAAGAAAGAACTAAACATAGCAGCAAGGTTCTAGTTTGGTTTCATCAGCAACACAATAATGCCATCCCAAAATGAGTAGATTCTTCGCCTTGTCAAGGCAGCTTGCCTGGGTTGCATCATAGAGGAAACTTGGATAAACTTCGAAGAAATCATCTCTTCAGAGATACTCATACGTGCAAAGCAGAGCCAGACCTCACTTACATTTCCAGTATTGATCACAACATTGTGCAAACAAGCTCGGGTACCTCAGGATGCCATAAAGGATGTGGAAATGATGCCCACAGTGTCTACTGATATCCGAAGGATCAAAGCCGACTACCTTAAGGAAGAAAGCAGCATTAGTGGAGTTAGGAAACACAGAATCATCACCAGCAGAGGCACCTCCAGATTCTTCCGCTGCTGCAAGGTCTCCCAGACCTACTACTGTTGCTGCTAGTTCCCGACCTCCACTCACCCAGGCTTCCCTACTTCGGATGGGACAACTTTCCATTTCTGCTGATCGTCGGACTACCAGTCTATAGGCCTCTATTCCAAGCATGATACTAATTGCCCTAGCTGATGTTGTGACACCTCTAAGCACTATCATTAATGCCCTAGCGGCCATGATAGCAGTGTGTGAGCACAACCAAGGGGCCACAAATGAGGTGACAGCTTTAAAAGCTGCCATTGCTGAGCTATGAAAATATGTAAACCACCTGAAGTATACTGATGTATCCATGGTCTTTGGAACAGTGGAAATTACATACGTGCCTGAGATGCCTTAGACCACCACTAGGCACGGTAATAGAGTGGAGAAGACAACTAATTCTGAGTCAGAAGCAGAAACTGATGAAGAGATGCATGAGGAGACTAAGAGAGCTACCGATGAAGACCTGACCAAGACGGAAGCAATTATGATAGATATTGTTGTGCATGACTCCCTAGCAACTACTGCTAGATCTTGTAGAGTTGGTCCTTCTAGAGGTCACTCTAAGCACTGATGCCCAGACAGATGGATCAACTCCTTAGACAGGATCCCCTCTTTACCTCCCTCTATGTCTTTCTTTACTCTTCCTTTCGGATAATGTGTTAATTGCATTTGAGGACAAACTGCTTTTATTTATAGTGAGGTGAGGCTCACCTTTTGTGTGCTATTTGCGATTCATGTTGTGTATATATTTGGGTTGTATGTTTATAAATTGTGTTTACACTGCTTTATGTGGATGTTTGAGCTTATGGCTCCTTTTGTTTAAATTACAAAAATGATATTTATTTTGATCCATCCAAATTCTTTTTGCTACCTCTTGTGTGTGAATGTGGCTGTTCTTTTGCAAAATTTAAGTTTTGATTTCGATCAATATCGATGACTTGAATAGTGCTCTCAATTGAACGAATATGAATGCGCAGCTATGACGAGGCCAAATGAAGTTGCATATACAATATGTTAACTCTTTGCATCTCATTGTGATTAGCCATTTATCAAGTCGAGTCTCTTGTGATAACTGTTGCACACTAGCAAAAGTGTGGAGTCTTGTTTGACTTTAGTATCGGTGCATTGTGTGATGAGCTTACTTTGAACCATGCGTGATAGATTCTAGAATATGCCCTGCTAGTCCGATCAACTAAGTGATGCTATCTCTTGATATGATCTTAGGCAACTTCTAAGAGTGTGAGCCAATTTGACATATACCTCTTTTGTGACCTACCCTGTGAGCGTGTGATTCTCTTTTGAACACCCCTTGAGGCTTACATTTCTTTGGAAGAAACTTGATGAAACCATAACCTTTCTTTATCCACTACCTATAATCCTCTTAAATTGTGGTTAGTTGAATAGCCAACTTAGGACAAAAGCCTAAGTTGGGGGTGTGGTAAAAGGAAAAGGGGAAGTCAAGAAGTGCAAGGAAAGTCTTCTCTTACCCATGGTTTTAAAGAAAATGAAACCCCTCCATATAAAAAAAAAGAGAAATGAAAAAAAAAAGAATGAAAAAGAGAGATGTGCAATAAAAGTACAAAAGAAATGGGGTTCCCAAACAATCCATGGAAAGTGAATAATAGGAAGACTTATGAGCACTAAAGAGAATGATGAAGGAAAAGGAAAGGAAGTGTTGTGAGCACCACATTTCATGAGGATGAAAGTCACTAAGCGTAAATAACCATACCTTTCCACTCAGCCCCATTACAAGCCTTGAAAAGATCTTTTTGATCTTGAGTGAGCATAAACAAATGTTGATGGGTAAATATGGGCAAACATATGGGTGAAAGCATGCATTGTGTTCTTCCTTGTGAGAGTGAGTGTTGCATCTGATTCCAAAGCTTTAAACTATGAACCATTGTGTGATTATGGAATCATTCTTTCTGTGAGGGCATTCGAACACTTTAATTGAGCTTCAACGTGCATTTGAAGCAAGTATTGTGAGCATGAGGTTCTTTGATATTGGTGAGTCACAAATAGAATCTTTGAGTACACATTTGATCTTTGCATAAGTAAATCGAATTTTGTTGTGTGCATTCATGATTGAGTCTTGTGTAGCACTATTCGAGACATCCTTTTTGAGCAGCTGAACTTAAGTTTGCTTGAGGACAAGCAAAAGTTTAAGTTGGGGGTGTTGATGAGTCCACAAATTGGACTCATTTAGGGCTTTATTTTAATAGAAATTGTGTCCTCAAATGCTTATTTTATCGCAATATCTGATGAAAACATGTAAGTTTCAGGTATTTGATGTTTGAAGGAAAGCATAGACACTACTTTGCAAAAAGGAACAAAAAGGCTGAAAAGAACGAAGAAATTGAAGGCCTAAGGATCGTCGCAGTGTCTCACTTCGCCTTTTGTTCCAGTGTGCTGAGCCATGGAGGAAAGGATCAAGTCAGCGAAAAAAAAGGAGCAGTTGGCGCATCGCCGAGATGTTCTGCGAGGCAGTACAATGTCGCCTAATGACCCAAAGCATGATGATGCTAAAGGATGGTGCAAGATAGCGATGAACTACATCAACGGGCTAATCGCTGAGTTGATAGACGATTCCGACTAATGTCGCCCAATGATTCGCTGCAACACAAATTTTTGAAAACAATAAATACTCCTTGAGAGTTTTAGCTTAGCATGAGATTTTTAGTGTGAAACAATTAATATAATTTTAGTACTATTTTATTTTTGCTATAAGTTTGAGAGGGTTTTGAAACTTAAAGAAGAAGAGGGTTTCATTTCCAAGGATTTGGACTTGGGTCGCTTGAAATTTTCATTTTTGGCCTATAACAAGACTCAAATCTTCATACCCAATTGAATGCAATCTCATTTAGGTATAAATTTCTATCTCTTGATACGTGGCTAAAAACCTTAATTCTTGGGATGTGATTTTGTGAATATGGGCTACATTAGTTGTTAGGTCTTGCTTGCTGATAGTTTAAATGTCGTTTAATTTTGATTTCATTTAGTAGTTGTGGATGAATCTAATGGATTTATAGTTGCAAATACAAGTTTACTCATGTGTTTTCGGCTTGCTCGAGAGAGAAATCATGAAACCAAGACTACTAAATTGATGGCCTAAGGAGTGGGACGACATGAGGTTCAGCACGAGAAAGTGAACCCTAGTCCCATATCCTAACACTCAGCTCGAGAGAGTGAGTGGGGTAAGGTGTAGGCTGGTCTTCATACGACAAGTGGGTGTCCGAGAGGAACCCATTTGAAACGGGGTAAGTTGCTCGAGAGAGAGCTTATTTCCATTTAAAGCTTAGCCTAGTCAAAATTACCCTCTAAGTTTTCTATCAGAAGCATGTGCCTAACGATCTTGTTTATCACATGTTCCGATCACATCCCAAGAATTCCCCTCTCATTCATGGATTTCTTTGTTATTTTTACTAGTTTTGCTATACTTGTGAAAAAACCCCTTGATCGATAATTAACACTTTTGTGTCCCCCTTTAATTTACAGTATTTATAATCGTTAATGTGTTTAGTTACGACAAGGTAAAATGAAATTTTATTTTTCTATAAAGTCTCAAAACCACTCCCTTGGGACTCGACCCCAACCCTTGGTTGGGTTATTACACTATTGCACGATCGTAGACAATTGTATTGGAAGTTGTGTCGTTGATTACGCAAACATCAGTAAACCGAATGACAAAATTGGCCCATTTCATTCTCGTCAGGGTTTCTTATATGGCAGAAGAATATGCTAAGTTATATTTGAGGGAAATGGTAAGATTGCATGGTGTGCCCTTGTCCATTATCTCCAATAGAGGTACCCTATTTACTTTTCACTTTTGGAAGTCATTCCAATTCGGTCTTGGCACGAAAGTGAAGCTTAGCATGACTTTTCACCCAAAATCCTATGGGCAAGTAGAGGGAACGATCCAAACTTTAGAAGATATGTTGAGAGAATGTGTCATCGATTTCAACGGAAGTTGGGATGATCACTTGCCATTAATAGAGTTCACTTATAATAATAGCTACCATTCTAGTATCGGTAAGGCCCCTTTGAAGCACTATATGATTGGAGGTGTAGATCTCCTATAGGGTGGTTTGAAGTGGGTGAAGTTGCCTTGATCGGACCAGAGTTAGTTCATGAGGCTATGGAGAAGGTCCGACTTACTAGAGAGAGGTTGAGAACAGCCCAAAGCCGACAAAATTCCTATGCCAATGTGACAAAGAAGGACTTTAGAGTTTGAAGTTAACAACTTGGTTTACTTGAAAATCTCACCCATGAAGGGTATGATGAGGTTTGGCAAGAAGGGGAAGCTTAGTCCCCTCTATGTAGGCCCATATATGATTTTGAGGCATGTGGGTAAGGTTGCTTATGTGTTAGATTTGCCAAATTATTTGGCAATCGTGCATCCCATTTTCCATGTCTCTATGCTTAAGAAGTGTGTTGGAGATCTGACATCCATAGTTTCCTTCGAAGGGTTGGGAGTTGATGAGAACCTTTCATATGAGGACGTTCTCGTAGAGATTTTTGACCGGCAAGTTAAAAAATTGAGAAACAAGGAAATAACTTTCGTGAAGGTTTTGTGGAGGAATCAACTAGTTGAGGGTGCTACTTGGGAGGCCGAGGAGATATAAAATCCTAATATCCTCATCTTTTTCCTTCTACTCCTATTAATTCTTTGAGGTAATGAATTTCCTCTTGTTCTATGATTAGAAGTCATGTGTGTTTTATGTGTTTCCATGATTTCCTTGATATGCATGCTCATGAAAATGCTTAAGTTTTGAAAGAAATGACTTATTTGATTTATTTTACTCATGATTATTGTGCATTTTGTATGAGTTGCCTATAGACTTCATGAGATGAATTGTTGAACAATGCCTTGACTTGGAGTAGAGATTTCTTCCTTGAATATGTGCTTTGAATATTAGATTGCATATAGGCTCTATAAGATTGTGTTGAGCATGTTTTTTAGTTTGGAGATGATAGCTCCTCCTTGAATGTAAGAAATCTGAAAATTTCATGCATATTGGGTTGTTCGATGTAGTTCCTACTCCCTTATGATGCATTGAATATGTTTTGCTTAGAGTTGATGTTTCCTCCTAGATTTTGTGCATTTTGATGAGTTGCATGCATAATGGGTTGCTAGTCTTGGATCGTTTCATTTAAATAGGTGCTAGAATCTCATTCAAGGAAGAATGATCCCAAGGGGGAGATAATGTAACACCCTAGATTGGAAACGAGGCAATATAACCATTTCAGCAAAATTGCAGGTGCAATCCCCGAGAGGCCACCCACGACCCGTTGACTGAGCCACGGACTATAGGGAGGGCCCGTGCTTGGTCAGCCCAAGCCAATGCTCAGACCTCAGGACCACGACCTGACTAACGGACCGTCGATCAGACCACGGTATGTGTTCCAAGGTCTATAGTTCCAAGGTCCAGAAACCAGTCAACGATCATCGAACGAAGGTCGTGCAGAACGGTACGCCGTCCTGGCCACGGTCCGTCAGTCAGGGGTCCGTTGGTCGTGCCTGGCGATTATTTTAAGGGCATATGGATCTCTTCCAGTTTTAATTAAATCAAAATGGTGTCATTTTGCGTAAGTCTAGAACACCTATATATATATAGTTATTTTAAACCCCTAAAATTCACCCATTCAATTCATTCTCTCAAATTCCAAAAGAAATGCCAAAACTCTTCTCTAAAATATTCTCTCTCTAGAAGTAGAAGCAGAAGGAAGAGTTGAAGCTAGGTCAAGTTCAAGTCTCCAATCTTCAAGCTTCTTGTGGGATTTGTAATCAAGGTATGATGGCTTTTTCATCCATGGAATCCTTCCTTCCATGAATTCCCCTAGAATTCCCCAAATTGAAGAAGAATTCCCCAATTTTAGTTAGAGTTTTTCCAATGTTGTAGGTTATGCTAAGTGTTGATCCAATTGAGTGGTTTATGATTTCTTATGATTGAATTGATACAATTACATGTTTTTGTATGAAATTACATGTACCCATGCCTATTCCATGATTCTAACCTAGAATTGCTATAATTGGGTTGATGTCAAGAAGGGAAATTTTTATGGGTTTAGGCTTATCCTTATAGGATTGATGTTTTTTTTATGTAAATTGCTTGAGAATAAAGCATAAATGATGATCATGAGATGTAGTACTTTGAGAGTAAAGACTATGATGTGAATTGCTGGTAATTGATGTTATTGTTGTGGAAGTGATACGTTCCGCATGAATTGCTTAGGTATGAATGTGGAAGGATTTCTCACATGAATGATTCTAGGTTGAAAGGTTTTCTCACATAAAATGATTCTAGACTAAAATACTATGTAATTGGTGAGGCTAGAGGTGACTACCCTCAACCTCCATATGAGAAGGATATGAGGTGATTTCCCATACTTCTTAGGATTAAACAAGAGGTGATTCCCCACGTTCTTATTATGATGAATGGACATGGAGGCGAGTACCCATGATTCTTTTGTAATGATGTGGAGGCGAGTACCCGTGTCATATGATGTAATTGTGGAGTCGAGTACCCATGATCTTAAGGTAAGTAAGGCAAGATGAGAATACCCATTAGCCTTTGCAAGCTAGGCAAGGAGGCAACCTCCATGTCTTTAAAAGTAAGTATAAATAATGTGGACTATGTTATGAAGAATGAATAGCTTGGATTGCTGCTTGTGATGCCATCCATGAAGTAAGCATTACTAGAGGTGAACGACCCAAGTCTTGATTAAGGATAAATACAGGTTGCTTGAGAAGTATTCCTCCTTTATTATGATGATGATTTTTATGCATTGATTATGCTTATGGTTTACATTGATTAACCATTATGTTTATGTTGTTTATGATGGCAATCATATTTAGTAGATGTTTGTACTAACACATAGTCTTGACTACATTTCTATCAAATGAAGGGTTCGACGATGTTGATTATCACACTTGTAGCTAGGATCATAGTCGATCAAGCATTGAAGATTTAGTGAGTCCTCATTGCATTCAAGGATTTGACAACCACTTTCTTTTATGTATTTCATTTCATGTTTGGACTATTGTATGGGTTGTGTCCCATGATTTTTTTTCAAGTTGGTTAGATCGTTTGAGACAATTGTATTAGACTTCCACTAGTTTTATAAATAATTTGGTTGTTTTGAAATGTTTTAAATATCCGCACCAGTATGAGGCCTCTCGGGGTCTTCTACACCTTGTTAAATATAGGAGGTATCCCTGGGTCGTGACAGTAGAGTTAAGAGTCAAGTCTTGAGAATTCTTTTGAACATTTTGAGGAAGTCCCTTTTGAGTCTTTTTTTAGGAGTCTTCTACAATTTCTAATAACTTGTAACAAGACTTGAGTAAGTAAGTATGAGAATTAGAAGAGTCATATAACTCAGTTCCATATTGTTATTTAGACCATTGAGTCAAATCGTTCATGCCCATAAATTCCGCATGAACTCCATCAGTTAAGTATTTTTGAGAAGAGTAGTGTCTTCAAGTTCTATGTCTAGAGTATTGAGTTACTCACCATTTTTGGATTATATTCCTAATCATGGGTCTATCACATGTTACCCATGAAGGTCCTTGAGTTGAGTAGTTCATTTCCATTATTCTGCATGAACCCTATGAGTTAAGCAGTCTTGAGATGAGAGGTATCATTGATCCTTCAGTTGAGTAGTTAATGCCCATAATTCTACATGAACCCTTTGAGTTAAGCATTCTCCTTAAGTTCTGGAGTTGTTGAGTTCCAAGTATTGAGTTCTATGCATGGTTATTGAAAATCTTGAATTGAGTCGTTCACAACTATAATTCGACATGAGCCCTATTTTAAGAAGTACTTGTTTTAAAGACTTGTGCACTTGGTTGAGGAAGAGTAGAGCTGAGTTCATTTTCTTTAAAATGATAAATGGGAACTAAATATTCCCAAGAGTAAGTGTTTTTTTATGTTTAAGATGAGAGGAAACTGACATTTCCAAAAGAGTTTTGAGCAGTTTGAGTACCATCTCTTTTAAGAGAAAGATTTTTTAGTAATAATCTCAAAACACAAAAAGAGTTTTGTTTCTAAATATATGAGCTAGTTATATTTTGGGAGTAGTATTGAGAATTGATATGGGGGAGAGTTCTAATAACACACTGCCCCTATAAACCATGTAGCCAACATGGGTGGAAAGGGTCATATTTTTTAGATGATTCCTTAATACTTTTAGCATAGACTATTGGATCCACTTAGTAGTAGGTTCTATACCCTGGCAAAGTATAGGTCAATTCTGGCAACGTGGGCTAGACATTATATCATCATATAGCTCATAGTGATGGTTGTCGGTTAGAGAATCTCCCACAGAGTTACTTTGTATTTTTATATACGAACATAGTTATTATTGTATTTTCATACAATTGAGTTATTATTCTATTTTTGCATACAACTGAGTTATTTTCTATTGTTTTAAAAGCTCTCCAAATATTGCATCTTTTGTTGTTGCTGAGTATCTTGAGTCAGAATTGAGTACCTTCTTGTTGAGTTGAGCCCTATTTCTCTGAGTTGAGTTGAACTATGTTTCACTGAGTTGAGTATCTTACTATTAAGTTGAGCTCTATTTTCTCTTAGTTGAGTTGAACTATATTTCATTGAGTTGAGTTGAGTGAGTTGAGAATAGGTAAATATGTTTCTTTTACATTAGTTCAGGCTTATATTTGTGCTTTAGAATTCCCCTTACATGCTCATACATTCCATGTACTGAGCCATTTGGCCTATATTGTTTCATGATGCAGGCACATGTATTTAGGATCATCAACAGGTGTTTTGTTGAGGTCATGCGATAGTCCAGTCAGCTTTGGTGAGCCTTCTTATATTCCGAAGGACTTCAGCTTTATCTTATAGTTAGTAGTTTTGAGATGTCGTGGGTCATGTCTCGATATCCTTTTATATTAGTAGATGCTTCATAGATAGAAAGAGTTGAAGAGTTTCTCTATTTACTTTTATTTTGAGTATTGTACAGACTTTTAAAAAGTTGAGTATTTGAGTTTATTGAAATTAATTTAGTTTTAAGCTTTTGTATGCTTGATTTAGTCTTTAACTTGTAGCCAGCCAGAATAAGGGTTTGCTTAGGGACCAACAATGGTTCTCAAGTGCCGGCCATGTCCAGGGTGTAGACTCGGGTCGTGAAAAACTTGTTATTAGAGCACAAAGTTCAAGAGTCCTAGTGTGTCTATGAAGTTGTGTCAATAGGATCTCGTTTATGGTTGTGAGGATCCCACTTCTATAAATAAGGGACTACTTACATTTAAGAAAAGTTGTCCTTCCTTCATACTTTTAATCGTATAATAGAGTTATGTCATAGAGACTTATTCTAATTCATGTATTCTCATATCTATTCGACTACCCCTCATACTAGCGGTGGTTGAAAATTAAAGCCAGTTCTTTATCAATGAGTTACTCTTAGCAAAATCTTGAGGTAGTCATGAGACTTTAGAGGGGCTTGAGAGAAGCTTATGAGCGAGTTAAGTGTTGAGTTCGAGAAAACATACTCATATTCATGTGAATTGTCCATTTGAGCTAAAAGTGAGTCTTACTCTCTTCTCTAATCCCTATTTCAACTGAGATCCTTAAGAGGAAGTATGTTTAGAGCTTGGGTAGTATGTTCATCCAAAAAGGTAGCATGAGTTACAAAATTATGAGCAGTAGTAGTGAAAGTGCCCAGAGTTAGAGAAAAGCCTTCAGAGGTTTAGGAATCTAAAAAAAGGTAGCATGAGTTACAAAATTATGAGCAGTAGTAGTGAAAGTGCCCAGAGTTAGAGAAAAGCATTCAGAGGTTTAGGAATCTAAGGAAAAGAGACAGTGATGGGCAGCTTATGCCCAGTCAATTATAAGTGATGAGTCCCCTTTATGAGTGGAATAAGGAATAATAATGTTGTAGAGAGTTATTGCTAGAAGAAAGAAGAATAGTTACTAGTCATGATGAGACAGAGTATATTTTAACCAAAATAAAGTTGATGTCGATGTGCCATCATGTTAGAGGAGACTAAATACATGTGTTGAATAAGAGAATAGAGTATTCATCAAGTGATAGATCTAAGCTAGGCTTATGATTTGTTTGAGAGGCTCATGATGTTAAAAATGTGATAGAATTGATTAAGTAATGCAGTATTATAACTGGGTAAATAGTACTTAAGTTGTAAAAAAGGTAGACCAGCTTAGAGATGAGGGAATAGGTCCATAACTTTCAAGTATCAGATTTAGACCTAAGGGGGAGATGATAAGATTTGAAATCAAGTCAAGTGTTGAGAATAAGATAGTAATGAGTTCAAAATAGTATGAGAGATATTTTTTCAAGAAGTCCTTTTAGTAGTAGGGTGATGCTAGAAGGAGAAGGTTAATTATTTTATTGTGATAATGATGGTGTGATAATTCCATATAAAGTTATAGATAAGGAGGAAGATGAGGATGAGGTTTTACTATGAGAAATAGTTAAATGAGAGCCCTTAGTTGGTCTCGAGTAGCAATGCGGGAAATTCTAAGTGGTATGGTAGGGATGATGAGAGAATGAGAACTTCTTCAGGAGTTGGTTAGTAAGAATCCATGGAGTTGTTAGAATACTAAGCTTGAATGTGGTGTTGTTAAGCATGAGTTAGTTCTTTATATGAGCCCAATGTTGATTAAAGGAGGTGGTAAAAAGTAAACTTTTTGGGATGAGACTCCCTATAGAGAGGTATAGAACCCGAACCTTAGGATTTGGGTTAAGCTTGAATATGGTAAGAGTGTGTCGTTAGACTTAGGCCTTGGTAATAGAAGTCATGTACCCTTGAGGGAACTAGGAGTTTCAGCCAATGAGGTAAGGCATAAGGGAAGAAGAACGAAGTTAGGGAGTGTTGCTAAGCTTAATATTTAGCAGTCATATTACCCCAAGCATGGTATTCATGTTCTTACTTGATGCCCAGATTTCCTTTGTTTCAAATGAGGTAACTTCATAGAGAGTGTGACTATGTTCACAATAACACCGTTCTTGACTTAGGTGCTATAGAAGGTTCTAACTCTTGGTAGTCCAGCTTGTGTTAGTAGGAAAGTTCATGAGTCAACTAGATAGTGAGAGTAAACCCGTTCCATAATTAGTCTAGTCACCATTGGACATCGAATGATCCCAAGGGGGAGATAATGTAACACCCCAGAAATTTTTTGAGCTAAGCATCGAACCATTCTTCGTTGTGAGTAACATTTTACCGAGGAATTTAATTTTTTCTTAAGTTTTAGGGTCGCTAGATGTAGAACCTTGAGTTCCAAAAAGAACTAAAGAGAATTCCTTCAAGTCATTGCTAAGTTCTTTTAAGTTTTGGATCAACTTCAAATGACCATAACTTTTAGCACAGGATGAGTTAGGAGACCCATAAGATATCAAATGAAAGGTCTTGGAATCCTCTTTGCAACGCCGCCGAGTTTGCTAATTTTTGAGTGCGTATGAGGGAGATATGCCCGTTTGAAGTCGAGCTGTCCAACTAAGGAAAGTTACTCAAAAATATGAGGGGTATTTTGGTCTTTTCCTTACAAAATCGGCTTATATCAAGTTCATAATATTTTGGAGAAAAATCTGATTTGGGTCAGTTTTTGTAAATCCAAATATGCTTAGGGTTTTAGAAGAGAGTTCATTCAAGTCATTCCTAAGTTCTTTTAAGTGTTGGGTTAACTTTAAATGACCATAACTTTTAGCACTAGATGAGTTAGGAGACCCATAAGATATCAAAAGAAAGACCTCTGAGTCCTCTTTCCAACGCCACCAAGTTTGCTAATTTTTGATCTCGTATGAGGGAGATATGCCCATTTGAAGTAGGGCAGACCAATTAAGGAATGTTTCCCGAAAATATGAGGGGTATTTTGGTCCTTTCCTTACCTAATCGGATTTAAACATTTTTAGTAAGGTTTTAGGACTCTAAACTTATTAGAAAAAGTTCTAGTTATTCCTAAAATACGCTTAGTGTTTTTAGAGGAGTTCAAGAAGAGGAAAAAGGGAGAAAAGGAAGAGTGTTCAAGATTTTTGCGATTCTTAGAGGGATTTCGCCAAGGAGTTTATCCTAAGAGGTATGTAAGCTTCACTCGTTTGTTCACCCACAAGCCAATAATGAGTTTATTTTACGAATTTCATCCATGATATTGCGTATATTGATAATCTTGTTAAGTTCTTGAAGTTTTGTGCTTCATTTTTTATAATGAAGTCCTTGTTGAATTCTTGAGGTGAGAGTTGCGAATGAGTGTCTTTCTTTGTGGGTTTTTGGTGTAGAATTATCTGTAATTAGGCTGGGTTTAAGGATCCAAAAGAGTTTGAAGGATATCATTCGAGTTTAGACGATGTAGGGTTGAAAAAAATTGAAGAAAAGTTCGTCGGATTCGTCTGGAACATGGCTGGGGCGACGCGCCCCTGTTGTGCCTGTGGGGCTGGCGCCCTACACCTACAGTGCACTCCAGACCAGCGTCAGTCAACTGAGGGGTGGTGCGGTGCGCCACTGCTGCGCCAAGGATGTCAGTTGCCTTCCACTTCCGTTCTTCGTTTTGTATTCGTTATTTCAAAACATGTCTTCGCTCTCTTAGTAATTTTTACTATCCAACCTACATCTAATCATCAAAAAAACATATATATCAACTCACGATACTTGAATTCATAATTTAAATTCTAGGAAGAGTTAAGAGTAGAGTTCAAGAAAGTCTTTGAGTTAAATTGTGAATCCTTCGAGATCAACTATCGATTCGAGTTGTTTAAAAGGGTTCTTTCAATCCCTATTCATTCTAAACACTCTAAACTATTTCTAAACACCTATAAATCATTCATTACATGAATCATAACCTTGAATTCATAATTCAAATTCAAGTAAAGTTAAGAGTCAAATCTTGAGAGTTCTTACGAACATTTTGAGAAAGTCCCTTTTAAGTCTTTTTTTGAGGAATCTTCTACAATTTTTAATAAATTGTATAAAGACTTGAGTAAGTAAGTATGAGAATGAGCAGAGTCGTATACCTGAGTTCCATATTATTATTTAGACCCTTGAGTCGAGTCGCTCATGCCCATAAATTCCGCATGAACTCCATCAATTGAGTATCTTTGAGAGGAGTAGTATCTTCAAGTTCTAAATCTTGAGTATTGAGTTCCTAATAATTTTGGGATTATATTCATAATCATGAGGCTAATACATGTTACCCATGAAGGTCCTTGAGTTGAGTAGTTCATCCTCATAATTAAACATGAACCCTGTGAGTCGAGCAGTCTTGAGATGATGGGTATCATGGAGTCCTTGAGTTGAGTAGCTCATGCCTATAATTCTGCATGAACCCTCTGAGTCGAGCATTCTTGATATGACTAGTATCATTGACTCCTTGAGTTTTTGAGTTGTTAAGTTCCAAGTATTAACTTCTATGCATGGCTATTGAAAACCTTGAATTGAGTCATTCACGTCCATAATTCAGCATGAACCCTATTTTAAGAAGTCTTTTTACAAATCGTTTTAAAACTTGCTTTAAAGACTTGAGTAATGAGTTGAGGAAGAGTAGAGTTGGGTTCATTTTCTTTAAAATTGTATATGTGAACTAAGTATTCCCAACAGTAAATGTTTTTACATTTAACATGAGACGAAACTGAGATTTCCAAAAAAAAATAAAAAAATAGCAGTTTGAGTACCACCTCTTTTAAGAGAAAGATTTTTGAGTAATAATCTAATAACACAGAAAGTGTTATGTTTTTAAACATATGAGCTAGTTATATTTTAGGAGTAATATTGAGCACCGATATAGGGAGAGTTCTAACAACTCACAACCCCCATAAACCATGTAGTCAACGTGGGTAGAAAGGGATGATTCCTTAATGTCTTTAGCATAGATCAGTGTATCCACTTAGTAGTAGTTTTTATACCCTGGCAAAGTATATGACAATTATAGTAGCGTGGGCTAGACGTTGTATCATAACATAGCTCATAGTAATGGTTGTCGGTTAGAAAATCTCCCTTAGAGTTACTTTGTATTTTTATATACGAACATAATTATTATTGTATTTTCATACAATTGAGTTATATTATATTTTTGCACACAACTGAGCTATTGTCTATTGTTTTAAAAGCTTTCCATATATTGCATCTTTTATTGTTGCTGAGTATCTTGAATTTGAGTTGAGTATCTTAAGTCAGAATTGAGTATCTTATTGTTGAGTTGAGCCCTATTTCTCTGAGTTGAGTTTAACTATGTTTCACTTAGTTAAGTATCTTACTATTGAGTTGAGCCTTATTTTCTCTGAGTTGAGTTGAACTATGTTTCTTTGAGTTGAGTTGAGTTGAGAAGAGGTAAGTATGTTTCTTTTCCATCAGTTCAAGCTTATGTTTATTCTTTAGAATTCCCATTACATTCTCGTACATTTCATGTACTGAGCCATTTGTCCTGCATCGTTTCATGATGCAAATACATGTATTTAGGATAATCAACAAGTGTTTCGTTGAGGTCATGTGATATTCAAGTTAGCTTTGGTGAGCCTTCTTATATTCCGGAGGCCTTCACCTTTATCTTATCATTAGTAGTTTAGAGATGTTGTGGGTCTTGTCCCGATATCCTTATGTAATAGTAGAAACTTCATAGATAGACAGAGTTGAAGAGTTTCTGTATTTACTTTTATTTTGAGTATTATACAGACTTTTAAAAATGTTGCATATTTGAGTTAATTGAAATTAATTCAGTTTTAAGCTTTTGTATGCTTGAGTTAGTCTTCCGCTTGTAGACAACTAGGATGAGGGTTTGCATGTGGACCAGCAATGGTTCTCGAGTGCCGGCCATGTCCAGGGTGTAGGCTCCGATCGTGGCAACTGACAATACCAATAAAATAAGAAAAAAGCGTAAAATTCTTAAACTCAACTTATTCATAAATTACTATGCTATGCAAATTCGAGTAAAAGACATCAAATATCACTTTCATAACACATATTTTGAAATATAAAAATTAGTATAAAAAAATGAAGAATTGAGAAGCACAACTAAAAACAAAATTCAGTTTAAATCCACTGCAAAAATGAAGATCGGCGAGATGTCTATGAGAGATCTGATTTGTGCCCTTTTGAATTAAAATTTAAGGAATTAAAAAAATCAAATTTATCTACCAACGATAAAATCAACTGCAGCGAATTAATTTTGAGGTCTTGACATCGCGATTTTGTAAGATTTTGGTTAGACTTTTAAAAATTTAGAGTGATTTTGGTGAATTCAGACTACAGTTATTTTAATGGAGAAAGATAACTGCTTCTTCAAAAATGTAAATCAGCTTTTAAAATTTAAAAACTTGATTTTTTCGATTCCGAAGAAAAGTCATATTTAAATTTGTTTGAATTCTTTTAAGGAAAATTGTATGAAATAGAAAACTATTAATTCAAATTAAATGTTATAGCCAAAGTTTATTTTATTTGTAATTCGTAGTAAACAACCCCTTTTTTTGCCATCTGATCAGTACACAATTAGCCATTTTCGATGTACAATTACCCATTCAGTATACAAATATATAAAATGCATTTTTGTTTGTATAAGAAAGAGAAAAGTGTATATACAAATAGAAATACATATATTTTCGTCCTATATACTTATAATAATACAATACAAATAAAGATCTTATTATACAAATTACAATGTATAAATGAATTTATATATGAACAATTTGTATAAAATTGGATGTATCTAGCGAATTATACAAATCAAAAGCTTCATAGAATACATAAAATTTTGCGATGGAGCATATTTATGCAAACTATAACTATAACATATAAATATGATTTTTATATTTGTTATATGTAAAAGTTATTCTTCTTTTTATGCCTTTGCTTTTGGAAGTGGGAAAGGTGAGTGGGCATAATGGGCTCTTAACCATATTAAAAATAATTATATAATAAAGATATCGTTGTTTTTTTTTAAGTTAAAAGGCAAATATACAAACCATCACATTATCTTTATTTTAGTTTAATTAATATTCAAAATTTTAGCCTTTTCAATTTTTATATTTTTAATATTTTAGTTTTATGGTCTTATAGTTTTATTCACATTATGATTTTTCGTATGTAAAATTTTTCTCATGATAAATTACAAAAAAAGTTTTTTTAAAAAAAATTATTTATTTATTTTTGTTCAAATAAACTACTGAGAATGTAAGGAGAAAGAGTTTCATTATTTTTTCTGGTAGAAATAAATAATATGACATATTTACATTTCTAAGCTAATTAAAATTTTCAACCATTTTATTTAATGTCTTAATGTTTTAAATTGACGTCCACACCGTTCGTTTTATTTTTAAATCAAACTCAAATAATTAGCTAGGATGTCACAAGAAACAGTGTCAACCGAAAAGGTAAGGATACTAAGACTATAAATGGTGGAGATGTATGAAGCTTGGATGAGTGGACAAGCTCCACCGTCTTCAATCCGTGACTACCTAAATACAAATATGTCACCCCTATCCAAGTATCGATAAGTGATCCAATTTATCCACCTATATTCAATCCCTAAGCTAACACATCAAACGTAGCTAAAACTTCTACGGTACGCCCTTTGAGTACACCTATGACGAGTAATCCATTTTTGTGCCAACTGTGCCGACTAATAGTGTCCTACATCCTATAATGGAGCCAAAATCCAACAGTGATCCTCTACCTAAAGTTCAATATGATCGAGATTATACCCCTGAAGTGACTTTCAAAATTCTTGGCTCTTACCTTTACACTCATCAGTATAGTTCCCCTATTGAAGCTGAAAAAGATGTGAAGAATGAGGAACACGAAGAAATGGCTAGAAAAATGAAGAGTTTGGAACAGAGTGTAAGAGATATGCAAGGATTGGGAGGTCACGAAATTGTCTCATTCAATGATTTGTGCATGTTTCCCCACGTTCATCTACCCATCGGTTTTAAAACTCCAAAGTTAGAGAAATATGATGGACATGGAGATCCTTTATTTTATTATTTTATTTTATTCGATATATTGTGTTTGATGACCTAATATACTACTTGCTACTCATTTATCGCTTTATATTATTGAATTGTATTATATTGTCTTTCTTTTTTTTTCAACAACCATTATAAGTCTCTGAACATAGTTCACACATGATCACATGAATCCAGTTATGCATCCTACTTTATATTGAGATAAAGCTAGAGTGTTTTGACACCTAGTGAAGGATTTTAGTAGCATAAGTTAGACGGGGTTGGAACAACAACAAAGTCAAAAAAGTGTTGCTACCGATAAGTTGTCCCTCCCTGGCTCGAGTTTTACACTTAGGTAAGCTAGTCTAGACACCAATCACTTTAAGTTTAACCCTAATAAACCTAAAACACAGAAATAATTATCATGGGTAAGCTCCACTTATTTGCATTTGACTTAGTGGGACTCAGAACAAGAGTTGAGTCCATTTAGGACAAGTATCCCTCTCTTACTTGACCATTTAGCTCATTTTATGTGCTACATGAAACTGCATTTAGTTATAAAGTTTCTATAAGTTGACTCATTTTAGTGTGATTAATGTAATGGAAAAAATGTTATCTATTGCTCTTATAAAAAAAGGGGTAAACACGAAAAAAATATATTCTTTTAGAAGTTATTATACATTTCTGTAAAATAAAATAACAATTTTTGCATTATTTAATGAAAAGAATAATAATTTATTATTTTTTAGATTTTTTTTTGTAAAGTTTTATAAAAGAAAAATTCAAAATATTTGTCTTTCATAATATTTTGAAAAATTGCATTTGTCAAAAAAAAAAGTTTTAATATCTGCAAGGTTTTTTTTTTCTTATGTCAAATCTGGATGAACTACGCACACCCGATTTTAACCCCAATGAGATACGTAGGCAACACTCTTTGGGTTCGGTAATCTTTATTCAAAAATAAAAATAAAAACCGTTTTTTCAAAAATTCAAAAAAAAAAAAACAAGAAGCTTTAATCTTTATCAAAAACAAGTTTTTCTTAATTTTCTTTTAATAATTCAAAAGAAAACTAAAGGATTTTATCTCAAAGCTCTAAAAAACACATAGTTATTGAGTTTTAGAAAAAATATGCAATGAACTTATTCATGTTCTCAAGCATGTTATGGATTTGATCAACGCATTATCAAATCATTTTTTTTAAAAACTAATAATTAAAAAATGTCTAACCCTTACAAACTTTATCGTCCATGCACACAGTTAAATTAAGGTGGTTGGTTTGTGGTTAAGCTAGCATCTCATCCCTACAATACAAGGTCAAAAGAGAAAAGGAAAATGACTCAGAAAGACGAAAACGAGTCGGACAATGATGAGGTCCAGAACCAGAGGATGTCACAAGAAACAGTGTCAACCGAAAAGGTAAGGATACTAAGACTATAAATGGCAGAGATGTATGAAGCTTGGATGAGTGGCCAAGCTCCACAATCTTCAATCCGTGACTACCTAAATACAAATATGTCACCCCCTATCCAAGTATCGATAAATGATCCAAGTTATCCACCTAAATTCAGCCCCTAAGCTAACACATCAAACGTAGCTGAAACTTCTACGGTGCGCCCTTTGAGTACACCTATGATGAGTAATTCATTTTTTGTGCCAATTGTCCCGACTAATAGCGTCCTGCATCCTATAATGGAGCCAAAATCCAACAGTGATCCTCTACCTAAAGTTCAATATGATCGAGATTATACCACTGAAGTGACTTTCAAAATTCAAGGATCTTAACTTTACACTCATCAGTATAGCTCCCCTGTTGAAGTTGAAAAAGCTGTGAAGAACGAGGAACATGAAGAAATGGCTAAAAAAATGAAGAGTTTGGAACAGAGTATAAGAGATATGCAAGGATTGGGAGGTCACAAAATTGTCTCATTCAATGATTTGTGCATGTTTCCCCACGTTCATATACCCATCGGTTTTAAAACTCCAAAGTTCAAGAAATATGATGGACATGGAGATCCTTTAGCTCATTTAAAGAGATATTGTAATCAATTGAGAGGGGCTAGAAGCAAAGAAGAATTGCTCATGGCCTATTTTGGGGAAATTTGATGGAAATTGCCTCAGAATGGTTCATAGATCAAGATACTTCTAACTGGAATACATGGGATGATTTGGATCGATGTTTTGTTCAACAATTTCAATATAACATTAGCATAGTTCCATATCGTACTTCACTTGCCAACATGAGGAGAAAGACCACTGAAAATTTTCGTGAATATGCTATTAGGTGGAGGGAGCAAGCTGCTAGGGTTAAGCCACCATGAAAGAGTCTGAAATGATTGATGTTTTTCTCCAAACGCAAGAATCAGACTACTTTCATTATTTACTATCCGTTGTTGGAAAAACATTCACCGAAGTTATTAAGACTGGTGAAATGGTGGAAAATGGCATCAAGTCTGGAAAAATTGTAAGTCAAGCTGCCTTGAAAGCCACCACACAGGTGATTAAAAATGGATCAGGAAATCTTGGTGGAAAGAAAATGAAGGATGATGTAGCAAATGTTGTGTCTGACACACAAAAAGGTCCAAGAGATCTATTTTATCAATATGCACCACCTCAATTTCATCACTATCTCCCCATGCAAGACACACAATACTCTATTGTCCCACCTCAATATGCAGTCTATGGTGCACAACCATATGCATATCCACCAAACTATCCTCAATGGAGTGCGCCAACATATCAAAATAGTCGCCCTTCTTCTCAAAATTTCCGTACACCTTATAATCCCCGTCCAAGACAGGGATTTAAATGAGGTCAAGAACTTGTGAACAATTTCACACCAATTGGAGAGTCTTACACAAATTTATTTGAGAAATTAAAATATTTTAATATGATAGAGCCGATTCCTCAAAATTTTGCAGATCCACGTTCAAAAGGTTTCAATCCTATAGCACGATGTGCATACCATTCTGATGCCCTAGGGCACAGTATTGAAGATTGTCGAACTTTGAAAAGTGAGGTGGAAAAGATGATCCAAGCAAAGATGATTATGGTCCATAATGATAATCCCCCAAATGTTACTCAGAATCCTCTACCAACACCTAATGATATACACTTCATTGAGATGATGGGTGATGAAATTTCTCTCAATTCTGAAGAAAAAATAATTGAAGTTGGTGGAGCTTTTACGAAGGCTAACGTGCAAAGAAGTGGCTAAGAAGTCAAGCTTGGTGATTGGGAGGCACTCTTATTTTCTCTATAAAGAGTGTATGGATAGTTTCTTTTGTCATCATTTCTGCTATGCAATTCTTTTTTATTTTATTTTAGTAAGTCAGACCTTTCTATCATTTCTCTTATGTTTTTGTTTGTTGAGTCTTGGCATAGTTTGGGTTATTATAGAGTTGTAACCTAAAATTTAGTTTGTTGTCATGTTACCAAGTCCTTTAATCTTAATATAATATTTGACTTGTGTCACTTTGATCCGTTCTATTTGGCTTTTCATATATGCATCTCTTTTCAATTCAATTTTTGTGACACGATATGCAAGAGGATTTGGTCAAATCTTAAGGTTATATCTAGCTAGTCATGGAATCAATACACCAAAGAAGTAAAAAAAAAAACTAGGAAATAAATAAAGGACTTAAACACCTTGATACGTCCTTTAGTATCGAAAATGGTTAAAAGAATAAATTTCATTTAAATTAACGTATGTCATTTGTTGTCAAGAAGGTATTACTCAAATGGAGATTTCAAGCTGACAAATATGAAACAAAAACGATAAACATATCCATCAATGCATACGTTGCAAAGAGATAATGTATGATTCTCATTTCACATCTTAAAGGGTATGCTTGTATTTGACATTTGTAATAATTGATATGACGAATGCATTTCATTCTACTATTCAAACACCGTGTAATCCTTTGCTACCCCTTTTGAGCCTTAATTTTATTGTCTTTCATACCACTCTTTTGGAATCAAAATACAATCAAAAAAGGAAGAAAAAAAAGAATAACAAATTAAAAAAAATAAAAATAAAATAAAAGAAGTCACAAAAAAAAAAAAGTCAAGAAAAAAAAGTGAAAAAATGTTGAAAATTCAATAACAACAAAAGAACAAACTTTCTGAACTACGTTCCACCTGATTCTTGCTTTGACAAGATACTTAGGCAGCCTTATTTTGAGGTTCGGTCCAATCAAGAAAAATGTCTAAAAAGTCCTCATCACAAAAACTGGGGCAAATAATAATGATAATAATAATAATAATATTAATTATTATTATTATTATTTTATTTTATTTTTGCAAAAAGAAAAAAGAAAAAAAAGAGCCGATTCCAAAAGTTGTAAGTCTTAATCTTGTTACCATAGTATCTTTGAGCTTTCATGCCGATCATTTCTTTGTAACCCTGTCCAAAAGCCATGTTACAGTCCAAATAAAGACCTTCTGATCAATTTTTAACAATGACAAGTCAAGCAAGCTTTTAGTGTTGATTATCATACTAGAAAAAATGTCATGCCACTCGCATAAAAAGTAAAAAAGAAGGGAATCTTATAGATGAAAATCATCGAAAGCACTATAAGAGATCATTTGAGTTGAGAGAAAGTGAAAAATGAAAGAGTCTTATTGGTGAAAACTCTCAGGGCACCGTAAGACGATAGTGAGTGAGAGATAATAAAAAAAAAAGAGACTTGTTAGTGAAAACCTTTCCAGGCACCACAAGTCAAGTGTTAGTCATAAATCTAATGCAAAAGTTGAATTATAGTTGTATGACTTCAAAGTTGAAAGTTTGACGAAAATGAAGTTTAGATTAATTGGACAGAGCAGACCATTTAATCCGAAATGCATGTCATGATCATTAGAATTGACCACCACTATCAATGGTGTCCATTTATTTTTATTTAATTATTTTTTCCAAACGGGTCAAATATTATTTCTTCTTATTTTGTGTCGCTCAATTCGATCTTCAGTTAGTCTTCATTAAGAAAGTGAAAAATGGATTCAAAATGCTACCATCTCTTCAATTGCACAAAACAAAGTTTGGTCAGCACATCAATCGTGATATGATCTAAGAAATAATGATTTGCATAGTAATTTGTCAACAATTAACAATCTTTGAGAATTTATATGAATACAAGATTCAACTATTGTTGGAAGGAGGAAACAATATAACAAATCTGAAGATGTTTTCAAGATTATCGAGGTGGGCTGACTAGCAAACGGAAACAGTTTGCCTAAACCGATATGGTTCAACATTGCAATAAAAGAAACAATCTATCTTCCAAGCCAAGGCCACAAATCAACTACCAATTTAAAACTCACAATTTTTTTTTGAAATAGGAAGGTTTATTGATGAAATAAACATTGTTTCACAGGTTCAAACTGGATAAGGGAGTTACGATAAAAACCTATCACCATTTTATTTTTATAATTGCACAAATAATTATTTTTATCTTGTCCTAGGATAAACACTTCATAGTTTGAGACCGTTATTTTTTATTTCCTACTAGGATAAACACTTCCTAGTCTAAGATTGTTATTTTATTTTTCTCCTAGGATAAACACTTTCTAGTCTGAGATTGTTTTACTTATTTTCTCTTAGGATAAAAACTTCCTAGTCTGAGACGTTATTTTTTATTATTTTCTATGTTATTTTTTTTTATTCTCTCTTAGGATAAACACTTCATAGTCTGAAACGTTATTTTTTATTTTCTCCTACAATAAACACTTTCTAGTCCGAGACGTTATTTCTTTTAATTCTCTCCTACAATAAACACTTCCTAGTTTGAGACGTTATTTTTAATTTTCTCCTAGGATAAACACTTCCTAGTCTAAAACCATTATTTTTCATTTTCTCGTGGGATAAACGCTTCCTAGTTTGAGACCGTTATTTTTCATTTTCTCCTAGGATAAACACTTCCTAGTTTGAGATCGTTATTTTTCATTTTCTCCTAGGATAAACATTTTCTAGTCTAAGATCGTTATTTTTTATTTTCTCCTATGATAAACATGTCCTAGTTTGAAACACTTTTTTTAAAATTTTCTCTTAGGATAAACACTTCCTAGTCTGAGACATTATTTTTTTTATTTTCTCCAATGAGAAACACTCCCTAGTCTGAGACCGTTATTTTTCATTTTCTCCTAGGATAAACACTTCCTAGTCTGAGACCGTTATTTTTTATTTTCTCTTTGGATGAACACTTTCTAGTCTCAGACATCATTTTTCATTTTCTCCTAGGATAAACACATCCTATTCTGAGATCGCTATTTTTTATGTTCTCCTAGGATAAACACTTTCTAGTCGTTATTTTTTATTTTTCTCCTAGGATAAACACTTCCTAGTCTGAGATTGTTATTTTTCATTTTCTCATGGGATAAACACTTCCTAGTCTGAGACCGTTATTTTTATTTATTTATTTTTTGCTAGGATAAAAACCTCATAGTTTGAGACATTTTTTATTTATTTTCTCTTAGGATAAACACTTTCTAGTCTGAGACATTTATATTTTGTTTTATCCTGGGATAAACACTTCCTAGTCTTGGTTTATTTTTGAAAATTTACATCTGCTAATAACTCACAAAAGTTTTCTAGTGAAAATTGGGGCAATTTTTTTGTTTATTTCTTTTGTTTGTGATGATTTTCAGGTATGTTCAAGCGAAACATGGATTTGAAATTCAAGAACAAAGGTTGAACTCTTTTCAGAATAATCAATTCCCATGATAGCTAGAATCAGCTTCTTCAATGCATGTAGCAACCTGACCACCTGACACCTGCTTCTATTCAGTTACTGATCAGAAAACTGTAGTCATTCAAGAACATTTTCAAATTGTCATTTTTGAATAGTGCCAAAAACACATTCTAAGTGGCAAGTCAAGCATCGGATCCATTCAAGATCAAGATACTCACCAAAATCAAGGTAATGTCTCAAAGTCAAGACTCAAGAGAAGCTGTATAGATAGGAGCTTGTACTTTTATTTTTTTCTTTTTGACTATTAGCTTTCATTTTTTTAATGTAAGGATAAGAGCCACGACCTGGAGCCTCGATGGAACCTCACTTAACTTTCAACTCACCACCTCATCTCCTTGAACTACATGTGACATGATTCCCCTATAACCCGGGATATGTAGGATGTCCAAAACTAAGACTCGGTCGCACAATATTATTTTATTTTCAAATACAAGTCCGATCAAAATTTGTCTCGTTATCTACTTCTTTGTCTGAAAACACTTCGTGTTTCCAGTCAAAGAGGGGCAAACTGTACACACGTAATTTTTGATCGAACATAAAAATTGATACTCTTTTTATTCCTTAAATATTTCTTTTATGACTAAGTTAGATATTTTGATTTTTGTCTTATTTTAGTAAGTTTATTTAAAAGATTTGAAAATAACAAAAATATATGTTTTCTTTAATTTAGATTTAATAATAAGCTAGTATTTCCTAATTATAATTTAGAATAGCTATTCATTTATTCTTGTATTTGTATTAGCTAATATTTATTATATTTAATTGAAAAAAAACTTACCATTACCCCTATTCACTCTTCCCATTATCCCACTCACCCAATACACACCCTACTAAATCACTCGCCACACACACGTACATCACCACTATATACCTACACACTACACCACTACACTATTATATTAATAGAAATACAAAATAACATAGAAAAAAAGGAGAAAAAAAAAAGCAATACACAAAAACGTACAGAAAAGGGAGAAAAAAAAGAGGAAAAGAGATCAGAAGAAACAACACACACATCACCACCCACACACCCACACTCCACTACATACTACTATATTATACATACCCACAACACAAATAAAAAGACTCCGGGGATATTACCAAAAAAATAAAATACATATACCCATCTGCACAAAAAAGAAAAAGAAGATCACCCTCACATTATATATATATATATATATATATATATATATATATATATTCACTCACAAACAAAGGTTGAGTTTGAGGTTTGCTTTCGTGGTTTCCTATTAGGATTGCTTTCTTTTCATAATTTTTGCAAGAGGTACCCTTTCACATTTATTTTATTTTGAATTTCATGATTATATAATACTTAATTCCAATGTCATGAATTTGCTCAAATTTTATGTTTGTTTAACTTTTCCATTATAATATTGAAATATGTTAAACATGTTGTATCTTTAAATTTAGAATAAGTTTCATATAGTATCGTATTTTGATCTCTATGTCGAGTATCTGGTGATATCGTTCTTGCTCCTATTTTATCACACAAATTCATGTTTTGTTTCTTTTTATTTATTTTAAATATATTTATTTGTGAATCAAAGCATGAAGAAAATTATTTAAATAGTTTCATATGTTAGTTAATACAACCAAGTTGTTTATCTAAATGGATAATTAAAATTTATATTATTTCAATGAGTTCATGTCATATTAACATTGTGTTGATTTGCATTTTTCGCAACCCTTCTGATATATTGTAATCCACATTTGGCTTCTCAAATATAAATGTCAGCGAGAACAAGAATTAGTAGATAATTAGATTAGATAATTAAATTATAGTAAATAACTCAATCAGTGAGCCACTTTGAAACCAAGTTGTTTAAAATTGGGTAACAAATTTTATTTACTAATTAGATGAGGTATGGGGTTTGATTATTAAGAATTAAAGAAATATTGGTCAACACGATATACATAGCTTTTGGATGCTCCATTTACTATTTTACTAAGGTTTTCTTTTATTATTGATTGATATATTTATTTCTAATGAAATTGGTCTAGATCACTATTTTTGGTTAAGTAACACTTTGGGTAGGTAAACATTAAAATATTTTCTCTTAACGTTAGATGGACTTTTAGACACATTAACAATGTTTGTTTTGATTAAGAATGTGGTTACACATCTTTTTGAGACATTAAAAAAATAATAAACTCAAGGATGCAGTGACGCAACTTGTCCAATAATATAATTGACTTTCATTAGTTTAAAATAGAGACTGATAGACAAAATTATTAAGTATGATTCGAAAAAGACAGTTATGCCTCTAAATGTCAAGGCCAAGAATGCGGTTACGCATCTAGGTTGAGACCAAATAAAAGTTAATCAATAAAAATGCGAACAAGTCTTGGCCTGAAATAATATATCCAAAAAATATTTTAAAATAAGTATAAGTCAATAAAAGTGATCGTGTTAGAACCACGGGACTCGAGGGATGCCTAATACCTTCCCCTCGGAAAATAGAATTCCTTACCTGAATTTATAGTTCGCAGACCATATTAAAGAGTCATTTCCTTTTGGTTAGGGATTAAAAGAGAAAATGTGACTTGGAATACCATAACTCAATTCCAAGTGGCGACTCTGAAAAAAAAACCCCCTTAATCAATACGTCACTTAAATTCGAAAAACCTATGGTAGGCCAGTATGGATGGAGCACATCTAGAAAACTTAGTGAACACTCGAGCATACTCTTTAACACTCAACCTTCCTTGGCGAAGGTAAATAAACTCAAGTATCTTATCCTCTCTCATTTCTATAGGGCAAAACCTATCAATTAACCCATTCTTAAATATTTCCCATTCCATGGGGCCCGCTTCTACCGGCTGATGAGTCCACGATTTGGACTATTTTAGGGCTTTATTTCAATAGATTTAGTGTCCTAAAATGCATATTTTGTCTTAATAACTAATGAAAATCCTTGATTTTCAGGTATTTGGAGTAAGAGACAAAGCATGGGCACTATTGGGAAGAAAGGAACAAAGCAAGCTAAAGGAATGAAGAAATGAAGACCTGATGATTGATGATGTCATTCGGTAAATTGCGAAATCACCATAGCATTCGATGAATCGCCAAATCGCCCAGATACCGCCTAAATTTATAGAATGCTGGAGCTAAAATGGGGGCGAATTTGGTGAGAAGCAACTAAATTCAGCGTATCACCGATCTAGTTCGCGAAGGACAACCAAGTCAGCAAAAGTACTAATGAAGATTCAAGCAAGTACTGATGGGCGAGATGGAAGAATAAAGGACGAATCGTGGAGTCATTCAGCGATCCCGACTTGAATCGCCTAAACTTACAGTATCTAGATCAAGAAAAAGTGAAAAATTAAAGCGAGATGAAGAACGATCGGTGAGTCGTTGATATGTCAGCGACACCTGACTTACTTCGCCGAGTAGTCATAAGCAGTGATACTTCAGACTTGTTTAAATTAGTTTTGGCTAGAGAGAGAATTTCATTTAGAAAAGAAAGAAGGAATTACTTAGAGAGAACACACTACCAAAGGGTTTAGTGAGTGCTTTTTACCAAGATTTTGGGAGAGATTTTGTAAGAGAGGAGATTATCAATTGATTTTCATCTGTAATTTTCATTTTGTACCTAACTATAGGAGTGATAATCGATTTTGATTCTCTAAATTTTTGAGATGAGTGGCTAAAACCCTTTACTTTGGGTTTTGATGATGAAGCCAATTGTTGAATTTACTTAGTGGGTGTTTGTTAGTTGCAAAGAATGGTGTTAATTTGAAGTGGGTCTAAGTTGTTGCTGTGTTTTGAGGTTGAATTGCACGTCTGTGTGTGTCAATTTCAGTGTTATGCACTTGCTCGAGAAAGAGGTGTGGAACTAAGGTGACAATTTGAGCATCCTTAGTAGTGGGTTTCCTTGGTTTCAGCTCGAGAGAGTGAAACAAGTGATCCATCCTTTGTATTCAGCTCGAAATAGTGGATTTGACGAGGGTAATGAGTTGAGACCTTTTCGATTGGTGTTGAAGTTCAAGAGAATTCAACATAGAAAAGGTAATTGTTTGAGAGAAAGTTACTTTATATATGGTTTGTCCTACCCACAAATTATCCCATTATGAGCAGCAACGTTTATCTACTACGTTGAGATTCAATAATTGGCCGATCAATTCCCCAAGCTTAACTCTAGTATTTGATTGTTTGTGATCAAGTGTGAATTTGCGATTGATAGGAAAAACCTAAATTTTGAAACTTGAATATTAATTGTGCAAGAATTGTTTGACTGAAGAGGTGGTCATTGTACTTTGATTATTGAATTTGAAGGAAGTACTACTCCCTGTGGGATCGACCCCAACACACATAGTTGGGTTATTATACTGACGAACGATCATTGACATTCGTATTGGATGAAATGCCTTGATACGAAAATCAAAATGGCGCCGCTGCTGGGGAGTAGCGTTACTTAGAATTCTTTGATTGAAGATTTGACACTCTCAAATTCGTTGACTGCAGTTGAATTAGTTTTGGCTGCTTTGTGTAAGTGTTGGTTGGACTACGTGTAAGTGAACATGAGTGAGGAAGAGATAAATGACAGCCAAACAGGTCATCGAGACGGTATAGAGGACATTAATAGTGTCTACAACCCAACTCAATTGGGAGGAATGGGTGCAATTTGCATCCCACAAATGGATGAGAATGCGATGTTTAAAGTCACTAGCACAACTCTTCATCTTCTCAAAATGAGAAGACTATATGGAAGGCTAGCTCACGAAGACCCGCATGAGCATTTGAGAAATTTTACAGAGGTTTGCAGCCTTTTTTCATTCAAAAATGTGTCTCAAGAGTCAATTCGGTTTTGGTTATTTCCACTGTCCTTAATGGGAGAAGCTAATAAGTGGTTAGCTGAGTTACCAAACTATTACATCATATCATGGGAGGAGTTGGTTATAGCATTTAACACAAGATTCGTTTCTCCATCTAGGATGATGAAACTTAGAGACAAAATTCAAAGTTTCAAGCGATGGGAGGGGGACCTATCCATGAAACGTTGGTGAGATTGAAGAAGCTCCTACTTAAATGCCAAACTCATGGGCTACCAAATGATTTTTTACTTCAATATTTCTACCAGAGGCTTGATTCAGTTAATAAAGGAGTGGCTGATCAATTGGTACGAGGAGGAATAATGTTACAATCATTTGAGGTAGGTTCGTTCCTTCTGGATAACATGATTAGAATAAACCAAGCGTGGTACACCAAAGAGGATCAAGTTTCTCCATTTCATTTTAGATTAACGTAAGAGCAACTTGATAAAGAGAAAGAGAGAGATGAAAATATCAAGAAGATGTTAATTCAAATAAAAGTTCTACAAGAGCACATGAAGGAGACATGTGGAGTGTTTAAAGTTGAGGAAGGTTCTTCTTCCGGTTACTCAAGGCCGGGGGAGAATCAAGTTTGGAACTCCAAGAGATATGAGGAGGGTTTCCACCCATGCTCTCTATAGCGAGGCGGAAATCAAAGTTGGAACTATCATAAGGGAGAAGAACAAAGGAGATACAATGAAGATTGGGCCTAGAAAAATGATTATTGGAGAAAGGAAGATGATTACGAGGAAAATCATACTCACTCAAGTGAAAGCCCAAAATCAAAAGGTAATACAAGGAGTCCCCAGGTGAATGAATTGTTGTCACGCATACTTGACGAAGTTGAAAGGGACGAAAGATGAATTTTGATCATTGAACAGTAAAGTGAACTCTTATGCTGATGCCATCAAGACACTTGAAGGACAACTGAGTTTATTATCAGCTCAGTTGAAACCAAAGATAATGAAAGAAGATGACGATAGAGATTTGGATATGGTTACTCGAAGTGGAAAGGTAACAATAGGTAATGTGATGGGAAATGAAGATGATCAAAAGCATGAAGAAGGTGAAGGCATGGAGGAACAAGAGTTGCTTATTCATGAAAACCTTTCCAAAGAACCATAAAAGGAAGTGGAACAACGCGTTCAAATTCCAAAAGTCATGCAACCTTTACCCAAAATACCTCCACTATTTCCCCAACATTTAAAGAAGAAAAATGAAGATGAGAAGTTCAAGAAATTCTTGTTAGTGTTCAAGACACTATCAAATAAACTCCCCCATGTGGAAGCATTATTGGTAATGCCAGGATACGCCAAGTTCATGAAAGAGTTGGTCACGAAGAAAAGGAGTTTGGATTTTGAGACAATTGAAGTTTCCCATAATTGCAGTGCAATTATGACTAAAGAGCTAATGAAAAAAAGGGAAGATCCAGGGGCATTCACCATTCCATGCACCAAAGGCATGCTCCAATTCACCAAAGCTTTATGTGACTTAGGAGCAAGCATCAACTTAATGCCCTATGCGATATACAAACAACTTAGATTGGGTGAACCGAAAGCAACCACAATGAGACTATTGATGGCAAACCGTTCAATCAAATATCTTGTGGGGTTACTTTATGACATTTTAGTGAAGGTTGATCAGTTCATTTTTCCAGCTAATTTTGTTATTTTATATTGTGAAATAGATGATGAAATTCCCTTTATTTTGGGATGTCCATTCTTAGCAACTGGGAGAGCATTGGTGGATGTTGAAATTGGAGAATTGAGGTTTCGGGTGAACGAAGATGAAGTAACTTTCAATATTTGCAAATCCAAGAAACACCCAAGTGACATTCAGGTGGTGTCTACTGATGATATTATTGATGAGGCGGTAGCTAATGTAGGCCATTTGACGTGCATGAATGAACCCCTTGAAGTCGTACTTGCTGATTATGATGAATACAAAATTCAAGGCTATAAGGAGGTAGTAGCTTCTTTGATAGGTTTAGGAGAGTATTTATAAACTCAACTCAAGTTGGATATTGACCTAAAAAATAGAGAGTGTCCTCCCGCAAAGCCATCAACAGAAGAACCACCTAATCTGGAATTGAAAGCAATTTCCTGTCATCTCCGAAATGCTTTCTTGGGGGCAAATAATACTTTAACGGAATGGTAGGTGAAATTGCTCCTTGAAGTGTTGAGAAAACAGATAAAATCTATAGGATAGACAATCGTTGATATAGTGGGCATCCCTCCCGGTATTTGTACTCATAAAATTCAGCTTGATAATGATTGTAAGCCTAATGTTGAGAATCAACAGAGATTGAACCTACCAATGCAAGAGGTGGTGAAAAAGGAGATCATCAAGTGGTTGGACGCAGGTGTGATTTACCCCATTGTAGATAGCAAATAGGTAAGTCCGGTGCAATGTGTACTGAAAAAGGGAAGTATCACCATAGTCCCAAATAAAAAAGGGGAGCTTGTGCCTGGGTGGAGAGTATGCATGGAATATCGAAAGTTAAATTGGTAGACTGAAAAAGATCAATTTCCTATGCTGTTCATGGATCAAATGCTCGATAGGCTATTAGAGATGGGTTGGTACTATTTTTTAGAAGGGTATTCCGCTTACAACCAAATCTCCATCGCACCGGAAGACCAAGATAAAACCATATTCACATGTCCCTATGAAACTTTTGCCTTCAAAAGGATTCCCTTCGGGTTATGCAATGCTCTGACGACCTTCCAACATTGCATGCTATCAATTTTTGCCGACATGGTAGAAGATTCAATAGAGGTATTTAAGGATGACTTCTCACTTGTGGGTGATACCTTTGAGACATGCTTAGTACACTTAGGACAAGTTCTCCAACGATGCGTGGATACGAACATGGTCCTCAACTGGGAGAAATGTCACTTCATGGTTAAAGAAGGAATAGTACTTGGTAACAAGGTGTCACAAAAGAGGCTGGAGGTGGATAGAGCAAAGGTTGAAGTTATTGCGAAATTGCCACCACCAATTTTGGTAAAGGGGGTTCGTAGTTTCTTAGGACATGCCGGTTTCTACCGGAGGTTCATCAAAGACTTCTCAAAGATTACACATCCTTTATGCAAACTCTTAGAGAAAGAGGTGAAATTCTATTTTGATGATGCTTGTATGGTGGCTTTTTGGTGCTTGAAGGAAAAATTAGTATCGATCCTAGTCATTATCAAAGTAATGTGTGATGCAAGTGGAACCGCATTGGGTGTTGTGTTAAGGCAGAAATAAAATAAACATTTTTACCCAATTTATTACACAAGCAAGACTCTAAACAGTGCTCAGCATAATTATACCATGACTGAACAAGAGCTGCTTGCGGTAGTCTATGCATTTGAGAAATTCTAGGCGTATTTGTTAGCACTAAAGTAATTGTCCACAATGATCATGCTGTACTCCGTTATCTAATGGCAAAGAAGCATGCCAAACCAAAGTTGATAAGGTGGGTGCTCCTATTACAATAATTTGACTTTGAGGTCAAGGATAGAAGAGGATGCGAAAATCAAGTGGCAAACAAATTCACCTCCCTAAAGAAGCATAAGCAATCGTTATCAAGTAAAGAACCCAACTTGTAGGTTGGGGTCGATCCCACGAGGAATATGGTTCAGACTTATCTTTAACCAACGATTATATTTGTTTAGTCAATGTATTTCCAAAAATAAGTATTTAAAGGGGGGAGGGGGATTTGTGAAACAAATTTATGAAATTATGTAAGTAATCAATAAGCAAGATGCAAACTTTAGTTTTTATCAAGATGAGAAAGTAACTAGGGTGCAGCTGTTCCCCAAAAGCTCATAACGCGGTAATCCTAGTAATAGCAATCCTTTCCTAGTGTATTACAGGCATAGTGATAAGTTATGTATCTGTAAATCCTTGGTTTGACATCTAGAGAATTTCACCTTGAACCTTTGTCAGGCTACATGTATATAATTTACTAACCCTTACCATTAACTCATATTAGATGTCACATCGATGTATGGATTAGTTTTCACCCTTGCACCAATCGACATTAATTCTATTAGATTGTATCTCACTAGATCTATGTTGATAATTCTTTTCTTATTAACTACCTCCTTGGTCCGACAAGTAGCAACAAGGCGAGTTCTAACGCGTACACTCGTTAAAAACACTTCTAAACGAAAGAATTAGTAATGCATGCAACAACACTATTCAAGAATTTCTTAGTTACTATTGATACTTTGTTAATCGCTCATGGTTCCCACAACCCTAGTTGTGGATTTAGTTACCCATTTTACCAAAAACACAATTCATACTTTCAGAAGAAGAAATCATGAACTTACGTAATGAGAATGATAAATCCAGAATTTCAACTTGAATTTCCAAACCAAAATCTTCAAAACGAACTTAGGAAATTAAGAATTGCTAAAGTTGCAAGTTAATATCCAAACCCAAAAACTAGAATAAAAGTAATGAAGTCTAACCCCCCAAAAAATGAGGTTTACATGCCCTATATATAGAAAAATAAGTCCTAACTAAAAAAGATATGAAATAAGGAAAAAATGTTTCAGGGCGCGGTTTCGATCGATGATACAGACCTATGGACCGTGGGTTGATCTATGGTCCGTAGGTCCGTTTCGTGACTCAGGGCTTGGGCAAATTTCTAACTTCAAAATCTTCAAATCTCTTAACCAAATGACGAAGCACCAGTACGGATCGTGGATTGATCTACGGTCCGTGGATCCTCCTCCATAGCTTCATACTTAGCATCTTCAAAATCAGGTACTGGAACCCCTCTCTGAATCATATGACGGATCAACAGTACGGTATGTAGATCAATCTATGATCCGTCTATTGCAACCGTGATTCCACATTTGGTCAAGAATTCCCTGATTTTCCTTCAAGCCATGGTTGCCCATCTACGACACCTATCTACGAAGCGTGAATGGACCTACGGTCTATGGATCACCTCCGTAGATGCCCTTTTTTGCACATCCTTCACCTGTGTCTCTCAGTTTCCACGTCTGAACATATTTCCTGTAAATATGAGAAGCATACATAAAAACCAATACAAAATTACCCTAGACACACACACAACTCTTAAGTGAAATGCGTTAGAAATACCGTAAACTCACGGTATATCAACCACTTGTCCAGGTTGGAGGGCTAGGAGAATGATGTGCCTGAGATTGACATAAACGATTCCTTCCCCGACGAACAAGTGTTTGCGACAACTCTCAAACAAACTCCTTGGTATGCAGATTCGCCAGTTACATAATGTGCAGATTAATACTATATAAGCTGAACTTCTACCAACAAAAGAGGTTCATGTTTGACGTTAAAAGGTACTTTTGGGATGAACCATACTTGTTTCAAGAGTGTGCAGATCATATCATCATACTATATCTTTCGAAAGAAGAGGCAGTGGAAATTCTCCATGCTTGTCATGTTTCACCGATTGGGGGCCATCGTAGCGGTGTGAGTACAGCCGCTAAAGTCCTCAAAACTAGATACTACTGGCCATCCCTCTACAAAGATGCGCATGAATTTGTGAAGAAATGCACCCCATGTCAGAAGCAAGGTGGAGTATCGAAAAAACACGAGTTACCCCTTACTCCCATTTTAGAAGTTGAGCTATTTGATTTTTGGGGAATCAATTTGATGGGCCCATTTGTGAGTTCCTTTGGTAACAAGTATATCTTGGTGGCAGTAGATTATGTTTCTAAATAGGTAAAAGTTGTTGCACTTCCAAACAATGAAGGGAGAAGTGTGGTTCAATTTCTGAAATGCTACATCTTAGCTAGATTAGGTACTCCTCAAGCTATTATCAGTGATGGTGTTTCCCATTATTGTAATAAATGGTTGTCAGCTGCATGGAGAAAGTATGGAGTGAAACATAAAGTAGCAATTCCATATCATCCCCAAACAAGTGGTCAAGTTGAAGTATCAAATTGAGAAATCAAGAGCATCCTGGCAAAGACAGTGAATGCTAATAGGACTGATTGGTCTCAAAATCTTGATGACGCACTATAGGCGTATCGCACCGCTTACAAAACTCCAATTGGTATGTCTTTGTATCAGTTAGTTTTTGGAAAGTCTTTCCATCTACCAGTCGAGTTAGAACACAAAGCCTTGTGGGTATTGAAAGCTCTGAATTTTGACTGGACAAAAACCTCAAACGAGAGAGTAGAGTAGTTAAATAAATTGGACGAATTCAGGTTTAAAGCTTACAAAAGTTTAGCTCTCCACAAGGAAAAAATGAAGAAGTGGCACGATGCAAAAATACATAAAAGAGAGTTTAAGGTGGGAGATTGGGTTTTACTGTACAACTCCCGACTTAGACTCTTTCCCAAAAAACTCAAGTCCAAATGGCCGGGACCATTTAGAGTGACAAGAGTATTCACCAATGGTGCCATAGAAGTTGAGGGTCAAGAGGGACCTGCATTTAAGGTGAATGGTCAGTGCTTAAACTTATACATTGGAGAATGCCAGGAGATTTCCTTGATTGAGGTGATGTACCTAGAAGATGCTTGAGAGCATTTCCACGTCGTGCCACGACGTTAAATAAATCGCTTCTTAGGAGGCAACCCAAGTGTTAGTGTTTTTAAAAATGTGTGTTCATTTTGCAGGAGTGGGATCATGAGCGAGACAACAATATTCTTGGCGAGTCACCGAACCATTTTGGCGAGAATGACTTGGTTCGCCTTATGGATCTAAAAAATGAGACTGAGACTCTGGAATATTCGGTAGGACACCTTCACCAGTCGGCGTATCGCCAATGTGTTTAGGTGACCCAACTTTCATGCCCTTTCTAATCAACGCAGACAACGTCCCTCAAGGATTGACCGATAATGCTCTGAATTCATTATGGAGATTGCCGATATATTCGGTGAGCTCCTATATCTTCGTTGATTTGCCTTCTCTGGGAGTGTAGCCTACTAGAACTAAGGGCGGTCTAAAGAACATTAGGCGAATCGCTGAAACATTAGGCGACCGTTTAACTCCCTTGCCAACTGGAATTTAGTGAAACTTCCTCATTACCCTACTCTACTTCTTTATGCACTAGTTCATTTCTTGTCAGTTTTTATTTATTATTCCTATTTTATTTTATTTACGGTAAATGCCCACTCTCTACCCACATTGGGGACAATGTAGACTGCTGCTGGTGGGTGTGAAGATTTCTCAGTGTCCTCAGCGAACCTTCTCATCATTTTGACACTTCTTGTTTGTGTGGAATGTGGTTGTTTTTGTGCAAATTGGAGTATCGGTTTTAATAGTACTGATAACATGAATAGCGCTCTTTATCGAACAAAACATGAATGTGTGGCTACAACGAGGCCAATTAAAGTTGTATAGACAATATGTGAACTCTTTGCATCTCGTTGTGACTAGCCAAGTATCGAATAGAGTCTCTTGTAATGAACATTGCACACTAGAAAAAGTGTGGAGTCTTGTTTTACATTGGTGTCAGTGCCTTGTGTGATGAGCTACCGTGAACCATGTGTAATGACACCTAGAATTTGCCCCGTTGGTCCGATTGACTAAGTGATGCAATTTTTTGAGATGATCTTAGGCAACTTTAAAGAGTGTGAACCAATTTGAAATTGTACCTCATTTGTGGTTTACCTTGTGAGTGTGTGAACCTATTTTGAGCACCCTTTGAGCCTTACCCTTTTCTTGGAAGAACCTTGAGAACATTGTGACCTTTTATTGATCCATTATCCATAATCATCATGATTTGTCGTTTGTTTGAATAGCCAACTTAGGCCAAAAGCCTAAGTTGGGGGTCTGGTAAAAAGAAAAGGTAAATCAAGAAAATGCAAATAAGTCCCTTTTGCCCATGTTTTGAGAAAAATAGAACCCTTACATATAAAAAAAAATTGAAAAAGAAAAAGAAAGCAAAAGTTGTGAAGTAAAGTTGTGAAAATACAAAGAAAATGGGGTTTCCAACATTCCAAGGAGAATGAATAAGAGGTGACTTTTGAGCTTGAATGAAAATGATGAAGAAAAGGAAAGAAGGTGTTGTTCACATCACATTTCATGAGAATTTCAGCATATAAGCCTAAATGACCATACCATTACACTTAGCCCCATTACAAGCCTTGAAAAGACCTTTTTTTATCTTGAATGACCTGAAGCAAAAGTCGATTGGAAAATAAGGGTAAACCTATGGGTGAAATCATGCATTATATTTATCTTTGTGAGTGTGAGTGTTGATCTTGATTCTAGAACTTTAAATGATTGAACCACTGAGCGAATATGGAATCATTCTTTTTGTGTGGGCATTTGAATACCTTTGTTGGGCTTGAACTTCCATTTGAAGCAAGTATAGTGAGCTTAGGATTCGTTGGTAATGGTGAGTCACAACTTGAATCTTTGAGTGCACAATTGACCTTTGCATGAGTAAGTTGAGTCTTTTTGTGTGCATTCATGCTTGAGTCTTGTGTAGCACTGTTTGAGACATCCTTTTTGAACTGCTGAACTTAAAGTTTTACTTGAGGACAAGCAAAAGTTGAAGTTGGAGGTGTTGATGAGTTCACGATTTGGATTATTTTAGGGCTTTATTTCAATAAATTTAGGTCCTCAAATGCATATTTTGTCTTATCAACTGATGAAAATTCTTGAATTTCAGGTATTTGTAGTTAGAGACCAAAGCATGGACACTATTGGGTAGAAAGGAACAAAGCAAGCGAAAGAAATGAAGAAATAAAGACTTGTTGATTGATGATGTCATTCGGCGAATCGCCAAATCGCCAAATCGCCAATATCATTCGGCGAATTGCCAAATCGCCAAGATACCGCCTAAAGTTACAGAATGGTGGAGCTAAAATGGGGGTGAATTCAGCGAGATGCAACTAAATTTGGGGTATCGCTGATCTATTCAGCGAAGGAAAACCAGGTCGCTAAAAGTACTAAAGAAGATTCACGCAAGTGCTGATGGGTGGGATGGAAGGATAAAGGGTGAATGCAGAGTCATTCAGCGATCCCGACTTGGATCGCTTAAAGTTACAGTATCCAGATCAAGAAAATGCAAAAAATGAAGGCGAGATAAATAACAATCGGTGAGTCACCGATCTGTCAGCGACACCCTACTTACTTTGCCGAGTAGTCATAAGCAGTGACACCTCAAACTTGTTTAAATTAGAGCTATGGATGTCGAGAAATATAAGAAGAACCGCATTAGTAGTAAGTTAAGAAAAATAAGAAGAAAATTAAACAAATTATATCCGGAACATAAACAACTTAATATCACAAAAACTGATAACGAAAAATTAAATCAATTAATAAATAATATATCTAAAGTAGAATATAAATATATTCAATATTTAAAATTACAATGAATAACGAGAATAACGAATATAGACAAAAACTTAATGAAATAATTATAACAAAAAGACAAGAATTAGCACATATAAAAATAGACTTAACAGTAATATATTTGCAGGAATCTGTCACAAATCTATAATAGCACAAAGAAAGAATATTTTATATCTAGAAATACAAATAAATAACTTAGAATATAAACTCCAACATAATCTATAAATGAATAAGGAAGAATACGCAATAGATGAAAAAATATACGAAAATTATGACGGATTAAAAATAAAGATAATATTTTCTAATCTAGAAAGACGATATAAGAAAATAGGCGACAATATAAGCTTAATGTTAGAAAAAGAATCGGTAAAACTAGAAGATAGTTTAACTGCTATGATAAGGATAACAAAAGAAAATGAAGAAATAGATAGAAAAGCGGAAATTGAAAAAATAAAACAACAAGCAAAAAAGGAAGTACAACAATTAGAAGAAGTAAAAAATACCAAAATAGTAGAGCTAGAAAAAGAGTTAGCAATATTGAAAGAAATGTATGAAATAAAACAAAAAGAAAAAGAACAAAAAATGAAATTAACAAATGAGATCATTAAAATTAAAGAAAAATTGCAACTAGAAGATGAATTAGAAGAAAATAACCAAGATAATCTACCCGAAATAAGAGTTGATGAAATAAATGACGATGATCTAGAACAACATTCGGAAACAAGCGAAACATATACGGAACTTTTAGCAAACATAGATAATACAAAGAATTTAGAAGTAAATATAGGTGACATAGACATGGACGAAAAACCTAGTACATCAGGAGTAAAAAACCCAAAAAAATTTATTCCAAAATATTATAATGAAAACTATGAACAATAAGATAGAGAAAAACCTATATGGGATAAAATATTAAATAAAAAATGAACACCTAAACCAATAGCTGAACGACATGATTTTTTAGATTTGGACTATGTAGCAGATATAAATAAAACAATCCAATTATGGATAGGATATATATCAAAACAATTAATAGATAACAAAATAACAATAGCAGAGACACTAGGATATATAGAAAGAACGCTTATAGGAACAGTAAAATTATGGCTACAAAATTTATCAGATGAAAGTTTAAAAACTCTAAGAAGTAATAAAAAATCTAATGGCGAATTAGATACTATAACTATGGAAATATTATATAAATACGAAGTAGCTATAAGAAATGAATTTAGTAGTATGACAATAGAAGTAGAAGAACAAAATAAAGAAAAAATCATAAATCGAAATCTAATGACAAAACTAGCAATATGTAATATGTGTTACATAGATGAATATACATGTGCATTTAGAGAATACTATTATAAAGGAACATATAACACAGAAGAAAGCAAAGAAATAAGAAAATTATATTTTACAAAATTACCGGAACCTTTTAGTTCAAAAATAACAAAAAGTTGGAATGAAGCAGAATTAACATGCAAGACGACATTCAAAATAACACAAAGGTGAGCCTCACCCCACCACAGATAAAAACATTTGTCCTCAAATACAAATGAAAGTATCCAAAAGTAAAAATAGAGAAAAACAGAGACGGAGGTAAAGAGGGATCCTCTCTACGTAGTCGCTCCATCTGTCGGGGCCTCAGTGCCCGGTGTAGCGCTCTGACTATGGGCACCACTGCCCAAAGTAACCTCAAAAGGACAACCACACGACAATACAATATGATCATTGTAAATGAGTACCAAATTTTTTAAAGTAAACTCAGGGTTCGGAAAACCATCCTCTGTGCCAATTAAATTATTTTGAAATGCTAGACGGCAATGAAATCCAAGTCCAAGCACAAATCAATAACCAAAATACTTATGGAATGCAAAAATATTTACAATACTGATTAGGTGTGAGATTTGGAAGATTAAAAGTGTGGGAAAGTGAAAGAGTTGAAAGTTTAAACCTTTGGCTTGTTAAGAAACCGTCTAGTTCTCTCCCATTCGGTGACATTAGTTGTGGTCGCCGAGTGGATACTTACCTCGCCGAGTTTTACTAGACCTCCAGTTAAATAAGGGGTTCAAATGGCGGACTAGATCGCAATCGCCGACCAGGTCGGCGATTCGCGAATAAGTTCTTGGGCACACAGAGTTTTATTGACTCCACTTTGAAGTTGTGTTTAGTCCAACGGTGGTTTAAGTTGGGGTCGCCGACTTCTTCAACGATGCGTCGACTGGACCTTTGGCTCGCCCATTTGCACTTTTCACTCACTTTCCATACTTTGACCTACACAAAAAATACACCATTATTTCTTAAAGCAAAAATAAAGCGGTAAAACCTTACGTTGCCACCGAAGAAGCGCATTATTTAACGTCGTAGCATGACGCAACTCCTCACTCAAGTTCCATTAGTGAAGTTTGTCTTATTTTCATAAGGTCACCCCTCTTTTGGCTCTGGGTAGAGAGAAGACACCACTTGGTCCATTAGGGACCTTTGTCATCATTCACACTCATTATTCCTGTTTCAACACACAAACAACCAAGACTAAAATAAAAATTAAGTTAGTAAAACTACAACTGTTAAAAACAAAAATTCTACTTAACTAAGAAATATCAGGTAACACCATTCCCCAGCTGTGGCGCCATTTTGATTCTTATCCAAACCAACGACACTAACCTATGGTATGAGTGTCTACGATCGTTAATAATATAGTAACCCAACTAAAGGTTGGGGTTGTGTCCCAAGGGAGTGGTTTTGAGAATTAATAGAAAAATAAAATTTAGTTCTAATTAGTCGTAGCTAAAGACATTAATGAGTAAAAACATAGTAAATTAAAGGGGGTGACATAAAGGTGTCAAATATCAATTGCGGGTTTTGTCACAAGTAGTAAAAATAACAAAATTAACAAGAAAATCTAGTATGGAGAAAAGTTCTTGAGGTGTGACCGCAATACAAGTTGAGATAAATCATTGGGTACATGCTTTCAATAGGAAATTTGCAAGATAATAGTGACTCTACTAAGCTTTAGATGGTAATAAGTTCTCTTTCAGGCAACTTACCTCAATTCAAATGCGTTCCTCTTGGACACCCATTTGCCCCAAGAAATCCAGCCTACGCCTTACCCCACTCACTCTCTTGAGCTAAGTGTTAGAATATGGTATGAGGGCTCGCCCTCTAAGGCTGAACCTCATGTCGACCCACTCCTTAGGCCATCAGTCTAGTGGTTTTGGTTTCCCGACCTCCCTCTCAGGCAAGCCAAAAACACATGGATGAATTTGTATTTGCAACTACAAACTCATTAAATTAAACTGAAACCACTAGGTGAAGTCACCATTAAAATACATATAACGTTTCAGCAAGCAAGATCTAACAATATCAACACATATTTGCTAAATCACACCCCAAGAATAGAGGGTTTTAGCCACACATCAAGAAATAACAAAATACACCTAAAATGATACTAAAATCAAATGGGTATATGGAATTAAACCTTGATTTAAGAAAAGGAAGAAGAATGGAGAAGACCCACGCCCAACTTGGGGAAGATGATATCCTTCTTTCTTCAAGTCTCCTAAAAAACCCTCTCCAAACTTGAGATAAAATATCCCAAAAAAGTACTATTATGTTGTGAAAATTATAATATATTGTTTCTCCCTTAAAAATTAATAAAGAGTTTAATATTTATAGACTTTAGAAATTAGTTCTGGCGAATCGCTCAGCGAGGTTAGTCGAAGTCGCCGAATGACTTGGCGACTCGCCCTTCTTCTATTTCATCGTCGTTTCATGCTTGCCTTCAGTATCTTCACGTTCTGGACCATTGGGCGGTATGGCACTGCTTCGCCAAACTATTTGGTGAAGCGCCGATTGCTCCTTTCATCACCTTTTTTATCCTCTTCCTTCAGGGCTTCGTGTACTGGAACAAAGGGCAGAATATGTCTCTTTGGAGATTCGCCAAGTGTGCTTGGCAGAGCTCAGTCTTCAGTTTCTTTGTTCTTTTTGGTCTTTTTTTTCCTTTTCATGTGTGAGTGTTCATGCTTGCATTCAAACTTTAAATACCTGAAACTTTAGAGAGTTCATGAGATATTGAGGCAAAATAAACATTTGAGGACACTAGGTATATCAAAATAAAGCCCTAAATGAGTCCAATTTGTGGACTTATCAGCCTCCCAAGAAGCGCTTGATTTAACGTCACGGCACGACGCAGGCCCCTTGATTACTCAAACATCATCAAGATGCCATGCCTCTATCACTGCATTTACACTCTCAAAATTTCCCTTGTAGCCTTTTATCCTCCATTGGTCAGCTTTGAACCTTTTCCCACTCCTTTTCTCGAGCTCAACCACTCCATGTGGGGACACTTGGGTCACTCTAAATGGTCCTGTGGGACTTGGATCTGCCGGGAACACAACACAACCTTGATTTATAGAACAACACTAGATTACTAGGAGCTAGTTTGCACTTTTCTGTCTTTTGAGCATGGCACTTCTTCTCCGTGTGTAAGGCTGCACCTAACTTCTCATTACTAAACACTTCAGCACCTCTTCTGAAAGTGTGACTCACCATCGATACCTATTTAAGATCACTTTCCTGCTTTATAGATTTACAGATGTTAAAGGTCACCTCTTCCTTATTCAGTCAGCACTTCATCTGCCCTCTCGCCATATCGACTAAGGCACGCCCTGTGGCAAGTAATGGTATCCCTAACATGATGGGGACCTCAAAGTCAACCTCGCAATCAAGTATAACAAAGTTTGCCGAAAAAATGAATTGCTCCTCTTTCACAAAGACATCTTGAAGAACTCCAATGGGCTTTTTCACAGTTCTATCAGCCATAAGTAAATGCATTGCAGTTGTTTTTGGAGCTCCTAAACCAAACTTCTTATAAATCGTCAATGGCATCAAGTTATTGCTGGCACCAAAATCACACAAAGCTTTTGCAAAGTGCATATTGTCGATGGTTCATGGAATAGTGAAAGCTCCAGGATCCTCTTTCTTTTGTACCAGTGACCGCGTAGAAATGGCACTATAATGCTGCAACTTCTCATCATTCTCAAAATTGACAACCCTCTTTTTGGTCACCAAGTCCTTCATAAACTTTGCATACCCAGGCATTTTCTCCAAATCTTCTATCAAAGGGACATTGATGGAAAATTGTTTCAACATAGTTATGAACCTGTAGTACTTTCCTTCTTCAGCCTTCTGCATTAACCTCTGTGGGAAAGGAGGTGGATGTCTAGGCATGGGGACAACCTTTTGGGCTATCTCCGCTTCTTTCTCTCTGGCATTTTTAGTCTCTTCGGTAAACTCAATCTCATCACCATCTGTTTCTACCACATTTTCTACATTGGATGGTATGGGAAGGGGTCAATAGCATGCTTTCCTCTGCGAGTCGTGATTTCCATACAATGCTCATCATTCTTCAGATTCTGGATGGTGTTGTTGGGAAGCATGCCCGATTGGCGTGTATTCACAATACCAGACAACTGACTAACTGTTTTTAAGTCGCTTTATCGACACTGCATGGGCATCAACTTTCTATCCAATTTCAGAAAACTCAGTGTGCATCTCTTTCACATTCTAATCAGTAGTGTCAAACTTCTTTAACATCTTTTGCATCATCTCCTCAATGTGTGACATACTACCCTTATCTTCCCTATTCCGAGGAAGGACGTAGGGCCCAACTCTCTCATTCATGTTACCATAGTTCTTTCGGTTATAGTTATTGTCGCGATTGTAGTTCCCATCCCGGACATATTAACCTTTTCGGTTGTAGTTGACAATAGTTCAACCCTTGGTTTCTTTGACCTTGGTGCCAATTATCCGTATTAGAACCTTGGGGGTTTAGTCAGAAACCCCTGTTTGATCATTCACCACATAAGTATCTTCTTCATAGTAACACTCCTTGACCGGTGGTGGATCTCTAGTAAAATAATTCACAGCATTTACCTTCTTCGCACCTCCGCTCACACGCTTCAACACGAACCCCAGATCGGTCCTCATCTGAGCCATCTCCTCACGAATTTTATCTATCGATTGGTTATTTGTAGCTTGAATGGAAAACATGTAGCTCCCAGTATCTGACTTTCTAGTGCTCCAAGCTTTATTGTTTCGAGAGATCTTCTCTAGTTTCTCCGCAATCTGCTCAAAAGTTCACTCACCATATGAATCCCCATCGATAGTATCAAGCACTGCCTTACTGTTGTCATCTTGACCTCTATAAAAATACTCCTTTAGCGATTCATCATCAATACGGTGATTCAGAACACCCCTTATGAAAGAAGTGAACCTGTCCTAGGAACTACTCACAGAATCTCTAGGTAGTGCTACGAAATTGTTGAGTTTATCTTTGTGGTTTAACTTCTTTGACACTAGAAAGAATCTTGCGAGGAACACCTCAGTCAATTGGTCCCATGTATAGATTAAGTTATAAGGAAGCTTAGTAAACCACACAGCAGCATCGTCGGTTGATGATAGAGGGAATACTCACAATCCAATGACATACATGTCCAAGTTCGGTCGACCCACCCAACTTTTGCAAATACTCATTAGCTTGGCTATGTAAGCATGTGGATCGTTCGATGCCACACCTGCAAACAAGTCCCTTGGTGTAAGCATCTACATCAAACTACTAGTCACCACAAATGTATGCCCCGGCGGCAGAGAAGGTAGGACACAAGGTCCGTCAGAATCAACAGTATTAAAGTTGACCCTATAGTTATCATGCAGTCTTGGCCCTGGTTGATCATGTCCTCTGACTGCATCTCTTAATAGATTCTGAACTTGAATCTTATTATTCTCATCACCAACCCTCAGAGACTGCAACCTAACACCATCACCTACTTCTCCTCCAATAGGATTAGATGGCACTCATTGATTATTCATTCTCTGCAAAGTTTTGTTTAGGTCTTGACCGAAGGGAGTAAGTGGTTCTCTTGGACTCCGTGTACTTGGCATACACTAGAGTAGGAACCTGAGAGAGACAAAAACAAAAGAAAAAGTAAAATTAGGAAAAATTTGACTAAAGTTCAATAATGTAGTTAAACTAAATCTAAAACCCTTACTCCCCGACAGCGGTGCCAAAATTTGATAACCTCAAAATACACCTCCCTAAAGAAGCATAAGCGATCGTTATCAAGTAAAGAACCCAACTTGTAGGTTGGGGTCGATCCCACGAGAAATATGATTTAGACTTAAACTTAACTGACGATTAGACCGTTTAGTCAATGTATTTCTGAAAACAAGTAATTAAAGGGGGGGGGGGGGCATTTGTGAAACAAATTTAGGAACTTATGTAAGTATTTAGTGAGAAAGATTCAAACTTTAGTTGTTATCAAGATGAGAAAGTAACTAGGGTGTACGTGTTCCCCATAAGCTCATAACGCGGTAATCCTAGTAATAGCAATCCTTTCCTATTGTATTACATGCAAAGTGATAATTTAGGTATCTCTAATTCCTTGGTCCGACAATTAGAGAATTTTAGCCCGCACCTTAGTCCGGCTACGCGTGTCTAATTTACTAACCCTTACCTTTACCTCATTTAGACATCACATCGATGTATGGCTTAGTTTTCACCCTCACACCAATCAAAATTAGACTATTAGATAGTATCACACTAAATCTATGTTGATAATTATTTTCTTATTAACTACCTCCTTGGTCCGGCAAGTAGCAACAAGGCGAGTTCTAACACGTTCACCCATTAAAAAGATTCTAAACGAAAGAATTACCAATGCATGCAACAACACTATTCAAGAATTGCTTAGTTACTATTCATACTTTGTTAATCGCTCATGGTTTCCACAACCCTTGTTGTAGGTTTAGTTAACCATATTCGCAAGAACACAATTCATATTTTTAGAAGAAGAAATCATGAACTTACGTAATGAGAATGATCCCAGAATTTCACCTTGAATTTCCAAAGCCGAAATCTTCAAAACGAACTTAGGAAATTAAGAATTACCAAAGTTGCAAGTTAGTCTCCCAAGTCAAGAACTAGAATAAAAGTAAGAAAGTCTCCCCTAAAAAAAAAAAGGTTTACATGCCCTATATATAGAAAAACAATTCCTAACTAAAACGGAAACAAAATAAGGAAATAATGTTTGAGGACGCGATTTCAATCTACGACACTGACCTACGGACCGTGGATTGATCTACGGTCCGTAGGTCCCCTCCGTTGCTCAGGACTTAGGCAATTTTCCAAATGTCAAAATCTCCACTTCTCTGACTCAATAGATGGATCACCAGTACGGACCGTGGATTTATGTACGGTCTGTGGATCCTCCTCCGTAGCTCCATACTTAGAATCTTCAAAATCAGGTACTGGAACCCCCTCTCTGAAGGAATTGACGGAACTGCAATACGGCCTGTAGATCAATTTACGGTCCATTATTTGCAACCGTGGTTGCTCACTTGGTCAAGAATTCCCTGATCTTCCTCAATGCCTTGCTATTCCATCTATGTAACGTGAATGGACCTATAGTCTGTGAATCACATCTCTAGATGGGATTTTCTATATATTTCTCAGCTTTGTCTCTCAATTTTCATGTTCGAACTTATTCGATGAAAACATGATAAAAACGCATTAATACGAATAGAACATTACTCTAGACACACACAATTCTTAAGTAAAATGTATTAAAAATATCGTAAACACACGGCATATCACATACCACTTAAGATATTGCCTATACCACACATGCATTATTCTCTCTACTAGGTAACTAACCTGAAAAAGATAACAAATTCATGAAGTCTCTTAGATCATTGTTTAACCTTATCATTCAAATATCGTAAAAATGCTTCGTCGAGCCATCACCTAATTCAATCATTTTGAGTCGTTGAACATTTTAAATTTTACCACTCATCATTTCCATAACTATATACCTTCTAAATCAAATCAAACCTCCAACCCATAAACGACACAAACTGCTTGCACGAAGAACCACACATCAGTGATCAATATAAGTGAGAGAGTGGAATGAAGCGATAGGGAATCAGATCGGACCAAGGAAGCATGATAGAGAATCAAGAAGTGAAGATTTTTCCTAAAATTCACCCTAGCCTCTTTAAGATAAGTACAGACATCTCCGTATTGATCATCGATACTCTACTAAGACTCAAATTGTATATACGTGATACCTATGAACCTAAGGCTCTGATACCATTTTTCCACGACCTAAAAATGGACGTCATGGCACTCAACTTATTCCACCAAGACAAGCTTGCCTAAAACTCACACATTACAATAAAATGCAGAAATTTTATAATGAACTCAAAAATACCCCCAAAATCTGATTATCACGTGCACAAGCCTCTAAAGTATTACAATTGATTCAAAAGAAAAACATAAGTCTCAAATAACCTTGTTTCTAGAATAGAATAACATCATAAATTGGAGTAAGAAGGTCCACTGAGATGACAAACAACTACCTCACAAATCTACATGAAGCCTTGGAAAAGAAGGGAATGGAAAGTATCACGAAGATCCGGGCTCGTACCTACAAAAAATTGTAGAAGTGAGGGGTGACTACCAACCCACACAGTACTCAGTAAGTAAACTTCTAAACACAAGTTACGGGTATAGAATACGGGTACTCTTTACACCCAATTAAACCTCCACAACTACAACCTGCATAAAACTAGCCCAACCAAATAGTTAACCATTTACATAGTTCAAAGCTCAACAACAACACTCTAATAATTACATATCTTCAACAACAAACTCAATATTCATCAATAACAAGTTCCACGGAGAGGCACTCACAAGATCAACAACACGGAATATCAAATTCATTAAATAAAAATGTTTAATGCAATGTCAAGCATAGTGATGCATGTCTGATCTAATAATGCACTCCCGGTGTCTCTCAGTTCGGGACCCATGGGGGACATATCTATCGATGCATCCATCGCGGCATGTGACACAACCCTCGATATATAGTAACCATCACAAAGCGTGATACATCCCTTGATTATAGAATCTGTCGCGGTGTGCGACACGTTCCTTGATAATAGTATCTGTCGCAACGCGCGATACGTCCCTCAAAATGATATATCCTTTTGAATATCTTATTCTTTCTCAATTCACATAATAATTTTCTCAACCATGTCTTAGAACCAATGCAAATGAAATGTTCATATAAATAATGAGTAGATAACCATTTTCATAACAATGCACAATTCACAACAACATAATCATGATACAACATCAATAATTAATAATAAGCCTTTCAAGCCTCTACACATCATACACCAATAATTAAGCACATTGCTTTTTGTTACCCTTTTTTTTATCAGTAAAATTATTCAACATAAAGAAGTCAACCCATCACAAATTCCTATTACTCCCCAACACATACCACAAGGAAATACGTGATTCTATGCACTTAACAAGGGTTTAGATATTCATTTGCCTTAAATTATCGAATGATCACTCTAGGACTTGAGTCTTCCCCTTTCATTATACTTCCAAATTAATACAACCTATTCACATAAATAACCACATTAAGATTACGAACTAACAACACTCATATTATTATGTGTCTAGCCTTGAACCAAAAACTCACTCAATCTATAATAAATTTCCTAAATCTTGATTCCAACCATTGGTCAACTCTTATATTTCCTAAATTTCAAGCTTAGGGTTAAGTCATAATTTTCTCAAACACTACAACCCTAATAATTTTCATATAATATAATGTAGCAATATTTAATTACATATCTCAATATATCAAACTTGGGCCTTAATATGATAACTTAAAGAAAAAAAATTAAAACAGAAACTAGTTGATTATGAACTAGTGGCGAACCAAGAAAACAATTTACAAAACCTAAATCTATATCATACTCCCCCAATTACTAGCTATTAATTGTCAATTTTTCACTTATTATTCAACGATTACTAGTCATTAATTTTACCCTTGGCAATAAGTTTCTGCCTCAAAATTCCAGCCGCCAACAAATCTATTCAATCCATATATATATATATATATATATATATATATACTAGTTTTTCAACACGTGCATTACACGTGATTATCAATTCAAAAATTTTAAGCAAAGATTTGAATGAACAAGTTTTGCACAAAATAATATTGCAAATTCTTTTGTTAATGTTCAATGTGGATCGTTATATACATCCTTTTTTCACGCGAACCTATGAAAATGGTCGATGAAAAAATTTATTTGTTAAAAGAAATAATGTATATATTTATTTCAATTTGACGAAGTTCAATCATGTGATTTGTTGTATCTCACTAATATTACCTTATAGAAAATATTTTTGTGTATTTTTCTAGTCATCTAACCAGATGTACTTTGCACGTGTATTCCACATTAATTTGTTTAGACATCACATGAACATATGGAGAACAACTACATTTTATTTTTTAGACCTATTTTTTTTTATAAATTATAAAACTGTAGATGACGTTCTTGTTTTGGCTCTCACATTTGACTTCTCAATTGACTGTGTACATAAATCAAAGATGGTTATATGACTGTCCATAGTTAACTGATAAAGGTTTTCTTTCTTTTTTTTTACTGGGAAAACTAAAACTAAAAATTTAAGAATATATTCTATATGTGAAATCATATATTTAATCACATGTTATCTTACATCTAACAAAGATATAGTTCATATACTTGTAAACAATTTTCAATTTATTCAACCAAGCATAGTTCTTTCAAGAAAAAATAAAAACATCGTGTTATCGCATATATACGGGTAGTCTAATAATATGAAAAATTATTGGTCAAAAGTTATTAAGGAAAGATGAAAGATAGAAATAATTAATATAATAACTATGCGAATTCATCATATTATACCTAAAGAATGTAAAAGAATGTGAATAATGTTTACAATAACAAGTAATAACTAAGAGAATTTATAATGTTATAACTAAAGAATTAATGTGCAATAGATGAATTTATAATAGATTTTATACTTACATAAATAAATAGGTCTTTTCAATAATGGTACTACTTTCTTTCTGTAGTTATCAGATTTAATTTAGTGTAGGGACAGAATGAAACTGTTTATTTTATATTAGTGAATATAAAATTTAATTTTTTAATAATAAATTTTAAATGATTCATATATATTAAAATATTTTAACATTTGTTGTGAGTTTTTTTAAAAAGAACTCAAAATATTTTAAAATAATATATTTGAAGTTAGAAGATCTTGTTAACTTGATAATACATTCGTGACATATGTAAATACCTAACCAAATATATTAGATAGATAGATTTGCATTAATGAAAACATTATCTCAGAAAAATTAGTTATTAAATAAATAATAAAAATTAAACTTATACAAACTTCAACTCGCGTTATTTCAATTCATATAAACTTTTCTTCATCGAAAATACTAAAATATTAAGAAATATTAAATAAAAATAACTCAAGAATAATGTTTATATAGTAATAACTATTTTGATGCAAACTTCTTGACAATCTAAATCATGTAACAAGCATTTATGAATAAAGTCATTCTTTTGTCGTGAGCATAAAAAAAACAAATCGTTACAATTCTCCAACTCTTGAGAAGTTAAAAAAAATTGGAATAAGATATTCGGAACAATATATCTACATCACAGGAGAAATTATAAATAAAAACAAATTGTGACGACCCAAGAAAATGAATAGGTGAAACTAGAGCCTAACGAGTTTATCTTTCAGTTGATGTGAGGTTGAGGTTGCAAAATGTTGTCTCGAACTTAGGTTGAGAGGATTAGGGGTTAAACGTCAAGGTATGACTCCCCAAGGACAACCCTAGGGGTCCTTGCGGAGGACCCTAAAGCCTAACCCCCAAGACCCCAAAAAATAAAAAAGATGTAAAAAATATAGTAACTCACGGATGGGACCTACACCCCGTAGGTCCATCCATGCCCCATGGATGGACTACATGGGTCAATGTACAAAATGGCAAGCAACAGAACAAATGCATGAATCAGTAGCACGAAGCGTGGACCCACCGAGTGGGGTTTGTGAATCACCACCTATTTGCTGTCAAAGTCTCGGCCTATCTAGGGGTCATTTGGTAAATTCATTTTAAGTTTAGTTTAGTTAATGGATGGTTATTATTGATTAATTAAGGTATTTTAAGGTTTTCTAAAGTATTAAACTCTATTTTAGAATTCATTATTCCAAATCACTCCAAAGTTAGAAACCTCCCCTCCAAAAGTTCTCTCTCTAGAAACCTCCATTGGAGGTGAAGGATTCAAGCTCTCAAGCTCAAGACTTCAAATTTTTCAAGGGATTTTCATGGATTTTATTACATAAAGGTATGATAGTCTTCATCCTTGACTTGGTCAAGGAGCCAATTTCAAAGGTGATTTCAAGAGTCCAATGTTTCACCAAAAACCCTAGTTTTCAATCTTAGCATGGGTTTGATTCGAAACGGCTTTCAAAGGCTTTATTGCATTTAATTATGAATGGGTTGTGGATTTAAAGATGAATTAAGATGAGTTATCCCTTGAAACCATGTTTTCTCCCAAATTCTTAAGTTGTGAATTGTGATTGATAATTGATTGATCATGGAAGTATGTTGAATTGTTTATGTTTATGTTGAATTAGCTGTTGAAACATGTCAATTACCTTATCTATTATCTTAGATTGATGGGGTGATGTTGGTTCATAGCCTAGGAAGGCAAGTTCATGAAAGATCTATGTATGATTAAAATGTGAAGTTTATGTGTGTGACTTCAATGAAAGTGTTATGAAAATGTTTAGAATATAATTGTGTGGTGACTGAAAGTATATCCTCAATTTAGTACTTATGAATGATGATACTATATGTGAAAGGTTATTCTCACATACTCACACACACTAATGAATGAAGTTCTATGATTATGTTAATGATGAAGTATATATTGAAAGGCTATTCTCAATTGCACTCTAATGAATGATAATGACATGTTGTGAAAGGACTTTCTCACAATATGGGGATTCTTAGTTGAAAGGCTATTCTCATCTCTGAATTTATGAGATATCCAATAAATGAATGTTGTGAGGGGATGGATGCTCATTCGTGAGTTAAGGCAGAGTATCTAGTAATAATCCCTATAACCCATTTTAATGAATGTTGGGTTTGAGATGGATGCTCATCCGTGAGTTGAGGCAGAGTTTCTGGTAAGAATCTCTTATCCCATAATAAACTAAAATAATGAATGTTAAGTACTCCGTGGGGAATAATTCTAAGAACCAAGTGGATATGGATTGAGAAGGGTGCTCATCCGTTAGTTGAGGCGGGGTACCTAGTAGAAATCTCTTGAGATGGATGCTCATCCGTGAGTTGAGGTGGGGTATCTAGTATCAATCTCCCTATCCCATAAACTATGTGCCCATATAGGTCTAGCTAGTGGATCCATTTAAGCTAAAAACAATGGTACTGCCTTAGGCCAGTAGGAATCATTTATCCGGTGAGGGTGACACTGAGATTCCATGAATTGCTCACATGATCTATGTCGGTTAAGGCTTACCCCCACAAAAAATGTTAATGAACTATGGCTTATGAAGAATGCACTACTTAGTGTGGGTGGTAGTATGGGATGGCATCCATGCATGGCACAGTAGGCTTTGAGAGTGGTCATGTTGTGTTCCTTATGATGTAGTGTTAAAAGAAATGAATGTGCTCTTATGATGATGTTAATGAGAATGATGATTTAATGTCTAACGAATGAGGGTGCTCTAAATGAAGCTAATGAAGAATGTTGACCTATATGCTTAAATCAGATGATGCATGCTATACTTGGATTGTATTATGAGTTACTTTCTTCTGATGACTTGTTGAATATGAATGTGCCTTGTCTATGGTGACTTCAAAGGAGTACTTAGTGTGAGTAGTAGTATGGGATGCTACTCATACATTACACAAGTATGACTTAGGGTTGTCCTAGATTTTGGTCCTAATGTGTGGTTATGACTTATGAAATGTTTATGTTCCTTATGTATGAGTATGGTCTAATGATGAAAAGGAAGAATGGCAAGTTCACTTTTGGTGGCCTTAATGTGTACCTAGTGTGGGTGGTGGTGTGGGACGCTATTCATACATTGCACAAAGTATAGCTTGGGATTACTTATGGTGAAGGGTTATGTGATGAAATGGGTTATATATGATTATGTTCTAATATGATGAAATGGGTTATATGGTTGATTATGTTCTAATGTGATGAAATGACTTGTATGTTGGTTATGTTTTCATGCTATGCCTCTTATACTAATGTTCATGAAGGTTTTCTCAAATTGGCATAAAGCATGATTTTCGAAGAAAATGTATGTTTAAGCATGGTTATTGCATGGCTTCCTTACTAGTACTTAATTGTGTTAACCCATATTTATTCATCTTTTTACAAAAGTGTAGGGTTTGGAGATGTGATGTTCTATACTTGGAAGATAGGTTTCTAAGGAGCTAGGAGTTGAAGTTATGGTGAGTTCTCACAGTTCGAGGACAAACCCACTAGTTCCCTTATGTCTTTTATTTTATGTTTAGTGCTTTTGTATGTGCTGTATCCCAAAGTTGTATTCAAAGTATTAGATGGTTTGAGACAAAGTATAAAAAGTCTTCCGTTTGCTTTTATCAAAACTGTCTTCGATTGTAAAGAAAAGTTTTAATTCCACCTTATTTTCCTATGTTCTTAAGTTCAAGAATGCTATGTGGCTTGTATGAGACCTCTTTCGGGTCGAGTACGCCATGTCACGTCTAGGAGGTAGCATTGGGTCGTGACAAATATGGTATCAGAGCACAAGATTTTTGAATTGTTTTAGGATGTCTCAAACTACATCTAGTAGAGTCTTGTTCATAGTGTGAAATGTGCCACATTTATTAATAGCAGTCTAGTTGATGTTAGGAAAGTCTCACTTCTTCATTCTTCAAGTCGCATCATAGAGTTTAACTCTACAATGTCTTTCCATTATTCCTTATCCGATGGTCTCTAAGGTATAACCACTTGAAAGGCTTATGTTACAAGGGTTGAGGGAGAGAAAAGGTTGGTTGTGATGCCAATTGTGGCTATGTGACTTGATAGATTTGGGATGTTAGATTGTGAGGTTGTCCTTATTCTGAATGGGTTGCTTTATGTTTCTATTTAATTGATGATAGATCCCGACTTAGTTATGATGAGTTTTGAGGTATATTGAAAAAGCTGATGAAATGTGGTGTTTTAGAAATATCTAGGTATGTGAAGTGAGTAGACTCTTCTAAAAAGGGTAGAAGTTTAATTCACCTTGGCTTAGAATCACCTTGGGTGATTAGTGTGAAAGTTTAGTGATATTTTGCTTCGACCTTAAAATTGAAAGAAGTGATATTGTAAAGAGTTTGTATAGGTTTACTCCTAAGGGTAAGATAATGTTCCTAGATAGCAAGGTCATTGGGTGATTTGAGGTTCATAAGTTAGGTTACTTGATATTCTCACCATAAGGGGTGTCGTGAGCTTGAGAATTTTAGACCCAGTGTGGTAGACTCATATGAGACCTTGAGTGGTGTTGGTAAGGTTGTTTGTGAGCAAGAGTTTCTTAATGAGGTCCTTCCTGGTTTAAAAGCACTGGTATATTGATGGTTTCTTATAAGTTGTGAATGTCTTGTTAAGGTTCCTATGTTATGTTCATGTTAAACCTTAGTTGGGTTTACTCCTAAGTAGGGGATAGTATGTTGAATTGTAAGACCTATAGTTGGGGGTTCTAATTGGGGTAGGCCAAGCGCCAATGAGAAGTCCCGGTATCCTCATTCTCCTTCTTCCTATTCCTATTCAAGCTTGAGACGAGAAGTGTCATATTGTGTTTCCATGGTCTCCTTATGATATCCAAGTTCTTGGTGAATTCTTATTTAAATGAGAAATTGAGTTTTTATGAATTATGTTCCTCATGTTGATGTGCATTTAGTATGAGTTTTCTATATGCTTTATGAGGTGAATTGTTGAACATGCCTACATGTGCTTTTGAGAGTAATTGCATAATATGCCTAATGATGTTATGATGAACATAATATGAGTTGGAGAAGGTAATTCCTCCAATGAAATGAAAAATGTTGAAGTTTTGTCACAAGTAGTAAAAACAACAAAAAGAAAAAGAAAATCAAGTATGGGGAAAAGTTCTTGGGGTGTGACCGTAATACATGTTGAGATAAATCAATGGATACATGTTTTCAATTGAAAATTTGTATGACAATAGTGACTAGGCTAAGCTTTAGATGGAAATAAATTCCCTCTCGGGAAACTTACCCCGTTTCGAATGTGTTCCTCTCGGACACGCATTTGCCGCATGAAGGCCAACTTACGCCTTACCCAACTCACTTTCTTGGGCTGAGTGTTAGGATATGGGACTAGGGATCACCCTCTTGGGCTGAACTTCATGTTGACCTACTCCTTAGGCCATCAGTCTAATGGTCATGGTTTCGCAACCTTCCTCTCGGGCAAGCCGAAAGTATATGGGTGGTTTTGTATTCGCAACTACAAACCCATTAACTTAAACCACAACCACTAGGTGAAATCACCATTAAAATACATCTGACATATCAGCAAGTAAGACCCAACCACAATATCAACACATATTTGCTAAATCACACCCCAAGAATGGGGGTTTTTAGCCATACATCAAGAAATAACAAAATACACCTAAAATGATACTAAAGTCAAATGGGTATAAGGAATTAAACCTTGATTTAAGCAAAGGAACAACAATGGAGAAGACCTACTTCCGACTTGAGGAAGATGAAATCCCTATTTCTTCAAGTCTCCCAAAAAACCTTCTCCAAACTTGAGAGAAAATATCCCAAAAAGTACTATTCTACTGTGAAAATTATAATAATGATTCCTCCCTTAAAAATTAATAAAGATTTTAATATTTATAGACTTCAAAAATTAGTGCTGGCGGATCGCTCGATGAGGTTAGTCGAAGTCACCGAATGCTTGGCGACTTGCCTTTCTTTTCTCTCATTGCCGTTTTGTGCTTGCCTTCAACATCTTCAGATTTTGGACCATTAGGCAGAGTGGCATTGCTTCACAAAACTGTTTGGTGAAGTGCCGATTGCTTCTTTCATTGCCTTTTTTATCCTCTTCCATCAGGGCTTCACGTACTGGAACAAAGGGTGGAATCTGTCCCTTTGGCAATTCGCCAAGTGTGCTTGGCGCAGCTCAGGCTTCAGTTTCTTCGTTCTTTTCGGCCTTTCTCTTCCTTTTTGCGTGTGAGTGTCCATGCTTGCATTCAAACTTTAAATACCTGAAACATAAGAGTTTTCGTCAAATATTGAGACAAAATAAGCATTTGAGGACACTATTTATATCAAAATAAAGCCCTAAATGAGTCCAATTTGGGGACTCATCAACACCCCCAACATAAACTTTTGCTTGTCCTCAAGCAAACTTCAGTTCATCCATTCAAAAAGGGTGTCTCAAACAGTGCTACACAAGACTCAATCATGAATGCACAAAACAACACTCAATTTACTTATGCAAGGATCAATTGTTTACTCAAAGATTCAAGTTATGACACACCATTACCAAAGATTCCCATTCTCGCAATACTTGCCACTTGTGCAAGTTCAAAATCAAGAAGAAGTATCTAAATGCCCTCACATAAAAAATGATTCCATATTCAAACACAAAGGCTAATCAATTTAAGATCAGGAATCAGATGCAACGCTCACACTAAAAAAAAGGAACACAATGAATATTTTCACCCATAGGTTTGCCCTTATTTTCCCATCGACTTTCAATTCGGCTTACTCAAGATCAAAAAGGTCGTTCTAAGGCTTGTAATGGGGATGATTGCAAAGGTATGGTCATTTAGGACATGACTTTTTCCTCGTGAGATGTGGTATTCTCAAGGCATTCCCTTCTTTTGCTTTATCAATTCTTTTTCTAGTGCTTCTAAATCATCTTTTTATTCACTCTCCATGGATTGCTTGGAAACCTAATTTCTTTTTGCACTTTTATTCCATAACTTTTTTTTTATATATATATGGAGGGTTTCCATTTTTCCGCAACACCATGGGTTAATTGAGACTTTTCTTGCACTTCTTGACTTTTCCTTTTACTTTTCACCACACCCCTTCCTTAGGCTTTTCGCCTATGTTGGCTATTCACTAAATCACAATTCAAGAGGATTATAGGTAGTGGATCAAGTAAGGTCTAGGGTTCATCAAGGTTCTTCCAACGAAATGTAAGGCTCAAAGTGTGTTCAAGAAAGTTTCACACGCTCACGGGTAGGCCACAAAAGAGGTATATGTCAAATTGGCTCACACTCTTCAAAAGTTGCCTAAGATCATCTCAAGAGCACACCTTACTAAATCAATCAGACTAACGGGGAAAATTTTAGGCGTATTCATGCAAGGTTCAAAGTAAGCTCATCACATAAGGCATCGACACTTAAGTCAAATAAGACTACACACTTTCGCTAGTGTGCAACGGTCATTACAAGAGAATCAATTCGATAAATGGCTACTCACAACGAGATGTAAAGAGTTCACATATTGTCTATGCAACTTCATTTGGTCTCGTCGTAGCCACACATTCTTGTTTGTTCGATTGAGAGCACTATTCAAGTCAATGGTATTGATCGAAACCGAGACTTGAATTTGTACAAGAACATTCACTTTCAACATAAGGGGTGGTGAAAATTTTCAAACATGAAATTTTTTCGGAAGGGTCAAAATTATTTTGCAATTAAACCCAAAAACAGCCATAAGCTAAAACATTTGCACAAGGAGTATAAAACAATTTCAAGCAAAACAACCCAAATATGTACGCAAGATAACATTCATAATAACACACAAAGGTGAGCCTCACCCCACCACAGATAAAAACATTTGTCCTCAAATGCAAATGAAAGTATCCAAAAGTACAAATAGAGAAAAACAGAAAGGGAGGTAAAGAGGGATCCTCTCTACGTAGTCACTCCATCTGTCGGGGCCTCAATGCCCGGTGTAGTGCTTTGAATATGGGCATCACTGCCTGGAGTAACCTCTACTGGTAATGCTAGAATAGGCGCTTTAGTTAAGAGAGTCTTGAGTTTTTGAAAGCTCTGATCACACTTTTCAGTCCGTTCGAAGGGTACCTTTTTTTTGGTAAAATTTGTCAAGTGAGTGGCAATAGAAGCAAAGTTCTTCACAAATCGATGATAGTAGCTAGCGAGCCTTACAAAACTCCTAACTTCTGTCACAGAGTTACGCCGAACCCAATTTTAACCGCTTCAATATTTTGAAGATCTACCATTACACCTTTTTTTAAAACTACATGCCCCAAAAATGCAACCGAATTTAACAAAAAATCGCACTTAGAAAATTTAGCATACAACCTTTGTTTCCCAAGAACATTCAAAATAATACGAAAATGGTCGGCATGCTCTTCTTCACTTTTTGAATAAACTAAGATTTCATCAATAAAGACTATAACAAACGAATCAAGAAATAACTTAAACACCGCGTTCATCAAACTCATAAAAGCTACAGGAGCATTAGTTAACCGGAATGACATAACTAGAAACTCATTGTGCCCATAACGGGTTCTAAACATTGTCTTGGGCACATCCTGAAGCCTAATTTTCAACTAGTGGTAACCCGACCTTAGATCAATCTTAGAGAACACTAATGCACCTTGCAATTGGTAAAAGATATCATCTATTCGAGGCATAGGATACTTATTACGAATGGTGACCCTATTCAATAGTTGATAATCTATATACATCCTCATACTACCATCATTTTTCTTAACAAACAGAACTGGAGCACTCTACGGGGAAGCACTAGGATGGATGAATCTTTTATCAAGAGTTCTTGGATTTGAGCCTTAAGCTCTATCAATTCTACCAGAGTCATGCGATATGGAGGGATGGAAATGGGACTAGGACTAGGTTCTAAATCAATACAGAAATCTATATCCCTATCCGGAGGCATACCAAGCAAGCCATTAGGAAACACTTCTCTAAATTCTGACACCACATGAATAGACTCAACAGATAGAGACTCAACCGCCATATCTCGAATATGAGACAAATAAGCCAAACAACCCTGCCCTACCATTTTTCTAGCTCAAATGAAGGTTATGATCTTAGGTTGCCTAGGCTTGTACACCTCTTGCCACACTAATTTTTCCCTTCCCGGAATTTCTATAGTCACAGACATAGTGTTACAATTAAGCACAACATAATACGGGGACAACCAAGTAGTGTCTAAGAATATGTTAAAGACAATCATATCAAAAATTACCAAATCAGCCAAAGTGTGATAACCCATAAACAAAATAGGACAAGCACGATAGACATGGGTGAATATGACAGACTATCCAACTAGAATAGAAACATGGATGGGGGCATCAAGTATATAACAGCTCATATCAAATTCTAAGGAAAATCTCACGGATACATAAGAATAATAAGAACCCGGATCAAATAACACATTATCCATTCGGTCACAGACAAGAATATTACTTGTGATAACTGTGTCAGACGCTTCTGCCTCATTCTTGCCCAAAAAGGCGTAACACTAAGCCGTATCATCATGATGAGTGACTTCCCTGCCTGGCTGCATCTTACCCTGCCTGCGTTACCATTTCCTCTACCTTCGCGGTCTAGCTAATTTTCTCCTCGCCCTCGTTGTGGTCAACCTCGACCATTATTACCATTTCCCGCGGGTACCACTGCTCTAGACAACTATTGCGCGGAATATATCACGCGGGGGTGGGGACAATCTCTCCTCATATGCCTAGGTTCTCCATAATTATCGCAAGTATGATCAAAAGATGGCCTGCTGCCCGTCGAAGGCGCGACACCCTGGCTATCCTGAATCAAATTATGTGGTGGAGTTCATGAGTAATTACCTGTAGAGGCGGGCATGGCAGACTGAATTGGACTGGCTGCAAGTGTTGGCCTCACTGCCCATTTGGAGTAAAAACTTTGAAAGTTACTCGCGTTTTTTTCCCCTTTTGCCAATGCCTTAGCCTGACCGTCTCACCTCACCCCTCCACTTTCTTAACAAAGTCGATTACCTCATTAAAGCTTCTCCTTCAGAGGTCATATGAAAAAACAATACCTGCAATTCTGAATTTAGCCTCTTAAAAAATAGGCGGATCCTCTCTTCCTCAGTAGTCACCAATTGCGCAGCACATCTAGACAAAGTATGAAACATGGCCTCATAAGCAGCCACAGACATACCACCTTGCCCCAAAGCCATAAACTTATCCTTCTTGTGATCCCTCAAAGTCCTAGGCATACACTTCTCTAAAGATAGGGCATGAAACTGAGTCCAAGAAAGTGGAGGTAAAACTGAAGATCTGTATTCCACATAAGCTCTCCACTACTCCTTAGCCTAACCTTGAAGTTAAAAGGTCACAAATTCAACCCTATGTTGATGGACAATTCCCAACTTATGAAGACTCTGATAACAATCTAGGATGAACTCATATACATCCTAACTCTCGAAACCATGAAACACATGAGGTTTCAACTTCAAAAACTTAGTCAACATTTCATGATCATTACCAGTCATAATAGGACCCAACAAAGGATAGAAGAAAGAATCAGTACCCCTGCCTCGACCGCGACCTCTTGCTTTAGATTCCTCAGCTGGAGCATTAACGGGAGCTACGGGTCTGACGCCATTGAATCTAAGTGCTAACCAACTGTGGACAGAAGAGTGAAGGAAGTTAGATACCAATTTGAATCGACAGATACCAATTGGAATCAAGTTATAGTATGAAAGGAGACAAGAGAAAATTGAGACATTTCCTAAAGTCCTATAGCCTCTCGAAGAAAAGTATAAACATCTTCGTACCATTCCGCAAGACTACTAGACTCATTTTGGTATATCTAGATCATTGCACCTAGACTCTGATACCAACTTTGTCACGACCCAGACTATCGTGATTGGCACCGACACTAACCCTTCGGTGGGAGACAATTACTACTAACTAACTAATGTGAAATCCAAACGTTTAAACATACAGAAGAAGGTTTAAATTATTAAATATTGTAGTTCACATAAACTTCAAAAAGATCTAAAAATGAACAAATGTAGGAAAAATACGCCTTGAACCTGAAAGTCAATGTACCAAAACATCTAACAATGAACCAAAAGTCTAAAGAAAAAATTGGTACAACTCAGCTAAACATAGAACTAACTAAAAATCTAGTCTAAGTCTGAAATTGGGACATAAACGAAAGGAGAACTCATAGCACCCACGAATAACTGGCTCACCCTTGAATTCAAAATGCTCATTGATTTTCTAAGCGTGGTCTGTCAATTGCCGCCTGAAGATATCGTGTACTTAACAAAGAAAGAGCAAGTGTAGTATCAGTACACAACCACAGTGTACTGGTAGGATCACGAGGTATCTCACTAAGTGCAACATACGTAAATCAATACAACATAATAATAACATGCATACACCGAACATATACAATATCATCAACATTTATGAATATGAAATACAATTTCACATTTCTCAAGATACACAGTTAAGACAAGTCATTGGTCCTCTCATGGAACCCAACCCAAAATAGTTAGCATACCGGAACGTGGTACCTGATCCAATGTTTATGCCAGAATGTGGAAACCGATCACATTTTTATGCCGTAACGTGGCAACTGATCCAAGTTAGTGTGTCTGAATGCAACACCCGATTCATTCAACAAGCCACAATCACAATCACAATGTACACTCTCATAATCATACAAGTATGTCATGGTTTGATGGTATTCATCATTCATCTATCCTCATTTACAATTAATATGATCAATAATGCAACATTCGCATACATACATTTATCATAATGAAGCAGGAACATACATACATCACAAAATTATAGAATCACAACCATCAACAACTTGAAACAACCTTGAATCCCCTAACAATTATGATTCTTCCCTTTCCGGATTCGTTTCGATTGTTCTTGGTCTACAAATGATCAATTTAACATGGGAATCAATAAATGATAACTAATTATCCGAATTACTAACAATTCTATCAATCCTACACCATACCCATGATCCTCATACCCAGATTAGGGCTTCCTCCACTATAAATTCCATATCAAAACCCTTCCCCATCAATAATTACCCTTTAGATTAGGTTCTACAGATTCAAAAAAGGATTCAGAGAGTTAAAATATTACCTTTTGCCTCATGAATGGTGAAAAACTATCAAGAAAAGTCTTGGGTTCGCTTCTTAGTTCTCAAGTTCAAAAATTGAAGAATAAAACGATTTTAGAGTTTATTTTCGACTTAAGTGGCGACTGTCCTGCCAGAGCGGTACTCACTCCACTAGAGCAGCGCTGCCCTGGCGGGAGAAATCCTGCCTCATCAGCTTGCACGGAACCAGTGAGTCGAATTAAGAATTCCAAACTCTCATTTCACAACACACCTTCCATCAATGATACTCAGAAAGTACCCGTTCACGCTAAGATCAATTTCGAGAGTTCTACTAGCCCAAATTCAATTATGTAAAGTCGTACGAATTCCTTAACGTCTTATTTATCTACTCATGTGATCAAATTCATACTTAGATCACCTAATTGCTACCAGATTTTCCTAGACCTCACAAACTCCGATTTTATCCAAATCTTGAGTAAGTTGAGAAAATCCAAATATTACAAAAAAGTTTTTCAGCTCAAAAAATTTTCCCGCTGGATTTTCTGTAATGACGGGAACAAGTCGTTACAGGATATTATTTAATTTTAAAATATCCGTGCATTAAAAAACTCATATGTCACCTAATTATCAATTGATTAGTATTTCTATATTAAATTTATTGACACCGATTCAAATAAAAATATTTTATTATTAATAATATTTAATTAATTAGGCAATTTATAATATTTTAATTTAGTGTGCAGGCCAAATGCCAAACATTCTCATGATAATAAAAATTGATAGATGAAATTTATTCAAAATATATGATTGACATTACCCAATCTATTTTATGCAAAAATTACAAAGAACTAGGAATTATTAATTAGATCTGAATTTGGGATAATAAAATCTTGAAACATTAATATTTTGGCTCTTTATTGATAAATAAAAGTTCCATGAAAGGAGCATGCACTTATTTTTCAAGGAATAAGTTTTGGATTCTTACAAGTCTCTTTGGAAGAATAATGATACACCACAAACCTTTAAAAACCACAAAAATGCAAATTAAGTGAGTATTAGTTAGGAAGATTAAGGTACAATGAATAAAATTTTGGATCCAATGAAATAGGGACATACATCTCATGTTACAAGGCATTATAGACATCATTCAGAAAAGGAAGGGCAGATGACCAAATATGATGGATGGAATTATGAAGGAATTGCCCCAAGATGTGGCGATATATATATTTCTAATGCTTCCAGTGAAGTCTTTATTGCGATTCAAATGCACATGTACAATGTTTTGCAATATCATAAAGTCATCCACTTTCATTCATCTTCATCTCAATTGTTCAAAGGATGAATTGATGCTCTTCAAGCATTCCATTAAACAAGAAGACGAACACGACCCTTATAAAAATATATTGTCTTTCCTATCAAGTGAAAATGCTTTAGATTTTAAGCCTGTTTCTCCAAATTTTGAGGTTCCATTTGTGACCACCACAAGTGCTTGTGTTTTTCTTCAACTCATTGGTCCTTGCAATGGTTTGATTGCTATAACAGATTCCTTCGCCACTATCTTGTTTAATCCAACAACTAGAAATTACCGATCAATACCGGGTTGCCCTTTTGGTATTCCAAAACGTTTCAGACGTTCCATTAGTGGTATTGGGTTTGGCTTTGATTCCATTCAAAATAATTACAAATTTGTTAGGATATCAGAAGTTTACAAGGATTATATGGATAAAGATATGAAAGTTGATATTTTTGACTTGTCCACTGAATGTTGGAGAGAACTCAATGGTCAACAAGTGCCTTTGGTGTTCTGGATGTCATGTTCAGAAATACTTTACAACAATGCCTTTCATTGGTTTGCCTCTACAGACGATACAATTATTCTTTGTTTTGAAATGAGCACTGAAAATTTTTATAATATGGAATTGCCGAAATCATGTCATTGGTTTGATGGCAAGACTGATGGCCTTATCATTTTAGATAACTCTCTTGCCTATATTCGTTACCCTGATCCATTGTCAAATCGTCCAGCTAAAGTATTGATAGATATATGGATAATGAAAGAGTACAATAAAAGAGAATCTTGGATAAAGAGATGCTCAATTGGACCTATAACTATTGATACCCCATTAACAGTATGGAAGGATGATTTATTGCTTCTTCAAACCAAAAGTGGAGATTTGATTGCCTATGATCTTAACTCTCATGAAATCAGGGATCTTAATTTACATGGTTATCCCACAAGTTTGAAGGCTGTAACTTACAAGGAAAGCTTAACCCCAATTTCAAGAAAAGGAGACAGTATTGTAGTTCAACAATTTTAGAATTTGTATTACTCATCAACTCAAACTTGATGAATTAGTTAACTATATTTTGAAAGATTGAAAGTAATATATTACTTATTTATTTTGGATTTTGCACTTTTTTTGGAAATAATTATTAATATGAGTATTTTATCATAATATTCATATTAATTGACTTTTAATATTAGGAATTGCAAAAATAACTTGAGGCACACATAAAATATTAACGGTAAAATATGAAAAAAAACCAAAAAGTTTCATTTCTTTATATATTAAAAGTAACAAGTACAAATAAAAATCTATTTTCAAAATAATAAAAAAGTAAAATGAACAAAGGGAGTATCTAATTTCAAATGGTAGGTTCGTTACTACTATCACCACATTACATAATTAATGTATAATGTGTAAATATATCTTTTTAGAAAGACTGTAAACGTGTATACTAGTTTGGATCAGTTTTTCCCTATATAGTTTTCTTCTTTTCTTTATCAGGACAACATAATCTCTCTAATGATATCAAAGAGTAACTGAGTATTGTTTTCATTGAAACACTGCTTCTTCTTTTTTTATACGATCAGAGTGTATATATATATATATTCCTTGATGTTATCAAGTAGTAAATGTGAATTAGTAGTTAAAAACAGGGGGTATGAACGTATAGGGATAGCTGCTTATAAATAGTTTCTCTTTTTGGGGTACAAGTCTTCTTTTCCCTATAGAAAATATAGAAATTTTGGACTTTATTCTCTCCTCAAACAATTAGGGTTTAGTTTGTGGTATAGAAGGTTGTTCTAACATATTGACATAACCACCATTGTCGAATAAACTCCAATAGTGAATCATCCTACTCTTCCGCTTCTGCTACAAGAAGAATACGTAAGTTCTCTTATGAATTACATATGTTATCTAATTAGATTTAGATTAATGATGATATGTGAACTTACATAGCTAATCAAAGCCATAGGTTATGTTTAGTTATCTGTGATTAGTGCCGGCAAAATGAGCCCATATTCTGGTAATTCATCTAATTTTTCCATATTTAATGGATTGGGTGAGTGACTTTTTACATCGGTAAAATATGGGTTGATACCCATATTCAACCCATAAAAATATGGGTATAATATGGATTAACTAAATAAGTTAAGCTTCTAACTTTTATTCAGTCAAAATTCATGATATTACCAAATATATCGTAACTTCTCTTCCTTTTTATGTCCTTCTATAAAACTAATTATTTTTCTCAATAATTGAAAATGTGAAGTCTTTGGCCCTCCAAAAATATCTATTTTAAATGTACATTTCTTTTGTTAATTCTAATTATATTTTTAATATTTATATTGGATAATAAATAATAGTATAAAATAAGCAAATCATGTACTAGTATTGGTATTACTTAAAGTGCATTAATCATGTTTTAAGGTTTGTTTGCTATGAAGGAAAACATTTTCACCCCTACCCTCGATCCCTCCCCACCCACCCCTTACCAACCCCCACCCCCAAAAAAAAATTTAAGTGTATTTTTAAAAAATATTTTGAACTTCAAAATTTCATTTTTTCACCCCTACTCTCGACCCCCCGCCCTATCTCCCCAAAAAATTAAATTTAAGTTTGTTTTTTTAAAATATTTTCAACTTCAAAATTTCATTTGTTCATCCCTACCATCAACCCACCCCCCCAACCAGCCCCCACCCCTCCAAAATAAATTTAAGTTTGGTATTAAAACATATTTTCAACTTCAAATTTTTATTTTTTCACCCCTACGCTCGACCCCTCCCCTGCCAGCCCCCTTATCCCCCTCCCCTTCCTAATCCCGAAAAAAAATTAAATTGTTTTTAAAATATATTTTCAATTTCAAAAATTATTTTCTACTCTAGGAAAAATAAAATTTATTTCTCAAAAATAATTTTCATTCATAAACCAAACACTACAAATCTTTTTCTAAAAATATTTTCTACTTACCAACCAAACATGAGAAAATAAGTAAAAAATCTACTTGTTTTTCAGGAAAACATTTTCTAGGTAAACATAAATCTATTTATATTGAAAAGTTATAGGATTCTTTTTTACTTTTATAATATAATAGAACTAAATGAATCATTTCAACATATTTCATCTAGAAAAAGAATAAAATATTTTCTCTATGTTAAATTCTTAAGTAGAGTACTATGTACTGATGAAAATATGGGTAAAATATGGATAAACTAGTATTTTACCCAACCCATTTGTTACTCAATCCATTTTTACCCATATCAAATATGGGCGGGTTGAATTGTTACCCATTTTATGTTGATCCATTTTCAACCCGCCCAAATTTGACCCAACCCGCCCATTTGCCACCATTATCCGTGATAGTAAAAATGTTTGTATCTTTTTAATATGATGCAAATGAGAATGTTAAATTAGTAACTCATTTTAGTTGAATTTTAAATTCTTTTCAGAAATAAGAAAAAACTAGAGGGTGATATGAGTAACAAAAAATACATAGGCCAATTGACTTCACTTTTGATTATTGACTATAAATTCAATAATGAAAATTAAATAATGAAAATCAAGGAGTAACAAAAACTATAGGTCACAGGAATGAATCGTTAATGGAAATCATAGCTATATAGCACACGGATCTAGAAAATGACCAACACTAAGCACCTAACAATAACCTAACTGGACCTCATAAGTCCAGAAGGTACACTTGTGCGCAGTTGAATTTAAATAACCCAAACGGAGCCCTATAAGCTTGATAAGTATACAAAAGAGCCAAGGAACTATTAGCTTAGCCTAAGAGAGATATTCTAGAACTGCATGAATCCTCCACGAACTCAAACAATGGTAAAGGAAACATGAATAATCCAATAGAATCACCAAGTCAGGGGTCGAACCCGACATATAAAAGGGACACACACACTTCAACCGTGGCTAATAGGGATACACAAGGGCATTGTACCCAATATTATAAGCATCCACACAAACCTCGAACCATGACTATTAATTAAGATTTAATGACTTGATTCGGCCGTTATATAAAAGATAACAGAGAAAATTTTTGGGCCGGAAAACTTTTTCGTAGTAACTTGTAATTTCCCAACCTATTCTAGATTTGGATGAAATCGGTGTCTGTAAAGTCTAGGGAAATTTTGTAACAAACAGGGGATTCAAGTATGATTTTGATCATATGAGTAGATAGCTATGATGTTAAGGAACCCATATGACTTTATGAAATTGAATTCGGGCGAGTAGAACTCCCGAAATTGATCTTAGCATGAACAAATAGTTTTTGATTGTCATGGGTTGAAGGTGTGTTATGAAATGGGAGTTTGGAACTCTTAATGAAACTCACTGGTTCTGTGCAAGCCGCTGTGGAGGAATTATTCCAGCCATGGCGGGGCCGCTGTAGTGGGATTAGGCCCGCCATGGAGGGACTATCGCGAGTTAAGTCGATAATAAACCCCAAAATTGTTTTATTCTTCACTTTTCGACTTTAAGAGCTAAGGAACGACCCATGTATTTTCTTGATAGTTTTCCACCATTCTTGAGGCTAAATGTAAGGTTTTCACTCCCCAAATCCATTATTCTATCCGTAGAATTTAAATTCATGGGTAATAATGTTAGGAAGTGTTTTAGAACTGTTTGGACGGTGGAAAAAGACCTAATTTGGGTATTGGGATAATGGGTTTGATATAGGATTGATAGTGTTGATTTTAATTCGGGTATTTAGACATTGTTTATTGATTCCCGTGCTATATTGATTGTTCATAGACCAAGAACAAGCCAAAAGAACCCGAAAAGGGAAGAATCAAGTTTCTTAGGGAATTCAAGCCCTATTCGAGGTAGGTGATGATTGTGATTTCATGTTGGTGTGATGTATATTTGTAATTACTTAATTATGATGCATGTATGTATGCGTATGTCGCATTACTGATCACACTAATTGTAAGTGAGGATGATTGAATAATTGTATGCCATGAATCCTAACTTGATTGTATGATGATGAGAATGTACATTGTGATTATGATTCTGGCTTGTTGAATGGATCGGGTGTTACGTTTTAACACACTAATTGTATCGGTTTCCACGTACCAACATAAACATTGGAACGGGTGTCACGATCAGACACACTAACTTGGAACGGGTACCATGTATCCGTACACTAATAGTTTGGGTGTGGGTTCCATGAGAGGACCATTGACTTGACATAACCGTATATCTTGAGAAATGTCAAATTGTATGTTTTTCGTCAGTGAGAACTGATAGTGTATATGTTTGGTGTATTAATGTTTATTATTGTTGTAATGACTTATATATGTTTCATCTATTGGGATAGGCGCGTCATCTTACGAGTGCACTGTGGTTGTGTACTAATACTGCACTTGGTCATTCTTTGTTGAGTACAGGGCATCTTCAGGGAGCTATTGACAGAGCTCGCTTAGAAGATTAGTGATGAATCAAATTCAAGGGTGAGACAGTTCTTTCGGGCTGCCATGAGTTTTGATTTTGTTTATGTCCACATTTTTGGAATTAGACTAGTACTTTAGATTTTCTTATGTTTAATTGAGTTGTACCCATTTCCTTAGACTTATGATCCTTGTTAGCGTTTTGGTACATTGACTTTCATGTTTCAGGCATTATTTATGCATTTGGTTGTTAGACTTCTGTTGGAGTTTATGGGAACTCCCTATTTTTCCTTTAGCATTTAAACCTGCTTCTATATCTTTAAATGCCTTAGTTCTGATTAGGTTGTGCAGTTCTTGGTTAGCTTATTAGTCGTAATGGTTCTCCCACTAGAGGGTTAGTGTGGGTGCCAATCATGTGGTCTGGGTCGTGACAAAGTTTGTATCGGAGCCTAGGTTCATTGATCTCGATGTACCAAAATGAGTTTTGTAGAGTCTTGCAGAACGGTACAGAGACACGTCTATACTTTTCTTCTAGAGGCTATAGGAATTTAGGAAATCTCTTTATTTTATTTTGTCTCCTTTCATGCTATAACTTGATTTCAATTGGTATCTAGCGATCCGAATTGGTATCTAACCTCCTTCACTCTTCTGTCCGCAGATGATTAACACTACGTTAAGCGGCGTCAGACCCATAGCTCCCGTCAATGTGCCAGCTGAGAAATTCGTAGAAAGTGGTCACGGTTGAGGAAGGGGTACATGAAGAGCTATAGGTATAGGCCAAGGAAGGGTGGCACCTACTAGGGATAGAGTACCAGCTTAGAACTCTCCCAGAAATGAGCCCCGTCTTGCACAATATGAAGAGGTAGAGAAGAATGTAGAGGTTGAAAATAAGGAGAATGGTTGACAAGAGGAAGAGGTGTAGGCTGAGACTACAAGTATTCCTCCCTTAGACCCAGTGTTAGCTCAACATATTATGTCATTCCTGAAAGGATTGGTTTTGTCCTTGAGTTTTCGGTACTATTGATACGTTTCACTTATGATTTGTGAATGTCTAGGGAATTTTTTTGTTAGTTTTATGTGTTTTTTGTTGTAATTTCAGGAAATAAACTTAGGCATGAAAAGATGACGATGTAGTTGAGGCAAGTGCTGAAAAGAGACACCTACAGAGGCACCTACGGGTAATATGATGCGTGACGCCCTATAGATAAGGGTTATGGGACTACCAGGTATATCAACATTGAAGCTTATGGAAATTTGACCAAGTGTGGAACCACGGTGGGGACTGACGGACCATCGAATGACTTATGGTCAGTCCTGCAGCTCCGTAGAGGTTATCAAAGGAGTGGTTCCAATACTTGAGTTGAAATAATCTAGGTGTGGAGCAACGAAGGTGACTGACGGTTCGTCATCTCATTGACAGACCGTGCTGCTGGTTCGTGGAAGCTGACTGAGAGAGGTGGATTTGTGAAGATTTCAAATCGACTAAGCATAGCCATGTAGGAGACCTACGGACCGTCATTCAACTTAAGGATCATAGGTCAGCCTTGTGGAATGGAGACGTGTCTTGCAGTTTTATTTTCTTATTTTGTTTCCCTTTTATTTTAGTAGTTGTTTTCTATAAATAGGGGATGTAAATCTCATTTTTAGGATTTAGATTTCATTACTTTTATTCTAGTTCTTGACTTGGGATATTAACTTGCAACTTGAGCAATTCTTAATTCCCTGAGTTCGGTTCCGAAAATTTTTGTGTTGCAATTCAAGTTGACTTTCTGGGTATATTATTCTTCTTACGTAAGTTCATAATTCTTGCATCCAAAATAATGAATTGTGTTCATATGATTATGGGTAACTAAACTCCATAACTAGGGTTGTGGGAACCATGAACGATTAACAAAATATAAATAGTAAATAAGCAATTCTTGAATAGTGTTATGCATTTATTGATAATGGTTTCATTTAAAAGTCTTTTTAATGGTGTGCAGCGTTAGAACTCTCCTTATTGCTACTTGCCGGACCAAGGAGGTAACCAACAAGAAAAGAATTATTAACATAGATTTAGTGTAATACTATCTAATAGTCTAGTGTCGATTGGTGCGAAGTCATAACTAAGCCAAACATCGATGTGAAGTCTAATATGAGGTAACGGTAAGGGTTAGTAAATTATATACACCTAGCCAAACCAAGGTGCAGGGTGAAATTCTCTAAATGCCGGACCAAGGATTTAGAGATACCTAACTTATCACTTTGCATGTTGTACACTAGGAAATGATTGCTATTACTAGGATTATTGTGTTATCAGCTCGTGGGGAACACACGTACCTTAGTTAATTCTCTCATCTTGATAACAACCAAAATTGACTATTGTTTACTGGATTACTTCTTTCTGGAAGTAATTTGACTAAAAAAATATAATTGTTGGTTAACGTGAAGTCTAAGCCATTTTCCTCATGGGATCAACCCAACCTACAATTTGGGTTCTTTACTTGATAACGATAGCTTATACCTCTTTAGGGAGGTGTAATTTGAGCGTATCAAATTTTGGTGCCGCTGCCAGGGAGTTGGGTAATTGCATTGTGAGTGATAGGGTGAAGTTTGAGTAACCCAACTTATAATCCTCTCTTGGGGTTTTCTTGCCTATGTTCTTTTCCCCCAAGAGACTATTTAATTTCTGTTGAACCGGCATGTGTTAGGATTTGTATGTGTAAAGGCTAATAAAAAAACAATGAAGCATGATGGTTTATGAAAAATGATACTTGTCCAAATTTTGTGATACGTGCTAGAATTTGTAGGCTAGATAAGTTGACTATGTCGGCTATGAGTATGACATGATAATAGACCAACTAAATGGCATGACTTAAGCTAAAACTTGAATTATAATCCGATAATTTGATGATGAAACTATCTGCCAAGAGTTTATGAGAATAGTTGATTGTTCATATAGTTTTGTGCCAATCTAAAAGTTGCTTGGTTAGTCCTGCTAAGACATTTTACCCTAGAGGCTAGGAAGTGATCATAGGCCCTTGTTCTAATAAGTCCACAAATTGCGTAAAAAAAGAATCTAACCAAATGAAATAAATGATCCCTTTTATCCTAATGCTTTTAGCCTAAATTAGACTGTTTCTTTGTAAACCCCTAACTCACCTTCCCATAATCTACTATGTGGCCCCAACACCTCCTTGGACATGTGCACCTCGACTTAGGCTAGAAGCCTAGGTTGAAGGTGGCTAATGTAAAGAGTAACCTCAATCTTGGCCCTGATCCGACATCGGATATTGTGCACCTCAACTAATGGAAAATCCATTAGTCAAGGGTGGCTATGAAAGAGGAAACCAAAAGAAAAATGGGTATGAAAAGAGTTTGATGTTGAAAAAGGGAAAAAGAAAAGAGAAGAAAGGATATGACTTGTTGAAAGCTAAAGAAAAGAATAAACCGCAAGAAAAAAGAACGAAAGTGAAATATAAAGAGCTAAAAAGTCTAAAGTCACATCTATAGTCCAAGAATAGCAAGGGAAATAAGGTAAAATGGTAGGATGTCAAAAATAGGGGAAAATGAGGTTGAAAGCCTAGTTTTATGTCAATGAGGGGAGAAAGTCACTAAGAAGTACCCAAATGTACCACACCTGACCCTGAGCCTACGTTACAAGCCAAAAAAGTATTATAGTGATCCTAGAATCTAGTTTGGAGAGTCAAAGCTGTGAAAATAAGGGCTAGCTTATGGTATTGAGCACTAACTTTACTTGAAGTTCCTTCTGAGTGTGAGTGTTGAATGAACCCTTGTACTAAAATTCATATTCATTGTGTGAAAAGAGGGATTTCGTTCTAAGTAAGCGCACTAGTTACATTGTCGAAAAATTGGTACCTTGGTGATAGTAAAATAATGTATGTGGTGTGTTGCTTGGTCGATCTTTGTCATGTTTTGATCCGCACAAGTTAGCTTGTTGAGTCTAAGAGAACAAAGTCACACTCAAAGTAACAGTCAGGATAAAGAGCCATATGATTGCTTAGGCTGAAATTGTTTGATTATGTAAAAGTGTCGTTTAGAGTCATAAAGTGTAGCTTGAGGACAAACAACGATTTTAAGTTGAGGCTGTTGATTTACCGTGAATTTCCATACTATTGATACGTTTCACTTAGGAATAGTGAATGTCTAGGGCAGTTTTGTGCTAGTTTTACGTGTTTTTTTATGTAAATTCAGGAAATAAACTCAGGCATGAAAATATAAAGATGTAGTTGAGGCAAGTGCTGAAAAGAGCCACCTATGGAGGCACCTACGGACTGTAAGATGAGTGATGCCATGTAGAAAAGGGTCGTGGGACTACCAGGCATGGCAAGATTGAAGCTTATGAAAATCAGACCAAGTGTAGAACCACGGTGGGGACTGACGGACCGTGGAATGACCTACAGTCTGTCCTGCAGCTCCGTAGAAGTTATCAGATGAGTGGTTCCAGTATTTGAGTTGAAATAATCTAAGTGTAGAGCAACAGAGGTGACCGACGGTCTGTCGTCTTCCTGACGGACTGCGCTGCAGGTTCGTGGAAGCTGACTTAGAGAGGTGGATTTGTGAAGATTTCAAATTGGCTAAGTCTGGAGCCATGGAGGAGACCTACGGACTGTCATTCGACTTAAGGATCGTAGGTCAGCCTTATGGAATGGAGACGCGTCCTGCAGTTTTATTTCCTTATTTTGTTTCCCTTTTATTTGAGGAGTTGTTTTCTATAAGTAGGGGATGTACACCTCATTTTTAGGGGTTGGATATTATTAATTTTATTCTAGTACTTGACTTGGGATATTAACTTGCAACTTTAGCAATTCTTGATTTTGTAAGTTTGGCTTTGAATATTTTGGTGTTGCAATTCAAGTTGAATTTCTGGTTTTATTATTCTTCTTACGTAAGTTCATAATTCTTTCATCTAAAACAATGAATTGTGTTCATATGATTACGGGTAACTAAACTCCACAACTAGGGTTGTGGGAACCCTAAGCGACTAACAAAGTATGAATAGTAAATAAGCAATTCTTGAATAGTGTTTTGTATGCATTGATAATTATTTCATTTAAAAGTTTTTTTAATGGTACGCAACATTAGAACTCGCCTTGTTGCTATTTGCCGGACCAAGAAGGTAACCAACAAGAAAAGAATAATCAACATAGATTTAGTGTGGTACTATCTAATAGTCTAGTGCCGATTGGTGCGAAGTAATAACTAAACCAAACATCGATGTGATGTGTAATATTAGGTAAATGTAAAGGTTAGTAAATTATACACACGTAGCCGGACCAAGGTGCGGGGTAAAATTCTCTACATGCTGGACCAAGGATTTAGAGATACCTAACCTATCACTTTGCATGTAGTACACTAGGAAAGGATTGCTATTACTAGGATTACTGTGTTATGAGCTTGTGGAAATATGTATACCTTGGTTAATTTTCTCATCTTGATAACAACCAAAATTGACTTTTGTTTACTGGGTACTTACTGAATTCTTACAATTTGTTTCACAAATCCCCTCCTTATAATTACTTGTTTCTGGAAGTAATTTGACTGAACAAATATAATTGTTGGTTAAAGTGAAGTCTAAATCATTTTCCTCGTGGGATCGACCCCAATCTACAAGTTGGTTGGATTCTTTACTTGATAATGATCGCTTATACTTTTTTAGGGAGGTGTAATTTAAGTGTATCATCCCCCTGTTGCTTTCACTGTCTCCAAGGTGGGTGGAACTATAGGTAATGATACTTTCTTCCATCATTTATTGGGTCCTGTTATGATTGATAATGAGCATGAGATTTTGACTAAGTTCTTGATGTTGAAACCGCCTATGTGCCATGGTTTCGAGAGTGAGGACACCTATGTGTTCATCCTAGATTGCTACGAGAGGCTTCATAAGTTGGGAATTATCCATTAGCATGGCGTGGAGTTTGTGACCTTCCAACTTCAAGGTGAGGCTAAGTAGTGGTGGAGAACTTATGTGGAATGCAAATCTTCAGTTTTACCCCCACTTACTTGGACCCAATTTCATGCTCTGTTCTTGGAGAAGTATGTGCCCCGGACCTTGTGAGATCGTAAAAACGATGAGTTCATGGCTTTGGAGCAAGGTGGTATGATTGTGGTTGCTTATGAGGCTAAGTTCCATGCTTTGTCAAGATATGCTACGCAATTGGTGACTATTGCAGAAGAGAGGATCTGCCTATTTGTTAAGTGACTAAATTCTGAATTGTAGGTATTGTCTGTTCATATGACCTCTGTAGGAAAAAGTTTCAATGAGGTAACAGATTTTTGTGAAGAAAGTGGAGGGGGTGAGGCAAGACGGGCAGGCTAAGGCATTGGCTAAGAAAGCCAAGAATTCAGGCAATTTTCAGGGTTCTTATTCTAGTAGTTGAGGAAGGCGACACTTGCAGCTTGGCCAATTCAATCCGCCATGCCTGCTTTTACAGGTAATTACTCAGGAACTCCACCTCAAAATTTGATTTAGGAAAGCCAGGGTGTCGCACCTTCAGCGAGCATCAGACTATCTTTTGATCGCACTTGTTATAACTGCCGAGAACGTGGGCATATGAGGAAAGATTATCCCACCTACGAATGATGGATTCAGTACAGCAGCAGACTAGAGCAGTGGTACCTGTGGGAAATGGTAATAATGGTTGAGGGCGTCCACAAGGTGGGCGAGAAGGAAATCAGCAAGGTTGCGGAGGTTGGGGAAATGGTAACGTAGGTAGAGGTATAGCGCAGCCAGGTAGGGAAGTTGGCCGTCATGATGACACAGCTCACTGTTATGGCTTTCCTAGCAAAATCGAGGTAGAGGTGTATGATGCAGTGATCACAGGTACTATTTTTGTCTGTGAGCGGATGGCTAATCTATTATTTGATCCAGGTTCTACTTATTCTTATGTGTTACTGCGATTTGCCTCAGAAATTTTCTATGATTTGTGATATACTTGATGCCCCCATAAATATTTCTACCCTAGTTGGAGAGTCTTTCATAGTCACCCATGTCTATCGTGCTTGCCCTATTTTGTTTATAGGTCTTCAGACTTGGGTTGATTTGGTGATTTTGGGTATGACTGACTTTGATAAAATCATAGGCTTGACTTGGTTGTCCCCCTATAATGTTGTGCTTAATTGTAATACTATGTATGTGACTCTAGAAATTTCGAGAAGGGAAAAGTTAGAGTGGGAAGGGGTGTACAATCCTTAGCAAGCTAAGATCATCTCCTCCATTTGGGCTAGGAAACTTGTAGGGGAGGGTTGTTTGGCTTCTCATATTCGGGTTATTGAGGTTGACTCCTCCTCTATTGAGTCTATTCCTGTGGTGTCAGAATTTAAAGAAGTGTTTTCGACTGATTTGCCTAGTATGCCTCCGGATAGAGATATAGATTTTTACATTAATTTAGAACCTGGTACCCACCCCATTTTTATCCCTCCATAGCGCATGTCTCCGGTAGAACTAAGAGAGCTTAACGCTCAAATCCAAGAACCTCTTGATGAAGGATTCATTCGTCCTTATGCTCCCTATGGGGTACTCCTGTATTGTTTATAAAGAAAAAGGATGGTAGTACGAGAATGTGTATAGAATACCAACAATTGAATAAGGTCACGAGAAAAATATCCACTACCATAGATAGATGACCTTTTTGACCAATTGCAAGGTGCATCCATTTTCTCTAAGATTGATCTAAGGTCGGGTTACCATCAGTTAAGGATTAGGCTTGAAGATGTGCCCAAGATGGCTTTTAGAACCCGTTATGGGCACTACGAGTTTCTAGTTATGTCGTTTGGATTGACTAATATGCCTTCAAGTTTTATCAGTTTGATGAATGGTGTGTACAAACCATTTATTGATTCGTTTGTTATAGTCTTTATTGTTGACATTTTGGTCTATTCAAAAAGTGAAGGACAACATGCTGACCATCTTCGTATTGTTCTGGGTGTTCTTGGGAAACAAAAATTGTATACGAAATTATCCAAGTGTGAATTTTGGTTTACTTCGGTTGCCTTTTTGGGGCACGTAGTTTCAAAAGAAAGGGTAATGGTAGATCCCAAAGGATTGAAGGGGTTAAGAATTGGGTTTGTCCTAGCTCTGTGATTGGAGTTAGGAGTTTTGTGGGGCTCTCTACCTACTATCGTCGATTTGTGAAAAACTTCTCATGTATTGCCACACACTTGAGAAATTTGAACAAAAAGGAGATACGATTTCAATGGACTGAAAAATGTGAGTAGAGCTTTCAAAAGCTCAAGATTCTCTTGACCACAACACCTATTTTAGCACTACCAGTGGAAGGTAAAGATTTTATTATTTATTGTAATGCTTCCCATTCAGGTTTGGATACTGTGTTAATATAGGATAAAAATGTAATATCTTATGCATCGTGACAGTTGAAGGTGCATGGGAGGAATTATCCAACACATGATTTAGAGTTGGTAGTAGTAGTGTTTGCTATTAAGATCTGAAGGCATTACCTTTATAGTGTTAAATCTAAGGTGTTTACTAATAATCGCAGTCTACAACATTTATTCACTCAAAAGTATTTGAATTTTCAACATGGAAGGTGGTTGGAGTTACTCAAAGATTATGATGTGACCATCTAATATCATCCGGGTAAGGCTAATGTAGTAGCAGACACACTAAGTCGAAAGGCAGTGAGTATGGGTAGTTTAGCTTGCTTGAGTGTATCCAAGCTACCTTTGGCTATGGAAATTCAAACCTTGGAATCTAAGTTCATGCAGTTGGACATCTCAGAGAAAGGTGGGGTGTTAACTAGCATTGAATTAACGGCCACATTCATTGAGGAGATCAAGGAGAAATAGTTTGAGGATGAGCATTTGATAGAACTTAGAAACAAAACAGTGTATGGCAAGGCACAAGAGACCACTCTTGATGTGGGGGGTGTGCTCAATTTCAAAGGAAAGATTTGTGTTCCTAGATTGGGCGACTTGATTCCGAAATTATTGATAGAATCACATGGTTCGCGATATTCCATTCATTCGGGTGTGATCAAGATGTACCGAGATTTAAAACGAATTTATTGTTGGCCGAGCATAAAGAAAGATATTGTGGAGTTTGTGGCTAAGTGTAAAAATTGCAACCAAGTAAATTATGAACATCAAAGGCCTACATGCTTGCTTCAGAGAATGCCAATTCTAGAATGGAAGTGAGAAAGGATAGCTATGTATTTTGTGGTTAGTCTTCCTAAGATTTTAGGGAACCTTGATTCTGTTTGGGTAGTGGTGGACAGATTGACTAAGACAACCTAATTTATTCTGGTCAGAATAGATTATAATGCTTAACAATTTACTATGGTTTATGTGAAAGAGATAGTGAGGTTGCATGGGGTGCCCCTTTCTATCATCTCAGACTATGGTACGCAGTTTACCTCCCTGTTTTGAGGGATTGGGCACACAACTCACTTTTAGTACAACTTTCCATCCACAGACGGACGGGAAGTCAGAAAGGACTATTCAAGTGTTAGAAGACATGTGGAGGGCATGTGTGATTAATTTTGGAGGGTATTGGGCTAAGTTCTTACTATTGTGTGAGCTCTCCTATAATAAAAGTTATCACTCCACCATAGATATGGCATCGTTTGAGGCACTCTATGGGAGAGGATGTAGATCACACATAAGATTGATCGAGGTTGGAGATGTAAAACCTTTGGGGGTTGACTTAGTGAAGGATGCCTAAGATAAAGTGGGGAGTATTCAAGCTAAGCTTTTAGCAACCCAGAGTAGACAAAAGAGGTATGCAGACCATATGGTAAGAGTCATGTCATTTCAGACTGGTGAGAAAGTTCTTCTTAAGGTATCACCAATGAAAGGGGTGATGAGATTTGTCAAGAAGGGCAAGCTTAGTCCACGATACATTGGTCACTTTGAGGTTCTTGAATGTGAAGTGCCAGTGGATTATATATTAGCTTTACCTCTTAACTTATCTGGAGTCCATCCGATATTTCATGTGTCCATGTTGAAGATATATCATAGTGACGGGGATTACATAAAAAAATGGGACTCACATGTGTTAGACAAGGACCTTCAGTATGAGGAGGAACCGATTGCAATTCTTGATCGTGATATCAAGAAGCCGAGGACCAAAGAAATAAAGTCCGTGAAACATCAATGGAAGCATAGTCAAGTTGATGAAGCTACTTGGGAAACTGAGAAGGAAATGCGAGACAAGTATCCACAATTGTTTGTTGATTTAGGTACTACTCCATTCTTACGTTAGCCTATTTTTCCTAAGTTCATCACTTGGGGATGAGTGATGAGTAAATTGGTATTTATTGTAATGACCTGATTCCGTCGTTATAGAAAATCCATCGGAGAAAACTTTTAGGCCGGAAATTTTTTTCGTAGTAAATTGGAATTTCCCAACCTAGTCTTGATTTGGACGAAATCATAGTCTATAAGGTGTAGTGAAATCTAGTAACAAATAGGGGATCTAATTATGATTTTAATAACATGAGTAGATAAATAAGATGTTAAGGAACCCGTATAAATTTACAGAATTAAATTCAGGCGAGTAAAACCCCCGAAACTGATCTTAGCGTGAACGGGTAATTTTTTACTATCATGGGTTGAAGGTGTATTGTAACATGGGAGTTTGAAACTCTTAATTCAACTCACTAGTTCCATGAGAGCTGTTGTGGCGGAATTATTCACGTTAGGGTGGGGCCGCTGTAGCAGGATTAGGCCCATGGCGCGATAGTCGCGAATTAAGTCAGAAATAAACCTTGAAATCATTTTATTCCGCACTTTTCAACTTTGAAAGCTATGGAATGACCCAAGGTGTTTTCTTGACAGTTTTCCACCATTCTTGAGGCTAAAGGTAAGGTTTTCACTCCTCGAATCCATTTTTCGATCCGTAGAATTTAAATTAATGGGTAATTATTGTTGGGGAAGGATTTTAAAACAATTTCGATTGTGGGAAAAGCCCTAATTTGGATATTAGGATCATTAGTTTGATCTAGGGTTGATAGTGTTGATTTTAATCTGGGTAATTAGACATCGTTTATTGATTCCCGCTCTAGATTGATTGTTTGTAGACCAAGAACAAGTGGATAGAATCCAAAAAGGGCAGAATCAAGTTTCTTAAGGAATTCAAGCCTTGTTTGAGGTAGGTGATGATTGTGATTTCATGTTGGTGTGATATGTATTTGGAATTACTTCATTATGATGCATGTTTCTATGCGAATGTTGCATTATTGATCACACTAATCGTAAATGAGGATGATTGAATAATTGTATGTCATGAATCCTAACTTGATTGTATGATTATGAGAATGTACATTGTGATTGTGGCTTCTTGAATGGATCGGGTGTTACGTTCCGACACACTAACTGGGATCAATTGCCACGTACCAAAAAAAATTAGAACCGGTGTCATGATCCGACACACTAACTTGGAACGGGTAGCACGTATCAGTGCACTAACAGTTTGAGTATGGGTTCAATGAGAGGACCATTGACTTGACATAACCATTTATCTTGAAATTTGTGAAATTGTACGTTGTTCGTAAGTGATAATTGATATTGTATATGTTCGGTGTATGCTTGTTTATTATTGTTGTAATGATTTATATATGTTTCGCCTATTTGGATAGCCGCGTGATCCTATCAATCCATTGTGGTTGTGTACTAATATGGCACTTTCTCTTTCTTGCTTGAGTATAGGGCATCTTCAGGCGGCTATTGACTGACCTCGCTTAGAGGATCAGTCATCAATCGAATTCAAGGGTGGCTAGTTCTTTCGGGCTGCCATGAGTTATCTTTTCGTTTATGTCCACATCTTCTGACTTAGACTAGTACTTTAAATTTTCTTATGTTTAATTGGGTTGTACCAATTTCTTTAGACTTATGATCCTTGTTAGAGTTTTGGTACATTGACTTTCATGTTCTATGCATTATTTTTACATTTGGTTGTTAGACTTTTGTTTGAGTTTATAGGAACTACCTATTTTTCCTTTAGCAGTTAAACCTGCTTCCGTATCTTTAAATGCCTTAGTTTTGATTAAGTACTATATTTATTGGTTAGCTAATTAGTCTTAATGGTTCTCCCATCGGAGGGTTAGTGTGGGTGTCAATCACCATGGTCTGGGTTGTGACATAAGAGCACACATTTTGAACCATTGGTAATGAATTTTGTATGTCTCCAAAATTTCTCGCTCTCCCTCATACGAGACTACATTGTACGAGATAACCATCTTTGGAGCCACTTGGGACCTACTCTAGCTCCAAATCCAAGACCCAATCCAATATAGCCTTCAAGCCTCAAAATCGCCAAAGAACCCACCAGGGTCGAACCATAAGGGAAGTTATTGATGAATGGTCACAAGAGCTTAATTGTCATCTAGCTAAGGATCATACTATTATGCACAAGTCTATTATATTAATCTACAAAGAGCTAAGGTATCTTAAGTGACGTTGGAGAAGATCTAAGGCCTATCTGCTAAAAAATGCAAGTCTAAGGCAATCACTAGCCTATGCCTAGGCTAAGGTGACGAACAAGCTATCAATAACAATATGAACGACAATAGATATACTACAAAGCATGAAAAAACTAACTTAAATAAAGTAGGCATATTTGAACTCCCAAAAACTACTCGAAATATGTCTAAGGAATGAATGATAATAACTGAACATGAATCAACCACAAACTGATCCAAAGTCTAGCTAATAAAAACGAACTCACAATCACAAACTCAATCTGCAAAACTCTAAGTTGTCTTTTACAAAATTGTTGACCATGCGCGATCCAAAATCACCATTTCAGAGATTTTGCCTTCAGAACTGCCATCTATCACAACCAAGAAATAAAATATACGATCAAAATGTCAATAAGGATGTTTAGACACAAAAATTGACACAATTGAATACGGGTTGAGTGAAAAATGGAAATGTGGGACATTCATCGAGAATCCTAAAATTGACGTTGCCTGTTTTTCTATAAAGTATCAAAGAACTTGTGCCAAGAAATTGGACACAATTTGAGCTCCAAAAATAGAAATAAAAACTCAAGCAAAATAGTTCTTTATAAACAACATTAAAGAGGAAAGGAAGGTACTTCGGGATAAGGAACTACCTCAAAGATGGGTCCCTCACACCCTCCCGATTATCCCACATAATGCCTCAAGCAATAACAAATAGAATCACCCAAATCCAAGATCCCTATTTCAAAATATCACTTTAACAAAATTTGAAATGAGTGTAAATTGGAATCTCACCTTTATTACAAGACAAACAAAGTGACTTCCACGACTGCATGATCGCAATCATGGTGGTCAACAAGGTCATGTCAACTTTTGCCTTTCTTCGCAAATGCAGAAGGCCACCGGCAAATATGAATGGTCCGGCCAACTACTCTCCCTATTTGTAGAGCTTCGTTCATGAACGTAATGACAAAATACCAGGTCTCCTTGAATGTGGTACCTAACTTGTGAAGGACAAAATCACTACCCTCCATGAAAATGATGCTAGGTTCTTGAACGTGAAGAAAAAGTCTATCTGTCGAAGCAAGTGCTTTTCCACCGCACACATGGAATTATAAAAATGCTTCGATGGGGGATCATAATTCATTTGGAACCCCGTGCATGCAAAATATATGATAGTCCACAAAATTACCATTTTATACTAATGGAGAGTTTGAAATTTCCAACCGAGGTCGTCTAAAAAGAGTGGGTCCCATTCCAAACTCTATTTTATTAAAAATTTAACATGATAACTCAAAATCAACCTCAAAGCCTAGGGATTTACACCAAAGGTTCTTCTGGACCAAACTTGATATTCCAGAGCTTCAAAACAATCAAAATTACATTCTAAGATTATTTAATTCCAGTTTTGACCGAAGTCTACCAGTCAATTTTCAAATGCTCCAAAACACAAAAATGCACACAAAAGCCAAATGATCTTCCAGTGAACCAGTTGTCAATCTTGACAGGTCATAAAATTAATAGGATAGCAATAGGAGAGCTCTAACACCAAAAAAAATGTAATAAAGAGAAAATGACTTAGAGGGTCATTACAACATCCACAAATAAAATGACATTCATCATTGAAAATAAAGATTTAAGAAGTACTAAAAGGCTAAAAAAAAGTAGGAAACTTCTCTGTCATCTTTTGTTCCCTCTCCTACGTAGCTTCCTCGACTAGAGAATGCCTCCACTGGACCTTAACAACATAATGGATCTCAAACTCAAATGTCTCATAATTATTTCCAAAATAGCAACCAGATCCTTTGCGAAGGTTAAAAAATCACCATTTGAACTTAATCATAATGAAGTACATGAGGCCTATTGTCACGACCCAAGCCTAGGGCCTAGACATGACATGGCGAATGAGGAACCCGAAGGAACCCCAAACAAGCCTCTCAAACTTGTCATCACACTTCATCGGTCGCGGAAGTACATTCAACATTAAATAACGGGAATTAGGGGCTAAGGGCAAACCTATTTCAAAATAACATCATAGAATAAGAGTCAAGCTCATTTACAAAATATTTGTCCAACGCACACCTCTACATACATAGATAGGACGGGGGCCATGACATACTACCGGCTCCCCTCATAGTCAAAATACAATTGCAAGTTAAAGTCTCAAAACATAAGAGTAGGAAACATAACATAGCCCTCGAATCATTGAGGACTCACCAACAAACTTGGATAAGCACCGTACTAGCCACGTGGATGGAGGGAAGGATCAAGGGTAGCTCCGGTCCCTACATGGTGACATCATGTAGGCAAAATATGCGTTAGTACTTTGGAATGTACTAAGTATGCGGGGTGCAATACAACAATAGACAAGGACACAATTGAAATGCAAGAAACAGTTCCATAGGCATAATGAATAACAATATGAGGATGCATGATCAAAGTGACGTCAAAACATGTTTAAGTAGATCTATACTAATAGTAGATATCATATGTGTGTGCATAATCCAACCAATCTATAACCCCAACTTAGGATGAGGGATGCCGTTCACACCCGGACACCCTGGTCGCAAGGTATAAACCCCTCACATGATTGATGTTGGTCACACCCCAAGCATCCTAGGTGGTGAGGTATAAACCCCTCACATGGTTGATGTTGATCACACCCCAAACATCCTAGGTGGTGAGGTATAAACCCCTCACATGGTTGATGTTGGTCACACCCCAAGCATCCTAGGTGGTGAGGTATAAACCCCTCACATGGTTATCCGGTTCTTTTTCCCCGGATCGGGCATGGTCATGCAACACTTTATATAGGAAATTCACATTAGGCTCTAATGCAATCTCATGTATGGAATGAACATATACACAAGCTTAGTTTGTCATCAACTGTCACGACCCAAACCTAGGGCTTAAACGTGACCGGCGAATGGGGAACCCGAGGGAACCCCAAACAAGCCTCATAGCATATCATTACACATCCTTGGTCGCGGAAGCAATTAAAATGACCATAAGCAATAAGCATAATCAAAGGGAAATCGGGACTAAGGGAACAAGAAAAAAAAAGAGGAGAATAATACATAGATACCATAGATTAGTCAAGCTCAAGTAATATACACAACTTGTCCAACACCACCTCTAAACATGGATACTTAGCGGGGGCCAAGACAAACTAACGGGCTCACCCTCATAGTCAATACATAATTAAAAAGGAAAAGTCTTATACATAGCAAGATATCATAAGCAACGTCCCCGAAATGGAGGACTCACCGATAAGCTCGATAGAAATGGAATTAGCCACGCGAAGGAGGATGGTCAGACGGTGTTCCGGTCCCTACATGGTGACATCATGTAGGCATAGAGTATGCATTAGTACGTTTGAATGTACTAAGTATATGGGATGCAATGCAATGCAACAATGGATGGACATTATAGGCAAAATGCATAATCGTATCCGATAGATAGCATATTAATGAGATTATATGTATAATGATGCTTATATAAAAATCATATTTAGTAGGGCATAGTATATGTGTAGTGAGTGACCATCAATATAGTATTTCCAAGGCCTACCACCCCCTTGGAGAGGCGAAAGAGGTATAAACCCCTCAATATGGTTACCCGGGCCTACCACCCCCCGAGCTAGGGACCAAGGTACAAATCCCTCGATATGGTTATACGGGCCTACTACCCCCCGTACTAGGCAACCAAGGTACAAACCCTCGATACGATTATACGGGCCTACTACCCCCGCACTAGGCAACCAAGGTACAAACCCCTTGATACGGTTACCCGGGCCTACAACCCCCCGAGCTAGGCTTGGTCGACTCACACACTATATAGAGAAAATCATATACATGTATCCATTTCATCATCATTTCGATACTTATATAATCATCCGACTCATAGGACGTACATTGGACCTTCCATTTCATAAGAATTCTATAAATGACATTTTATCAAACATATGATGGGCTACTTGTTCATGTAAATAAAATCATGTGTTTCAAGAGTGCTAAGTCCAACCAATTTCAAAATCCATATAAAACAGCCCACCAACAACATACATATATATATACATATATAACAACCTTCATAATTTGATCATGGAGGCATGAAAACCATAAACATCACATAATAATACCATTTCATGATAATATGCAAGATAGACCTTAATAGGGTGTGTAGTAGTAATTCCATAATTCAAGAGTTTATAAATGATCATAAGGACCCATAAACTTGAAGTAAAATAGAGGATAAATGGTTGGACTTGTGGAAAGGAAGGTTTCCACAATCAACCCACATACCTCAACTTTGAAGAATCCTTGATGAAGATTGGAATGGAGAATTGAAGCTTGAGATTGCGTCTTGAATCCGAAATTAGAGCTTGAGATGTTTGAATTTGGTTGAAGATCTTGGTGAAATTTTGAAGAGGGCTTAGAGAGTGTTTTAGAGTGTTTTGAAGCTACAAAGAAATATAACTAAGTATGAGACATAACCTCTTTTTATAAAAGAAAACGTCTCCAGCCGCTACAGTAACTTAGCTTACTTGAATTTGAAATTCTGCCGAGACAGGTTTTACGAAAATGGTCATAACTCCCTCATCCTAACTCGGAATGAGGTGAAACCAATTGCATTGGAAAGATAACTCGAAGGGTTTTAATATTGATAGTTTGAGCTCCTTCCAGTTCCTTGTGTGCTGAGAGATATCCCCCTTTAAAGTTGACCCTCAAAATCGCATTTTTTTGCGATTTTCGAATTTTGATACGGTTGCTCTAAAATTCGGGTTAGACCCATTTCCCACTCAATTTGACCCCTTGAATAAGAATATGAAGTCGAATTTCCAAAATGATGCACGGATTTTGAGATATATGGAAATTACAATTTTAGGTGTTTCCGAAGCACATTTTCGGATATTTTTGGGGTCGTTTCATCAACACATCTCTCGAATGCCATACATCTCATAACTCAAGCCTTAAACTATCAATTCATCAATTCTCCATAATTGGACATTTTGTCAAACACCTTGAAGGCATGTAATGGGGTCAAAGAGCATGGAAAATAGGGTAGTAATTATGCAGCAAAACCAGTGAACAACCTGCAACAACGCCTTTTAACACCCACAAGACCACATGAAAAATCTCCACATCAATTCCAAGTTTAGATTCAAGTTCTAGAGTCTGTGCAGGAAATTTATACAAGGAACAAGACTAATTTATAAATATCAACTTAAACCATGAATTAGTGAGTAGAATAGAGTCTAGGCACTATGGGTGGAAGGACCCATGAGTTCAACACCACATACCTTGAGTTTTTATGAAGGTCTTGAGAGTGTCTTCAATGGAAGCTTGAAACTTGGAGCAAAAATCTCTTCAATCTTGAGGAAGGTTTTGGATTAGGGTTCTTGAGAGAAAATGTGTCTAAGTATGGGAGAGGTATTTTGGAAATTTTTTTTTAGAGATGGGAATTGAATTAATGTTATATAGGAAATAAAATATGTCCTTGGAGAAAAAAAACTGGTCCAACACTTAGAAAAAAAATGAGGCTTATGAACAGTAAATTCGCTCTCTGGAAATTGCATTTCCTACACGGACGGATTTTACGAAAATGGGCATAACTTCTTTATCCAAACTCCGAATGAGGTGAAACGAAGTGCGTTGGGTAGCTAACTCAAAGGGATTTCCACGGATATGTTATGGTGAGGCATTCCCACTTCCACTCTTGAATGGGAAATCTCTATAACTTAGATTCATGCCTCAAATGCTCAGCCTTTACCTAATGGAAACATAAGCAACAAGACATGTAGTCTGAAAATATCTCTTTGTATTCCATTCTACCAGTTATTCTGCCTTAAATCATGATGCTTCTTCAAAGTGCCCAAATGAATAGAGTACATAGAATCATAGGCCTTATGAAGAAACTAAAATAAATCTCCAACTCTTGAAACAAATATACGACCATAAAACCTCGAAATACTATCAACATCAAAGGTGGCCAGCTTGGCATTACCTAGTAATACCTGCTCTTGGATGGATATCAAAGCATCATCCTCAAATTGATTACCACTAATCCACTATAAAAGGGATGACTAAACCGCAATATAGGCTAAATCTTGCCTAGAATCCAATATATCAAGAAGAATCATTCTATTGGATAAAAATTGAAGCTGTAAAGAGAAAATTTGCTCTAAAGAAGAAAGGAAGGCTAGACTACCCATACTCTTAATCGTACGAAGAAATGCATCCACTACCACATTTGTTTTGCACATATTGTATATATTAGAGAGGTGATAGTCTAATAAGAGATCAATCAACCTACGTTGCCTCAAAATAAGGTCCTTCATTCTCTAATATACTGTAAACTCTTGTAATCAATGTAGTTCTCTCATCGAACCCAATTTAGGTAATGCCTCCAAATCCTAAGCATGAGTACTACCGCCACAAACTCCAAATCATGAGTGGTGTATTTGTTCTCATGCACCTTTATCTGCCTCGTTGCATTTGTAATCACATATCCCTGGTGCATCAATATACAACCTAAACCATCATCGGATGCATAGCAAAACAATTTGAAATCATACCCTTTTTTGGAAGAATCAATATAAGAGTGGTAGTAGGAAATACTTTGAGCTACAAGAAGCTCAACTCACACTCATATAACAACTTAAAATGACCATCAAGGTGAGTAAAATGGATGAAAGGTGCAGTAATAAACAATAAGCCATCCACAAACCATCTTTATTAACTCGCTAATTTGGAAAAACATAAATCTCAGTAACTGAAGATGGCTTAATCTAATCACAAATAACCTTAATCTTCATAAGATCTACAATAATTCCCTCCATTGAAACAACATGCCGCATGAATGCTATAAACTCAAGGTAAAACTCACACTTTGAGAACTAGCCCAGACCCACCTTTCCATAAAATATCAAAAGTTTCTTAAGTTTTCCTGATTATTATAGGAGATTTGTGGAAGTATTTTCATCCATAGTGATAGCATCCAAGGAAGCGCAACTCCATTGAAGGACAAGGATGAAGCTTTAGAAACTCCAAGGAGGCCCATAACAAGATCTCAAACCAAAGAGTTCAATGATAAGCTCAATGGGCTTCAATCGCTGATCCAAAGGTGTCTTATTGGGGTGAAGAGCTCAAAGCCCAAGGAAGAGGAATTGTCCAAATGCTACAATTATTTGGTGGCCCAAATTCAAGCCCAAGATGAGTAATTTTAAGGCCCAATTTCGTGCAAATAAGGTCAAGAAGAGTCCAAGAATCAGCCACAACAAGAGTTGCTTTCTGCCCATGTTTTGAGAGAAGACTAGTCAAACTTTCCAAGATTGTCAAGATTCTTTTCCTAGTTGGGATTTACCTTATTTCTTTATTTATTTATAGGTTATTAATATTTTCCTTATTCTATTTATGGTCTCCTAAGTACCATAGCTTTCCTAGAAGTACTAAATTTATTTTTAGTTAGATTACTTTATTTCCTTTCTAGAGTAGGAGTCCTTGTAATTGTCTTTTAGGGTCTTGGACGTTTTTCACCCCTTCTCCTATATATAGGGGTCCTTTTTATTCATTAAAGACAATTTAGATTGATATTAATAATATTTGAGAGTTCTTTGAACCTTTGTGACTTGTTCTTTGAGAATTTATCTTTAAACCTTTACTAGTTTCATAGTTTAAGGTATAAAGTAACTTCTTCTTGTGATATCTTTGGTTTCTTTTTGGTATTCTTTAGAAGGTGATTAGTTCTACACACTAATTATTGTCTTTAGTTACTCATAAAGCGGTCAAGATCCGAATCTATTGTTTTGATTCGTTTTCTCAAGTAAAGGCGTTAGATTTCTTACATAAATCTATACGTTGTTACTTGGATCTTTTCAAGACCTTAGAACATCTAATCCTTGGAAATTCGTGGATCTTTTCTTCGAATTTCCCATATCTTTATTTAGTTTTTTTGTTTCTTTTCTTTGTGCTTCCGCATTCTAATATTCAATTCTCTATTTGTGATCTCCTTAACCCTGTTGTTATCACATAGTTTCCCCATTGACCAAGTTGACTAAAAAAAATGTTAAGTTTTAGAAGTTAGATGAGTGTGAGAAAATCTCTAAAGAACTAAAGGCTAGGTTGACTACAGCTCCCATCTTTACTCTACCAGATGGATAAGACAGTTATGTGCTTTATTGTGATGCATCCAAGGTCGGCCTAGGTTGTGTGTTGGTGCATCCAGGTAAGGTCATAACTTATGCGTCTAACAACTTAAGGTGCATGAGAAGAACTACCCGACTCAAGACCTCGAGCATGCAACCATAGAATTTTCCCTAATTATTTGGACACATTACTTGTATGGTGTTCACAGATCATAAGAGCATTTAATATTTTCTCACTAGAAAGAGTTGCTTCTTCGTCAAAGGAGATGTCCTGAATTCCTCAAGGACTGTGATATAAATGTGTTTTACCAGCGTGGTAAGGCCAATATAGTAGCTGATGCTCTTAGAAGACTATCTATGGGTAGTGTAGCACATGTTGAGGAACAAATTAAGGAATTACAAAAATGTTCACCTGCTTGCTTGCTTAGGAGTTTGCCTTGTGGACACATCAGACTGGGTGCGATAGTTCAAAATGGGTCAGAATCTTCACTGGTAGTGGAGATTAAGGAAAAATAGGATAGTGATCCTATATTAATTTAGTTGAAAAGTGCAACTCATTAGTAGAATGTCCAGGTTTTCTCCTAAGGGGGAGATAGTGTGCTTCGTTACCAATGTCGCTTATGTCATTCTACTGTGGGTGAGTTGAGGCAACAGATCCTTACAAAAGTTCATAAATCTAGTTATTCCATTCATCCAGGTGCCACTAAGATATACCGAGATCTATAAGACGTGTTTTGGTGGAACGACATAGAAAGGGACATAGCAGACTTTGTGGCTAAGTGTCCAATTGACAACAGGTTAAGGCAGAACATCAGATACCAGGAGGTATGACTGAAGAGATTAACATTCCTAAATGGAAGTGGGAATTGATAAACATGGACTTCATTACATGTTTATCTCGTACTCACAGACAACATGACTCCATTTGGGTTAAAGTAGATATAGTTACTAAGTCCGATCACTTCTTGGTTGACAAGACTACAGATTCAGTGGAGGACTATGCCAAAATCTACATCAATGAAATAGTCAGGTTGCATGGGGTTCCATTGTCTATCATCTCAGATAGAGGTCCTTAGTTTACCTCTAGTTTCTAGATCATTTCAGATCTTGGTACTCAGGTAAATCTCATAACAACATTCCATCCACAGACGGATGGTCAGGCAGAGCATACCATTCAGGATATAGAGGACATTTTGAGATCTTGCGAGATCAATTTCCAAGGCAGTTAGGATAAAGAACAACCTCTCATAGAGTTCCCCTATAATAATAGATACCATTTTGGTATTCACATGGCCCCTTATGAGGCATTATATGGACGTAGATGTAGATCTCCAATTGGTTGGTTTAAGTAGGTGAAGCAGCATTGATTGGGCTAGATTCGGTTCATGAAGTGATGGAAAAAGTATAGCTCATTAGGGATAGACTTAAAACAACTTAGAGTCGTTAGAAGTCCTATGCAGATGTAAGGAGAAGAGATTTAGAATTTGAAATTGATGATTGGGTTTTCTTGAAGGTGTCACGTATGAAGGGGCTGATGAGATTTGGAAAGAAAGGGAAGCTCAGTCCGAGTTATGTAGGTCCTTACAAGATCCTGAAAAAAGGTTGGAAATGTGGCTTGTGAGTTAGAGTTGCTAGCAAAGCTAGCAGCGGTTCAGCCAGTTTTTCACATTTCCTTATTGAATAAATGTATAGGTGATCTGTCCTCTATAGTACCATTAGAGAGTATGGCGGTGAAGAATAGTGTCACTTATGAAGAGAAGCCAGTTGAGATTCTTGATCGTCTGGTTCATAGGTTAAGAAATAAAGGAAGTGCCTTCAGTAAAAATTTTGTGGAGGAGTCAGTCCGTAAAGGGACCTACTTGGGAAGCAGAAGCAGCCATGAAGGACAAATGTCAAGCCCCAAGGCTAGCCCATTGATGTATCACAGGACCTAGGATCACGAGTGACCCAAAGCTAACCCTGTTTCTGGCATATTATAAGCATATTGAACAATAACTAAATAAAGATATGCTATGCGAAAGCTTAAAACAATTGTTAACTTATAATGGGGAATACCCAAAGCAGATCTTAATATATAAAATGTCCTACGAGTTTAGTGATATTGAACAATCACTCAAAAGGTAAAGTTGAATCTAATATTATGTATCAAAAAAAATCTACTGACTATAGTTGTTAGGGAATGCCCCCAGCTAACCCTACCAAATCTGAAAATTGAAATGAAAGACTGAATTTGAAACCATGCCTTTTCTTCTCGAAGTATGAGGAATCACCACTATAGCTGCAAAGTACAGATCGAGAACATATATATGCGTGGTCTAGATGTTGAGTACCTGAACCTACATCATAAAATGATATAGAGAAGAGTATGCGTCAGTACATGGAAACCTTATATGTTAATTGAGTCCAGGTTTCTAGAAATAATCTCCTTATCCCATAAACTATGTGCCCACATAGTTCTTTAGCTAGTGGATCCACCTAAGCTAAGAGTATAGTTCTACCTTAGGCAAGTAGGACAACCCCTTTTTGGTGTGGGGTAGACACCGGATTCCATGTTTACCTAATATGGTCTGTGTCGGTTAAGGCTAATCCCACTATGGCAGTATCAACAAGAATATGAATTATGAACTACAGTGACTCAAGAAGCTTTCCTTAGTGTGGGCAGGATTATGGGATCTTATTCATGCATTGAACAAGGATGCTTTGAGGGTGCTTGTGGTATCTTTCTATTATGAAATGATAGTACATATGTTGTATATGCCTATGTCACATGCTTTTATGCTAATCTTCATGATGAATCTTAAACTTGGTAAACGATATCGTTTTTAACTAAAATGCCCCTTTTAGCATGTTTTCAAGGTTTTTTTTATGCATGGCTATCATACTTAGTGCATTTTTGTGCTAACCCATATTTCATCTACATTTTCTGTAAGTGTACGTTCCAATTCTTGAGGTGATATCTTTCTTGTGCAAAGCTTGTATTGACTATTCTCATTGTTTATTGGTGAGTCCTCATGGTCCAAGGACATATAATGATTTTCAAGTTTCCTTTGTTGTACTTTCATTTGAGAACTATGTTGTTAAGGGCTGTGACCCTATTTGAGACTTCAACTACAATAGATGGCTAATTGAGACAAGTCTAGATTTCCGCTTGCTTTTATGAAAACTTTTGGACTCAAAATGTGTTTTTTACTCTTATTTGTTCTTTACTTATGTTATGATATGCTAAGTTGCTGACATGGTTCCTTTCGAGGTTCTATGTGCTTTGTTACATCTAGGAGGTACCCTTGGGTCGTGACAAACTTGGTAATCAGAACACAAGGTTTTGAATGATTCTAGGATGATGTCTCTTAAGCCACGTCTAGTAGAGTCTTTTTCATGAGTGTGAAGCGCGCCACATTTATGAATGAGAGGCTATAAGATGTTAGGAAATTTCACTTCTTTCATTACTCTTATGTAGTTCCTTAGATTTTAAATTTATAAAAGTCCCTCTCACAATCCTTCTCTTATGTCCTCAGGAAATGAATACACGAAGGGCTAATGTTAGAAGGGTGTAGGAGGAGAATGTGAAACAAAGAGTTCCTCAAGGTAATCAAGATCCTTAAGTTAACCAAGCTCCGGTTTATCTCGGGATGGAAAATGTGACCCATGCATAGTTTAGGTCTACTATACAATTGTTGGATCAAGTTGTGACAACTCAGACTAATAGAGAGGTTACTGCTCCTATGAACACTAATGTGAATTCTGCGGCTTCTAGATTGAGTGATTTTGCTGGAAGGAACCCTCCTGTGATTCTTGGTTCCAAAGTGGGAGAGGATCCTAAAGAATTTTTGGATGAGGTTAATAATATAAGTAATGCCATAAGGGTGATTTAGGTGGAGAAAGCAGAGCTAGCCGCTTACCAAAAGAAGAGCGTTGCTCAAGTATGGTATACTCAATGAAAAAACAATAGGTTGGTTAGGAGTGGGTCCAATATAGTGGGAAGTGTTCAAATCGGTGTTCCTTGATAGGTTATTTCCACGAGAGTTAAGGGAACCTAAGGTGAGAGAATTTGTTAACGCTTGCCAAGGAGGTATGAGTGTTCAAGAATATTTTCTAAAGCTTACCCAAAACCCAAGTATGCTTCGGCTTTGGTGGCGGACTCAAGGGACGTGATGAGTAGATAATTGGCGGGTATGTCCAGATTGGTAAGAAAAGAATGTCGTTCGGCAGTGCTTTATGAAAATATGAATATTTCACGTCTCATGATTTATGCTCAACAAATGGAGGAAGAGAAACTCCATGACAATAATAGGGAGGTGAAAAGAGCAAGGACTGGTGATGGGAATTTCTCCAATGCTAGGTCCGATGGGCAAAGTCGACCAAGGTAAAAAAAATGTTCTCCAACAAAGGTCCCTCTAATGCTCCCCCAAGGGTCAACAATGATAGGGTGCCTAACCCTAAACCTCAAGGAGGCAATAGTGGTGGTTCTTATGTTGCAAGGCATAATTGTGTAAAATAAAGTAGAAAACATGAGGGCAAGTTCTTAGTTGGCTCTTGCCTCTAAGCTAGGAAAATGATCTCCAAAGGGTGTATGTACCATCTTGTTAGGGTTATGGATGTTGAGTCTGAAATCCCTTCTCTAGAGTCGGTTCCAGTAGTGAATGAGTTTTCGAAGGTTTTCCCTGATGATTTTCTTGATATTCCTCCCGAGTGGGAAATAGATTTTGGAATTGATCTTTTACCGGATACACAACCTTTCTCCATTCCTCCATATAGAATGGCTTTGGCCGAGTTGAAAGAGCAATTAAGGGATTTGCTAGATAAGGGTTTTATTCGTTTGAGTGTCTCTCCACGGGGTGCTCCACTATTGTTTATTAGAAAGATGGATGGGTCTCTTAGATTGTGCATCGATTATCGTTAATTGAATAAAGTGAACATTAAGAATAAATATCCCCTTTCGAGAAACAATGACTTGTTTGATCAACTTCAAGGGGCTAGCTATTTCTCCAAAATAGATCTTTGTTCGGGTTATCATAAACTAAGGGTGAGAGGGGTTGATGTTCCCAAGACGGCCTTTAGGACCTGGTATGGTCACTATGAATTTGTGGTTATGTCATTTGGGTTGACAAATACACCGATGGCATTTATGGGTTTGATGAATAAAGTGTTCCAAAAATATCTTGACATGTTTGTGATAGTGTTCATCGATGATATTTTGATATATTCACGGAGTGAGAATGAACATGTGGACCATCTAAGTATTGTATTGCAAGTTCTTAAGGACCAACAACTTTTTGCAAAGTTTAGCAAGTGTGAATTTTGGTTAAGGTTCGTAGCTTTCCTTGGTAATATTGTGTCAAGAGAGGGTATTGAGGTAGATCCTAAGAAGACGGACGCGGTCAATAGTTTGCCTAGACCTATAACTCCTTCTGACATTAGAAGCCTTTTGTGTTTGGCCGGATACTATAGGAGGTTTGTTGAGGGGTTTTCCTCCATTGTTTTTCCATTGACGGCTTTGACTCAAAACAAAGCTAAGTTTGAGTGGTCGGAAGGTTGTGAGAAAATCTTTCAAGAGTTAAAAGATAGACTTACTCCCACTCTGGTGTTGACCTTATCGGAGAGTACTGATGGGTTCATGGTATATTGTTACATGGTAAGGTTATTTCCTATGATTCAAGGCAACTTAAAGTGCATGAGAAGAATTATCCGACCCATGATCTTAAATTAGCAGCGGTTATGTTTGCTTTAAAAATATGTAGACATTACTTGTATAGGTTCATGTGGATGTCATCACCGATCACAAGAATCATCAATATTTGTTTAGTCAAAAAGACTTGAATCTCCGACAAAGAAGGTGGTTAGAACTTTTGAAGGATTATGACATTAGTGTCCTTTACCACCCCAACAAAGCTAATGTAGTAGTGGATGCACTTAGTAGATTATCCATGGGTAGTGTGGCTCAAGTAGAGGATGTAAAGAAAGAATTGGTTCGTGAGGTGCATAGATTGGCCCGACTATGTGCCCAACTAGTGGATTCCACCAAAGGTGGTTTCATGGTTCAATAATGGCTCCGAATCGTTCTTTGTGGTGGATGTCAAGTCTAAACAAGACCTTGATCCAATATTAGTTGAATTGAAAGAGTTGGTACTCAAGAAATCCATTGAGGCTTTCTCCCAAGGGGGAGATGGGATACTTAGGTACCAAGGTGGATTATGTGTTTCGAATATAGATGGTTTGGAAGAACAAATTTTAGAGAAGGCCCATAGTTCTCGGTATTCTATTCATTCGGGAGCCACCAAGATGTACCATGATCTATGTGAAGTCTATTGGTGGAATGATATGAAAAGAGATATTGCAGAATTTCTAGCCAAATGACCAAATTGTCAACAAGTTAAGGTTGAGCATCCAAGGTCGGGAGGCTTTTTGCAAGATATACCAATTCCCACTTGGAAATGGGAAGAGATCAATATGGATTTTATTTTAGGTTTGCCTCGTACACGAAGGCAACACGATTCTATTTGGGTCATTATAGATAGGATGACAAAATCAACCCACTTTATTCCTGTCAAGGTTTCTCATTGGGCGGAAAACTATTCCAATTTGTATATAAAGGAGATAGTGAAGTTACATGGAACACCTTTATCTATCATTTCGGAATGGGGTACTCAATTTACTTCACACTTTTGGAAGTCATTACAAAAAGGGCTTGGTACTAAGGTGAAGCTTAGCATCGCTTTCCACCCTCAAATGGATGGTCAAGTGGAATTCACCATTCAAAATTTAGAGGAAATGTTCAGGGCATGTGTTATAGATTTCATAGATAATTGGGATGACCACTTGCCATTAATAGAGTTTGCCTACAATAATAGTCATCACTCAAGTATCGCTGTCACGACCCAGGGGTACATACTAGAAGTAATACGGCGTACTTGACCTTAAAGGGGTCTCATACAAGCCCTTATCATATCATAACATAAGATACTGGAAAAGTACGAAAATCTTAAAACCATTACCGATAGAATCGAAGTCTTTTATAAAACCAAGCGGAAGTCTTTACTACACTTTGTCTCAAACCATCTAAACTCAACTTTGAATTAACACCTTTGGGACACAACCCATACAATAGTGTCATTACATAAAAGTAAAAGACAAAAATGAAATAGTGGCTTTGTCATCGAAGTTATGAGAATTAACCCAAATCTTAAACTCCTTGCTCCGTAGAAACCTAGCCTCAAGAATGGAACTCAATCACCGAACCGTACATTTGATGAGAATGTAGGCAAAGTATGCGTTAGTACAAAAGTACTAAATATGATAGCTAGCACAACATCATAAGAGCATAATATCATAAGGGTTAGTCAACATAAGACGTAATCCAATACTTCATGAACTATCAACTATAAGCATAAGAGACAATATCATAATTATAAGTAAAGTCTCCAACATAGGCAACATATAAGCATTTAATCATAAGTAAAGTATGCAACATAAGCAACATATAATCATTATTCCACCCTTAGTCTTTCATCTCACAAGAGAACAATTTCAAGTAACCTCAAAGCATACTTGTGCAAGGCATGAACAGGACCCCATAATTCCTTCCAAGCTAAGTATCCCTTTTTGGTCATCCTAAACATAGTCCATATCACTAGTCAAGCCTTAGACTCTCATAAGTAGCTTCAAGTCATAGTTGTGCAATGTATGAGTAAGACCACATAATCCCACTCACTCTAAGTACCACCTTAGGCCATCATACTAATCATCTTAAGATCTCATCATTATCTTAACTCTCATAACCAAAGGAATCTCTCACCTTTAGTTAATTATAACAAGGAAGGAAACTAAAGCACAATCCTATCTCAACATAAATCACATAAGAGAACAATTTCTTGAATAACCTTAAGTCATACTTATGCAATGAATGAATAGGACTCCATAATCCTATCTATGCTAAGTACCACTTTTAGGTACTCATACTCATACTTGTTTGTTGGAAACTAGTTCCTCTCTTTAGTCATTCGAACACTATGAGGTACTACCTTAAGCACATCTTAGTTCATTATTAGGTTGAACCCTATGAGATACTTCTTTAAGCATGTCTAAGTTCACTATTAAGATGGAACCAATGAGAAACTTCCTTAAGTATGTCTAAGTCCATTATTTCTTTTGAACACTTGGAGATACTTCTTCAAGTATGTATTAGTTTATTGAATATGGAAATTGCTACTAGTTACCCTAACACTACTATGTGAAGGCTTCCATCTCATGAGATCTACCTTTGGGAAAACCCACACTCTACTACGTAAGAGTATCCCCTTTAACTTGGATAGTCTTCACATCACCTAGTTGTGGTTCTCCTTTCAAGTTGTAGCCCGGACCCTACATTGTGTGACACTACATCTCATTGTCAATATCCACTTAGGGACAAGCATACACCCCAAGATTCACTATTAATCCTTGCTTATAATTCATTTATCATGGAAGGATGTCCTTGAAAATCAATCCATGTTCAAGTGAATCTATCACTTTATACATTCAAGCACTTACAAGGTAGGTTAGGTGAGTATAGGCCCTTCACCACAATTCTACCTATTAGACTTCGATTCATCACATTCAATTTACTCTCAAAGCCCTAGTGATTCAACATTCTTGACTACTAGCCTTACTCTCAAATCTTTACATCTTAGAATCATCATTCATACATATATTTCAAGGCATTCTAATCACATTCTTCGTTACAAAGTGATTCTAGTCATAATTCATCATAAAGGTTCAACTTCAAGCTTTACTAGTCACAATCCTTCATATGTACAAAATATAGTTCGATTCATGTTTACATGTTTTTATTCTTGAACAAATATGACTCTTAACATCAATTCTAGAAGATCACCTATGAATCCGCATTTTCATCTTTCATGGAATTAACACACATAATATCAAATTAATCATAACCATGGAAAACATGTAATATCATCATAATATCATGAATCAATACTAAAAAAAATCATAAATAAGTACTATCAACTCAATTGGAATCATACTCAACTCTACCCTCAACCTAGGAAGAAACCCTAGCTAGAATTGGGTTTTTTCTTCACAATTGGAGGAAATCTAGGGGTATATATGGATGAAATAATCCATAGATGAATAATCTATCATACCTTGATTATAAAGCCCTCACAATGCTTTCAACAGTGGAAGAATTTGATGTAGCTTTCTTCTTTTCTTCTTCTTTTTCTTCTTCTTCTTCTTCTTCACTCTCTAGAGAGAGAATTTCTTGGAGGGAATTTGGGTTCTTTTGATTAGTTGAAAATGCTATCTAAGATCAATGTATTTTGGGGTCTATTCGGTTTATATAGGTTGTCGAATTACTAATAAAACAACACCACTTAACCCCTGACTAAAAATGAATTAACCCCCAAGTCCCTAACTTAAAACAATTTAAGGAACATGCTGCCCAACCCACGGACCATGGGTGGGTCTACGGGGCATGTTGCACACTCCTAGGTGGAATAATGGGGCTTAGATTGCAGGCCGTGACCCACAACCCTCCCCCACGGGGCGTGAGTCCCCATCGTGGGTGGTCTATTTTTTGACAGCTTTTGGGGTCCTCCTCAAGGACCCTTTTGGTTGGTCCTTGGGGAGTCATACCTTGACGTTTAACCCCTAAATACCTCATTCCAAGTGTGAGAAGTCATTTTATGATTTTGACCTTCACATCAAACTGTAGAATTCTCACGTAAGCCTCTAGTTTCACCTACTAGTTTCCGAAATGTTACAATTTCTCCCCCTTGGGATCATTCATCCTCAAATGATGATTCTAAAAACTTCATAAAAGGAACGAATCTAGACTAGAAGCCCATCATGCGTGCAACTCATCTAAATGCACAAGAACAAAGTAGAAAAACTTCAATTCCAAGCTAATCATACTCAATGCAACACAAGGGAGTAGAAACTACATCTAACAATGCAAAATGCATAAAATTCTATATCTACTTATATTTAAGGAGGAACTACTATCTCCTAGATAAACCATGCTCAACATACACTCATGGGGCGTCAATGCAATTTACACTTAAAAAGCATTTATTCAAAGAGGAATCTTTCAATTCCAAACTAATGCATGCTCATTAATTCATCTGATGAAGTTCTATAGGCAACACTATTCAATGCACAACGACATGAGGTAAAACAATGCATATAAGTCATTTCTATCACGGCCTAAGCTTTTTCATGAACATTCATATAAGGAAATCATGGAAACACATAAACACACAATAACATTACTAGATAGGAGCACCATCTCCCCCTTGGGAGTAAGGCTACACAAACTTCTAAACATCATTCATACTAAATACAACTTGAAAGTCTAATATATCAAGTAATAAAAGACCAAACAATACCGAAACACAATAAAGCATGAAGCACATACCGGTAGCCACTTTTGGAGGTCATTCTTAGCTTGGAGGACATAAAACCAATTCTTATTTTGAGTACTCTCATCCGGACCACTAGAGGCAACTTTCTTATCCTCACTTACCTTAGCCTTAAGAACCGGGAAATCTCTCATTTTGTGCTCACTTTTCCCACACCCATTACAACCATCCATGCCGGCTAGGAACTTACAATAATGACTCCTTCCACACTTGGTTCAATTAGACTTAGGTAATGGAGACCCACTACCTTTTTCTTGGTCAAACCTAGGGGTGTTGGAAGAATCTTGACCGGAATACCTTTACTTAGACTTAGGTCTACCTTGACCATCGGACATAGCATTAAAAAAGTTCCCTCATTGGTCCTAGCCTTCTTCATCTCCCTATTCATGCTTTTGAGTTTTTCTCCTCAATTTCTTTGTCATGGACCATAAGACTTGAAATATTCATACTTGGGATAAGCATTGCCGAATGACATTCATTGACTACCAAGTCGGACAATCCCATAAAAAAATTATTCATTCTAGCCCTCGAGTCTATCACTATAGTTGGAGCATACTTGGCTAGTTGGGTGAACTTAAGAACATACTTTTTCACACTCATACCTCCTTGACGAAGGTTAATGAATTCTTGCATCTTTCGTTCCCTCAACTCTTGGGGAAAGAACCTATCAAAGAATGTTTATTTGAACCCTTCCTACTGTATTGGGCCTGCTTCTACCAGCCTATTGTCTTTCCATTGTTCATACCATATTTGTGCTACATCTCTCAATTAATAAGCGGCTAGCTCCGCTTTCTTTAACGAAGTCAATCCCATTATAGCAAGCACCTTATACAGCTCATCTATAAAACCTTGAGGATCTTCCTCCACTTTTGAGCTATAAAACGCTGGAGGGTTAATCCTCAAAAACATTCTCACCCTCAAAGCCGTGGAATTCACATTAGGGTTCACCGAAGCTACCATCCTTCTATTGACATGGGCCGTCATGGCTTGGGCTAACATTAGAAAAGCTGACCTAACCTTCACATCACATATAGCCAAAGGATTATTCGGAGCTTGATTAGATTGAGGAGGGACTTTGGATGGAACTTGGAGAGGAACCTCTTGATCCACATTGACTTCCTCATCTTTCCTAGTATTGGCCCTTGTATTAGCCATACCCCAAAAAACCATAGGGCATGGATTAGAAGAAGGACATACTAGAGGAAAACTCTATGGCATGACTTAGAGAATGAAGAAGTGAAGTTTCCTAAACATCTAATATCCTCGTATTCGTAAATATGGCACGCTTCACATTTATGAACAAGACTATACTAGATGTCGTTCAAGACAATCCTAGAACCATTCTAAACCTTATGCTCTGATTACCAAATTTGTCACAACCTAGGCGTATACCCTAGAAGTAACATGATGTACTTTACCCTGAAGGGGTCTCACACAAGCCCTTAACATATCATAACATAAGATAATAGAAAAGTACATAAATTTTAAAAACTTTTTCCACACAATCAAAGTCTTTTATAAAAGAAAGTGAAAGTCTTTACTACAGTTTGTCACAACCATCTAAACTGAACATAGAATTAAAACCTTTGGGACATAGCCCATACAATAGTCTCATGACATGAAAGTAAAAGACAAAAAAGAAATAGTGGCTTTGTCCTCGAAGCTATGAGGACTCACCCCAATCTTTAACTCCTTGCTCCTTAGAAACCTAGCCTCAACAAAGGAACTCAATTACCAAACCCTGCATTTGATGAGAATGTAGACAAAGTATGCGTTAGTACAAAAGTACTAGATATGATAGCTAGCACAACATCATAAAAGCATAATATCATAAGGGTTAGTCAACATAAGACATAATCCAATACTTCATGAACTATCAACTATAAGCATAAGAGACAATATCATAATCATAAGTAAAGTCTCCAACATAAGCAACATTTAAGCATTTAATCATAAGTACAGTCTGCAACATAAGCAACATATAATGATTATTCCACCCTTAGTCTTTCATATCACAAGAGAACAATTTCAAGTAACCTCAAAGCATACTTGTGCAAGGCATCAACAAGACCTCATAATCCCATCCAAGATAAGTATCCCTCTTTGGTCATCCTAAACATAGTCCATATCACTTGTCAAGCCTTATACTCTCATAAGTAGCTTCAAGTTATACTTGTGCAATGTATGAGAAAGACCCCAGAATCCCACTCACCCTAAGTACAACCTTAGGCCATCATATTAATCATCTTAAGATCTCGTCTTTAGCTTAATTCTCATAACCAAGGGAATCCCTCACATTTAGTCAATTATAACAATGAAAGCAACTATAGCACAATCCTATCTCAACATACATCACTTAAGTGAACACTTTCTTGAATAACCTTAAGTAGTACTTGTGCTATGCATGAATAAGAACATATAATACTAATCGTGCTAAGTACCACTTTTAGTTCCTCGTACTGATACTTCTTGATTGTAAACTAGTTCCTCTCTTTAGTCCTTAGAACACTATGAGGTATTCCCTTAATCACATCTTAGTTCATTATTAGGTTGAACCTTATGAGATACTTATTTAAGCATGTCTAAGTTCATTATTGAGATGGACCCTATGACATACTTCCTTAAGTATGTCTAAGTCCATTATTGCTTCTGAACACTTAGAGTTAATTTTTTAAGTATGTCTTAGTTTATTGAATATGGAGATTGCTACTAAAAACCCTAACTCTACTATGTGAAGGCTTCCATCTCATGAGCCCTAACTTTGGGAAAACCCACACTCTACGTAAGAGTTCCCCCTTTCCCTTGGATAGTCCTCACATCAACTATGTGTGGTTCTCCTTTCAAGTAGGAGCCCGGAGCCTAACTTGTGTGACACTCTATATCATTGTAAATATCAACTTGAGGCCAAGCATACACCCCAAGATTCACTCTTAAGCCTTGCTTAACATTCATTTCTCATGGAAGGAAGTCCTTGACAATCAATCCATGGTCAAGTGATTCTATCACTTCATACATTCAAGCACGTATAAGCTAGGTTAAGTGAGTATAGGCCTTTCACCAAAATTCTACCTATTAGACTTGTATTCATCACATTAACTTTACTATCAAAGCCTTAGAGATTCAACATTAATGACTACTAGCCTTATTCTCAAAGCTTTACTTCTTACAATCATCATTAATACCTAGATTTCAAGGCATTCTAATCACATTCTTCATTACCAAGTGATTCTAGTCATATTTCATCATAAAGGTTCAACTTCAAGCTTTACTAGTCATGATCCATCATATATACAAAAATCTAGTTCAATTCATGTTTACATGTTTCTATTCTTGAACAATTACTACTCATAACATCACCTCTAGATGATCACCTATGAATCCTCAATTTCACCTTTCATGGCATAAATCCAAATAATATCAAATTCATCAATTATACTAGGGTTAACAATGGAAAGTGTGATATTACCATAATATCATGAATCAACACTAAAACAATCATAAACAAGTACAATCCACTTAATTGTAATTATACTCAACTCTACCCACAACATATGAAGAAACCCTAGCTAGAATTGGGTTTTATCTTCACAATTGGGGGAAATCTAGGGAGCTCTATGAATTGAAGAATGCATAGATTAATAAGATATCATACCTTGCTTTAACGCCCTCACAATGTTTGCAACAATGGAATAACTTGATTAGCTTTTCTACTTCTTCACAGTGTTTGCAACAATGGAATGACTAGATTAGCTTCTTCTTCTTCTTCTTCTTATTATTATTATTATTATTATTATTATTATTATTATTATTATTATTATTATCCTCCTTATTATTTTTATTCTTCTCCTTCTCCTCCTTCTTCTGCTTCTCCTCCTCATCCTTCTTCTTCTTCTTCTTCTTCTCATTCTCCTCCTCCTTCTTCTTCTCCTTCTTCTTATTCTTCTCCTTCTCCTTCTTCTTCTTCTTCTTCTTTTTCTTTTTCTTTTTCTTCTTCTTCTTCTTCTTCTTCTTCTTCTTCTTCTTCTTCTTCTTCTTCTTCTTCTTCTTATTCTTTTTCTCCTTCTCCTCCTTCTCCTCCTCCTTCTTCTTCTTTTTCTTCTTCTTATTCTTCTTCTTCCTCTTCTTCTCTTTCTTCTTCTTCTTATTCTTCTTCTCCATCTTGTTTTCCTCCTTCCTGTTCTTCTTCTTCTTCTTCTTCTTCTTCTTCTTCTCCTTTTCCTTATCCTTCTCCTTCTTCTTCTTCTCCTTCTTGTTCTTCTTTTTCTTGTTCTTCTTCTTCTTGTTCTCCTTCTTCTCCTTCTTATCCTTCTTCTTGTTTGAATTTGATGTAGCTTTCTTCTTTTCTTCTTCTTCTTCTTCATCACTTTCTAGAGAGAGAATTTCTTGGAGGGAATTTAGGTTCTTTTGATGAGTTGAAAATGCTATCTAGGATCAATGAATTTTGGGGTTATTTGGTTTATATAGGTTGTCGAATTACTAATAAAACAACACAACTTAACCCCTAACTATTAATGAATTAACCCCCGAGTCCCTAACTTAAAACAATTTAAGGAACATGATGCCCAACCCGCGAGACCCCAACCCACGGACCATGGGTGGGTCTGCGGGGCATGTTGCACACTCCTAGGTGGAATACTGATGCTTAGGTTACAGTCCCTGACCCACGATCCTTCCCCTCGGGGAGTGGGTGGACCCACGGGGCGTGAGTCCCTATTGTAGGTGGGCTGTTTTTTGACAACTTTTAGGGCTATTTTGGGGTCCTCCTCAAGGACCCTTTTGGATGGTCCTTGGGTAGTTTTACCTTCATATTTGACCCCTAAATCCCTCATTCTAAGTATGGAAAGTCATTTTACGATTCTAACCCTCACATCAAATTCTAGAATTCTCACATAAGGATCTAATTTCACCTACTAGTTTTTAAAATATTACAATCGGTATGGATCCTTTTGAAGCTTAGTATGGTAGGAGATGTAGGTCTCTGGTTTTTTGGCTTGAGGTAGGTGAGATTTCTCTTATAGGTCCTAAATCATTTTATGAGGCTATTAAAAAAGTTTGGCTCATTAGAGAGAGCTTTAAAAGGGCTCGAAGAAGGCCAAAGTCGTATGCCGATGTGAGGAGAAGGAACTGAGAATTTGAAGTTAGTGATTAGGTCTACTTGAGAATCTCACCTATGAAGGGTGTGATGACGTTTGGGAAGAAAGGGAAACTTAGTTCCCGGTATGTAGGCCCATATCAAATTTTTAAGCGTATTGGGAAAGTTACCTATGAGTTGGATTTGCCAAATGATTTGTCCCCTGTTCATCTAGTATTTCATGTCTCCATGCATAAAAAGTGTATTGGGGATCCGGTATCCATTTTTCCCCTAGACGGGTTTGGAGTTTATGAAAGCCTTTCCTATGAAGAGGTTTGGTAGAAATCCTAGATCGTCAAGTAAAGTTATTGAGGAACAAGGAAGTAGCTTTCGTGAAGGTTTTATGGAGAAATCATTTAGTTGAGGGTGATACTTGGGAGTCCAAGGCCGATATGAAGTCCCGATATCCTCATCTCTTTCCTTCTATTCCTATTAAAGCTTGAGGTAAATAATCCCTCTTGTGTTTTAGTGTTTTGGAAGTCATGTGTGTTATATGAGCTCTTCCATGATTTCCTTAAATTATGCATGTTCTTGATGAAATTCATTTTAGTGAGAAAATGAGTTTTCATGATTTATGTTCCTTATGTTGTTGTGTATTTAGTTTGAGTTGCCTATTTGACTTCATGAGATGTGTTGATGAACATGCTAAAGTATTCTTTTGAGAGTAATTGCCTATTGGCTCCATGATGCGGTGTTGAGAATTATTTTAGTTGGAGAAGGTAGTTCCTCCTTTGAATATGAAAATTATGAGTTTCATGCATATTGGGTTGTTAGATATAGTTCCTACTCCCTTATTTTTTCATTGATTATGTTTTGAGATGGAGTAGATGTTTCCTCCTTTGAATTGTGCATTATTTAGATGTTTCATGCATGATTGGCTACTAGTATTGAGTCTTCAATTATGTAAGGTGTCTAGATCGTCATTCAAGGACGAATATTTCCAAGGGGGAGATATTTTAACATTCCAAAAAGTTAGTAGACTAAACTAGAGCCTAACGTAAGGGTTAGAGTCGTAAATAACCCCCGGTACTCAATATATATGATTTTGGGTTAATACATCAAGGTATGAACCCCAACGACTAGCAATGGGTCCTTGAGAAGGACCCTAGAACTACCCAAAAAGTAGAACCACCCACGAGACCACCAACGCTACGTGAATTGACCCATATCCCGTAGGTGGGCAGCGTGGTGAGGTCTCCTTGGAATTTTCCTAAGGCAGTAGCCATGGGCGAGACCCACGCCTAATGGACGAGTCCTTCCCACATGAGTTGGATCCATAGGTCAAGCCCTCCATTTCAAGCCCCAAACCATGAACCACATTTAACCAGCATGGGCCGTGGTCCCATCCACGATCCACAGGTCGTGGATTCGTATGTAAAGTGCTGGAAATTTGTTATATTTGGGTTAATTCTAGGGGTGTTAATAATTATTATGTGGCATCATTTTTATTTAGTTTAGACAACTTATAAAAGGTTTTAAGACCCCTAAAATAATTCATCCCTCTCATTATTTCAAAAATCAATTCACAAACTCAACCTCCACAAAATATTCTCTCTAGAACTCCAAGGAAGAAGACGAAGAAGGGGGAAACTAGGATTGAAGTGGCCATCTTTTCTCCTCAAATTTTTGGTAAATCTTCAACAAGGTATGGTATTCTTTCATCCTTGGATAATTTCCATCAAAAGAGTCCCTCCAAATTCAAATTCAAAACTAGTGATTTCCCCAAAGTTAGGGTTTTTCTTCAATCTTATGGGTTCTTTCCAAAAACGTTCTAATGGTTAAATTATGATGGATTATGATTGAATTAATGATTTATTGTTAATTTATTATTAATTCCCCCAAAAACTTTCCCCTATTTCCAAAATTGGATCTAAAAGTGTGGGTGAATTGTAGAAAGAAGAGTGTTATGAACTCATGCTTATAGTAATGATAGTAATAGAATCATGTTATGATTCATGTATAATGTAGTAATTATAAATGTGTTGATTGAATATGATCTATGGTCCTTGAAGTGAAAAGCATGAGAAGTATGCCTGCTTATGAAGTTTATGTATATGCATTTAGATAACTTTGAGAGTGAAGTGAATATGATGATGACTTAATTGTTGTGGTGATTTGATGATTATTCGCATGTAGATACCTTTGGTTGAATATGATATGATGTGAAAGGTTTGTCACATGTAGTGATTCTAAGGTTGGAAGACTAGTCTCCCCTCTTGAATCTTTGAGCTATAGTATGAATTATGTTTGATTGAGTGTCAAGACACCTTTCATAATTATGCATATAAGTCATGACTTAATATGTAATCAAGGGTACTTAATACTTAGCACCGAGTAGATATGAATATGAGATTAAAGCTTATATGATAGTTGAGTTCGACTTCCCTATGAAAGCTTCTACAATAGTTGAGTCTGGCTTTCCGAATGGATTCCTTCTACACTAGTTGAGCCCGGGTTCCCAAAGTATGTATGTCATGAGAGGAAACCTTAAACCTTAGTTAAGTTCGGGTTTCAAGAAGCAATCTCCTTATCCCATAAACTATGTGCCTACATAGGTCTTTAGATAATGGATCCACCTAATCTAAGAGTATAGTTCTACCTTAGTCAAGTAGGACAACCCCTTTTTGGTGTGGGGTAGACACAGGATTCCATGTTTAGCTCACATGGTGTATGTCGGTTAAGGCTAAACCTACTATGATAGTATGAACAAGAATATGAGTTATGAACTATAGTTACTCAAGAAGCTTTCCTTAGTTTGGGTAGGTTTATGAGATCTTATTCATGCATTGCACAAGGATTCTTTGAGGTGCTTATAGTATGTTTCTACTATGTTATGATAATCCATATGTTGAATATGCTTATGTCACATGCTTTTACACTAACTTCATGATGAATCTTAAACTTCGTAAATTGCACGGTTTTCAAATAAAATGTCCTTTTTAGTATGTTTTAAAGTTTTTTTTAGGCATGGCTAATATACGTAGTGCATTTTTATGCTAACCCATAGTTATTCTACATTTTCTATAAGTGTAGGTTCCAGTTCTTGAGGTAATCTCTTTCTTTTGCAAAGCTTGGATTGACAATTCTCTTTGCTTATTGGTGAGTCCTTATGGTTCGAGGACGGATCATGATTTTCAAGTTTCCTTTCTTGTACTATCATTTGAGAACTATGCTGTTAAGAGTTGTGATCCTATTTTAGACTTCGATTGTAATAGATGGCTAATTGAGACAAGTCTAGACTTCTGCTTGCTTTTATGAAAAAAATTTAGACTCGAAATGTGTTTTTTACTCTTATATGTTCTTTACTTATTTTATGATATGCCAAGAGGCTTACATGGTTCCTTTCAGGGTTAAATGTGCCCTGTTACATCTAGGGGGGTACCCTTGGGTTGTGACAGAGGAACTCCAGGAAGATCTTCTGGAAACTCATTTACTACATGGACTCAATCAAGAGTTGGGGTTTCAGAGTTTGAATCCTTAACCCGAACAAGATGATAGATATACCCATTGGAAATAATCTTTCTAGACTTAAGGTAAGAAATGAGTTGACCTACAGGCAATGAGCTACTACCCTTCCACTCTAAGACTGGCTCGTTTGGAAACTAAAATTGAACAATGCTAGTTCTACAATCGACTGAGGCATAACAGGAAAGTAACCAATCCATGCCAAAAATAATATCAAAATCTATAATTTCTAACACTACAAGATCTATTGAGGTGACTTTATAAGAGACTGTGACAGGGAAACTTTTGTATACCCATTTAGCTATTACTGGGTCACCAACCGGAGTAGAGACTATCTAGGATTCTGAGAGAGTTCTTGGACTGACACCAAAGATTAGTGATAAATAGGGAGTTACAAAGGAAAGAGTATCCCTTAGATCTAACAATGCATAAACATATAAATGAAAGAATCGTAACGTAGCAGTGAACACATCAGGAGAATCTTCCTGGTCTTGGTGAGCCTAGAGAGCATAAAACCTATTCTGGCACTGACCGCCACTTGTACTAGATGAAGCACCCTGCTGAGTTTGGTGTACTGCTAGAACTATAGACTATGTGCTATTTTTGTTACATCCTTGCCCCTGCTTGGCAGAAGGGCAATCTTTCAACCTATGGCAAGACTAAACATACCTAAAGCACCCTTCCTTACATGCAAGACACTCACCTAGACTGTTCTTACCACACTTTCGACAAGTTGGAAAAATCATGTTACCTCAATTACTCCCCTTAGACTTAGAGCATGATGTCCTACCCTTCTAATGATGTCGAAACCTGGGGGATGGTTAACTAGGTGATGAAGGTGCTAGGGCTGTAGATCTTTGCTGAAACGATGAGCGGTTTTCACCACCCGACTTCCACGGAGAGTTCTCATAGTTACCTATTCTAGCCTTCTTGATGTCTTTAGCCACTTCCCTAACTTGCTGAGCATCAATCATAAGTCTAAAGATATTCATATCCCCAAACAGCATAACATTCCTACACTCCATCTTCACCAAGTTAAATACCTGATATACTATGATTGTACATTATTTTTGAAATGTTTAACTTAGAGTTTGTGTGTGTCTTAGGACATTTTGGTATTAGAAATAGTGTTTTATATGTAATTCTTGCAGGAAATAGGCTTAGATGTGGTTAATGAAGATGCGAGCTAAAAAGTGCAGAAGTAGCCACCAACAGACAATAGGTCCATCGACAGGCCGTGGGTGGGCAATCGTAAATCTTGGTCTGAGAGTTGAGTTTCAGAACTCAAACTATAGATTGATAGGATGGACCGGAGGTGATGCATCATAGGTGGAAGATCAGGAAAGTCTGGCCAAGTGCGGAGCCACAGAGCAGACGACGAATCATAGGTCGACCCATGAACTGTCCTGCACATCCGTCGATGAAGATTAGAAAGTTGAAGTTCCAGTACTTAATTGTTTTTCTAAATATGGAGTTAGGATGGGGATCTACGGACCGTAGGTCGACCCACGGTCCTTAGGTCAAGTCATCGACTGAAGTTGCGTCCCAGCACTTTATTTCCTTATTTTGTTTTCTATTTTATTTAGGATATGTTTTCTATAAATAGGATTTGTAATCCTCATTTTTGGGGGTTAAACATTATCGTGTACTTCTAAGTTTTGTGCTGTGGGAAATAATTTGCAAACTCTTAGCAATTAACTTTCCAGTTTTCATTTTATACAATTTTCTCTAGGAAATTCAATTGAGGATTGCGGGTTTCATTAGTTCTTCTTGTAAGTTCATGAATTCTTCTTAGCCAATTATGAATTGTGATCTTCCAAACATGAGTATCTAAATCCACAACTAGGGTTGTGGGAACCATGATCAATTAACAAAGTATGAATAATAATTAAGTAATTCTTGAATAGTGTTTATACATGTATTGTTAATCCTTTCATTTAGAAGTCTTTTTAACGGTTGCAAACGTTAGAACTCGCCTCCTTCCTACTTGCCAGACCAAGGATGTAATGAATGAAAAAAGGATTAAACAACAGATATTTAGTAGTTGCTATCTAATAGTCTAGTGTCAATTTGCGTGAGGGTGAAAACTAAATAGTACATTGATATGATGACTAATCGGAGTTAAAGGTAAGGGTTAGTAAAGCGTACACCCGTAGCCGGACCAAGGTGTGTTATAAAATTCCCTATTTGGAGGTCTAATCAGTTAAGGATACCTAACTTATTAAATTTGCGTGTAAAACACTAGGAAAGGATTACTATTATTAGGATTACTATGTTAAAAGCTTCTGGGGAACACATATGTCCTAGTTTCTGTCTCATATTAATAACTCAAAGTTTAAATCTTGTTTACTTGTTATTTAATCAACAATCTATTACGTTAGATACAAAACTCCCTGTTTACTTTTTTCGGAAATAGTTTGAGTAAATGTAAATAATACTCAGTTAAGTTTAAGTTGGAACCATATTCGTTGTGAGATCGACCCCAACCTACAAGTAGGGTTCTTTATTGGAAAATGATCTCTTATACTTCTTTAGGGAGGTTTAATTTAAGCGTATCAATTCTTGGTGCCACTGCTGGGGAATACGACTTTTATATTAAGTTTAACTACATTATTGAACTCTAGTCAAGCATTTCCCGATTTTACGTTTCTCTTTAATTTTTATTTTCTACTGATTTCAACTATACTGTATGCCAAGTACACGGAGTCGAGACGAATCTTTGACCCCCCTATGATCTAGAATTGAAAAAAGGTTTGAGCAGAATGAATAACCAAGGGGTACAAACATTTCTATCGGAGAGGATCTAGGTGATTGAGTTGACTTGCAGCCTCCTGGGGTTGTTGATATGGCTGCTCAATTTCTTGGTGGTAATAAGGTTCATCGTGGTAATCTACTCAGAAATCAAGAAAGGATGCAGAATCCTCCATCACTAAGGCTTAGTGATAACTAGCGGGTTGACTACAATACAGTTGAATTTGAAGGGCCTATTGTTCTACCTCCTCTACTCCCAGGGCATACATTTGTGGTAATCAGCATTCTCAAGCAAATGCTTACAACATGAGGGTTATTTTCTGGTCTAACTTTGGAAGATCTGCATGGTGACATGGCTAAATTAAGATGTGTCTGCAAGAGTTGTGTGGGGCGATCAAAATTGGATATGAATATTATAGGTTAGAGAGTCTTCCCTCTGTCATTGACTAGTGATGTTGTATTGTGGTTTTTTGAGCTTTCATATACTTGGATTCATACATGGGACCAATTGCATAAGATGTTCATGGCGAAGTATATTTCGGTGTCTAAGAAGCTAAATCACAAAGATAGACTAAATAACTTTGTACCACTACCTAGAGAGTCTGTAAGCAGTTCATGGGATAGGTTCACTGCATTCACCAAAAGTGTTCCTAATCACCGAATTGATGATGAGTCACTGAAGGAGTACTTCTACAAAGGATAGGATGACATTGGAAAGGTTGTGCAAGATACTATTGCTAGGGGATCATATTGTGCGTACAGTTTTGACGAGTTCTTTGAAAAATTAAAGAAGATTTCCCGAAATAATAAGCTATGGAGCACTATAAAGGCAAATATTGGAAGGAATAAGTTCACGGTCCAAATTGCACCAAATCAAGCAAATGATGATATACATGAAGAGATGGCTCAAATGAGAAAATAATTGGGCTCGGTATTGAAGCATATGAGTGAAACTGCAAAAAAAAAAGTGAATGCGGTAAACTACATGACTAGAACTCCACCACCACGACTTGAGTAATGTTACTATGAGGAGAATGCATATTTCATTAATGATCAGATAGGGGGGTTTCGAACCAACACCTAAGGTTCAAACTAGGATAATTGGTGCCATGGTCAAGGAAATCAAGGTCGAAACTATGACAACTACAATCGTGAGGGAAACTATGTTTGGGATGGGAACTACATTCATGATAAAAACAATAACCTGAACAACTATGACAACAAGAATGATCGAGTCGGGTCCTATGTTCAACCTGCAAATAGAGAATCTGGTAATAGATAGGCTGGTGGTAGTATGTTGCACATTGAGGATATGATGCAAAAGATGATGAAAAGGTTTGATACAACTGATGAGAATGTGAAAGAGATGCGAAATGACTAGTTTGGAATCAGTCAAAAAGTCGATGCCCATGTAGTGTCAATCAAGCAAATTGAGAAGTAGTTTAGTCAGTTTTCCTCCATTGTGAACCCACGTTAGCCTAGCTCACTTCCTAGCAACACCATCCAGAATTCGAAGAATGATGGGCATTGTATGGCAGTCAGTACTCGCGGAGGTAAAGAGGCAATTTACCCCCCTATGCCATCTGAGCTTGAAATTGTGGAAGAAAAAGATGCAGATGAGATTGAGGTTACTGGAGAATCAAAAAATGCTACAGAGAAGGAAATGAAAGTGACCTAAAAAGTTATTCTCATGCCTTGAACTCCACCTCCATTCCCATAGAGTTTGGTGCAGAAGACCAAAGATGGAAAATACTATAGGTTCATAACTATGTTGAAACAACTTTCCATTAATGTTTCGCTAATAAAAGCTTTGGAGAAAATGTTTGGGTATGCAAAGTTCATGAAGGATTTGGTGACCAAAAAGAGGGCTGTTAGTTTTGAGGTTGAAGAAAGGTTACAACATTGTAGTGCTATTACTATGCGGTCAGTAGTGCAAAAGAAAGAGGATCCTGGAGCTTTCACCATTCCTTGTACCATTAGGATATTGCATATTTCAAAGGCTATGTACGTTTGGGTGCCAACATTAATATGATGCCATTGTCGATTGATGCTTATCCTGACCAATGACACTAGCCTACGATATGAGTGTCTATGATCATCAATAGTATAGTAGCCCAACTAAAGGTTGGGTCGGGTCCCAAGGGAGCAGTTTTGAGAAATGATAGAAAAATAAAATTACATTCTAACTAGTCGTAACTAAAGATATTAACGAACAAAAACATAGTAAATTTAAGGGTTTGACACGAAAGGGTCAAATATCAAATGGGATTTTTGTAATAGGTGATAAAATGACAAAATAAACAAGAAAATCAAGTATGGGGAAAGGTTTTTGGGATGTGACCGCAATACAAGTTGAGATAAATCATTGGGTGCATGCTTTTCATAGGAAATTTGCAAGACAATAGTGACTAGGCTAAGCTTTAAATGTAAATAAGTTCTCTCTCGGGCAACTTACCCCGTTTCAAATGTGTTCCTCTTGGACACCCATTTGCCACATGAAGACCAGCTACGCCTTACCCCACTCAGTCTCTTGAGCTGAGTGTTAGGATATGGGACTAGGGCTCACCCTCTTGGGCTGAACCTCATGTCGACCCACTCCTTAGGCCACCAATGTAGTGGTTTTGGTTTCGCGACCTCCCTCTTGGGCAAGCCGAAAACACGTGGGTGGATTTGTATTTGCAACTACTAACCCTTTAGATTAAAGCAAAACCACTAGGTCAAATCACCAATAACATACATCTAACCTATCAGCAAGCAAGACCCAACAAGAATATCAACCCTTATTTGTTAAATCACACCCCAAGAATGGGGGTTTTTTATCCACACATCAAGAAATAAGAAATTATACCTAACATGCTAAAGAAATCACTTGGGTATAATAAATTAAACCTTGAATTAAGCTACAGAAGAAGAATAAAGAAGTCCCACTTCCAACTTGGGGAAGATGAACTCCTCTCTTCAAGTCTCCAAAAAACCCTCTCCAAACTTGAGAGAAAAAATACAGAAAAATACTATAGACTAATAATATCTTTTACTCTAAAATGTTCCACACTAAGACTATAACTCTAACTAGTATTTATAGTTTTCACAGATTGTGTTGCGAAGGATCGTTCGGTGACATTAGTCGAGATCGCCGATGAACTCGGCAATCCACCCTTTAATCAACTCATCGCCTTCGGTATCTTGCCTTTAGCATCCTCATATTCTGGATCATTGGGCAGTACAGTACTACTTCGCGAAACTAATCGGTGACTCGTCGACTGCTCCTTTCCTCCCCTTTTGATCCACTTCCTTCAAGGCTTCGTGTACTGGAACAAAGGGCGGTGCATGTGAATTTGGTGACTCGCCAAGTTGGACTCGGTGATCCGCATACTTTCATTTCTTGTTCTTTTTAGCCCTTTTTGCTCTGCTTTGCACCTAAGTGTCCATGCTTCTAGTAAAACTTCAAATACCTGAAACTGAAGCATTTTAATCAGGTATTGAGATAAAACAAGCATTCAAGGACACTATATCTATTAAAATAAAGCCTTAAATGAGTCCAATTTGTGGACACATCATCGATCTACAAAAAAATGGGTTTAGAGGCTCCAAAACCAACTACATTAATTTGATGCCATTGTCGACCATTCCTTGCTACTGGGCATGCCTTAGTAGATATGGAGAGAGGGAATATGAAGTTCTGATTGAATAATGAGAATGTGACTTTTAATATTTGTAGGTCTATTAAGAAGAAAAGTGATCTTAAGTTGGTATCAATGGTGAATCTTATTGTGGAGTGAGTTCCCAAATTATCTATTAAAGAGAGGTTGGATGTTGATGCACTTGCAGCAGTAATGACGAATCTTGACGGTGTAGGTATTGAAGACTCTGATGAATTAGTTGCCACACTTGATACGTACAAATTTTGTTCAAAACCAAAATGATTGGAATTAGATATGAAGAATCGAGATTCTCCACCTACAAAACCGTCTATAGAAGAGGATCCAAAATTGGAACTCAAGGCTCTACCATAACACTTGAGGTTTGTAATCTTGGGGAGAAATAGCACTTTTCGGTAATCATTGTTGCGTATTTGAGCGAGGAGCAAATTAAGGCCTTGGTTTTTATTATGCAGAGGAACAAGAGGGCTATTGGATGGACTATTGCGGATATTATTGGGATTCATTCTGGCATTTGTTCTCATAAAATTCAACTCATGTTGGGAAGCAATCAAAGTATTGAGAACCAAAAGAGACTTAATCCACCTATGCAAGAGGTAGTGAAAAAGAAAATTATCAAATGGTTGGATGTTGGAGTCATATACCCTAGCAAGATGGTTCCTAATGCGAAAATGAGATTGTCCCAATGAGGTTAGTGACTGGATGGAGAGTATGCATGAATAACCGCAAGATAAATGCATAGACAGAAAAAGATCACTCCCCGATGCCATTCATGGACCAGATGGTGAATCATCTTGCTGGTAGGGATTGGTATTGCTTTCTAGATGGTTATTCAGGCTACAGTCAAATCTTCATAGCTGCAGAATATCAAGAGAAAACCACATTCAGTTGTCCATATGGGACGTTCTCCTTCAGAAAGATGTCATTCGGGTTGTGTAATGCTCCAGCGAGTTTCTAGAGCTGTATTATATTGATATTTTTAGATATGGTGGATGACACGATTGGGGTATTTATAGATGATTTCTCTGTGGTAGGTGAGTCATTTGATGTATTTGGTTGAGGTACTAAAAAAATATGAAAAATGCAATCTTGTGCTCAATTTGGAAAAGTGTCACTTCATGGTGAAAGAGGGGATAATTCTGGGTCATCAAATTTCACAGCAAGGTATTGAGGTTGATAGAGCCAAAGTTGAGGTAATAGAAAAGCGTCCACCACTTATCTCTGTAAAAGGTGTTCGGAGTTTTCTTGGCCAAGCAAGTTTGTTTCGGAGGTTCATAAAAGATTTTGCAAAATTGCACACCCATTGAGCAAGTAACTCTAAAAGGAGTGTAAGTTTGATTTTGATGATGCTTATCTCAGAGCATTTGGAGAGTTGAAATCAAGGTTAGTATCAACACCTATCATTATTTCACCAGATTGGGGGCAGCAGTTTGAAATGATATTCGATGTGAGTAGGGTGGCACTTGGTGTGGTATTGGGACAGAGGTGAACGAAGATTCTTCATTCGATTTACTATGCCAACAAAGCTCTGAATGTGGCTCAAAAGAATTATAATGTGACTGAAGATGAATTCCCTATTGTGGTTTGTGCATTCGAGAAATTTCAATCGTTCTTGCTTGGTACCAAGGTTATAGTGCATACTGACCATTCTCCATTGAGGTATCTGATGACTAAAAAGGATACAAAATCGAGGTTGACTAGATGGGTACGTTGTAGCAAGAGTTCGATTTTTAGGTGAAAGATAGAAATGGAATAGAAAATTAGGTTGCCGCCCATTTTTCTGGAATGGAGGAGGAAGGTATGCTCAAGTTAGGAGATAGGGCTAAAATTAATGATGCATTCTCGGATGAACATGTATTGGCTGCTTCTTATGATATTATCCCATTGTTCACAGATTTTGCTAACTACTTGCCTAGAAATTTGGTTCCATTGGATTTGTCATTTCACCCAAGAAAAAAATTCATGTATGATGTGAAGAAGTTATTTTGGAATGAGACTTACTTGTTTCGTATTTGTCCTAATGGGATTATTTGTTGTTGTGTGACCGAGGTGAAACTGATGAGTATACTAGAGGTGTGTCATTCATCGCCTGTTGGTGGGCACTATAGTGGTATTGAGACTAATCATAAAATACTGCAGTGTGGATATTATTGACCTACCATCCACTAGATGCTCATGATTTCGCCAAGTCTTGTGATCGTTGCAAAAGAGAAGGAGGAACTTCAAAAAAGCAAGAGCTACCTATGAATCCAATATTGGTGATTGAGTAATTTAATGACTGGGGCCTTGAATTCATGGGCCATTTGTGAGTTCACATGGGATGAAGCATATTCTTGTTGCGGTTGACTATGTATTAAAACAACTCGAAGCAATTGCGCTTTCAAACAATGAGGGAAAGAGTGTCATCGCATTCCTGAAAAATAGTATCTTCTATAGATTTAGTAAACCTAGTGCAATTATCACCAATGGAGTTTCTCACTTTTGTAACAAGTTGTTCAAGGCGTTGCTAGAGAAATATGAGGTTCTTCAGAATGTTTTAACTCCTTATCATTCACAGTCTAGTGGGAAAGTTGAGGTGTCAAACAAAGAGATAAAACAAATTTTTGAAAAGACAGTGAACACCAACATAACTGATTCGTCAAGAAGACTTGATGATTCTCTACGGGCCTGTCGCACCACATTGAAGACTCCAATAGGTATGTCTCCATACCAACTTGTAATATGGGAAGTCATGTCATTTGCCTATAGAGCTACAACATAAAACAATGTGGGCGCTAAAGATGTTGAATTTCGATTGGGGTGCCGCATCAACCCTGTATAAAGAAAAGATGAAAAAGTACCATGATCAAAATATTGAAAAGTGTTAATTTATTATTAGTGATCTGGTGCTATTATTCAACTCAAGGTTGAGGCTATTTCCTGACAAGTTCAAGTCCAAATGTATCAGGCCATTCAGGCTATTTCAGGTTTGCATCTCAATTTTTCCATAATGGTCAGAAGAAGGTGGCTTGGGAACGGTTCTTGAAGGACATGAAGTAGAAGGGGACCAGGATGACCTTCGACACGAAGAAGATGATACCATTAAAAGGGAGAACCTTAGAAAACTTACAAGAAATGGACGTTTATTGCATATAGAGAAAACTTAGAAAACTTACAAGAAATTGACGTTTATTGCATATATCCAAACATGGGAAACAATACAAAGGAAAGATCATTACAAGGGAAGGCTTTGAGAATATAGGAATGATTCCTAATATTTTCTGCTGCCTCTAAGTATAAATGAAAGCCTCCTTATATAAGAGAGGAAGAGGTTGTCTTTATATCTTAGTCATACAAGTGTAAGGCTGGATATTGCCGACAAAAGGAGGGGTCTACTTCTTTTACTAAAGTAGATGTAGTGGAGAATAATTTTCTCACGGTGGAAGACACTAGGGTCTACTTCTTTTTCAAAAGTGACCTGAGTGGGAATCTCCTTTTGACTAAAAAGATATAATGGAACATCTTTTTCACAAAAATGTTTTGTCCTGTAGCTTCTCAATGGATTCTAATTTAGAATAGTGAAATGCCACTATATGGAAAAATAATTCCGGCATTGTCTCTGTTTTTCCATAAGGGTCCTTTTCCTATTCGTAATCAGGGTCCATGTAAGCCAAGGCTAAACCTTTGGGATCACACATGTCTCCATTGTCTTCACTGCTGCTTTCTATGAAAGCTGCGTCTTCAATCATTTACATGATCTGGTGCTCATCATATTTTTCCATGTTATCCATGCTTCTTTCAATTTTTGTTTGAGGGCTGATTTGGATAAACTCTTTATAGAAGATCTTGCCATCTCTTGGACATTAACATTTGGTTGTTTGGGGATCTAGCCTTTGACTTGAATTTGTTAACACAAATATTGAATGTGTTCAAAATCATTCTTAGAGAAATTCCAAGAAATAATATATGATATTATTTTCTGAGTATATTATTTGCATAATTTAATGTGTGCTGGTAGAGTAGTAATTTCTTCTTTGGTTTGGAAATCTTCAGACCTGTTGAGAAATTGTATGGGGAGAATTTTCTCAATTCCTCCGAATAAGTTCCACCATTCGTAGAACCATCTAGAAATAGATGCTTTGATAATATTTGCACAATACTTCACGAACCAAGTATTTCTTGGTCTCAAATAAAGGAAATTCATCCATGCTTTCTTATAATCATACCATTTATAGGTGTGTGGTTTGTGAGTCATCGTCAAAGCAATGGGGGTATGTAAATGGTCTGTAAACCATTCAAATGGATCCAAGATTTTCTTGATAGTAAATCTTGCTAATTAATATAATTGTTTGCATCTCTAGGATGCTCAATTTCTATTGAATCCGTATCTGTAAAAATGGCTTCATAGAATCTTCTGGTCTTTAATGGATTGTCAATATCCACATAATTGGAATCTATGTAACAAGGTGTGATTAGGACTCCTGTATCTACATTTCCGTATTCTTTGTTGAGAGCCATAATAGGCAATACTTGTGAAACAATAAATTCAAAAGATTCTTCTTTTGGAATTGGTTTGGAATGGGTTGTTTTAGTTAACTTAGGGTTAACGGCTTGGATAGAAGACTCAAGAGGTTTCATGGTAAAGCTCTCTTTGGTTTGAATGGAGCTAGAAGATGTGCCTTGTTCAAAGCGCTTTATTGACCTATGATTGGTCATATTTTGCTGCGGTGGGCAATGAAGCTTTGGAAGCTTTTGTTGAGAAGGGCAGGGTAGCCTAGAATAGTCGGTTAGAGCTGTGAACTTGTTTTGAAAGGTTAGTTCTGGCCTTTGTGAAGTTTCAGTTTTTGCTGGTGTTAAAGGGGGATGAATAAATGGTCTAACCATTTTTGCTTTTGGAAGGAGTGTTTGGTCTAAACGGCCTCGTGTTTTCCCTGTAATAATTCATGAGTTAGAAAATCTGGTAGAGAATAATCTTCTCCTTTGATAAAATCAATTTTGAAATCAAAGCTAGATAGTAGAGCTTTCCATCTAGCAAATATTTGTTTTGAAACAAGGTTTTTGACATCTTTTTGCAAGATTTCTTTAGTAGATTTACTATCTACTCTTGAAAAATATTCTTTAATGATTAGGTCGTCTTTGAACTTTGTGATACATAGCACTATAGACAAAACATCCTTTTTTTACTGTCAAATAATTTTTTTGAGGGGAATTCCAGATTTCGGATGTAAAATGAAGTAGTTGCTTTGTATATTCAAAATCTACTTATTGTTTAAGGATTCCTCCGTAACCTGAATTAGACACATCAGTCTCAACAATCATAAAAGCATCCAGGTTTGGGATTCCTAGACACGTAATACTTTTTACTAAAGTCTTAACAAGGATGATAGCTTGAGTTTGGTTAGTACTCCAAGGAACTGGATTTTTCCTAAGCCTTTTATGCAAAGGTTAGGAAACGTGTCTGACTTTTAGAATAAAATCAGCTACATAATTTAAACATCCTAAAAACCTCTGAAGTTGGGTTTTATTAGGAATACATTAGGAAACTTGGAAGAGAACTCTATGGCCCTGCAAATAGGTTTATAAGTACCTTGATATAGGTCATGACCTAAAAACCTGATGGTGGTTTGGAAGAGTACCATTTTCTTGGCACTGACAACTAACCGATTATTTTTAACAATCTTGAAGAAGGTGTTGAGATGTTTGAAATAAGAGTCGATGTTCTCTAAAAAAATTAGCACATCATCAATGTATACAATTGACATATAAGAATAATCATTGAATATGGAATTCATGATATTTTGAAATTCAGAAGAGGCATTCTTAAGCCCAAAAGGCATTACATTCCGTTCATATTGTCCAAACGGGACATTAAAAGCAGTTTTATATTTATCCTTTTCGGAAATTTGAATTTGTCGAAAAGTTGATTTCATAATAAACTTGCTATAGATATTAGCTTTAAAAGTCCTTTTCGAAAGGGCTCTTTTGTTAGGTATAGGATACCTGATCCATTTTAAAACTGATTTTAAAGGTTTTTAATTGATTACTAGTTTTGGTGCTCCTCATTCTTTCTCTGCATTTTTGTTAACGTAGAAAGCAGAATAACTCCAAGGTGATGTAGATATCCTAATAATCTTATTTTTTAAAATAGTGCCAATCTCTTTCTTACAAATTCCATCATTTCGTGATTCATCTTAATGGTCCTTGCCTTAATAGCATGTTCATTGAATCCTTCAATGTATGGTAAGTCCACAATTTGCTTTTTCTATTCCCAAAAAGCATTAGGAAAATCAAAACATATTTCTTCTTCAAGTCTTTTCTGAAGATTAGCTATTTTTGTAACTATCTCAGGGGTTTTTAAAATTTGTTCGATTATCTTAACACGAATTTCATCTTTTAAAAAGGTCATATGCTGTGAAAGGTTATAAATTCGGAAAACGGTGTTTTCTCTAACAAAATTACTTTCATCTTGTGAAAGGGTTTTAACAAAAGGAAAATGAAGATCTTTTACAAGGATAGTACTAGTAATACCATCTAGATTCGTAAAATAAGGTTTTATCTGAGTGATAAAAGGTATTCCAAGTATAATATCTTCATTGATATCCTCAGTAATAACGAAATCATTTGTTAAACAATTGCCATTATTGCAAATATGAGCTTGAGAAAGCTTATAATTTATTTTCAAAGGTTCTCTTGTAGGGGAGTATAATTTCAAAGTACTTTTTTGTATATACTTTGAATGAACAATACCTTTTATAATACAATTCCTATCTGTACCACTGTAAAACAAAGCAATTTTGTTAATAACAAAATGTGTATTAACAACTCTCTTAACAGGTATATGATGACTCTGAGGTCTTATTGAAGAGATTACCGTTACTCCTGTCGCTGCAGAGGCAGAGGTATCATTACATGTATTGGTTACAAAAGGCTTCACTAGATGATCATTATTGATATTGGGAGGTACAACATCAATATTATAATCGTTAGAACAATCTTGATCAAATTTCATGTCTTGGAAAGTAGTCCCTTTAGGGACTTGATTGATAAGGATATTAGTCTCAATGATACAGAGTCGAGATTTGATGCTTCTAATCTATTTTTTGAGACTAGAGGCCTCATGGAGAATATTTGAAATGGATGGTTCAGAATGGCTATCTAATCGATTCATGATCTGTTTCATGCTAAAAGGTGCAATTATCATACGGGGTTTTGGTTTGTTCGTATTGAGAAGGAGATTTTTCAGTTCTAGGAGAAAAGGATTCCTAGTGTCATTATCATTTATGTGTTGAATGACATCAAAGAGAGCTTCTTTCAAATGGTTAGAAAGTCCTCGATATGTGGTATACTGTGCAGGTGCAATCTTTTCCTGATTGGCTTTTGTCTTAATCAAAATCAAGATCAATGTCTTCGTCATCACTGTATTAATCAGATGTACCTAAACAATGAGAGAGGTTCATCAAGAATGGCAAGTAACTTACCTTTTGTTTCTTTGTCCATACCAAGAAGATTGATCTACTTTTTTTCTGCTCCGGAGCGACATTCACTAGCTTTGTGGCGAATCTTTCCGCATGTCTAACAAAAATCCAACTTGGTATCTCTAGGTCTCTTGGACCTATGTTTTTTCTTTGATCCTGCAGAATCATCTCTTCTTCGAGATTTCTTCCTATGAGATTTTTCCTTTTTATCTTTCTTGATCTTATCAAGTGGAGTGATAAAACCAAAATCTCTACAAATACATCCGAGTTCCTTTCTACAAGACGATTGCTCTTTCTTGAGCTGGTGTTTGAGCTTAATGTCTATACAATGTTCAAGAGCTACAACGTTGATGGTGCTTACCAAATCACCATAAGTAAGATTTCCATAAGGAATATTACTGTTATTGCGATCTTGGATCTTTGTCCTTACTTTATCTGCAAAGAGAGGAGGTAAACCGCTAATGAAGCGTTCCTTCCAGAAATCCAAATTGCAATCTGGATGAATCAAAACCTTGCTGAGAAAGGCATGTCTGTAATGGATAAAGTTGTTTCAATTTGGACAACTTAGATTACTCAGAATTAGAGACTCCTATCTTGGAATAATTTTGGTTCTTCAATGAAGTTCTTAGCGATGTTGTAAAGAAGAGTGGCACAAGCATCTTCCCTCATGATATTAGAACTGGATTGTGCATTTCCTTCCATTTTTACAACCATCTGTGGTGCAGTGGCATTAATAATGAGTTGCTTAATCGCATAAGTGCAGTAATTATCCCACTAATGTTTCAACATTCCTGTGAAACCTGCAACAATCATATTAGTAGCATATCTGTATGCCGATCCATGCATTTTATTTGCAGTAATGGTAACACCCATTTCATGGAGTTTATTGTATACTTGATGCTCAGCTAGGCCATCAATATTCCATTCAGTGATGTTTCCTCCTTCGTGAGAGGAAGTGGATAAGAAGGAATTTTCCTCATACTGCAAGTCTGGGAAAGAAGGTTTATTATGGTAGGTTAAAATATTATGCAAATTACTACTAGCATGTTTTTGGAGGAGAGTGGATTTTTCCTAAAGAGTGGAGACCGATTCCTTCTGAAGGGTAGAAACCTTTTTAGGTGCTTTATCATTTTTTACGGAGATGTTGAAGTTGTTAAGTTGTGCATTGATTTTTTCAATGATATTTCCTGTTACTTCAAAAGTATCAGAAAGTTGGGGGAATTTTTCTTTAGAAAATTAATGGATTTTACATCCTGGATAGGTTTCAATATTATGGCTGGATGAAGTAGAAGTCAGACTCGGTCTTCCACTGATGGTAGGTTTAGTATCTTATATTTGTCTGGATATGACATGAAGAATTTGGTTGGAGTAATTGTTTTGTTCAATTACTCGGTCAATATCTGCAGATCTAAGAAAACCACCTGTCTTATCACTTTTCTCTTTGAAAGGAGAAACTTTGATCACCGTTCCTGCAATAGGGATGTTAATTTCTTCAAGAGGAGGAGTGATAGATTCAACAACCTTATTAGAAGCAGTGTACCATTTATTAATGATAACTTGTAATGACTCAGCACAATTTTCAATCCTACCAGTCAGTTCAAACCATTTGAAGAATTCTATTTCACTATCGATTCTTCTCATATCCATCTTCCACAAATCTTTAAAGGATTCTCTTTGCTTAAGAGTACAGGTAGAAACATACCATTTTATTTTTACCTGATTGTTAGGATGAGTCCATTGTTCATGCAGGATGTTCGGATTGGGCTCAAAGGTTTTACTTATCTTGAGCATCCCGTGCAACCAAGATGGTTTATTGTCTTTAGGAGGTTCCATTTCACTTGCAGTGGGACTGTCAGGGATATCTTGGTAAAATACTTTAGGTACATTAACTAAAAAGTCTACTCCTGTGACTTTACCTTTACTGTTGTCTGTAACAGAAATAGTTTCATCATTATCTACTTCTGTTTCTTCTGCATCCTCTGGGGTTTTTGAAGAAAAAGGTGGCCTAGAAACGGTTCTTGAAGGACACGAAGTAGAAGGGGACCATGATGACCTTCGACACGAAGAAGATCTCCTAACAGAGTTATCAAGAAATTTGAGTTCTATTGACCCATTTGGAAATTGAATAACCCTTTCTATCTGAGATCTTTCAGAATGAGACGCAAAAGGTTGAGTTATGTTTTCAAAACACCAATCATTTGAGGAGACGAGGAACAAAGATAGAACTATGTTCATGGTTGGCTTACATAAGCATTGTCTCACCTTTCAGACTTTCATTGCGAGCTTTAGGAGCAAGAGTGGGTTTCATAAGACGATAGTATACTCGGCAAATAATAGCTATTTCACAAGTCTTGATTTTACTGTTCAATTTTTTAGTTTTGACATTAAGGGTTAAGGAATCCATTACATTAGGATCATTGATATCAACAGAGAAGTTAAGATAACAATTAAAGAAAGTAGGCCCATCAGCTAGATTACTCTGCAAAACTCCTAACAAAGAATCATCAAAATTCAAAAACCTGCCATCTCGAAGGATGACACAAACAGGAATATCAAGGCCTTTTCTAAAAAGAGTCTTAACAACGACTTGCACTATACCAATATGCAAATAATTATAATTAGATTTATAACGATTTATATCATTATCTTTGAGAAGGCAAATAATTTCTAAAGAATTATTAATTGCAATAGTGGACTCACAAGTCTTAATATTACGCCGAGTAATGTAACTAAAATTACCGAAGTGGTAAATCTTTTTGAATGGTTTTTCTGGTATACTCCAGTTTTGTAAATCATTTCCCAATTTAGCAATCTAAGTATATTGTGAAGATAACAAGGTCTAATTTCGCAGCAAGGTATTGCGGTTGATAAAGCCAAAGTTGAAGTAACAGAAAAGCTTCCACCACCTATCTTGGTAAAAGGTGTTCGAAGTTTTCTTGGGCATGCAAGTTTGTATCGAAGGTTCATAAAAGATTTCTTGAAATTGCACACCCATTGTGCAAGCTACTCGAAAAAGAGTGTCAGTTTGATTTTGATGATTCTTGTCTTAGAGCATTTGGAGAGTTGAAAGCAAGGTTAGTATCAACAACTGTCATTATTTCACAAAATTGGGGGCAACCGTTTGAAGTGATATTTGATGCGAGTAGGGTGGCACTTAGTGAAGTATTGGGACATAGGCGAGAGAAGATTCTTCATCCAATTTACTATGCCAACAAAGCTTTGAATGTGGCTCAAAAGAACTATACTGTGACTGAACATGAACTCCTTGTTGTGGTTTTTGCATTCGAGAAATTTCCATCCTTCTTTCTTGTTACTAAGGTCAAAGTACATACAAACCATTCTGCATTGAGGAATATGATCACTAAAAAGGATGCAAAATCGAGGTTGATTAGATGGGTATGTTGCAGCAAGAGTTCGATTTTGAGGTGAAGGATAGAAAGGGAATATAAAATTAGGTTGCCGCCCATTTGTCTAGAATGGAGGAAGAAGGTATGGTCAAGTTAGGAGATAGGGCTAAAATTAATGATGCATTCTCCGATGAACAAGTATTGGCTGCTTCTTATGATATTATCCCAATGTTCACAGATTTTGCTAACTACTTGGCAAGCAATTTGGTTCCATCGGATTTGCCATTTCACCCAAGAGAAAAGTTTATGTATGATGTGAAGAAGTTCTTTTGGAATGAGACTTACTTTTTTCATAATAGTCCTATTGGGATTATTCGTCGTTGTGTGACCAAGGTGAAAATGATGGGTATACTAGAGGCGTGTCATTCATCGACTCTTGGTGGGCACCATAGTGGTATTCGAACTACTCATAAAATCTTGTAGTCTGGTTATTACTGGCCTACCATACACCAGATGCTCAGGATTTCGCCAAGTCTTATGATAGTTGCCAAAGAGAAGGAGGAATTTTGAAGAAGCAAAGAGCTACCTATGAATCCAATATTGGTGATCGAGTTATTTGATGCCTGAGGCCTTGAATTCATGGGTCCATTTGTGAGTTAGCATGGGATGAAATATATTCTTGTTGCGGTTGACTATGTATCGAAATGGATGGAAGTAATTGCACTTTCAAACTATGAGGGAAAGAGTGTCATCACATTCTTGGAAAATAGTATCTTCTCGAGATTTGGTAAACTTAGTGCAATTATCACCAATGGAGTTTCTCACTTTTGTAAGAAGTTGTTCAAGGCGTTGCTAGAGAAATATGGGGTTCTTCACAATGTATCCACCCCTTATCATCCACAGTCTAGTGGGCAGGTTGAGGTGTGAAATAGAGAAATAATGCAAATCCTTGAAAAGACTATGAACACCAACATAACTGATTGGTCAAGAAGACTTGATGATTCTCTACGGGCCTATCGTACAGTATTCAAGACTCCCATAGGTATGTCTCCTTACCAACTACTATATGAGAAGTCATGTCATTTTCCTAGAGAGCTAGAGCATAAAACAATGTGGGTGGTAAACGTGTTGTATTTGGATTGGGGCGCCGTATCAAGTCAAAGGATAACGGATATGAATGATCTTGATGAGTTTTTTCTAAAAGCATATGAAAGTTCAGTCCTGTATAAAGAAAAGATGACAATGTACCATGATCAAAAGATTGAAAAGTGTGAATTTATTATTAATAATGTGGTGCTTTTATTCAACTCAAGGTTGAGGCTGTTTCCTGACAAGTTCAAGTCCAAATGGACCAGGCCATTTAGAGTGATTCAAGTATCCCCACATGGAGCGGTTGAGCTCAAGAATAAGGAAGGGACAAGGTTCAAAGAAAAAGGACAGAGGATTAAAGTCAACTTGGGGAAATTTGAGAGTGTGCAAGAAGTGATAGACGCTTATTATCGTGATAAAGTTTGAGTAATCAAGGTGTCTGCATCTTGCAATGATGTTAAATTAAGCGCTGCTTATGAGGCAAGCCAATATGTACAATCAAGGAAATTATAGGAGTTTATTTTTGATATAGGTGTTTATTTTTATAATTAGTGTTGGCTAGATATAGAATAAGGTGCGTGTCTCAAAAAGTGTCCACAAAATATAAAACGAAAGTCCTAATGGTTGCTATGTGTGCAGGGATGAAAAGGCAAGATCTGCAAAAAAACCTGTGGAGAGGTCTACGGGCCCAATCGATGGTCCATTGGTCAATCCACGAACTGTGGATGGTGTCTGTAGATCCCAGGTAAGTTCTCTAATTTTTTTAAGTGTCAGATTAACCTATGGAATCCATCGATGGACCATAGGTTGGCCCACAAACCGTCGACAGGGTCTCATGGTTTAGGACTAGGGTTTCTGTTTGACCCAACCCGGACCCCAAATAAATATAACCCCTCATTTTTAAAATATTCCCCACTTCCATGTTTCAACCCCAACAAATTTTAACCCTCTATATACCCATATTCCTCCATTAATAACTCCCCAAATCACTCCTTGACTGATCCAATTTACATTCCCACTCCCATATCTCCCTTTCCCTCCCAAAACTCCTCTCCATTTCTTGTCCATCAATGCTTTCACGGTTCGTGTTCGATGTCCAAGTTGATCTAAAGAACTTGTACTAAGAAATACACACTCAATAACTTTGATTGCTTGTAAGGTAAATGGTTTCACCCTAACTTTGAATTCATTGTTCATCATTTTCATCATGAAATCACGAAGTTGAACTTGACCTTTGGTTGTTGAATTGGTTGTTAAAATGTTTAACTTGTAAGTTAAGAACACCCTTAGAATGATAGGATGTGATTGTGTGGTTAATTAAAATCAACTTAATAAAGTAATAGGTCTAAATGGGAGTTTTGACTTAGGGTTCATTGTTTTGATATGTTAAAAAGTTTAAATGTTTGTAATCAAAACTCTAATGATGATGTACTCGCATAGATAGTATTGAAATGCATGATTAAACTTAACTTGATTTGCAAAATTGTTGAAATTGTGGGTTGTATAAAAATTAAATTGTAAACGCTAGCATAGAACTGATCTATGAGACTCACCTACGGACCGTAGGTTGCGTCCGTGGATTAGTCGCACACACATTTGGTTCAAGTCTTGAACCACGCTGTGGACTACGGTCCATCATTTGATTGACGGACTATTCTGCACATCCGTGGTTCCCCATCTACAACCAACCTATATGACCCCCTGACCTACAAACGGGACCCACAGGCTATCGTTCCATCACAAATCATAGGTACCCACCATGGGTAACAAGTTCTGCTACTCTGAGAATTTTTGGAGGTTTTGGTTGGGTCTGAATCTTGTTCTAAAATTACTCCATGAGTCTTGTTGTCTTGTTTTAATACTAATAAGTCCTCCATAGGTATCCGAAACAAGTTCCCACCTACGTACAAAAAGGCAAGTCCAAATTCATAGCTCCTTCCCTACATATGTATGATGAGGACAGTAATACCAAGTACATTCCACCTATCACCAGGATCTCCCACACTGCCCCCCTCACTACTAGGTCATCCGTGCAGGTTGTCTCTACCTGCCCCAGTCTGAGGAGGGGGCCACACCTTCTGGTTACGAGTCACAATCCAAATCTAGTTCTAGCGACATACCCAATTCTTTATCTAAGGTTGATTCTTCTGACAACATTATACCACCTAGAGCTAAGCCTGCCCGTAATGCCGATGAGCAAAATAAATGGTGCGTGGTTGGCCAGTACTAGTTGTATGTGAATGAAATTATGTTGAACAAACAACGAAGGATGACTAGGACCATTACTGAGGAGCACAATGTCCTTACAGGTAGCCTCCACACTACAATATACATAAATATGAGTGGATAGCACGGGACCCTGGGAACTACAATGAGGAGATGACCAGAGAGTTTTATGCCTCTTATGCTACCACTATTCTAAATTCCATCTCTAAACGGGCCAAGAACGTAGCTCAGCCTCCACTTCAGACCACATTGGTGTGGGGTTTCCTGTTTGACATCTAAGAGGACACCATCCACTGGTTCATATATGGCCCATACCACACTCTTCCTATTAATACAGAAGAGTATGACTACATGATGGGCATTGTCCAAAGTGAGTCTTTTCAAAGAGATGGTGATCAGAGAGAGAAATTTCTTCGAGTGATGGCACATCATATTGCTATGGATAGGGAGCGCATTTAGTGGGTATGAAATCCTACTTTGGTTATCAGGAACACTACTTTGAGCTTCACTGCAAAGTTTTTATGGCAATTGGTTTAGAATCGATTGTCCCCTACTCATGCGAATAATGTTGTTACATGCGACCGGGTCGTGATGATGGCAACCATTATGGCAGGTTTGGAAATTAATTTTGCTCACATCATGATCGCAGAGATCTACGAGAGGGCCTTCAAGGCCACCACCACTCTACCTTTCCTGTGTATTATTTTCCATCTCTGCAGGACGCTTCAGTGACTATTTGGTATTATGGCAGGTTGCTTGAGGTGACCAAGACATTGGACATTAGCTTCATTCAGGATGATGCCGACCGATCTACACCACAGAGGGATCCATATGTGGAGGTACCGCCTTTGGGTGCTAATCTTGCTGTGGATGTGGAGCAAGTCAAAGCTGATGGCTCTTCTATTCCAGCCACTACTGATGCTCAGGTTCCACCTTCTACTGCAACTAGCAAGGCCCCGAGCTCATCCCGAGACATCCCCTCTTCAGGGTTGAATGTCGTTCCTCTGGCCCGAGTCCAGAAGTTGGAGACACAGATGGCCACTTTGCTGCTACATATGAAGCCATGTATGCAAGATTTTTATTACGGAGACTGAGGTGAGGATGGAGTAGATGATGAATCAGAAGATTTAGGTCGTTCATAAGTGCCTGGAACTGTTCGAGTTGAGAGTCTTGGAGAGTGACCCTTTTCTAGATGTGACCTTTTTGTAGAGGTCTTTAGAGTCTTGCCCTTACCATAGATGTGGCCTTTTTAAAGACCGAGTTGGCTACCCTTTGTGCTGATGTTGTTGCCCTACCAGCCCCTGCGGTAATGGAGGAAAAGGTGGTAATGATTGCTCTATTTCACGATATTATGCAACCACAAGAGTCTTCCCGTGTTGCTGGGAAGAGCCACCTCTCCAACCACACTTCCGATGATGATGACGATCGAAGATTAAAGAAGAAGGAGTGCCAGTAGTTTAAGGTGGCACAGATAACGTCTATACTTGATGAGGAGAGGAGACAACAACTGTCCCATGAGGTGGATGTTGGCCTATCTCGTATCCTGAGTACTACTGATGGTGCTCCCTTAGTTGGTGAGGGCGCTACTGATGGTGTCCCTATTGTTGATCCAGTAGGCTCTGGGAAATCGAACCAACCCGTTTCTTGAGAGCTCTTCGGTGCATTTACACCATAGGTTTGCTTCACCGTATGCTTAATTTGTTGTTTTTATGCATTGAGGGCAATTGCACCTTCTTTTGTTGGGGGTGAGGTAAATGTATTGTGACTTATAGGGTGAAGTCTGAGTAACCCAACTCATAGTCCTCTTTTGGGGTTTTCTTGCATGTGTTCTTTTTCCCCAAGAGACTATTTTACTTTATGTTAAACCAACATGTTTAGGATTGTGTTTGTAGAAGTAAGTAGAATTATGAAAGTGTGATGGCATAAAAGCATGAAATTGGTACACATCCAAATTTTTTTAAATGTGGTAGATCTATAGGTTTAATGAGTTGAATGTGTTGGATCTTCATATGACATGATAAGGAACCAGTATGATAACATGACTTAAGCTGAAACTTGAACTGGGTAATTCAAATAATATGATAATGAAACAATGTTCGAAGTGAGTGTGAGAAGAGTTTGAATGTTCATACAGTATGTGCCAATCTAGAACATGCCCCAGTGGTCCTGCTAAGATAATCTATGCTATAAGTTGGGAAATGATCATAGGCCTGTTTTCAAATAAGTCCACTCAAGCCTAAAATGATCCAACCAAAAGAAATAAATATTCCCTTTGATCCAAATGTTTGAGCCTAATGTAGACAACTTCTTTAGATACAACTAATTCACCTTCCCTAGTTTAACTATTTAGGCCCCCATCCCTTGATGTTTGCGTAATCAAGGACACAGCTTCTGATGCAAGTGTCTACGATCGTGCAACAATGTAATAACCCAATCAAGGATTGGGATCGTTCCCAAGGGAGTAATTTTGTGAATTAATAGAAATATAGAATTTATTTCTAATTAGTCGTAGCTAAAGACATTAACGGTTAAAGACATTGTAAAATAAAGGGGGACACAACAGTGTTAATTAACAATGGGGGTTTTGTCACATGTAAGTAAAAACAACAAAGTAGTCAAGAATTTCTAAGTAATAAGAGAGGGAATTCTTGAGATGTGAATGGAATACGGGATAGAGTAAATCATTGGGTACATGCTTTTGATAGAGAACTCGTAGAGTAATTATGACCAAGCTAGACTTTAAGGGGGATAAGCTCTCTCTCGAGCAACTTACCCCATTTCAAGCGGGTTCCTCTCAGACACCAACTTGCCGCAAGAAGAACAACCTCCCCCTTAACCCACTCAGTCTCCCGAGCTGAGTATGTTGATATGGGTCTAGGGTTCACTCTCTCGAGCGGAACCTCATGTCGACCCACTTTCATTGGCAATCAATTTAGTGGTCTTAGGTTTACGACCTCTCTCTCGAGCAAGCCAAAAATACATTTATGAGATTATATTTGCCACTACAACCTCATTAAGTTCATCCAAAACCACTAAACGAAATCACATTTAAACTACGAATAGACTATCAAGAAGCAAGACCCAACAACTAATCTAACCCATATTCACAAAACCACACCCCAAAAATTGGGGGTTTTAGCCACACATAAAGAGATAGAAATTTATACCTATATGAGCTTGCATTCAAATGGGTATGAACATTTAAGTCTTGTTACATGCCAAGAATGAAGAATCCAAGAGACCCAAGTCCAAATCCTTGGAGATGAAACCCTCTTCTTCTTAAAGTCTTCAAAACCATATAAAACTCAGAGAAAAAATATCAAAAAGTACTATTCTATATGAAAATTATAATAATTGTTCGACTCCTAAAACTACAACTCTAACTAGTATTTATAGTTTTCACATATTTGTGCTACAGTGGATCATTCGGCGTTGTAGTCGAAATCACCCAACAACTCGGCGATTCACCTTTTGGTGTAGTTCATCGCCATCTTGCACCATCCTTCAGCATCGTCGTACTCTGGGTCATTAGGCAATATGGTACTGCTTTGCGGAACTTATTGGCAATACACCAACTGCTCCTTTTTTCCACCGACTTGATCCTTTCCTTCATCTCTCAGCACACTGGAACAAAAAGTGAAGTAAGACCCTTGGGCGACTCGCCAAGTGGACTCGGCGATCCTCAAGCCTTTATTTCATTGTTCTTTTAAGCCTTTTCGTTCCTTTTTGCAACGTAGTGTCCATCTTTTTCTTCAAACTACAAATACCAGAAACTTAAGGGTTTTCATCAGATATTGGGATAAACTAAGCATTTGAGGACCAATTTCTATTAAAATATAGCCCTAAATGAGTCCAATTTGTGGACTCAACAACATCCCCAACTTAAACATTTGCTTGTCCTCAAGCAAACTCAAGTTTAGCCGTTCAAAAATGGTGTCTCAAATAGTGCTACACAAGACTCAATCATGAATACACACAACAAGACTCAATTTACGTATGCAAAGATCAAATGTGCACTAAAAGATTCAAGTTTTGACTCACCAATATCAAAGAACCTCATGCCTACAATACTTGCTACAATGCAAGTTCAAGTTCAACCAAAGTGTTCAAATCACCTCACACAAGGAAGGATTCTATATTCACACAATGGTTTACAGTTTAAAGCTTCAGAATCAGATGCAACAATAACACTCACAAAGAAGAACACAATGAATGCTTTCACCCATAGGTTTGCCCGTATTTTCCAATCAACATTCATTTCAACTTTCTCAAGATCACAAAGGTCTTAACAAGGCTTGTAATGGGGCTGAGTGTAGAGGTATGGTCATTTAGCCTCAATGCCTTTTATCCTCATGAACTGTGGTTCTCTCAACACTTCCTTTCTTTTTCCTTCATCATTTTCATTTGTGCATCATAGGTCATCCGATTATTTGATTCCCTTAGATTGTTCAGAACCCTATTTCTTTGGTACTTTATTCCATAACTTTCTTTTTCATTCTTTTTTCTTTTTCTTTCTCTTTTTTATATGGAAGGTTCCATTTTACTCAACACCATGGGTTAAAGGAGACTTTCTTGCACTAATTGACTTGCCCTTATCTTTTCACCGCACCCAACTTAGGATTTTGGCCTAAGTTGGCTATTTAATTACCCACAACTTCATGAGGATTATGGGTAATGAACAAAGAAAGGTCTAGGTTTCATCAAGTTTCTTCCAAAGGAAGGGTAAGACTCAAGGGTTGTTCAAAAGAGAATCACACGCTCACAGGGTCGGTCACAAAAGATGTATATGTCAAATTAGCTCACACTCTTAAAGTTGCCTAAGATCATATCAAGAGATAGCATCACTTAGTTGACCGGACCAACAGGGCAAATTGTAGGATCTATCATGCATGGTTCAAAGTAAGCTCATCACACTAGGCATTGATACTGTAGTCAAACAAGACTCCACACTTTTGCTAGTGTGCAATGATCATCACAAGATAATCGATTTGATAAATGGCTAATCACAAAGAGATGCAAAGAGTTCACATATTGTCTACGCAATTTCATTTCGGCTCATCGTAGCCGTGCATTCATGTTTATTCGATTGTAAGCACTATTAAGTCATCGGTATTAATCTGAACCGAGACTTAAATTTTGCAAAAGAACATCCACATTCAACACACGAGAGGTGGCAAGAAAATTTCAGACGTGTCACAATAATTTTGCAATTTAAAATAAAAGGAGCCACAAGCTAAAACATCCATAGAAAGAAATATTTAACACAATTTAAGCACAGTGCCCAAATATAAACAAAATACAAGCATCAAATAGCACACAAAGGTGGGCCTCACCCCACCACAAATAAAAGTAATTTGTCCTCAAATACAATTAACAGAGTATCCAGACGTTAGAAACTTTCGAGGAAAGGAACGTGGAGTTTGAAGTACCAACCTTTTATGCCTATCAAAAGGATATTGAGATGTTAGGAAGCAATGTAATCCAACTCGTAGCACAATTCGACACTACAAATACTCTAGAAATGCAAAAATATAGGAGCTAACATGCAAGTGTGATTTTGGGAAGAAAAAAAGTGAGGGAAAGTGAATGAATTTGAAACTTTTAAACCTTTGGCTTGCAAAACCATCCAGTTTCTTGCCCATTCGAGGACATTAGTCCTGATCGCCACTCTATTCCACGTAACGCCAAGTAGTTATTTTCCTCACCAAATTTTAAAGAACCTCAATGTTTTGTGGGTGTCCTAATGGTGGTCTCTGTCGTGATCATCGACACGGTCAGTGGCTCGCCAATAATTTCCTGTGCTTGTTGAGTTTTACAAACTACAATGTAAGATGGTCTTCAGTCTAACGGTGGTCTGGTTCGGAGGCACCAAGCCATTCGGCGATTCACTGATTGGACCTGCTACTCACCAATCTGCACTTTTTTTTCATTCTCCATACTTCCATTTGCACAATCAGAACACCATTACTTTATCAAAGAAAAAGACAGCAATAAATGGTTTTGGATTGCCTTCCAAACAACACCTTAGTTAACGTCGCAACACAACGTAACACAACATTCATGCGTCTTCCAAATACACCAATTCAACCAATGAAATTTCTTGACAATCCCCAAAATATAATTTCAAACATTGATCGTTCACATTAAATGGGGGTCCTTCCTAATCTTCAACTTCTACAGCACCATTGGTGAACACTCGCATTACTCTAAAAGGTCCAGACCATTTGGATTTGAGCTTTTCGGGAAAGAGTTTAAGTCGAGAATTGTAAACAAAACCTAATCTCCTACCTTGAAGTCCCACTTGAGTATCCGAGCATAATGCCATTTCTTCATCTTCTCTTTGTAGATGGCTGAACTTTCCACGACAAGAAAAATGCTCTATAGCGAACGGAAAAATGGTCCCTGAAGGTGCATTTATAGTCCCAAAATGTCATTAGTGACCGGAAAAAACTGGTCACCACCCATCCCAATAAGCTTTGTTGCTAAAGGCCATCAAGGACGTTAGAGAATGGCTGGTCCTTAAAGTGTTTTTGCGACCAGTTGAAATGTAGTCCTTAAATATCTTTTTGGGACTACTTTTCTGGTACTTGATTGATAATTTTAGGGACTACATTGTTGGTTGTCAATGGTTTTTGGTGAGCAAATTTTTCCTAGTCATTAAACTATTTCTGTCACCTGCTCAAAGCTGGTCGTTAGTTCTCACAACTAGATTATCAACAATCAATCATGTCTATATTCAATTTGCAACTACAAAATCAAGTTATTAATATAAAACTGTTACTTTCATATATATTGAAAAAGTAACTACAAAAGATGATAAGCATCATATATTAAAACGGTATAACAACGATGTATGATACTCACTGTATTTTGTACATAATATCTTACCAAAAACCTATATAGCTATTATCCCTAAACTGCACCCATAACATGATGATCGTGAATCTGTTTCCTCCTCAAAAAATTGCTTCTTGTAAACTTAAATTTTTCATAACCTGTAAAAATAATAAAATTCATTTAGAAAAGACTAATTTTTCAACTAGAAAATTGTTTAACCTTAGCACAAATTATCAAAAATATTTCTCCATTACAAGTAAGATTCAAACGACAAAATAATATAAGAGTGCAACAATGTTGCCTTCAAATTTGTACAAACTCTATATGTGTAACATTCATTACCTATTTTATGTTCTTCCTACAAGCTAGTCATAGCATCGTAGTGGTCTTTTAGTAGGTAATCTAATGAGAACTCACCTAATTTCTTTATGTCTTTGACACTTCAAGATTACAATTAATCTAGTTCAACTTCTAGCTTACAGCTCACTATATGTAAACATGAGAAACTACATTATTGAATCCTTATTTATATAAAATAAAATCCTCTTCACTCTCATCAATTCTCAAGTAAAAGAACATATTGTCTTTTTTTTTACGCTTAGTTATTTTCTAGAATTAACCTTAGAGCTATTTTTACCAAATAATCATAAATATGGCCCTGGACAATAGTAGTTGTTCTATTTTCTCTTGATGAGTTCATTGAAGTATTGGCTTCACTCCTATAGTTGCTCGTTTGGTGTATTTATTGTAATGTGAACATCAAAAATATTTGATGTCTCTATTTTTTTATTATGCATCTTAGAGTTTATGATCTCAAGCATAAACAAAACTCAAAGGGTAATTGTTGTTAAACTAAAATATGTTTCAAACAAGAATAGGGAAAACTAAGATTTCATCTTTCTCTCATACGCATGCAATATCTACATTGAAGAAACATAATATATGAACTTGAAAGGAAATAGAAACAGTTGAGAGTTCATTTGGTGATTTCATATCTTATGTGGAAGGTAATGTCACTGATGAAGAAGTTATAATAGAACCAGAATCAATTAAAGTACATATCAACATTTCATTTAAGTAACAATATTAAATTGATGTTATAAACAAATTATCAATCAAAGGACCATAATATGAATGAAATTACATAACAAGGTACTATGACAAACCTGTAAACTTCATGTAGAACAATGTTCCTTTAGCAATCACTCATTGTTTGTTGTCTACCTCCTTCAGCACATTCTTAAGAGCCTCTTGGATTGAGCTTCATTTTACATACTTAGCATGTAATTGTCCTCTTCATTTGTTTCATAACTCTTATCCATCGTGAAATATGTTAGCGATAAACATCCATGTCATCACTATCAAATTTATCCTGCGACTAATTACAGAAACATGATCTCAACCAATATTCATATCATCACTTTCAAGTAATTCTATTTCATTTAGTCAAGGAGTGTCAAGGGAAAATTGTTCTAACATACAGAAAAAATGTGTATGCATTTTAGTAGTTCTGGGACAAACACAATCAATCGGTTACAAATTTCTAAGAGTAAGAGTTTATGGTCCAAATTGCCAAAAGTACACATGCAGGGTGCAAAATGCATTCTATTAGGAAAGATTTTTCTAGAGTCGCGGCTGCTATTCAACTAACTGCTTTTGTAAATTTCAATGTGTTTTGCTGCTAAATGCTCCTGTTAGTATTGTTTCTTCCCAAAAGAAGAAGAAAAAGAACAACAACAACAACCATAAAATCAGTGAAATAGAGGTTTTTACTTTCCAAAAGAAGAACTTTATATTTTAAAATTAAGTTTTCCTTCAAAACCTGTAACTTCATAAATTTCAAATTTTGTAGTATTTTGTTTAGAAACCAATGATTACAGCTACACAAATTGAAGATTTTATAGCAAGATTCAAAATCAATGCAAGGAGAAGGAGGGGTTTTATTTGCCGTCAAATTATTCATATACCTCCAATTAGTGACTAATTCTAGCTCTAAGTTGTACATCATTTTTTGAAAACATCATAAACATGTTTAAGGAGTTACATTGGACTACAATAAATATCCACAACATTAGTTATGACATTCTATTCAATACTTAGTCTTGAACCGAACCGTCATGCAATAAGAGCTACAAAAGCTTCACACAACAAAGTTGTTGCAAGACTCTAAAAGTTTAGATGTCTTTCCCACAAACTTCTTCTCAAGCTCAAGCCCATCCTTAACTGTGACTTCACAGAGATATTATGTCACAAACAAGCTTAGGAGATCATAGTATTTTAATTCTTAGCAAATTACAACTTCTAAAACATTAAGAGAATGCATATAATTGTTGAAAGGACTTGATAACAACATAAACTTTTTTTACATAGTTACTATTTATCACCTGAATTACATTTGTATCTCTATGAAGATGGATAAAAACTATAACATTATCTTACAAGCTAGAAATGCTTACATTAAAATAGTCTTAGAAGAACAAAAATTCTTGAGTAAGATGTTGAATCCAACCAAGAGACATGAGTTGTATTCCTAGAAATAGAAATTGAAAAAATATAACTTCACATGGAAGTAAGATTTCTACTTGATATTCTTTCATTCAAACTTAAATTTTCTATCAAGTTTCACATATCCCGAGAATGAATAAGGCATTATAACATGTTAATGGATAAAAATTTAATCACATTCAAAACAACGAATATAACAATTTGATAAGTTGATAAAAATTACAATACATGCTATAAGTGTTCATTTTTAACAACAATGTAGAGAGGAATCTTAAGGTATAAGAGCACATTAACTTTAGCCAAACTGAAAGATTCCATTCTAAACTACATTTAGAACCTAGTCTTGTTTTTCCTACTAAAAAGAAAAAGGTAAAAATACTATCCGGAAAAGAACAATTTGACCATTTTCATATGTATGGGGGATCCCTAATATAAACAAACCATATATGCCTTCTTTTTAAATTACACCAGAAAGCCAAAGTTACATTATACACACTAGAATGTTTCATTCTAAAGAATTAGATTTTCAAACTATCATGGTCTCTAATGTTAAATCGTGAATCACCATTAGATTTTAAGTAATTAGCTAGCATGATTTCAAGTGAGAAATAGAACTTATCAAACATGAAACTTAAGAGGCATATTTTCAAATGTCATTCAGATACAAAAAACATTGATGAAATCTAGAAATTCTAGAAGAGGAAAGAAGAGTACAAATTCACTTCCTAGTATGGAATGCTAAAACGTTACAAGGCCAAAAACTTTCTTCATAAACACACAATAACATTATGTGTAAAGCTTGCAAAGGAAGATAAATTCTTGTGTAAAGATCCAAGCATTCATAATCCATTCAACAACAAGACTTTGAAGAATTTTTTTGCATACAAAGTAAAAAGAATGATCAAATGAATTAACTTGTCAATAACGAATATCCAAAAGTAAAACAAAGAAACATTCAGTCATACCTTCTTCTAAAAAACAAGCACACATGGTTCATTTGTTCAAAATGAGGCAATTCAAGAAAAAGAAAAGAAGCATACCTTCTCATTAAGTGCAACAATTAGAAATCCAAAATAACAAACAGAGAAGGCTAAAATAGGATTAATAAAATAGGAAAAGAAGCAAGAAACAATAACATCTGAATAAGGCAATCATATATTCTAACAAAATTTGAAATCAAACTCAATAATTGAATACATGATAAGTACAATTGCACCAAAGTCAAAGTAAAAGTAAGATAATAACACTAGTGTATTGAATCTACATTCAAAAATTGTATATAGCCTCATTCCCATGACCCCCAAAATAAAAAAATGCCAACGAATTAATCAGGTAAACAAACATATTTAGATAAAAATTTCTATTCAGACCAACAACTAATGAATCTGATTTTTCCAAAACTATTAAAAAACATACAACATGATTTATCCCATAGCTACCAGCCATAATTTCTCTCTCAACAAGGAATGGGCGCTGTAAATGACATTTTAATTCCTGAGAAATTGAAAGAGGATATAAAAGAGCATTCAAAATAAATAAATAAAATAATCATGAGAAACAAATAAAATACAAGAAGAACAGCAAGATCATAGTATTGGGAGTCTGTAAGTACTTCTACATGGGTTTTGTATGGGTCGAACGCAGTTCAGAAGAATCCGATACTAAAATGGAAAACCTACAAGAAATTCGATTGTGGGAAGGCCCGATGAGATCATTATGCCGAGAAGTCTTTGGCCACTACTGTTGATATCAAGTTCGCAAGTTGCAGATCATGATATTGAGAAGACTATGTGTGAAGTTTAGGGTTTGAGAGATGAAAGATTAGGGATCTAATTTGCAAAATGGGATAAATAGATATTTTAATAGAGTAGCGTTTTAGTAATATAGGATTCTTTGAACCTTTTGTAAATTTTTCATTGTTTTTAATTTTATTTAATATTTTGTTTTGGAGGAAAAGTGTGGTGGTGCTGATTTGTCCTGCTTATAAAGAAGATTTGGGACCAGATAATGATAATTTTAAGAACTATATTTTTTGCCTTCGCTGACACAATACATAAAATTTAGAATAAGGGACCAAAAAAATTGTCGTCCCTATTAGTATAGTTTTAGAGACCAGATTTTCAGCTCATCCCTAAATATTGGTCCCTGAAAGGCCTTTTTCTTGTAGTTTTCATACGATTTGAGTCTAAATTCATCCAGTTCATTCAACTGCTCCACCCTCTCCCTTGAAGTTTTTGAACAGTCCAAATTTAAAGCTTTCAATGTCGACAATGCTTTGTGCTCTAACTTGACGGGTAAATGACAAGCCTTACCATAAACCAACTGATATGGAGACATACCGATAGGTGTTTTGTAAGGGGTTTGATATACCCACAGTGCGTCATCAAGTTTCCTAGACCAGTCCGTTCTGTTGGCATTTACTATCTTTCTTAGGATGCTTTTGATTTCCCTATTTGACACTTTGATTAGGCCACTTGTTTGGGGATGATATGGGGTTTCTACCTTGTGTTTGACCCCATATTTGGTCAGTGCCACTGAAAACCACCTTTTGCAAAAGTGGAACCCCTCATCTCTAATGATTGCCCTATGAGTGCCAAATCTTACGAAAATGTAGCTTTTTAGAAATAGGACAACACTTTTTCCTTCGTTGTTTGGAAGTGCAATGGCTTCCACCCATTTGGAAGCATAATCTACAACCACCAAGATATATTTATTTCCGAATGAGCACACAAATGGTCCCATGAAATTGATCCCCATACATTGAATAGCTCAACTTCTAAAATTCGAGTGAGAGGCAACTCGTGCCTTCTAGACACTCCATATTGCTGCTGACATTGTGAGAATTCCTTCACAAATTCATGTGCATCCTTGTATAGGGACGACCAGTAGTAACCACTTTGGAGAACTTTAGCGGCAGTGTGGATACCACTATGGTGATCTCCCACTGGATATGCATGTCAAGCATGGAGAATTTCTACCACTTCTTCTTCCGGAACACACCTCCTAATAACATGGTCAGCACATTGTCGAAACAAGTATGGTTCATCCAAAAAGTACTTTTTAACGTCGAACATGAATCTCTTTTGTTGGTAAATGGTCAAATCATCTGGCATCCATTAACTCACAATGTATTTTGCAAAATCTGCATACCATGGTGTATGTTTGAGAGATATAGCAAACACATGTTCGTCGGGGAAAGAGTCGTCTATTTCGACCTCACACTCGGCATCGTCCTTTCCTTCCAACCAATAAGTGGTCAGCCACTTGATTTTCATAGCCTTTTAGATATTTTACCTCAAAATTGAACTCTTGTAATAGTAGCACCCACCTTATCAATCATGATTTTGCATCTTTCTTCGACATCAAGTAGCAGAGTGCCGCATGGTCAGTGTACTATCAATTTGGCGCCAAGCAAGTATGCCTGGAACTTTTCAAATGCATAGGCCACTGCAAGCAACTCTTGTTCAGTAACCATATAATTTCGCTAGGCACTATTCATAGTTTTGCTTGCATAATAAATTGGGTGAAATAGTTTGTTTCGCTTTTTCCCCAACACTACCCTCAATGCCATACCACTAGCATCAGACATTTATTCGAAAGATTCAGACCAATCAGGATTGACAATAATCGGGATGGATACTAATTTTTCTTTCAAACATTTAGATGTAGTCATAAAAGCATAATCAAAATAGAACTTCACTTCATTCTTTAGGAGTTTGCATAGTGGGTGTGAAATCTTTGAGAAGTCTTTAATGAACCTTCAGTAGAAACCTGCATGCCCCTAGAAGCTGTGAATACCTTTTACTGAAATTGGCGGGGGTAGTTTCTCAATTACCTCAATTTTTGCCTTATAAACTTCTAGCCCTTGTTCGGACACCTTGTGTCCTAGAACAATACCTTCCTTCACCATGAAATGACATTTCTCCCAATTTAGGACCAAGTTCGTTTCCACACATCTTTGAAGCAGTTTCCCTAAGTGTGTTAAGCACTCTTTAAATGTATCCCCTACGACTGAAAGTCATCCATAAATACTTCCATAGTGTCTTCAACCATATCCGTAAAGATAGACAACATACAACATTAAAATATGGTTGGGGCATTGCATAGTCTAAATGGCTTTCTTTTGAATGCAAATGTTCCATAAGGGCAAGTAAAAGTGGTTTTTTAGGCAAGTCTTCTAGCACAATGAAGATTTGGTTGTAACCAGAGTACGCATTCAAAAAACAATACCACCTTCTTTCTGATAACCGGTCAAGGATCGGTTCCATAAAAGGCATTGGAAAATGGTGTTTCTCGGTCCATGAGTTAAGATTTTGATAGTCCATGCATACTCTCCACCCAGTTACTGGACTTGTCGGCATAAGTTCTCCTTTTGCATTTGGGACTACGGTTATGCCTCATTTTTTTCGGTACGTATTGCACCGGATTTTCCCACTTACTATCTGCGATAGGGTAGACTACTCCAACATCTACCTACCTAATGATCTCCCTTTGCACCACCTCTTGCATTGGAGGGTTCATAGAGTATCCCCATTGGGTGCTTGATTGATCGATCAGCCATAAGGAGTCTCATTGTGGTTGCCTTTGGTTCACCCAAACCAATTCTCTTGTATATTGCATAGGGCATCAAGTTAATTCTTTCTTCTAAATCGTACAAACCTTTAGTGAATTGGAGCATGCCAATTGTGCACAAGATTATGAAAGCCCCAGGATATTCTCTCTTAGTAATTGAGTCATTTGTAATAATTACACTGCAACTATGGGGCACCTCAATCGTTTCATAGTCCAAGCTACTTTTATTTATAACCAGCTCTTTCATGAATTTGGCGTAACCTGGCATTTCCAATAATGGTTCCACCAGGGGAAGGTTAATTGATAAGTTCTTTAATACTGATATTTTTTTTAAACTTTTCATCTTCATTCTTCTTTTTCAAACGTTGAGGAAATGGTGGATGTATTTTGGGTAAAGGGTGCATGACTTTTGGAACTTGAACATGTTGCTCTACATCCTATTGTGGTGCTTTGGCAAGGTTTTGTGGAATAGGCAATTCTCGTTCCTCTGTACCCTTACTCTTTTCCTGCATTTCAGGGTCATTATCATCTATCATGTTCCATTTTTCCATCTTTCCACTACGAGTAACCACCGCTAGCCCTTTGTTATTATCTCCTGTCAATGTCCTGGATGTTAATTGAGCTGATAATAGACTCAATTGACCTTCTAGCATTTTGATGGCATCAACATGAGAATTCACTTTACTGTTTAATGATGAAAAGTCATCTCTCAAACCTTTTAGCAAATCATCAGAGCCCTCAACTTTATCAAGTATGTGGGACAACAAATCATTTACCCGAGGGCTACCTGCACTCCCTTTTGATTTTATGATTTCACTCAATTGAGTATGCTCTTCCTCATGGTCATCTTGGTCAGCCCAATCGTGGAAATATCTCATTGGTTCTTCACTCATATAATGGTTCCAACCTTAATTTTCGTCCCGCTGTTGATAGCATGGGTAGAAACCCTCCTCATATCTTATGGAGTTCCAACCTGATTCTCCCCTAGTCTGAAGTAACTGAATGAAAAACCCCGTTAACTCGTTTGGTGTTACAACCTTGATTCTCCCCATGTCTTAAGTAACAAGAAGAAGAACCTTCCTCAACTCAAAATACTCCATACGTCCCCTTCATGTTCTCTTATATCACTTCCATTTGAGACAACATCTGTTTGATGTTTTCATCCCTCTCCCTTTCATTATCGAGCTATTTTTGCGTTAATCTGAAGCACAGTGGGGAAACTTGGTCATCTTTTGTATATCATGCTTGATTTACTCTAGTCATGCCATCTAGAAGGAATGAGGCTACTTCAAATGATTGTAACATTATTCCTCCTTGCACCAACTGATCATCTATCCCTTTAATAACTGAATCCAGATTACAGTAAAAATATTGGAGCAATAACTCACTCGGTAGTACATACGTTGGACATTTTCACAAATATCTCTTAAATCTTTTCCATGATTCGTGAATTGATTAACCCTTCTTTTTATTAAAATTTTGAATGTCGTCTCTCAGTTTCAACATCTTTGATGGAGGGAAGAATATTTCATGAAAAGCCATAACCAGCTCCTCCAATGACTTAATGGAGTTCTTTGGAAGCTCGACCAACTACTTAGTGGCTCCCCCAGCTAATGATAATGGAAATAAGCGAAGCCGTATGGACTCTTGCGATAGATTCTTGAATGACAGAGGGGCGCACACTTCCATGAAGCTTCGTATATGTTCATACGAATCTTCATGATCTAACCCTCCGTATAAATTTCTTGAATGTATGAGATGGAGTGTTGTGCTAGTAACTTCAAACATTGCACTTTCGTTTGCCTGTGACATGCAAATTGCACCCATCTCACCCACTTGGGCAGGGTTGCACACACTACTAATGTCATCAATATCGTCTCGATGAAAAGCATAAACCGCTGGATGGCTTACTTGGCAGCTATTTTCACCATTCACTCATAGGTCTGTTGAAACACACAAACACTAAAAACAAACTAAAAATTAGGTAAGTAGATTACAACTAAAAAGAACAAAAATCTACTAATCTAAGAATTCTCGAGTAACACCACTACCTAGCAGCGGCGCCATTTTGATTTTTGCGTAATCAAGGACACAACTTCCGATACAAGTGTCTACGATCGTGCAATAGTATAATAACCCAGCCAAGGGTTGGGATCTTTCCCAAGGGAGTGGTTTTAAGAATTAATATAAAAATTAAATTTAGTTCTAATTAATCGTAGCTAAAGAAATTAACAATTAAAAACATTGTAAATTAAAGGGGTACACAACAGTGTCAATTAACAATGGGGGTTTTTGTCACAAGTAAGTAAAAACAGCAAAATAGACAAGAAGTTCTAAGTAATGAGAGGGGGAATTCTTGGGATGTGAATCAAATATGAGATAGACTAAATCATTGGGTACATGCTTTTGATAGAGCACTCGTAGAGTAATTATGACTAGGCTAGACTTTAAGGGGAATAAGCTCTCTCTCGAGCAACTTACCCCGTTTCAAGTGAGTTCCTCACAAAAACCCACTTGCCGCATAAAGAAAAGCCTCCGCCTTCACCCAATCACTCTCTCAAGCTAAGTGTATGGATATGGGACTAGGGTTCACTCTCCCGAGCTGAACCTCATGTATACCCACCCGCACTGACCATCATTTTAGTGGTCTTAGTTTTACAACCTCTCTCTCTAGCAAGCCAAAAACACATATATGAGATTATATTTGCAACTACATCCTCATTAATTTCATCCACAACCACTAAAAAAAGTAACTTTTAAACTATGAATTGACTATCAGCAAGCAAGACCCACAAAGTAATCTAACCCATATTTACAAAATCAGACCCCAAGAATTGGGTTTTTAGCTACACATCAAGATATAGAAATTTATACATAAATGATCTTGCATTCAAATGGATATGAAGATTTAAGTCTTGTTACACCCCAAAAATGAAGAATCCAAGAGACCCAAGTTCAAATCCTTGGAGATGAAACGCTCTTCTTCTTGAAGTCTTCAAAACCCTCTCAAAATCAGAACAAAAATATCTAAAAGTACTATTCTATATGAAGATTATAATAATTGTTCGACTCCTACAACTACAACTCTAACTAGTATTAATAGTTTTCACAGATTTGTGCTGCAGTGGATCATTCGGCATCGTTAATCAAAATCACTAATCAACTCGGTGATTTTACTTTTGTTGTATTTCAGCGCCATCTCGCACCATCCTTCAACATCATCATACTTTGGGTCATTGGGTGACATGGCACTGCTTCACAGAACTTCCAGGAAATTTGTTGACTGCTCCTTTTTTCCACCGACTTGATCCTTTCCTTCAAGGGTCGGAACACTGGAACAAAAGGTTAAGTAAGACCCTTGGGAGACTCATCAAGTGGACTGGCGATCCTCAGGCCTTCATTTCTTTGTTCTTTTCAGCCTTCTTATTCCTTTTTGCGACCTAGTGTCCATGCTTTCTCTCAAATGTCAAATACCAGAAACTTAAGGGTTTTCATCAGATATTGAGATAACATAAGCATTTGAGGACACAATTTCTATTAAAATATAGCTCTAAATGAGTTAAAATTGTGGACTCATAATCCCTTCTTGGATATGTGCACCTTAACTTAGTCAAAAAGTCATGGTCTGACATCGGATATTGTGCATCTCAACTCATGTAACATACATAAGTTGAGGGTCACTATTAAAAAGGAAACCAATTTAAAAAGGGTATGAATAGAGTTTTGTGTAGAAAAATGAAAAAGATTTGTTGAAATGAAACGAAACAACAAGTGCAATGAAAAAATATGCTGAAGAAAATAAAGAAAAAGAAGAATGTGAAAAATAAGAGCGATAAATGCAAATCACATTTGTGTTGAAAAGGGTCAAGGGAAATAGCAGAAGATAAAAAGATATCAAGAATTTGGTGAGAAAAGAGGTAAAAAGCTAATGTAACATCAAGGAGGACAGAAAGTCACTAAAAAGGACCCAAATGTACGCTGCCTAGTTTGGAGAATCTAAGCAGTGAAAATAAGGGCAAGTCTACAGTATTGAGCACTAACTGTGCTTGAAGTCATTTCAGAGAGTGAGGGTTGAATGAATCCTTAAACTTGAAATTTATATATACTGTGTGTGAATAAATATTTCTTTTGAAGTGAGGGCACTAGTTACATTGTTTGAGAATTGGTACTTTGTTGATTTTGAAAAGTGTATGTTGTGGTGTCTTTTGGATGATCTATGTCATGTTTTGATCTACATGAGTTAGCTTGTTGAGTCTTGATGAAAAGATTTGCAGTAATGTTATGGAATTGATTGAGAAAGCAATGTAATTCTTGAGTTTTGTATGTATGCTTCTAAATAAGTGTTGTTTAAAGTGTTAAGTGTGTTGCTTGAGAACAAACAACAAGTTTAGGTTGAGGGTGTTGATATACCCTGAGTTTACGGTATTTTTGATACGTTTCACTTATAGCTTCTCTGTGTCTTTTGCCATTTTGTTATTTGAAATAATGTTTTATATATAATTCTTGCAGGAAATAGTTTTTAATGCAGTTGATGAAGATGCAAGTTCAAAGTGCAGAAGCACCAACCAACAGTGCCACCCACGGACAGTAGGTCCATCGACAGGCTGTGTGTGGGCAATCATATGTCTTGGTCTGAGAGTTGATTTTCAGAACTCGAACCATGGACTGACAAGATGGACTGTGGCCCAATCCATAGACCATAGGTGATGCATCGTAGGTGGAAGATCAGGGAAATCTGATTGAGTTTGGAACCACGGAGCATACGACGGACCATAGGTCGACCCAGGGGCTGTCCTGCACATCCGTTAATGAAGATAAAAAATTTGAAGTTCCAGTACCTTATTGATTTTTCTAAGTGTGGAGCTAGGGAGGGGGACCCACGGTCCATATGTCAAGTTATCTACTGAAGTTGCGTCCCAATAGTTTATTTCCTTATTATATTTCCCGTTTTATTTAGGATTTGTTTTATATAAATGAGAGGTTTAATCCTCATTTTTAGGGGTTAGACATTATTGTATACTTTTAAGTTTTGTTCTTTGGGAATTAATTTCAAAAATGTTAGCAATTAACTTTCCGGTTTTCGGTTTATACAATTTTCTATTTGAAATTCAATTGAGGAATTTGAGTTTCATCAATTTTTCTTGTAAGTTCATGAATTCTTCTTACCCAATTATTAATTGTCATCTTTCAACCATGAGTACTAAATACACAACTAGGGTTGTGGGAACCATGAGCAATTAACAAAGTATGAATAATAATTAAGTAATTCTTGAATAATGTTTATGCATGTCTTGTTAATCATTTCATTTAGAAGTCTTTTTAATTGTTGCAAACGTTAGAACTCACCACATTCCTACTTGCCGGACCAAGGAGGTAATGAATGAGAAAAGGATAAAATAACATAGATTTATTGTTTGCTATCTAATAGTCTAGTGTCAATTTGTGTGAGGGTGAAAACTAAACCATACATTGATATGATGGCTAATCTAACGTAAAGGTAAGGGTTAGTAAAGCATACACCCATAGCCAGACCATGGTGCATGGTGAAATTCCCTACTTGGAGGACCAATCACTTCAAGATACCTAACATACCAACTTTGCATTTAAAAAACTAGGCAAGGATTACTATTATTAGGATTACTGTGTTAAAAGCTTATGGGGAACACATATGCCCTAGTTTCTCTCTCATATTGATAAGTCAAAGTTTGGATCTTGCATACTTGTTATTTAATAAACAATTTGTTACTTTATATACAAAACCCCCATGTTTGCTTTTCTAGGAAATAGTTTGACTAAACAAAAATAATAGTGAGTTATGTTTAAGTCTGAACCACCTCGTGGGATCGACCCCAACCTACAACTTGAGTTATTTATTTGACAACGATCCCTTATACTTCTTTAGGGAGGTGTAATTTGAGCGTATCAATACCCCAAACAGAAACTTAGTCATTTGTTCCCTTAGATCGACAACCATACATGGAGGGTACCTGCAGAGTTGAGTGAACTTATGTCTGCATTCTTAGACTGACATTGTACCTTGTTTCAAACTCATAAACTTCTAAGCTTTAGCCTCCCTGAACTCTCTCTAGAAGAACCTATCCAGAAAAGCTCCAGTAAAACACTCCCAAGTTAGAGGAGTTGCATCCCAACCCTTGTTTTCTTTCCACTACGTGAACCAAATGTGAGCCACATACTTAAGCTGGCAGGATGCCAACTCTATCCTATGATTACCAGTCACGTGCATCACTCTAATGATTTTCTTAACCTCATTAATGAAGTTTTGTGGGTCCTCACGAATCTATAGCCTAGATACTCAAGCGGATTCATCGGAACAAAACCTCGAACCCTTGTTGCAGCTGACCCACTATTAGCATTTGTCAAAATGGAGCAAGCTGGTTGTTTTGATTGGCCAGACTCGGAGCCGAAAGCTAGATCACATTCTAATATTCCGCATTAGTAGCCTCTGTGCCTGGAACCGGAGGAACTGCGTTAGAATTGCAGGAATTAGCATTCATTGCGTAAGCTCTACAAGGAGCCATGATCTGAAATGCATAAAGATGAATTAGAAATTAGATAATACACACGCACGTTAAGAATAGAAAGAAAGTGAAGTTTTTCAAAAAACACTTCATAGCCTTCCTATCATTAGATGTGGTTCACTTCAAACCTTTGAAAAAGACTCTACTTGGTGCGGCTTTCAGATAGCCTAGGACTCTTGAACCTAATTCTCTGATACCCAATTTGTCACACCCCAAGTCTATCCTGTTCAGATAACACGGGACCTATGATCATGAGTGACCCTAAGCTAACCCTGTTTTTGGCACATCATAAGCATACTGAAAGATAACTAAATAAACATATACTATGCGTAAGCTTAAAACAATAGTTAACATAAAGGGGGGAATACCCAAAACTAATATGAATATATAAAATGTACTACAAGTTTAATGATACTAAAAAATTACTGAAAAGCTAAAACGAAATCTAATATTATGTCTAAAAAATCCTCTGTTGACTAGAGTTGTTGGGACATGCCTCCATGAAACCCTAGCAAATCTGAAAATTGAAATGAAAGACCTAATATGAAACCGTCTATTGTCCTCGAAGTATGTGGACTGACCACCGAAGTTTCTAAGTACAGATCGGGAAACTATTTATGCTTGATTGGATGCTAAGTATCTGAACCAACATAATGAAAGGATGTAGCATTGAATATGCGTCAATAATTGGAATGTACTGAGCATCCATGAAATGGAATATAATTGAACAAATATAACTAAGTAATATCATAATCTGAATAGAATAATAGTACTGAATTATACTGAAAACTAAGTTAAATGCATTGACCAAGAACTAATCATGAATTTAACATTCTAATTCTGATAACTGAAAACCTAGTCAAATGCACTAAAGTTTTACTATGGGGGCTACTATTAACTGACATAAAACCACGTGACCTAACCGTGGAGTCCGATGTATATGCCCCATTGAGAGGACCTTATATACCTCACTAGGGGTATAAAGGCATGAGTGGCATAATCACTAAATATTCTGCCGAATAGAGGGGACTTATAAACCTACGTAGGAACGTAGTTTTAGGAATATAAGGGTACACTGAACCCTAGTCCAACTCGGTGCTAAGCCAACTCCCAACTGGAAATGTGTATGACACAACATAATAAAAATATTAGGTTAGCTCAATATTCTTAAATGCTAACTCAGAATGCAAAATTTAAGTACTAACAATGAAACATTCAAAATCTAAGGCATGTATATCTGTTTATCTTACCTAGGCAATGTAATTAATGAACTAAAGGAATCTACACAACTAGGGTTATGAGTTTCATGCAAGGAACTAACCAATGATTTCACTAAAACATGATAATCTGATTAATAATACTATAACAACAAAATCACAACTAATATTTAAGGTTTTAGAATCCCTAGATCTAAGCAAGATATAGCGAATCAAGAATCTGACTTAATTCTAGCGACCTAGTAGTTGAAAAGAACCCACTAGTGAATCCCACATACATGGTGACAAAATCTATGGAAAAATCCTTTGATTTCGATGTTGGAACTGAAAAAAATATGTTGCATGTTCTTGAGGTTTTGGTCGACTCTTTTTCCTCTTTTTCGCTCTAAGTTCTAGTGATTTTTTGTGAATAAAGGCTTTGGTTAAGTTCAGACTAGGTTATTCCGCTTAAACTAAGTAAAACAACGTAGTTTAGGTGTCTAACTCATCAGGGAAAAGACCAAATGACCCCTAGCTTAAATTGTGATGAGGCCAACCATGGCGCCCGTGACAGATTATCACTAAGACCACGGCCTGTCGAATGGGTCGTGGTCTGTTGGCCTGTGGCTACTGGTTTTTGAGGTCCTTTCCAAGGGAACTAGAATGGATCGTGTGGATGACCACAGACAGTGAAGTTCACTTTGGTCCTTCACTTGGGCTGGTGGTCGACAGGCTCAGGTCTACCGACGCCACCACGGGCCATCGCCAAGACCATGGCCTGTGGAGGGCTCCATGATCTGACACCTGAGCCTGGTGAGTTCTGTCTGGTTCCCATAGGCCTTCCCACAACCCGTGTAGTGGTCCACGACCTATGAAGGGTCTAGTGGTCAACCATTTTATAGTGGGCATGAAACACAGGCAGGTCAACAAACTGTGGTTCCTTTTACGGTCCATGCACCTTGACATGGTTTACCAATTTTTTTTGTTTTTCTATTACAAAGTACAAGTCTGATTTCTGAGTTGTTACAATATCTTCCCCTTGGGAACATTCATCCTTGAATGAAGCCTGAACTAGCTGAGTATGCAGGGAAGGAGCTGCAATCCTTACCATTAAGTACAATAAACTGATAAGATAACTTAACTAAGTTCCAAGAATATGCAAGTAAGTTGAAAATGCAAGAACAACTGAAGGAACGTGATACTAAGGTTGAATTTTCGCAAGAATAAGCTAAGAGACTTGAGAGGAACTATTACCTCAATGTGAAACAGATTCGGAAGGAAAATGATTAGTATACTAGGCCTTCATGGATGTCTCTTCTTCCCAAGTAGCTCCTTTTACGAATTGACTCCTCCACAAACCCTTCACTAAAGTGACTTCTTGATTTCTCAACCTATGAACTTGTTATCCTCCGAACCTGAGGGTCAAGAATCTGAACTGGCATCTCTTCGTAAGTGAGACTATCCTTCACAACCACACTCTCTAATGTCACTATGGATGACGGTCACCCAAACTACTTCAACAAGGAAATGTGAAAGACTGGATGAACTACTGCTAGTTCTGCTCGCAACTCGAACTCATATGCCACCTTTGAAATTTTTTTCACGATTCTGTAAAGGCCCACATATCTCGAACTTAGCTTCACTTTCTTGCCAAATCTTATAACCCCCTTCATAGGTGACACTTCAGGAAAAGCCAATATTCAATATCAGGCTCTAAGTCCCTCCTACTCACATCTGCAAAGGACTTTTGACAACTATGAGCTGTCTTAATTCCTTCTCTGATGAGTTGAACTTTTTCCATAGTATCATGAACCGAATTTTTCCCAATCAATGCTTCTTCACCTACTTCAAACCAGCAACCTAGAGATCTACATCTACTCCCATATAATGCCTTATAAGGGGTCATCTGAATACTGGAATGATAGTTATTATTTTAGGCGAACTCTTTGACAGGTAGGTGATCGTCCTAACTACTCTTGAAAACGATCATGCAAGCTCTCAACATGTCCTCTAAGGTACAAAAGGTACGCTCTGCTCGGTCATCCATGTGTGGATGGGATGCTATACGGAGATTTACCTAGGTACTAAGATCTTTCAGAAGCTATTTCCAGAAATAAGAGGTAAACTGAGGCCCTCTATTTCAACTAATAGACAAAGTAACCCCATGTAACATGACTATTTTATGGATGTCGAGTTTCGAGTAGTCCTCCGCTAAATCTGTAGTCTTGGCAGCCAAAAAGTGAGCGGACTTAGTAACTCTGTAATGAAGTACATGTTTATCACTTCTCAATTCCATGTAGGAATGTTAATCTCTTGAATCATCCCTACTGGTTTCTGATACTCTACCTTAACTTGTTGACAATTAGGACACTTAGCCACTAAATCTGGTATGTCCCTTTCATGTCGTTCCACTAAAAGACTTCCTTTAGATCACGGTACATCTTACTGGCACCGAGGTGAATGGAATACCTTGAGTTATGGGCTTCTGTAAGTATCTGCTTCCTTAACTCACCCACGTTAGGAATACATAGGAGACCCTGGTAACGAAGCACACCATTTACCCATTAGGAGAAAACCTAAACTTTCTATTGATGAACTGTACTTTTCAATTGAAGTAATATAGGATCACTATCTTGTTTTTCCTTAAACTCCGCTACCAATGAAGTTTCTGATCCATTTTGAACTGTCACCCCACTATCAGATGTGTCTGTAAGACAAACTACTAAGTGAGCAAGCCGATGAACATCTTTTGCTAATTCCTTCATTTCTTTCTCAGCATGTTCTACACTACCTATAGATAGTCTCCTAAGAGAATCAGTTACTACATTGACCTTAGCAGGATGATAAAGCACATTCATATCATAGTCCTTGAAGAATTCAAGCCATCTCCTCTGACGAAGATTTAATTTTTTTTTGGGTTAACACATATTGGAAGCTCTTTTGGTTTGTGAACACATCTAAGTGAATGCCCTACAAGAGTAGTCTCCAAATCTTTAGGAAAAATACTATGGCTGAAAGATTGAGGTCATGAGTCAGATAGTTCTTCTCATGTACCCATAAGTTGTCTAGCAATGTAAGTCGGTTCCTCAATATGTGATACACTACCCATGATGGTGACTTTGTTCAACTGCCGATAGTTAATGCACATTCTGAGAGAACAATTTTTCTTTTTCACGAAGAACACTAGAGCACCCCATGGAAAGATACTAGGTCTAACAAAGCTCTTATCTAGAAAAAATGTCAATTGCTCCTTCAATTCCTTATGTTCGACTAAAGCCATTCTGCAAGGAGGAATTGAAATAGGATGGGTATGTAGAAGGAGATCAATTCCAAATACAATTTCCCTTTTGGGAGGAACTCCAGGACGATCTTCTAGAACCACCTTTCGAAACAAATTTACAACAGAGCCAGAGTAAAGAGTTGGGGTTTCAGAGTTTGAATCCTTAACCTGAGCAAGATGATAAATATACCCCTTGGAAATAATTTTTCTAGCCTTAAGGTAAGAAATGTATCGACGTACAGGCACTAAGCTACTACCATTCCACTAGAAGACTGGCTTATTTTAAAACTGAAACAGAACGATCCTAGTTCTACAATCGGCTGAGGCAAAGTGGAAGGTAACCAATCCATTCCTAAAATGATATCGAAATCTACCATTTCTAACTCTATAATATCTACTGAGGTGACTTTCTAAGAGACTATGATAGGGTAATTTATGTATAGACATCAAGCTATAACGGGGTCACCAACTGGAGTAGAGACTAAAAACGGTTCTGAGAGTGTTTTTGGATTGACACTGAAGTTTACTATTATATAGGGAGTTACAAAGAAAGAGTAGCCCAAGGATTTAACAATGTATAAACATCTAAATGAAAGCCTCGTAATGTACCAGTGACCACATCAAGAAAAAAATTTGAGTCATGGTCAGCCTGAAAAGCCTACAACCTGTTCTGGCGTTGACCGCCACCTGTACTAGATGAAGCACCCTGCTGAGTTGGGAGAACTACTGGTTCTTCTAGAGTTGTATACTGAGTCCTATTTTTGTTACCTCCTATCCCCTACTTAGCAAAAGGGCAATCTTTCAACCTATGGCCAGACTACAAACACCCAAAGCACCATTCCTTTCCTGTAAGACACTCGTTATGATGGTTCTTACCACACTTTAGACAAGTTACAAAAATCCAGTTACCTAAATTACTCCCCTGAGACATAGATCCTGGTGCTCTACCTTTCTGATCCTATCGAAACCTAGGGGACGGAGCACTAGCTGATGCATGTGATGAGGCTATAGGCCTCTACTGAAACTGTGAACGGTTTCCACCACCCGATTTCTATTGATAGTACTCATAGTTACATGTTCTAGCCTTCTTGCTGTCCTTAGACATTTACCTAAGCTTGTTTCCCTCAATATGTTGAGCATGAGTCATAAGCCTAGAAATATTTATATCTTCTACCAGCGTAGCTTTTCTGCACTCTGTCAGCACAAAATCGAATACCCTAAATATAAACTTACCCATTTGTTCCATTGGATCGGCAACCATATGTGAAGCATACCTGCAGAGTTAAGTGACTTAAGTCTGTATTCTTAGACATACATTTTACCTTGTCTCAAATTCGTAAACTCCTAAGCTTTAAACTCCCTCAACCCTCCTAGGAAAAATATGTATAGGAAAGCTCTAGTAAAACACTCCCAAGTCGCGGGAGATGCATTCGCGCCCCTATTTTCTTTCCACTGCATGAACCAAATGTGAGCCACATCCTTAAGTTGGTCGGATGCCAACTATACCCAATGATTATCAGTCACTTGCATCACTCCAAACACTTAGATAGAGGTGTAAAACCAAGGGAATAATTTAGCATTCGAAGTGATTGGGCTATTGTGGGTTTAGCTTGAGAGAGTGAATCCTAAGTTTCGTCTACCTATCTAGCTCGAAATAGTAGATGTAGTGAGATTGTGGGCTGGTTTTCATGTTTAGCCTGTTGAGATTCGAAAGAACTCAATTGAAGCGAGGTAGTTGTTCGAGACAAAAATTTATCTCATCAAAGGTCCATCCTACCTATAAAGATTTAGTAACTTTTTGTAAAAACTTAGCATTCATTTAGAAAAAAATTGCAATTGGCCAGTCATTCCTCTGAGTACCTCTTACTCATTTAATTATCCTCGTTGATTTTTATTGGCGTGATTTTTGACTGATATAAAAATTTCTCACTTGACATTAATGTCAACCCTTTTGATTTAATTACAAGTTTTCGATAATTTATAATCCTACAACTATTTATATCGTTGTTATAACTTCATAATTAAATTCAAACTTGTACCGCTCTCTCCCAGTGGAATCGACCCGAACTCACTTGTTTAATTTATACTAGATTACAATCATCTACACCTACCATCAAATGAGGTGTAGTTGAGCGTTAATCAAAATGGCGTCGTTGCAAAAGAGTGGTGTTCAAAATTCTCTTATCGAAGATTAAATTGTTATCTCTTTGTGTTGTAGTTGAATCAACTTACCTTGTTGTTGTGAGCTATGGTGATTAGGTGAAAGGATGAGTGCAAATGAAAGCACCGTGAACCAATTTGTCACCAAGATGATGGTGGCAATTTCTTGCATGCCAATGAAGCTTTATTGGGGGTCGTAGGTGTTATTCTCATACCTCCAGTTAAGGACCATGCTACATTTCACGTGACAAATACCATGTTGCAACTCTTGCAAGTTAAAGGAATATTTGGAGGGTTAGATAATGATGATCCCCATGAGCATATTCGCAACTTCATTGCGATATGCAGTCCGTTCTCACTCAAGGATATTTTGCAAATATCAATTCGGCTGCGGTTGTTCCCTTTTTTGTTAAAGGGGGAAGCAACCGCATGGCTAGTAGAGCTACCAAGAGACTCTATTATATCGTGGGATAAAATTACCGAGGCATTCTATGTGAGGTTCTTTCCAACCTCAAAGATGGTAAAATTGCGTGACAACATCAAACACTTCAAGCGGATAGAAGAGGAACCAATTAATGAAACTTGGTTGAGATTTCAGAAGTTATTATTACAATGTCTTACTGATGGACTGCCGGGTGATGTGATACTTTAGTAATATTACTAGAGTTTCAAATTAGTGAACAAAGGTGTGGCTGACCAGTTGACTCAAGGAAGAATAATGTTGAAACGATTTAAGGTAGCCTCATCCCTTCCTAATTACACGACAAAGATCAATCAGGCATGGTACACTCAAGAGGACCGAGTTCCCCCTTTAGTTTTAGTATGAGACAAGAACAACTTGACAATGAGAAAGAGAGGGATGAAAATATTAGCAAAATACTATCCCAAATGGTGTTGTTACAAAAACAAGTGTTAGAAATTGTGGGTGAATCCAAAGAAGTAAGGAGAGTGTTCAAACTTGAGGAGGGTTCTCACCGGAGATACTTTAAGGCGGTTGTTAATCATGGTTTTAACTCGCCTAAGAAAGAAGGGCGAAGATGATACTATTAAGATTGGAATAAAAAAAAGACTTTTGGAGGAGAGAAGAGAATTATGAAGAGTACCACACACAATCAAGTGACAACGCAAGATCAAAGGGTAGTTCGAATAATTTGAGAGTGGATGAATTGTTGCCGCATATCCTAGACAAGGTTGAAGGATTAGATGATATGCTTAAAGAGATGAAAGCTGATTTCTCATCATTGAATAATAGAGTGAATTCCCATGCTGATGAAATAAAACAACTTGAAGGTCAACTAAGCCAACTTTTAGCACAATTGGAACCTAATGTAATCGAAAGGGGTGAAGCTGAATACACAAAAAACTTTGCGGGTTGATTATGAAAATGATTTGGCGGTTATGACTCGAAATGGAAAGATAGCAGTTGGTAATGCAACGGGTAATGATGGGTGAATGCTCATGAAGAAGAGAAAGATATTGATTAGGAAGAGAATCCTATTCAAGCACTGGAAGTGATATGCTCAAAGAAAATGAGGAAAATTATAAGGAAAGTACAGTCATAGAGTGCAAAAAGATAATGAAAAGGCCACCTCAACTCCAAACATTATGCAACCTCTTCCCAAAATAATTCCTTCGTTTCCACAATGTCTCAAGAAGAAAAATTAGGATCAGAAGTTCATATCCGTGTTCAATACATTTTCCACAAATCTTTCGTTATTGGACGCATTGTTGGAGATGCAAGGTTATGAAAAATTCATGAAGGAGATAGTCACAAAGAAGAGAAATATAGACTTCAAAACAATTGATGTTTTTCATAATTGTAGTACCATTATAACTAGTGAGATAATTACAAAGAAAGAAGATCCGGGGGAATTCACTATCCCATCCACTATTGGTATGCTTAAATTTGCTAAAGCTCTATGCGATTTGGGAGCAAGTATAAATTTTATGCCCTATGAAATCTTTGAACAAGTTGGGCTGGGCAAACCAAAATCCACAACAATGCGGCATCTTATGCTGGACCGGTCAATCAATCACTCCATTGGGGTACTCTATGACATATTGGTGAAGGTTGATCGATTTATCTTTCTGACTGATTTTGTTATTCTTGACTTTGGGATTGATGTTGAGTTTCCCATTATTTTTTGAAGACCATTTTTAGCAACCAGGAGTGCGCTAGTGGATGTTGGAAGTGGGGAATTAATTTTTCGGATAAACTTAGATGAGGTCACCTTCAATGTGTGCAAATCAATGAAACACCCGAGTGACATTCATGTGGTTTCAACAAATGATGTAATTGATGAAGTTGTGGCCAGTATGAACCATTTAATGTGTATGAATGAACCTCTTGAAGTTGTTCTTATGATTTATGATGAAATTGAAGTTCAAAGGTATGACGAAGTGGTAGCTGCTTTTTCGGGATTAGGTGATTACTCAAGGAACCCATTTAAGCTAGACATTTATCTAAAGAATTGAGAAAATCCTCTTGCCAAACCATCCACGGAGAACCACCAAAGCTTGAGTTGAAAGTGCTCCCGGATCATCCTCGGTATGCCTTCTTAGGGGCAAATAACACCTTGCATGTAATCATTGCAACTGACTTGCTTGAATGGCAAGTAAAATTTCTTCTTGAGGTGTTAAGAAGGTACATCAAGGCTATAGGGTGGACTATCATTGTCACTGTGGGTATTCCACCTGCATTTTCACTCACAAGAGTCAACTTGATAGTGAGTTCAAATCGAGTGTTGAACATCAAAGGGGATTGAACCGACCAATGCAGGAGGTGGTGAAAAAGAAGATAATCAAGTGGTTGGATGAAGGTGTGATCTACCCTATTGCAGATAGAAAATGGGTGAGTTTGGACCAATGTGCATCCAAAAAAGTTGGCATCACGGTAGTCCCAAATGAGAAAGGGGAAGTTGTTTCTATGAGATCGGTAACCGAATGGAGGGTATGCATGGATTATCGGAAGTTAAATTCATGAATGGAAAAAGATTACATTTCTATGCCTTTTATGGATCAAAATCTTGATCAGCTTTCGGATCATAGATTGTATTGCTTCTTGGATGGTTATTTCAGGTATAATCCAATCTCTATTACACCAGAAGATCAAGAGAAACCCACTTTCACTTGTCCCTATGGTACTTTAACTTTCAAAAGGATGTCTTTCAGGTTCTGCAATGCCCTAGTGACGTTTTAACATTGCATGTTGTCTATTTTTCTGAAATGGTAGAAGATTAAATGGATGTCTTCATTCAAGACTTCTCAATTGTGGGTGATTCTTTGAAACATGAATGGCACACCTTGGGCAGGCTCATCAAAGATGTGTGGAAACCAATTTAGTCCTAAATATAGAGAAAAGTCACTTTGTTGTTAGGGAAGGTATAGTTTTGTGTCACAAGATATAACAAAATGGGTTGAAGGTTGACAAGGCAATGATTTAGGTAATTGAGAAGCTACCCCCACCAATCTCGATAAAAGGCATACGCAATTTCTTGGGGCATGCTGGGTTCTACGGTATATTCATCAAAGACTTCTAAAAAATTGCACTCCCATTGTGCAAGATGTTGGAGAAGGACGCGAAATTTGATTTTGATGACGCATGTATGGGAGCCTTTAAGTGTTTGAAAGAGAAATTAATCTCTACCCCGATGATTATTAGCCCAGTTTGGTCGGAACCGTTTAAAGTGATGTATGATGCAAATGGGATTGCGTTGGGTGTTTTTTTGGGAAAAAAGCTCAATAAACTATTCCATCCATTCTATTACGCAAGAAAAACATTGAATGGTGCTCAACGTAACTACACTGTTACAGGGCAAGAGTTACTTGCGGTGGTATATGGATTTGAGAAATTTTGGGCATATTGCTAAGCACCAAAAGTGGTCATTCATACAGATCTTCTAGCCCTGTGGTACTTAATGCCTAAGAAAGATGCTAAACCAAGATTGATAATATGGGTGTTGTTATCGCTAGAATTTGACTTTGAAGTCAAGTCTAGAAGAGGTTGTGAAAATTAGGTGGCCGATAACCTATCTAGGTTGGAAAGAAAAGAGAAAGATGAGCTAGACTTATACATAAACGAGACATTCCCAGTTGAGCAGGTATCCATGACCACTCTTATGCAGTCCCTTGGTATGCCGATTTCGCTAACTATGTGGTATATGGGCTAATGCTGGAAGACCTAAACTTCTATCAACAAAAAGGGTTCTTGTTTGAGGTCAAAAGATATTTATTGGATGAACCATATCTATTCAAAGAATTTGCATACCATATTATTAGCGAAGTGTGCCGGAAGAGAAAGTCAATAAAATATTCAAAGAATTTGCATACCATATTATTCAGCGAAGTGTGCCGGAAGAGAAAGTAAATAAAATTTTAAATGATTATCATTCTTCGCCGGTTGGTGGTCATCATAACGATGTGCGAACAGCCGCTGAAATTCTTCAAAGTGGTTACTACTCTCCATCCCTCTACAAAGATGCTCATGAATTTGTCAAGAAATGCGTACAATGCCAAAAATAAGGTAGGGTGTCTAGAAGGTATAAGTTGCCTCTTAAGCCTATTCTGGAAGTTGAATTATTCTATGTCTAGGGAAAAAGATTTCATGGGGCAGTTTGTGAGGTCTTTTGGAAATAAGTATATTTTGGTGGTTGCGGATTATGTTTCTAAATGGGTGGAAGCCATGGAACTACCTAACAATAAGGGGAAGAGTGTTGTTCAATTCTTGAAATGCTACATCTTTGCAAGATTTGGCACCTCTCGAGCTATTATTAGTGATGGAGGTTCGCATTTTCACAACAGCCTGATTACATCTACCTTGAGTAAATACGGAGTGAAGCATAAAGTAGCAATGCCATATCATCTTAAAATAATTGGCCAAGTCAAGGTTTCAAATCGGGAGATTAAGAGTATCTTCTCTAAGACCGTGAATGCAAATAGGACAAATTGGTCTTGAAAGCTAGATGATGCTCTTTGGGCATATCACACTGCTTACAAGACACCAATTGGCATGTCTCCATATCAGCTTGTTTTTGGGAAATGTTGTCACCTATCGATTGAACTTGAACACAAAGAACTATGGACATTAAAGAAATTTAATCTTGATTAGGTAAATGCTTCGAAAGGAAGAGTAGATCAGGTGAGCGAAATGTCAGAATTCAGCTCTCTACAAGGAGAAAATGAAGAAATAGCATGACTCAAAAATCTGTAAGTGAGAATTTTGACTTTGAGACTGTGTTGTTGTACAATTCTCGACTTAGACTCTTCCCGGGAAAGCTCAAGTCAAAATGGTATGGTCCATTTAAAGTGACACGAGTGTTCACGGATGGGGTTATTAAAGTAGAAGCTAAGGAAGGTCCAGCCTTCAAGGTGAATGGGCAACACTTGAAGCTTTATTTTGGTGAGTGTCATTTGATTTCAGTTCTTGAAGTAGTGTTTTTGGAAGATACTTGAGAGCATTTCCATGTCATGCCACAACGTTAAATAAGGCGTTTCTTGGGGGGCAACCCAAGTTGTAGTTGTTTTGACTAATATATGTTGTTTATGTAGGTATGAGCGACTCTACGATGCTATGTCCATTTCAGCAAGTCACCAAATGGAACGACTATCACAACTTGGCTTTCCTTCTTCCTCTTAAGGAGAGGGCTGCAATTATGGAATATTCGGTGAGTTTACTAAGTGATTCAACGATGTTGTTTGGCGAGCACGAATTTCACCGCCTTTTGATCTAAATTGAAGAGCTAATATTTTGGATAATTTGGCGAACTACATATAGTTTAGCGGTTCGCCGAATCGTTCGGCACTTCCCACATCACTTCGCCGAATGGCCATCTAGTGAAGAATTCTTCTAACTCTTATCTTGTCATTTAGTGCTATTACATTTCTGTCTTTATTTCTTGTCTGTTTATTTCTGTTGCATTGAGGAAAATGTTTGATGTTTTTGGTGGGGCGGAACATTGTTAGGAATACCACATCTAGATGCGTTTGAGTGAAGTTGTTCCTTTGCAATTTTATAGTATCGGTTAGGATCAATACCGATAACTTGAATAGTACTGTTAATTGAACAAAATGAATGTACGGTTACGATGAGGCAAACTAAGTGACATAGGCAATATGTGAACTTTGACCATCTCGTTGTGACTAGCCTATTGTCGATAAAGTCTCTTGTGATAAACATTGCGCACTAACTAGAAAATGTGGAGTATTGTTTGAAAATTGTATCAATGCCTTGTTTGGTGAGGTTGCCCCTAGAATTTTCCCAGTTGGTCCAATTGATTGAGTGCAACAAGCAATCGAAATGATCTTAGGCAACAAATTTTTTGATGAGTAAACCAACTTGTCAATATACCTTTTTGTGGCCAACTTTGTGAGATGTGTGAACCTTGCTTGGCACCTTTTGAGCGTACTCTTTTCTTTCAAGAACTTGACCAACATTGACCTCTTTATCCCTACACAAAAACCTTCTTGAAGTAGTGGTTTTTTGAATAGCCAGCTTAGGCCAAAAGTCTAAGTTGGGGGTATGGTGGAAAGGAAGGAAATTCAAGAACTGTGTATATTCCCCATTTGATGAGTGAAACCATGCATATGTTCATCTTTGTGAGCGTGAGAGTTGTATGTGATTCCGAGACATTAAATTGTTGACAAATTTTGTGTGAATATGGAATCATGTTTTTTGTAAGGGCATTTGAATACATTTGTTGAGATTGAACTTGCATTTGAAGCAAACATTGTGAGCTTGAGTACTATTGATAATGGTGAGTCACAATTTCAAACTTTGAGTGTACAATTGATCATTGTATGAGTAATTTGAACCTTGTTGTGTCCATTCATGTTGAGTCTTATGCAACAATATTTTTAGACACCCGTGTTGAACTGACTGATCTTGGGTTTTATTTGATCGCAAGAAAAAATTTATGTTGGCGGTGTTGATGAGTCTGAGATTTCAACTCATTTAGGGCTTTGTTTTGATAGTTTAAGTGACCTCAAATGTCTAATCTATGCTCTATTCTAATGTTAAAGTGTTGATTTACAACTATGAAGGTTAAGGAGCAACATAAGGACCCTACTGGGCAAAAAGGAGCTAACAAGCTAAAGAAGTAAAGAAAAGCAATCTTGGTGATCGCCAAGATCGCTCGGCAAACCACCGAATGGCTTACTACTCTGCCCAAAGTTCCAGCATGCCATCTATTGGGATTAGAGAAATTAGGTGAGACATACACCCTATCAATGACACACCGTTCGGATAGTCAAAGAAATGTTAGACCACCGAAAGTTACAGAACAAGGAGTGAACATTCAAGCAAATCGGTGATCCACAGGAACAAAGGATGCATCGCGGAATCCATCGGTGATCATGACATAGACCACCTAAGCTTATTGGGCTTATTAGATGAAACACGAATCAAGAAGGCGACGGACAAGGTCGATTGGCGAATCGCCGATCGGTCGGTGAGCCCCGACTTTCCTCGTCAATTAGCCCCAAAAGGTCAATTTTTCGATTAGTATAAATTGATATTTTGAAGAGAGAGAAGGTATCCAAACATTGGGAAACTCATACCCATAACAAAAAACACTGTTCTTGCTTAGTTTCAAGGTTTTCAAGTAGATTTTGTGTTGGGCTTTGTAATTAAAGCAAAGTTTACTCATTTTAAGATCTTGGAAATCAATACTGAGCTATGGAGCATGTAGTAGGTATTGAATTTTCATTTTTGTCATGACTAGCTAAAACCTCATTCTTCGAGGTTTGACCATGTGATTAATTGTTTAATTTTGTTGATTAGGTGTTAGAAATTATTAATTGTATTGTTAATTCGAAGTCGGTCTAATTTATTTTTGCTGTTAAATTGTTGTGTTCAGAGTTTATTGAAATGTGGTTCAGTATTTTATTCTTGCTTGAGACAGAGGAGTAAAACCAAGGCAATAATTTAGCATTCGTATTGATTGGGCTATTGTGGGTTCAACTCGAGAGAGTGAATCCTAAGTCCCATTCTACCTATCTAGCTCGAGATAGTAGATGTAGTGAGGTTGTGGGATAGTTTTCGTTTTTAGAGCCTGTTGAGGTTCAAAATAACTCAATTGAAGCGAGGTAGTTGTTTGAGAGAAAATTATCTCATTTAAGGTCCATCCTACCAATAAAGATTTAGTAACTTTTAGTAATCACCTAGCACCCATTTAGCAAAAAATTGCAATTGGTCGGTCATTCCTTCAAGTACCTCTTACTCACTTGATTACCCTTGTTGATTGTTATTGTCATGATTGTCGACTAATATAAAAATCCCCTACCCTACCTTTATGTCAGCCCTTTTGATTTATTTACAAGTTTCTGATAATTTCTAGTTGTACAACCATTTAAATCACAGTAATAAATTGATAACTGAATTCAAACTTATACCGCTCCCTGTGAGATTGACCCCAACTTACTTGTTCAGTTTATACTAGATTACATTCGTCTACACTTAGTATCAGATGAGGTCTAGTTGAACGTTAATCAACAGGTCATGAGGCTACCCCCTTGACGTAACATGGGACCTAGGATCACGAGTGACCTCAAGCTAACCATGTTTCTTGCATATCATAACCATACTGAAAGATAACTACATAAAGATACACTATGCAGAAGCTTAAAACAATAGTTAACTTAAAGTGGGGAATACCCAAAACATATCTGAATATATAAAATGTACTACGAGTTTAGTGATACTCAACAATCACTCAAAAGCTAAAGCTGAATCTAATACTATGTCTGAAAAAGCCTCTACTGACTAGAGTTTCTTGGACATGCCCCCAACTAACCCTAGCAAATCTGAAAACTCAAATGAAAGACTGAATCTGAAACCATGTCTATTGTCCTTGAATTATGAGGACTCATCAATGAAGCTGTTGAGTACGGATCGGGAACCGATCTATGCGTGATCTAGATGGTGAGTACTTGAACCTAAATTATGAAAGGATGTGGCGCACAGTATGTGTCAGTACTTGGAATGTACTGAGCATGCACTAAATGGTATTTAAATGAACAATTATAACCGAGCTATATCATAATATGAAGAAAATAATAATACTGAAATATTCTAAAAACTTAGCTAAATGCAATGACGAAGCACTAAGCATGAATTTAACATGCTGACACTTAATACTAAGGTATAACTGAAAACCTAGTCAAACGCACTAGAGTCAGACTGTGGGAGCTACTATTAACCAACATAAAATCACGTGACCTAAATGTCGATTCATATGTATATGCCCAATCAAGAGGACCCAATATACCTTGCCAGGGGTATAAAGGCATGACTGGCATGATCACTAAATCTGATTCCCAATAGAGGGAACTTATAAGCCTATAGGAGCACGTAGTTCTGGGACTATGAGGGTACACTGAACCCTAGTCCAACTTGGTGCTAAGCCTACTCCCAATTGGGAATGTGTATGACACAACATAACTGAAATACTGGATTAGCTCGATATTCTGACATGCTAACTGAAAATGCAACATTTAAGTATTAACAATGAAACATTCAAAATCTGAGGCATGTATATTTGTTTATCAGACCTAGCTAGTGTAAATAATGAACTATACAAATCTACACAACCAGGTTGAGTTTCATGGAAGGAACTAAGCAAAGATTTCACAAAAACATGATAATCTGATTAAGAATACTATAACAGCTAAATCACAACTAATATCTAATGTTTTAGAAATCCTAGGTCTAAGAAAGATATAGCGAATCAAGAATATGACTGAATTCTAGTGCCTAGTGGATGAAAGGAACCCACTAGTGAAATCCCACAAATTGGTGACAAAATCTACAGAGAAATCTTTCGATTTCGGGGATAGAATTGAAGAAACCCGAATGTGTGTTCTTGAGGGATTGGTCGACTCTTTCTTATCTTTTTCACTATAAGTTCTTGTGAATTTTGGTAAATAGAGGTTTCAGTTATGTTCTTACTAGGTTATTTGCATCCTTTGATTGATGAGATGAAAGAGTTATGGAGTGATGGTGTAGAGACATTTGATGCATCAACTAGGAAGTGCTTCAAGATGCATGTTGTTGTTTTATGGACTATAAATGACTCTATTTTGTTGGAAAGGGTTTTATTCATTTATATATAATAATATGCATCCATACAAGACCGGTGGCCTAAAGCATTACAATCAAACAGAGTACTTGCTAAGTTACTAATTAAATTCAGACTATCCAATATTAAAGGAAGCATTTCATGCTTAGCAAAAGTTTCTCCCTAATTGTCAGCAACAAAAAAACTAATATGTAAGAATGCTAATAATTGTAAACTAGTAATGGTAAATATATTGCATAATCTCAATATTGATCCATTCATTGCGGTAAAAATCTTATTTTTGGAAGGTTCTATGTTATAGTTTAGATTATAAACTACTACTGACATATATTATCTTTTATATGAATTATGTAATTTATCTGGATGGAGCACTAAGAGATACATGGCATGTCCTACTTGCAATAAAGATGCATCTTCAGAAAAGCTAAGAAGTAAAATTTGATACATGGGTCACCGTCAGTATCTTGAACCTGGTCACTCATGGAGAAGAAGAAAGCAATGTAATGGGAAGAAAGAAAACAGATTAAAACCAAAAGTTCTCTCAGGAGATGATATCTTACAACAATCAGATTTAATTAGTACTTATAGAGCAGGAAAACACTGGAATAATAAGAAAAAGAAGCATCTTCCTAAAGAGTTGAATTGGGTTAGGGGAAGTATTTTATTTAAGTTACCATACAGGAAGGGCTTGAAATTGCAGAATAATTTAGATGTTATACGCATAGAAGAAAATAGTTGTGAGAGTATTTTGGGGACACTATTAGAAATTAATGGGAAAAATAACGACATAGATAAAGCAAGACTAGATCTTAAGGATATGAACATAAGAAAAGAACTATGGTTGCAACAAGATGGTTGTATTCCAATGATGGTTGAGTGGTGGTGATGAATGGGGCTGAATAATCACTACTGTCCGAAGTGAAAGAGAAACAAGACCAAGATCCTATTTTGCTTCAATTGAAAGTAAATGTCCATAAGAAAAAAGTGATGTCTTTCCAACAAGGAGGAGATGGTGTATTGAGGTATCAAGGTAGATCGTGTGTGCCAAGGGTGGATGAAGTTGAAGAGATGATCATGGAGGAAGCTCATAGCTCTAAATATTCTATTAATCTGGGTTCCACAAGATGTATCGTGACTTGAGAGAAGTCTATTGGTGGAATAGTATGACGAGAAGTATTGAAGAATTCATTGCTAAGTGCCCGAATCGCCAACAAGTTTAGGTAGAACACCAGATTCCCGGTGGTATGGCTTAGAAGATAGATCTTCCAGAATGGAAGTGGGAGATGATCAATATGGATTTTATTAATGGTTTACCACAGTCTCGCAGGCAGCATGATTAGATTTGGGTGATAGTAGATCGAATGACTAAATCAACCCATTTCTTACTTGTAAAAACTACTTTTTCAGCAGAAGATTATTCTAAGTTTTATATTCAAGAAGTAGTAAAACTTCATAGAGTTCCAGTGTCCATCATTTCAGATAGAGTTGCGCAATTCACCACACAATTTTTGAAGTCTTTCAAGAAAGGTTTTGGTTCCAAAGTGAACCTTAGTACCACTTTTCATCACCAGAATGATGGTCAAGAAGAGCATACATAATTTGGGGTTGGTGAAAGTATGTTAATGGACCAGACTTGGTTTATTAAGCTATGGAGAAAATGAAGTTCATTCAAGAGAGATTGAAAACAACGTAAAGTTGTCAAAAATCCTATACCGATGTTAGGAGAAGAGACTAAGAATTTGAGATGAATGATTGGATTTGTTTGAAAGTTTCACCTATGAAGGGTATTGTGACATTTGGGAATAAGGGGAAGCTTAGTCCCCGGTATATTGGTCAGTACAGGATATCCAAGAGTATCAGTAATGTAACTTATGCGTTGGAGTTACAACAAGAATTAACAGCAGTCAATCCGGTGTTTCATATTTAAATGTTGAAGAAGTGTATGGGTGATCCTTCAGTTATGACCGACTGAAAATATTGGTATTTAGGACATTCTATCTTATGAGGAGATTTTTGTTCAGATTCTAGATCGTCGGGTTCGCAAGTTGAGAACCAAGGAGGTAGTATCAGTCAAGGTTTTATGGAGGAACTAGTTTGTTGAGGAAGCTACTTGGGAGACAGAGGAGGATATTAAAAAGTGATACCCATAAATCTTTACTCTCGAAGAAGCTTCAAATCAAGGTACTAAATTTTTACGTAGTACTCTTTAAGTTGATGTGCTGTGTTATATATTGCATGTTGGGTGTTTGAGCTGAATGTTAGATGTTACACCCTTAGTTATACTTTAGAGTGATCCCATTCAAGGACGAATGTTCCCAATTGGGGAGATATTGTAACATCCCGGCTTAAAAAGAGCAAAATTTAGAAAAAACTAATTTGGAAAGAGCCAAATTTGAAAATTTTCAAGCTATGCTTAAGTTGTGTGTTTTTGGTCCACTTCAAATGACCATAACATTCAATACATGATAACTTAGGTGGCCCATAAGATATCAAATGAAATGTCTTGTAATCCTTTTTCCAACACAACCGACACTATGACAAATATGATACATAGCTACGAAATTATTAGATACGACATCAAATTCAGCACTAATTGTTTGCTTTTAGTGACAAAATTTACATTTCATGCTTAAATATATGAGACACATACTTTTAGTGACTAAACATAAAAATCCGTACCAAAGTTTTGTCCACTAAAGTTTCCCACAAAAAACTTAATTGGCGTCATTTTTTAAGTAGTGTAGGTCACGAATTTAAAGTTATTGGTGAAACATTGTTTCATCACTAATATTGTATCTAATGCATAACAAATTATTTTTTTTCTTAAAATTTATTAATATTTGGACACAAAAAAATTTCATCTAAAAATTATGTTGCTACAATATAGATAAATTAGAGTTCGTAGTTAAATATTATAAGTTTTAGCTATAAATTTTTTTATTTAATTATGACATTTATTTTCATCACTAATAATATAAATAATTGGTGACAAATATTTGATTGTGTCTAATCAATTTGTGATTTAGTTGCAACAAAATAATTGTCGCAAGATATGTAAGGTGTTAAGTAGCGACGACTTAAAATTTATAGAGAATAATTCAACTATTTGCTACGAAAAAATTCATAGCTAAATACAATTTTTTTGGCTACAATTGTTCATAATTACAAGTGACAACTTACAAAATGAATAATACAAGTGCTGCATAAGAAATAGACAGAGTCCATTCGTTAGTTGGTGAGAGAAAATATTAAAACCAACGAATTCAATCGATTTTGTAGAAATGAAAAAGTTCAATTCATCAATTTTCTTAAATTATGCAATTATAAAATGAATCATTTGAAAAATACAGTCAAGGTTATAAGTACCATAAGTGGGGTACGGTTCTACCACTAGATCGCTAATATTTGTTGATTTAATACCTTTGCTTTTTATTTGATTCACATTCATCGAAAGACGATAAAAAATAATAATTTCTCAACTCTTGGTGCTACTTTTTGTGAGTGTCTATTGATTTCTGATTGGTAAACTTCATAGACTAAGTTGATCTATTTGCATCTGTCTAAAAGCATGTACATATTTAATAGTAAATACACATACATAAGTAGAGCAACTATATAGAGAAAACATGTACTTACAAACATAGACTTCGCAATGGTGCGAAATATTTCATGAATTTCTATTAACTTTTTTCATTTGTGTGAAAATTGAAATGAACTAAAAAATGAAAGCACAAATGAAAGAAATGAACCAACTAGGATTTTAAATATATTATGATGAAGTACTATAGTTATGGGTATCGATTTTTTTTTCAAAAAAATTGATTTACTGATCAAATTGAAGCGATTATTTATTCATTTTTTTAATAAAATCAAAAGTATAATGTTATATAAATTTATAATTGTACTGAATAATTTTTAAATTTTATTAACATAAATAAATAAACTGAATTATATTGAATATATTTGAAGATATTTTAAAAAATCTACAATTTAATTAAAATATAATATACATTTGGATGAATTGTTGGTGGTAAGTTTCATGCATTTGTGTATGTGTATAAATAATCATAGAATATATTATTTCTACAGAAGTCAAATTTGAAAGAAGTGAATGAAGTTAAAAATAAAATAAAAATGAGAGACAAGAGAGAGTTGATCAGATGGTAATCACTCCGCACTTTCAACATTAAGGTTGTGAGTTTGAGTCCCTAATAACACATAATGTGGGAGCCCCTGGGGAGGAGTTAAGATAATTGAGATGGGATATAATAGGAAAATTAACCTTTTTCATAATAATAAATTTATGCCTAATTAATATATTTAAAACAAAATAATTTTTTTGTATATAAAATATAATCATTAGTGACAAAATTAGATTTTTTCAACTACGAAATACATATCACTTTAGAGACAATTGATGTCGTCACTAATTGAAATAAAATAATTAGCGACGATATAATTTTGTCGGTATTAATAATATTTTTAGTGACAAAACAAACTATTAACTATAAAATAAATATACATTTACGACAAATAAATCTGTCACAAATGTTTAAGCAATTGGAGAAGATTTTTATTTTTGTAGTTAATATAATACTTTTAGTGAAAAAGCACTAAATCATTTTTGTGTACATTTTAGCGACACATTTAGTGACGACTGATTGAGGAATTATTTTTCGTTTAACAAGATTTTTAGTGACGAAATATGATTTATAAGTGACTAAATTATTTGTCCCTGATAGTCAAATTTGTTGTAGTACGAGTTTGCTAAGTTTCGAGCTCATTTTAAGGAGATATGCCCATTTAAAGTTAGTGTATTCTATTAAGGAAAGTAACCCGAAAATATGAGGGGTATTTTGGTCGTTTCCTTACCCTTTAAAATTTAAGCATTTTTAGTAAATAATTAAGGTGTAAACTGATTTGATTCAGTTTCCAAAACCAATTTACGCTTAGGGTTTTGAGAGGACTTCAAGAAGAGGAGAAAATAGAAAAGTCAATGAGTTCATCAAGTTTTCTTGCGAATCGAAGGTTGTTTCGCCAAGTGTTTGATCCATAATATGTATGTGAGTTCTCATAGTGTTGGGTTTGTTCACCCACACACCAATCATGCTATTTTTAGTCCAATTTCATTCTTGAAGTTGAAGAATTTGAGTTCTTGATGAGTTTTCTTAAATATTCATTCATAGTCTTGACCGTTGAGGTTTTGATTAATTCTTCATATAAGTATTAGTAGTTTGAGCGATTTTGAGCAGATTATTGTACACTAATGTGGGTTATTCGAATCTAAGTGAGTTGGGAAGAAACAATTCCATTATAGGCAAATTGGGTTAGAAAAAGAGAAAGAAAATTCGTCGGGAAGTTCTGGCTTGACTGGCATGCCGCGCCAGCAGTGCGCCACAAAAAGTGTTATGTAGTGTTGGTCCTGGGGTGCCGCACCAAGTGCGCCCCCCCAAACCACATTCAGTAGTTCAAGGGTTGGTGCCCGGCGTTACTTAGTGCGCCAGGGTTGCCATGACCCCTACGCTTTTGTCCTTCCTTTCGCAAGAGTTCCTTCGAATCGTACCTATGTTTTCTACTTGATATCCACACTCTAAACAACTTCTAAACATCTAGAAATAATTCATAACATGAATAACAACCTTGAATTCATAATTCAAATTCAAGGTAGAGCTAATAGTCAAGTCTTGAGAGTTCTTTCGAGTCTTTTGCAAGCCTTTTAAATCTTGTTTTAAGACTTGAGCATTTCAGTTTGAGGAAGAGTAGAGTTGAGTCATTTTCTTTAAAAGGATATATTGGAAGTAAGTATTCATAAGAATAAATGTTTTTAAATTTATGCAGTGAGGAAACACTGATTTCCAAAAGAGTTCATGAGAAGTTTTTGGTACTATCTCTTTTAAGAGAAAATCTTTTGAGTAATAATCTCAAAGATGAGGAAGAGCAAATGTTATTCTTTAAAAACATATGAGCTAGTTATATTTTTGGGAGTATTATTGAGCACCGATATGGGGGAGAGTTGATACAACTCACAGCTCCAATAAACCATGTAGCCAATGTGGGTAGAAAATGTCATACTTTTAAGATGATTCGTTTATAGCTTTGGAGCATAGAATAATGGATCTACTTAGTTTAGGAGTTCTATACCCTACGAAGGTATAAGCCATTTCTGGCAATGTGGGCTAGACGTTGTATCATCACATAGCTCATTTTGATGATTGTCAGTTAGAGAATCTCCCAAGACGGGTTATCTTGTATTTTTACATGCAAGCCGAGTTGTTTTGTATTTTTGCATACAAACTAAGCTATATTGTATTTTCCAATACATTGAGTTATTATCTACTGTTTTAAAAGATTTTCTTTATAATGCATTATTGTATTTCTTTATATTAAAATGAGTTGAGTTTACACGAGGTAAGTTATTTCATAAGTTCTAGTTCAAGCATATGTCATGTATTAGATTTCCCCTCGCATGCTCGTACATTCTATGTACTGACATCAGTTGGCCTACATTTTTTATGATGCAGATACAGGTAACCAGGATTCGCATCAAGTACTTTGTTGATCCAGTTGATTTCCAGAGCTGTTGGTAAGCCTCATTGCTTCTAGAAAATCCCTTATTTACTTTTAATTATTTCACTTGTTAGGATGATTGAGGGTCTTGTCCCGTCATCTCTCATAGTATTAAAAGCTTCATAGTTAGATATACAATAGTTCATAAGTCTTTGCATTTTCAATTGTTTATGTTGAGACTTCAGTCGCCTCTTTAGCTAGTTGAATGATTATTTCTAAAACATTCTGAGTTTATCTCTCGTGACAATTGAGTAAAGTTTATCTTTTAAGTTTATCTTAAGTTGAGTAAGTCTTTTGCTGAGAGTTGAGCCAGGCCAAGGGTTTACTTGGGGCAGCAATGGTTCTCGAGTGCCTGCCATGGCCAGCATGTAGGCTCGAGGAGTGATAGTAAGAAGTCCATTCTTTGTAATAAGTAAATTGAGCAAATATTTATATCATATTATTTTGGGAGTAGTATCGAGCACCAAATTGGGTTAGAGTCTTTTATGATTTGGAAGTCCCACAAAGCACAGCCAACGTAGGATAGGATAGGATTGATTCTTTATGAGATTTTCTCACGGCCTCTTAGAAGGACAATTAGATGGATCCATAGTCATGATATCATTCTATACCCTAACAAAGTATACAATTGCCCTTCTAGTGTGAGTGAAATATTGTATCATGGCTAGTCTCATGGTAATGGTTGTCAGTTAAAGAAACTCCCCACAAAATAAAGTATATTATTTTCATGTTGTTCCCATTGTATATTTTATTGTAAAGGTTAAATGGTTTTCACTTAATATTCATTTATTGATACAATTATAATGCTTTCATTCATTTAAGCCAATAAGTTGTTTACTCTAACATTATCACTTACTAGTACATTTAATGAACTGACGTCATTCGACCTGTATCATTTTATGATACAGATACAAGTTCTCATGATCATTAGTAGGCACTTCGTTGAGATAACTATTCACTCACAGACAATATTTGGTGAGCCCTCCTTGCTTCCAGGAGCAAAAAGCTACTTTCAATGTAGTAGTTTTGGAGATGTCGCGGGTCTTGTCCTGACATCTACCTCATATTTTTAGAGGTTTCATAGACATATTGAATTAAATATTTTCATTGTTTTATTATGATGCTTTTTTAACCTATGATTCATTTTAAGTATTTTGAAGACAATAATTTTTTAGATACCTTCTTAAAATTTCTAGGTGTTCACCTATTTTAAGTTTCCACATATTTTTTAATGTCAATTATTTGATGTAGCTAGGCCAAGGGTTCTCTTGGTGATCATAAATTGTTCTCGAGTGCCGGCCACATCCAAGATGTAGACTCGGGGCGTGACAAAAGCCTAATAATGTGTTCATAGTCTAAAATGCATAGGTTGTGCATGGGTTCATACGAATTTAACTTTAAAACATGTAATTACTTAAATTAATGGATAAATAGATAGAAAGCAATCAATAAGATCATAATTAAAAAGAACTTATGATGATTGAAGAAAATCCTAACTTGAATTGAGAAACTATCTTTACAAAATTGAAGATTTTAGGGAACCTATAGAGGAAAATATTCCATAGGTGAATACTAACATACCTTGGAGTTCAAATCCCAATTGCTATAGTGAATTTGAGGTGTTGTTGCTTGAAACCCTAGATTGATATTCCTTATGTTGAGGGAATTTGAAAGTGACGACCTTGGAGGGAATTTAGAGATTAGGGGAATGATTTTGAATGGGTAGTTTTAGGGCCAAAAAGACTTATATGGGGCTTAGGACTTGGAACCAAAAGACCTAGTTTAGATATTAATCTTTTAGGGAAAAGACCTAAAAGCCCCTTAAATTTAACTGTCGAACCCTTCTGCGGTTGGGACCTACAGTTACACACTATACGTGTGAACCATAGAAAAGAACAAAAGCATAAAAATTTGGACCAACTTTCGACTGACCCTATCTATGGGGCATAGGTCTCCTACGGTCCGTAGACACCAATCATAGAAACCAACTTGACCTCTTAAAACTTGACTATGTCGGAGACCTACCTAGGAGACTTATGTACGACTCGTACAATGACAGGCCATCCTGCTTAACCATAAAATATGTACTTGGACTTGATTTGGAAAAATTATTTTCCCTCTTCCTGAGGCAGCCATCTACTAATCATAGAACCTTCTACAGTCCATATATGTGACCCGTACACACATCAAGGAACCCATAAATCCCTTTCTTTCTTTTCCAAATCCAAGGTGTTACAAATAATTAAGATACCAATCCAAAATGTAATGTCGTATAAGAGTAGCTTCTTTAAATCATGATTGAATACATATGTGAGGAAAGAATTCATAACCATGATTTCATAATATGTGAGAAAACATTTCAATATTCATTGATATTTATCTCAAAATCTACCTTAATTCATCAATACATTTTTCATAAGACATGCATAGCCTTCATAAGTTTTCTTCATAAATTCATCATAAAGTCAAGTTAATGGGTCCATATGATATCCGTTGTAAATTATGTAATTGAATCAAATCATGCATTATAAGATTAAAATCAATGAATTGAATCATAATAAAAAGGACGCATGGAGATTTACATAACGCTAATTGAATTGGGTGAAATTGAATTTGAGATTAATGTTCGTTTGGGACCCAATGGGTGAAAGGATCCATTGGTGAATTCAACATAGCATGGCAATTAAACCCCTATGAATTTGGAGAAGAAATCTTCAAGCTTTAAGAAAACTAAAATCCTTCCTTGAGAGCTCTTGAGAGGATTTGGGGAAGATGATTTATGTGTTTTGAGGAGGTTTTTTTTTTTTTTTTGTAAATGAGATGGATGGGTATTAGTTTGAAGGGTAAAATTATTTGTAGGTAGTCATTGGGACAAAATAATGTAGTTTAGGGGTTGGGTATATAGGAAAAGACCAAAACACCCTTTATTAAATTATGTCGGTTAGGGTCTACGTCTTCGACCTACAACCTGTATGACTTTCTATGGACCATACTATTCAGTCGTAGATCACTTACTAGGACTCAATATTTGTGACTGATTCCACGAGACCTTCCTATGGTCCATCCAACATTTTATAGCACGTAGATACCTATCTGTAGAACCTCGTTCCAATCCCAAATTATCACTAACTCTTGATCCCTCTTACGACTCGTAGACCATTGTACAACTCATCCTAATGATCATAGGTGAGTTACTAGCCCATGTCATTTTACTATCTTAACTTGAGTCCAACAACATCCCTCATACAACTTTTAGAACTTTCTACAGTCGGTAGGGTTGGCTCGTAGACCATGCACCAGTTTTCCTTTCTAATCAAACTTCTAACTTTCAAGGTGTTACAATATCTTCCCCTTGGGAACATTCGTCTAGGAATGGGACTAAATCAATCATGAATAATGTAGTAGAGAAACTAACAACCCAACATGATTGGAAATCTTTATCAAGATGGATATAAACAAGTATAAATCACTCCATGCTAAATCATAACATCAAAAATCAAATTTTCATGAATATCCATGCATATGGAAACAAGAAAATGACTAAACCGCATGTATTCAAAAGAATGAATCATGAGGAACTAATACCTCAAGCTAGAATAAGAGTGGAGCGAAAGAGATGAGGATACTTATATATCATATTTGATTCGACATCTTAGATAGAACCCTCTACTATTTGATTCCTCCAAAGAATATTCACGGACTAAACTTCATTATTTCTCAACTTCCGAACTTGATGGTCTAAAATCTCAACAGTAACATCTTTTTACGAAAGACTTTCCTTATCTCCCAAATTTTTCAATGGCATAATAGATGTTGGATCCCTAACATACTTTTTCAACAAAGAGACATGGAATACTATATGTACCAATGCCAAATAATTTGAAAACTCTAATTCATAAGCAACCTTGCTATTAAGCCTTAAAATCTAGTATAGATCCATCTAACGAGGACTAAGCTTCCTTTTCATTCCAAACCTCATCATACTCTTCATAGGTGAAATTTTCATGTAGACCCAATGATCAACAATAAATTCAAATTCTCTTTGTCTAACATTGGCATAAGACTTTTCTTTACTTTGAGCCATTTTCAACCTTTCACAAATAAGTCAAACCTTTTTCATAGCTTGATGCACCAACTAAGATTTTATCAAGGCAACAAATTCAAACTAACAAATAGGAGACCTACACGTCCTACCATATAGAGCCTTAAATTGATCCATTCCAATACTAATTGTAGTTATTAATATAAGAAAACTCTATCAAAGGTAATTGGTCATCTGAATAACCCTTGAAAACAATCACACAAGCTCTCAACATATCCTCCGAAGTCTGAATAGTATACTTGACCTGTCCATCCGTTTCCAAATGAATATCATACTAAGCCTCATGATAGTCCCAAATTACACCTTTCTAAAGAAATATAAGTGGTCGATGTTCAAATAAGGAACCTAATAGAGGTTAGGGTCGATCCTACAAGGAATGTGGCCTACACTTAGCCTAATTTATTGTTCTTCATACTTTTAGTCTCAATTATTTCCATAAGGGGGGGGGGGGGAGGGTTTGTAAAGAAAAATCTTAATTAATTGATTTTTTTGACAAGTCATCAAGTAAACGTAACTGAACTATTTGTAGAATCAATAGAAGATGAAACTAAGGTATATGCATTCACAGCAACTCTTTAATGTAGTACACCTTATAGTAGTAACATTATCTAGTGTCTATCATGCAAGATTGATAAGTTATGTATCTCCGAAGTGGATGGTCACCCAAATAAGGAATTTCATCACACTAAGTTGGTCGGTCTACGTGTGTATGCTTTACTAACCCTTACCCTTGACCCCGAATTACTTCTTACAAGTCTGTTTAAGCTATTAGGAGAAGTTTTTTAGTTATCAAATCTACATTGTCTCTTCTTTTTTCCCATTCCTTAACCCCTTGGTCAGGAAAGTATGAATAAGGCGAGTTCTAATGTTGGCCCTCGTTAAAAATAAATTAAAGTGAAGAGATTAACAATACATGCATAAATACTATTAAAGAATTACTAGTTATTATGTCTAGTTAGTTAATTCCACATGGTTCTGCAACCCTAGTTTTGGATTTAGCTACTCATGCTTGGGTGATCACAATACATATTAATATTGTTAAAATAAATCACGAACTTACAACTAGCGTAGGAGAATGTTGAAGGCTTGAATTGATGAACAAACAGTATAATATAAACCAATGCTTCAAGATTTAAAATGCAAAAGTGTTTCACCAATTAATTCTCGAAACTAAATATCACAATGTAAATTGTCTAACATCAAAAGTGAGAAATAAATGAATATATATAGGTATAAAATACAAAAAAAACTAGAAAAATAAATCATAGGAAAATTAGGATTCTATAGTTGCTTCTATGGTTAGGTTCTACGACTCGTAGGAATTTTTACGACTTGTAGAAACCTTTCGTCAAATCAACTTCCTTAGGTTCTGGAGTATTCTATAGCTAGGTTCTTCGACTAGTACAACTTTGTACGGTTCATCCTGGAAACTCGTAATCCAATCTATGATCTATTCTAACACTCGAACCTATGGCTCATAGAAGTTCCTATGACTCTTAGTCCAGTCACAATGCCCAACACTTAGATCCATAAATAATTGTTGCCTTCTATGAATCATTCCTATGGCTCATAGGTGAAGTCGTCAAACCTCAAAAAACTGTTGATTCTCAAAATTTTCATCCCGAATTGTTAAAAAGCTATTTTCTTACAAAAGGGGTAAAATGCCATCACATCTACTAACAAGTGCAAAGGAACCAAATAAAACTCAAATTTTAAAGCATTATATGTACCATATTTTTTTGGTACATCACCTCACTTGAGAACTAAGACCTTTCTAAAATGACTTCAAAAATTGAGATGTAAACTGGGTACCATGATCGGAGACAATAGATAAGGACACTCCATGCAACCTCACCGCTTCCCAAATGTAAAGCTTGGCATATTCTTCAGCTGAAAATTAAGTTTTGACGGGAAGAAGGTTAGTCAATTTTTTGATTTGATACACAATGGCCCAAATCGAATCAATCTAAGAAGAGGTATGAGGTAAAACTGTAATAAAGTCCATGCTCAAATCTTTACACTTTGATGTGCCATGAACTCATAGCACAATTGATGGTCAAAAGTAAGGATAAGTGCGAGATGTCGAGATTGTTTATATGGATATGATGGTTTCTTTTGATGTTGTACAGGTGAAACACTTAGATTCAAAGGACATTAAGAAAGATGGAAAATAAAGTAAAAGAAGTTGTACGAAAGGCTAAATGAGTTGTGAATTGTTGCACTAGTTATGAAGACACTTGTGGGAGTTATCTGGAAAGAATAGAGTTGATTACCTACACCATAAATCCCTAGAAGAGACGTGGTTCAGTTGACGAACCGTGTTATGGTGTGTGGAGAGTGACAGTGGAAATAGTAGCTACCTTAGTGAAGGCTGAAGTCAATAGAGCACTAAACAAGCCATATAGTATCTCGTGAAGACCGGTAGTGAATGAAGACACCACGCTGTCTAAATATGGGACTACAGAGGGGTTGACGAGTCGTCACCCTGCCCATGAAGCTAGTCAATAGTATCAGTTCTACATCATGTAGGACTCTTTTCAAATGCTATCGTATTTAAATACTTAGGGTTTATTTTTGAAGGATGATGAATTACACTGAGACATTGCGAGCATGGAGAAATGATTGTTTCCTTTTTGAAAGCACATCTTTATCAATTACTTTCGATGAAAGTTTTGCGTTCATGATTTATTGTTTATAATCAATAATCTTTTGGTTTGATATTATTATAATTTGATTATATTATGCTTTCAATAATCTATGTTGTTAGTTTCCTTGAAATAATGAGCGGCTAAACACCACAACTAGAGTTGTGGGAACCATGACTAAAATATACCTACTAATTCAATACGAGTAACATTTGGTTTCTAATTGCATATGATGTTTCTACTTTCGTAGTAATTGCCTTCTAATGAGTGCACACATTAGAACTTGCCTGTATTTATCACCTCTTCGAGAGAAAATTGATAATTATGAAAAGCTAGAAACAAACTCCATCAACTTTTTTTGAAGGTTAGAGCTCAAGAGAAGATAACATTCTGAAAAAGTATGCAAGGGAAAGATTCAAATGACTCTAAGACCAAGAGGAGAAGAGTGAAAGTCATCTAATACCGCTAAAAAGTGTTTAGATTTATCTAACTTGCTAGGAACATATGATATTAGCAATAAATAGTTACTTGTATAGAATTCTAAAGTGAAGTAAATGTCATGGGGTACTACAACATTTGAACTATTGTTTACATTTGTGAACCTTTAATAATAACTAACAAGGGTCACTGGAAGTCAAAACAATCCTATATTTACTTTTTGTATTTCAATTCTATCAAAAATATTAACCAAAATTGAATATAAGCGTCAGTAAATTCATAAATTCTGTAAATTCCATGTGTGATCGACCTGTAACACATAGGAACCTAGTAGGCTATGTTAGGGGATAAGTTACAAGTAAAGGTCTAGATATTTGAGCCTTGGCACCCTCCACTAAGGCCCACACGGGGTGTAAAGGGCACCACACCTCGTTGTGATTGTCGTAGAGCTAAGGCAATATATAGCAAAAGGAGGCTCGCCTCCCACGAACACCAAGATGGATCGTGGTGGGGACCATGGGTTATTGTGACACTCGTGAAGGTGAGGCTGTGAGCTCCCTAAGGCTCCCCAAAATGAGACCTCCGTACGAGCCACATGACAGCTCGTGAAAGCCACCATGGGCTGTGAGGGATGTCGTGGTCTTAATATAGGCTTTTGGGGTTGAGTGGTGGAAAACCTAGCCACTAGTCAAGGGACCACAGGCACCACTATCAGCCGTGTGACCCTTGACGGCTTGTGAATCTAAGAGTGGTGGTGGTTCAGCAGCTTTTAAGTTAAGGGCATAAGGGTTTTTCCATATTCAATAGTATTAATACTATGTCATTTTACCCAAGACTAGGACACCTATATAAGTGATTTTAACCCCAACACTTATCCATTCAAGTCATTATTTCCAAAACCCAAAAGAAATCCTAAAGTCTTCCTCTTAAATATTTCTCTCTCTAGAATTTTGAAGATGAAGAAAGAGTTGGAGCCAGGATGAAGGTCAAGTCGCCATTCCTCAAGTATTTGTGGGCTTTTATATCAAGGTATGATGACTTTTCATCCATGAAATCCTCTCATCAATGGAGTCCCTAAGATTCGACAAGTGAAAAGTATAAATTCCCCAATTTGAATTAGGGTTTTCTTCTAATGTTGTGGGTATTGATGAATGTTGATCCAAATGATTGGGTTATGATTGTTTATGAATTATTTGATAGAATTACATGTTTTAGGATATATTTACATGTACCCATGCCTAACCCATGTCTAGAAATATGAAATTAATGTAATTGGGTTTTGTGGCATGAACGGAGAATTTGTGGGTTAAGATGGATTCTTGTTGGATGTAATTAGGTTTTGTGTACATGTTTGTATTAACACATACTCTTGCCTACATTTCTTATCCAAATGTAGGGTCCTCCCATCTCGACTGTCATCCCAAAGGCTAGGATCTAAATTAGTAGAAGAAAAGCTTGAAGATGGGTTAGTCCTCAAAGCATTCGAGGATTTGACCACCATTTCTCTTACGTTCTTTCATTTTATGTTTTGAGAATTGTTGTATGGGCTGTATCCCAAGATATTCATGTTTTAGATGGTTTTGAGAAGAAGCTTTTGATATAAAAAATTTGATGTTGTTGAAAATGTTTTAAATTTTACCATTTTCTATTATCATAGGTTATGAAAGTTATGTGGCTTATATGTGGCCTCTCAGGGTCTTGTATGCTGTGTTATGTTTAGGGTGTACCCCTAGGTCGTGACAAACTTGGTAATCAGAGTACAAGGTTTAGAATTGTTCTGGAAAGTCTCGAAACAGCGTCTAGTAGAGTCTTGTTCATAAGTGTGAAGCGTGCCACATTTATGAATGAGAGGGTAATAGATGCTTAGGAAACTTCAGTTCCTTCTTCACTCTAAGTCATGCAACAAAGTTTAACTCTATAAGGACTTTCTCCAAATCTTTACACGATGGTCTACATGATATGACTACTCGAAAGGGTTTTTCTAGAAGGACCGAGGGAGAAAATGTTGATCAAGGAGCTCATCCTCAACCTCCTCAAGCTTGGGTTGGCCCTTTGGCTGAGCAAGTGACTAATACAGAGTTAGGAAAGCTTTTCAAGTGTTGGCTCAAGCCGTGACATCCTAAGCCAATAGGGAAGTAGTGAACCCTGTGAACCCAAATGTGAGTACGGTGGCATCTAGAGTGAGGGACTTCACAAGGATGAATCCTCCAAAATTCTATGGTTATAAGGTTGAGGAAGATCCTTAAAATTTTATTCACGAGGTCTATAAGGTGTTTTCTATGATGGGAGTGACTCTAGTGGAGAAGGGGGAATTGGCCGCTTATCAACTTAAAGGGGTTGCTCAAATTTGGTTCAACCAATAAAAGGAAGCAAGACCGATGGATGCGGGTCCCCTAGAATGGGAAAGGTTTAAGTCCGCATTTCTTAATAGGTTCTTTCCTCTTAGATGATGGAGGCAAAAGTGCCTGAGTTCATTAATCTCCGACAAGAAAGCATGAGTGTGAAACAATATGCTTTGAGGTTCACTCAATTGTCAATACGCTCCTTAGATAGTTGCCGGCTCTAGGGCAAGGATAAGAAAGTTCATCTCGGGTGAGTCTTACTTGGTAGTGAAACAGTGTCCTACGGCTATGCTTGTCCATGACATGGATATTTCTAGTCTCGGGGTCCATGCCAACAAAATTGAAGAGGACAAGCTCAAGGAGAGGTCTAGGGGAAAAAAGAGGGCAAGAATGGATAATGGAAATTTTTTATACTCTAGGTTCGGTGGACGTGGTCCTTCAAGGTTTCGACAAATCTTCTCCAAGCAAGGTTCTTCTAATGTTCCTCCAAGGTGTAACAATGAAATGGTGTGTAACCCTAAATCTAAAGGAGGAAATGGTAGTGGCTCCATATTGCCAACTAGTGCTAGGTGCGGAAAGAAGCACGAGGATAACTGTCAAGCTGGCACCGATGGTTACTTCAGTTGAAGAAAAAGTGGTCATAAAATGAGGGATTTTCCAATGATTAAGGCTAAAGGAAGAGAGAGAAAGAAAGCTCTTCCTAGTGGTTCCAGTTCCAATCATCCCAAGTAAAATCAAATTTATGCACTATAGACAAGAGGTGAACAAGAGGGTTCTCTCGATGTGGTGACCGGTATGTTGAAAGGTTTCCAACAAGATGTTTATGATTTACTTGATACTGGTGCTACTTTGTCTTTTGTGACGCCATATGTGGCTATGAGATTTGATGTGCTTCCTGATTTGTTGTTAGATCCCTTTTCTGTCTCTACTCATCTTGGTGATTCTGTGATGGCTGAGAGGGTTTACAAAAAGTTTCCCATCTCCTTATCTTATAGAATTGCTCTTGTTGACTTGGTAGAGCATGATATGTTAGATTTTGATGTCATCGTTGGGATGGATTGGTTGCCCTCTTGTTATGCATCTATTCATTGTAGAACTCGTATAGTCAAGTTTTGGTTTATTTCATAGCTTAAAGCTAGAAATATGATTTCTAATGGTTGCTTGTACCATCTAGTTAAGGTGAGGGATATGGATTCTAAAACCCCTAGTCTTGAGTTGGTCCCAATTGCTAATGAGTATCCGAATGTTTCCCCAGATGATCTACTTGGTGTTCCTCCCGAAAGGGAAATAGATTTTGGTATTGACATTCTCCCAGATACGCAACCTATTTATAATCCTCTTTATAGAATGGCTCCAGCATAACTCAATGAATTAATGGAGCAATTCAAAGATTTGTTTTATATGTGTTTCATTCAACTGAGTATCTCTCCATGCAGTGCTCTAGTTTTGTTTGTTAAGAAGAAAGATTGTTCACTCCGTATTTGTATTGACTATCGGCAATTGAATAAGGTGACCATTAAGAATAAGTATCCTCTTCCAAGGATAGATGATTTGTTTGACCAACTCCAAGGTGCGAGTTACTTTTCTATGATTGACCTTAGGTCGGGGTATTACCAAATGTGGGTGAAGAAATACGATATTCTGAAGATGGCTTTTAAAACGTGGTATGGTCATTATGTGTTTTTGGTGATGTCGTTTGGCTTGACTAATGCTCCAGTGGTATTTATAGATTTGATAAATAGGGTGTTTAGACAATACCTTGATATGTTCGTAATTGTGTTCATTGATGATATTTTGATCTATTGAAGAAGTGAGGATGACCACATTGATAATTTGAGGATCGTGTTATGAATCCTTAAGGAACAACAACTTTTTGGAATGCTAAGCAAATGTGAGTTTTGGCTAAGGTCCATAGCTTTTCTTGGTCATATTGTTTCAAGTAACGGTATTGAGGTAGATCCGAAGAAGACAGTTGTGGTGAAGAGTTGGCCTAGACCTCTATCACATTATGATATTAAAATCTTCTTTGGTTTAGCTGGTTATTAAAGAAGATTTGTTGAGGAGTTTTCTACGATTGCCTTTCCATTTACAATTTTCTCAAAAGAAGGATAAGTTCATATGGTCTGAATCTTGTGAAAAGAGTTTTCAGGAATTGAAAGATAGACTTACTTATGCTTTGTTGTTGACTTTACTGGATGGGATAGATGGTTTTGTTGTTTATTGTGATGCTCAATAATTGGGTTAGGTTGTGTTCTTATGCAAAATGGGAAGTTTATTTCCTATGCTTCAAGGCAAATTAAGGTTTATGAGAACAATTATCCTACTCATGATCTTGAATTAATGGCAGTGGTTTTTTCCTTAAAGATTTAGAGGCATTATTATTATGGTGTGTATGTCGATGTGTTTACCGACCATAAGAGCCATATGTTTAATCAAAATGATCTAAATCTTCGCCAAAGAAGGTGACTTGAGTTATTTAAAGATTATGATATGTGTGCCCTCTATCACCCCGGTTAGGCGAATATATTAGTGGATTTTCTTAGCCGATTATCAATGGGTAGTGTTTCCCATATATAAAAATATAAGAAGGAATTTGTATGAGACGTACATAGTTTGGCCTGATTAGGTGTTAAATTAGTTGATTCCACCAAGGGTGGTGTTATGGTTCGCTATGGGTCAGAATCGTCTTTTGTGGCAGATGTGAAGGCCAAGCAAGGTCTTGATTCAATTTTGGTAGAATTGAAAGAAGCAGTACATAGAAAGTCGATTGAGTCTTTTTCCCATGAGGGAGATGGTTTGCTTATATATCAAGGTCATTTGTGTGTTCTGAATGTTGATGATTTAAGGGAATAGATCTTGAAAGAAGCCTATAGTTCTCAATATTCCATTCCCTCGGAGCCACCAAAATGTACCATAATTTGTGGGAGGTCTATTGGTAGAATGGAATGAAGAAACAAATTGCCTGATTTGTGGCTAAGTGTCTTAATTGCCAACAAGTGAAAGTGGAGCTTCAAAAGCATGGAGGTTTATCCCAAGATATTAGCATTCCTAATTACAAGTGGGAAGATTTCAATATAGACTTCATAGTTGGGGCGCCTTGCACATGGCAACAATATGTTTCGATTTGGGTTATAATAGAACGAATAACGAAATCAACCCATTTCATTCCTGTCAAAGTTTCTTATTCAGTGGAAGATTATAGTAGGTTGTATTTGAGGGAAATAGTAAGGTTGCATGGAGTGCCCTTATCCATTATATTCGATAGAGGTACTCAGTTTACTTCTCCATTTTGGAAGTCTTTCTATAAAAGGTTTTGACAATAAAGTTAAACTTAGCACGACTTTTCATCCACAAACAGAAGGGTATGCAAAGAGAACTATCCAACTTTGGAGGATATGTTGGTAGTATGTGTCATCGATTTCAAGGGATATTGGGATGATCATTTGACATTGATCAAGTTTGCATATAATAATAACTACCACTCTAGTATTGGTATGGCTCCATTTGAGGCTCCCTATAGTAGGATATATAGATCTCCTATAGGTTAGTTTGTAGTGGGTGAAGTTGCCTTGTTAGGAACCGAGTTAATTCATATGGCTATTGAGAAATTCCAACTTATTAGAGAGTGGTTAAGAAAAACCCAAAGTTGAAAAAAGTCATATGCCGATGTTAGAAGAAAAGCTTGAATTTGATGTGCATGATTTGGTTTACTTGAAAATCTCTCCCATGAAGGGTGTAATGAGGTTTGGTCAGAAAGGAAAGCTTAGTCCCCACTTTTTAGGCCCATATAAGATCTTGAGACGTGTTGGCAAGGTTGCTTATGAATTTTTTTGCCTAATGAGTTGGCATCGGTGCATCCGGTTTTTCATGTCTATATGTTCAAAAAGTGTGTTGGAGATCCGACATCCATAGTTCCCTTAAAGGGTTTGGGTGTTGATGAAAATCTTTCTTATAAGGATGTTCTAGTTGAGATTTTAGACCGGCAAGTTTAGAATTTGAGAAACAGAGAAGTTGCTTCCGTGAAAGTGTTATGGAGGAATCATTTAGCTGAGGGTTCTATTTGGGAGGCCGAGGCAGATATGATGTCCCGATATCCTCAACTTTTTCCTTCTACTTCTCTCATAGCTTGAGGTAATGAGTTCCTCAAGGTTTTCTCTTTGTTTGAAGTCATGTGTGTTTTAGATATTCCCATGATTTCCTTATGTTATGCATGTTCATGAAAACTTGTGTTTTGAAATAAACTGAGTTTATGTGATTGATTTTCCTCATGTTGTGTAGTGCATAGAGTATGAGATACCTATAGAGTTCATAAGAAGAATTAATGAGCATGCCTTAGCTTGGAGTTGAGACTTCCTCCTTAGATATATGTTTTTGGAGTATAGTTTGCATATAGGCTTCATGGGATTGTGTTGAGAGCATGCTTTTAGCTTAAAGATGGTAGTTCCACCTTGGACAAGAGTAGTTTTGAAATCCCATGCATATTGGGATGCTAGACATAGTACCTACTATCCATATGAGGCATTGAGTTGATGCTTCCTCCTTGGTTGTGTGAATTTTGATGAGTTGCATGCATGATGGGCTGCTAATATTGAGTCTTTTCTTCCGAAATGTGTCTAGAAAGTCCAATTGAGGACAAATGTTCCAAGGGGGAGATAATGTAAAACCTTGGAACCTAGCAAGCTAAGCTAGGAGATAAGTGCCAGGTCAAGGGCTACAGATTTGAGCCTTGGCACCTTTTACGAAATCCCACACAGGCCGTGAAGGGCACCACGCCTCGTTGTGATGGTCATGGAACTAAGGCAGTAGCTAGTCAAGCAAGGCTCACCACCTATGAGCACCAATACAGCTTGTTGTGGGGATCACAGGTCATGGTGACACTCGTGATGCTGAGTCAATTAGCACCATAAGGCTGCCAAAAATGAGACCCTCCCCACGAGACACATGACGACTCGTGAAGGCCAACACGAGCCGTGGGAGAGGTCTTGGTCTTAAAATAGTTTTTTAGGGTTAAGTGGTGGAAAACCTAGCCACTGCTCAAGGTCCTGGTCTTAAAATAGTTTTTTGGGGTTGAGTGGTGGCAAACCTAGCCACTGCTCAAGGGATAATAGGCACCACTACGGGCTGTGTGACCCTTGATGGCTCGTGAAGAAAAGTGTTGTGGTTCTTCATTAGGTTTTAAGTTAGGGGCATAAGGGTCTTTTCTCAATCTAATAGTTTTAATACTATGTCATTTTACCCAAGCATACAACACTTATATAAGTTATTTAACCCTAAAAATCACCCATTCAAGTCATTATTTCCAAAACCCAAAAGAAAGCCCAAATTCTTCCTCTCAAATATTTCTCTCTCTAGAACCTGAAGAAGAAGAAAGAGGTGGAGTTAGGATCAAGGTCAAGTGTCCATTACTCAAGCATTTGTGGGCTTTGTTATGATGGTATGATGGCTTTTTATCCATGGAATCCTTTCATCCATAGAGTCCCTAAGATTCCCTAATTGAAAAGTAGAAATTTACGAATTCAAATGAGGGGTTTTCTGATAATGTTGTGGGTATTGATGAATGTTGATCCAAATGATTGGGCTATGATTGTTTATGCATGAATTGATAGAATAAAATGTTTTTAGGATTAATTTGCATGTACCCACGCCTAACCCATGTATAGAAAGAGTAAATTGATTTAAATGGGATTAGTGCCATGAAAGGAGAATTTGTGTGTTTGAATGTATTATTGTATGATTGATTAGATACACTAGAAGTTTTTTTAAGATTAAAGTTTATATGATGATTTATGATTAAAATTTCTTTGAGAGTTAAGCATATATAATTACTATGATTAGAATCATCTTGAGATTGAGGCATGTATGATCCATTATGATTATTATGGCTTGAATGCAAAGCTAATATGATAATTGTTGATTATTAGATAGAATTATTGTGCAAGGGATTTAACCACATGATTTCCTTTATGAAATTATAGATTCATGAATGTGAAATGTTTTCTCACATAGAATGATTGTAGGTTGAAAGGCTTGCTCAACTAAAATGAATCAAAGGATTTATGAACTATGATGATAAGACCTAGCTTAGATTATCATAATGAGGTGCTTCTCCATGGATAGCTTGTATTATCATAATTAGGTGCTTCTCCATGGTAGCTTGAACTGGTAAGATGATATCGCTTCATAGTAGCTTGGATTGGTAATGTGATACCTCCATGGTACCTTGGATTGGTAATGTGATACTTCCATGGTACCTTGGATTGGTAAGGACATAATACCTTTCCATGGTATCTTGGATTGGTGAGGAGATGATACCATTCAATGGTAGCTTGGGTTGGTGAGATGATTTTATCCCACAGATAGCTTGGATTAGCATGATGATGTGCTCTTCCATGGCTAATGACTTAGCTTAGATTGACAAGATGATGTGACTTTCATGGATAATAAAAACAACTAAGAATGGACTACTCTCAATCAAGTTTAGCAAAGTTATGATGAAACAAGGTTACTTCAAGGAAGTAACGTAAGTATGTTTAAAATGAGATTCACTTTTATTAATTATGATTAATGACTAATGAATGTCTAACTCTTATGCTTATGTTGATGTTTATGCAAGCTATCATATTTAGTACATTTGTGTACTAACGCATATTCTTGCCTACATTTCTTATCTAAATGTAGTGTCCGACGATCTCGACTCTCATCCCCCTGGCTAGGATATTAGTAGAAGTCAAGCTTGAAGATTGGTGAGTCCTCATAGTATTCGAGGATTTGGCAACCATTTCTCTTATGTTCTTGCATTTTATATTTTAAACATTGTTGTATGGGCTGTGTCCCAATATATTAATGTTTTACATGGTTTTGAGACGAAGTGTAATAGACTTCCGCTTTTGAGATGAAAACTTTGATGTTGTCGAAAATGTTTTAAATTTTACCATTTTCAATTATCTTATATTATGAAAGCTATGTGGCTTATATGTGGACTCTCGGGATCTTATATGCCATGTTACATCTAGGGTGTACCCCCAGGTTGTGGCACGACCTCAACTCCAATTGTGTTCTATAATTCACTTCGACTGTTTATACTTCTTAATTGAGGTGTAAGTATTGACATATCAAATTTTTGTTCCACTACTAGGGAATTTCTGTTCAGAAATATTCTACTAGATATTACACAATTGTAGTTGTATTTCCTAATTTTGCTTTTCTTTTCCTATATGGGTAATCTAAAAGTGAGTTCACTATAGGAATCCCTAGTGCCCCCCAAACCATGAGGAAAAGGACAAGCATATTATTAAGTCCAGTGATGAGGTCGAGGTCACTATGCCCCAGTCTGAGGAGAGGGTTTTATCTACAGAAGAGTCACAGTCCAGCTCTAAGTCACAATCCAGCTCCTGTTCCAATAGTGCTTCCACTTCTTCCTCTGATGCCCTTGTACCACCTAGATCTAATCCAGTTCGCAATGCCACGGAGCTAAACAGGTGGTTCATCGAGGACCAGTACCAAATATATCATAACAGGAAGGTTTTGCATGAACATAGAAAGATGGACCACATTATTACCGAAGAGCATTAGGTCCTTACTGGGAGTCTTCACACGGTACCTATTATTGAGGAGGTGTTCCGGAGGCACATATGCGAGTGGATGGCACGGAGTCCAGGAAAGCTCAGCGAGCAGATGACTCGGGAGTTCTATGCCTCCTACTCCGCCGCTGTTCAAAATGCCATGTCTAATTTGGCTAAGCTAGTAGCTCAGCCTCCACTTCAAGCAACTCTAGTATGGAACTTTTCACTTGATATCTCTGAGACCACTATCCATCGGTTCATCTATGGTTCAGCCCACACTCGACTGATCAACAAAGCAGAGTATGACTATAGGATAGGAACGGTGCAGAGCGGGGCATTTGATAGGGATGCTAAGTAGAGAGAGACATTATTTCAGTGGATGTCGCGTCACATTGCAGATGAGGGGGAGCTTACCGAATGGGCGCGCAATTCTGCTTTGCCTATCAGAAAGGAACCTCTCAGCTTAACTACAAATTTCTTTTGGACCAATATGTCTACTAGATTGTCCCCTACTCAGGCGGACAACTTTTACTTGGGATAGGATCGTGATGGTTGCAGGAATTGAGCTTGATTTCACCCGAATTTTGATTGTTGAGATTCATGAGAGGGACTTCAAGACCAACACTACTTTGCCCTTTCAGTGTCATATATTTCATCTATGCAGTGCAGCTGTGGTATCGATTTGTCATTGTGATATTCGGCTAGAGGCGACCAAGACAGTGGACATTAGCCTTATTAGAAATTACACCAATCTGGCTACACTGTGGAGGAATCCACATGTTGACCTACCTCTTTAAGGTGCTGATCTTATTGATGATGTGGAACAGATACAGATTGATAAGACCGCCGTACCGCCTACCACCACAGATGCACAGGCACCCCCTTCCACCACCACTAGCCAGGCCGTGAGCTCACTCGAGCCACATCCTCTTCGGAATCAACTTTAGTCCCTCTAGATCGAGTACAGAAGTTGGAGCTCTAGAGTGCTACCTTTCTACATCATATTAGGCAGTGGATGTATCGATCTGTTGAGGAGTGTGAGGCTAGTATGGAGTGCATGGTGGATGCGAAGATACAGGCGGTCAACAAGCTCCTGCATGAATTCAAGCGGAGAGTTTTGAATAGGCCTACACCGACCGTTGATATCACAACCTTCCAGACGGAGTTGGTTATTCTCTGTATTATTGTTTATTTCCTTCTAGCCCCTACTAAGACTTTACCTAAAGCTACACCTACGGTTGAGAAGGAGGAGGTGGTGATCACTTCTTTTTTGGTGACGCTATGCCACCACCTAGCCCTTCCCATATGGCTGGGAAGCGCCACCGCTCCTCTGATCGCACTTTCAACTCTAAGGAGGCTCAACCAGCAAGAAAGATGGATCCCCAGTAATTTGAGGAAGCACAGAAGTAATCCGTCATTAATGATGAGATGAGGCAGCAATGGGCCCGTGAGATTGGTGTTTGTCAGGTTTAGTGAGCACTACTGAGTGTGCTCTTATTGTTGATGAGGGTGTTACTGATGATGTCCTTGTTGCTGATTGAGCGGGTTCTGGGAAACCAGACCCACCCGCTTCTTGATGGATCTTCGACGCACATGCACGATATGTTTGCTTAACCCTATGTTTTACTTTTCTTTTATCGGTGAATTGAGGACAAGTGCACCATATTTTGCTTGGGTGGGGTAAATGTTTTGTCAGTGATAGGTTGAAGTCTAAGCAACCCAACTCATCATCCTTGCTTGGGATTTTCTTTCCCGTTTTCTTTTTACTCAACAGACTGGTTTACTTTTATGTTGAACTAGAATGTTTAGGATTGTATTTTTAGAAGAATGAAAGTATGATGGCATAAGAAGCACGAAATTGATACACGTCCAAAAGTTTGAAATGTATTAGATCTATAGGTTCAATAAGTTGAATGTGCTAGATCTTCATATGACATGATAAGGAACCGGTACGATAGCATTACTGAAGCTAAAACTTGAACTAGGTAATTCAATAATTTGGTAATGAAACAATGTGCCAAGTGTGTGTGAGATGATTTTGTATGTTCATGTCGTGTGTGCCAATCTAAAACTTACCCCGTTGGTCCTGTTAAGACAATGTAGGCTAGGAATTGGGAGATGATCATAGGACCTTATTCAAATGAGTCCACTAAAGCCTAAAATGATTCAATCAAATGAAACAAATGGTCCCTTTGATCCAAATGTTTGAGCCTAATGTAGACCACTTCTTTCAATACACCTAACTCACCTTCCCTAAATGATTGCTATGGCATGATCCCTCCTTGGACATGTGTACCTTAACTTAGGCTTTTGGCCTAAGTTAAGGGTGGCTAATTCAAAAAGTTACCGTAATCTTTGCCCTGGTCCGCTATCGGATATTATGCACCTCAACTCATGCAACATATATAAGTTGAGGATGGCTACAAAAAGGTAACCGAAAGAAAAGGGTAAGAAAAGAGTTGTTTGTAGAGGAAACAAAATGATAGACAAAGATGTCACTGAAGCCAAAAGAAACAAAAAGCAAAAAATTAAACAAAGAAGAAGCAATGAAAAACAAGAGTTATAAAGTCAAAGTCACATCTGTGCTGAAGAGAATGAAGGAAAAGAGCATAAAATAAAAATATGTCAAGAATTGGTTGAAAAAAGAGGTAAAAAGACAATGCAATGTCAAGGAGGGCAGAAAAGTCAATTAAAGTATCCAAATGTACCCTACCTAACCCTAAGCCTATGCTACAAGCTAAGAAAGTCCTATGGTGATCCTACTTATTAGTTTTGAGAGTCGGTGCACTGGATATAAAGGCAAGCCTATGGTATTGAGCACTAACTGTATTTGAATTCACTTATGAAAGTGAGTGTTGAATGAATCCTTGAGCTTCAAATTATAGTCATTGTATGAAAAATGATTTCTTTGAGGTGAGGGCACTAGTTACATTGTTGGAGAGTGGATACTTTGGCGATTATTGAAAGTGTATGTGGTGATGTCTATTGGTCTGTCTATGTCATGTTCTGATCCACATAAGTTAGCTGACTGTCACGACCCAAGCCTAGGGCTTAGACGTGACCGGCGAATGGGGAACCCGAGGGAACCCCAAACAAGCCTCATAGCATATCATTACACATCCTTGGTCGCGGAAGCAATTAAAATGACCACAAGCAATAAGCATAATCAACGAGAAATCGGGACTAAGGGAGCAAGAAAAAAAAAGAAATAATACATAAATACCATAGATGAGTCAAGCTCAAGCATAATACACAACTTGTCCAACACCACCTCTAAACATGGATACTTAGCGGGGCCGAGACAAACTACCGGGCTCACCCTCATAGTCAAAACATAACTAAAAAGAAAAAAGGTCTTATACATAGCAAAAGATCATGAGCAACGTCCCCGGAATGGAGGACTCACCAATAACCTTGATAGGAAATTGAATTAGCCACGTGGAGGAGGATGGTCAGACGATGCTCCGGTCCCTACATGGTGACATCATGTAGGCATAGAGTATGCATTAGTACGTTTGAATGTACTAAGTATATGGGATGCAATGCAATGCAACAATGGATGGACATCATAGGCAAAATGCATAATCGTACCCGATAGATAACATATTAATGAGATGATATGTATAATGATGCTTATATAAAAATCATATTTAGTAGGGCATAGTATATGTGTAGTGAGTGACCATCAATATAGCATTTCCAAGGCCTACCACCCCCCTGGGAGAGGCGAAAGAGGTACAAACCCCTCAATGTGGTTACCCGGGCCTACCACCCCCGAGCTAGGGACCAAGGTACAAACCCCTCGATATGGTTATACGGGCCTACTACCCCGTACTAGGCAACCAAGGTACAAACCCCTTGATACGGTTACCCGAGCCTACAACCCCCGAGTTAGGCTTTGGTCGACTCACACACTATATAGAAAATCATATACATGTATCCATTTCATCATCATTTCAATACTTATATAATCATCCGACTCATAGGACGTACATTGGACCTTCCATTTCATAAGAATTCTATAAATGACATTTTATCAAACATATGGTGGGCTACTTGTTCATGTAAATAAAATCATGTGTTTCAAGAGTACTAAGTCCAACCAATTTTCAAAATCCATATAAAACAGCCCACCAACAACATACATATATATATACATATATAACAACCTTCATAATTTGATCATGGAGGCATGAAAACCATAAACATCACATAATAATACCATTTCATGAAAATATGCAAGATAGACCTTAATAGGGTGTGTAGTAGTGATTCCATAATTCAAGAGTTCATAAATGATCATAAGGACCCATAAACTTGAAGTAAAATAGAGGATAAATGGTTGGACTTGTGGAAAGGAAGGTTTCCACAATCAACCCACATACCTCTACTTTGGAGAATTCTTGATGAAGATTGGAATGGAGAATTGCTTGAGATTGAATCTTGAATCCGGAATTAAAGCTTGGGATTCTTGAATTTGGTGGATGATCTTGGTGGAATTTTTGGAGAGGGCTTAGGGAGAGTTTTTGGATGTTTTGAAGTTAAATGACTAAGTATGGATATGTCCCCTTTTATAAAAAACGTCCCAACACTTAGAAAAAAATGAGGCGGGTGAACAGTGTTTTCGGCTACTGGAATTTGCATTTTCTGCCGGACAGGTTTTACGAAAACGGTCATAACTCCTTCATCCTAACTCGGAATGAGGTGAAACAAATTACGTTGGAAAGCTAACTCATAGAGCTTCAATTTTGATAGTTTGAGCTCCTTCCAGTTCCTTGTGTGCTAAGAGATATGTCCCTTTAAAGTTGACCTTCAAAATCGCATTTTTTGCGATTTTCGAATTTTGATACGGTTGCTCTAAAATTCGGGTTAGACCCATTTCCCACTCAATTTGACCCCCTGAATAAGAATATGAAGTCGAATTTCTGAAATGATGCACGGATTTTGAGATATATGGAAATTACAATTTTAGGTGTTTTCGAAGCACATTTTCGGGCATTTTTGGGGTCGTTTCACTGACTAAGTCTAAATGAAGAGATTTTCACCAAGTGATGGAGTTTATTAAGACAACCATATGATTGCTTGAGTTTGTATGTTTGCTTCAACTTAAGTGTCGTTTAGAGTGTTAGTTTGTCGCTTGAGGAGAAACAACAAGTTTATGTTAATGGTGTTGATAAACCGTGAGTTTATGGTATTTTTATGCGTTTCAGTTAGAGTTTGTATGTGTGTTGGGATATTTTGTTATTAGATATGATGGGTTTTGTGTAATTTTTGTAGGGAATAGGTTCTGATGCAGTGGATTGAGATAAGAGCTGAAAATTGCAGAAGTTGCCAGACACAGAGCCAACCACGGACCGTAGGTCCTCTGACGGGCCATAGGTGATGCAGCATAGATGATGGTTCAAGGAAGTCTAACCAATTGTGGAACCACATAGGCCATGAGACACCCCGTAGATAGAATGACAGACCATCATGTACATATGTCGTTTGTGATCAGAAAGTTGAAGTTCCAGTACTTGAACCACAGAGGCAAGTGATGGACCATAGTCCAGTCCACGGACCAAAGGTCCAACCATCGTCTAAAGGACCTAAAATAATTTGCAAGTGTTGATCCTCAGAGGGAGACCACGGACTGTAGGTTTGATCTACAGTCTGTAGGTCGTGTCATCGATTGAAACCACGTCTGAGTAGTTATTTCCTTATTTTGTTTCCTACTTCGTTTTGGATCCATTTTTCGGTGCGGAACTGGTAGTTGAAAGATTCATAGAAGTGGTAGTGTGGTAGGTGAGTAGTTTATTTTAAAGATTTTATTATAATTTTTTGGTGCTGAATTCATGGTAAAATGTAATAATATTTATCGTAATATTCTTCTGATAGTTGTTTTAATCTGAATATTTCTTTAATATTATTTATGATATATTCTAGATATAACATATCTTAGATTCTTTGGTACATATATAAATTTTCTTTCATTAATTGTTCTAATAATTTTATATCTTCCATAGATTTTGTCCAATATCGTAAATATTCGTAGTTCTTTTAAATCTGAATTTATTTCTAAATCGTATCATTCTATTCTTTCGAGATCTAAATCATGTAAATCTATTTCATACCATTGTTGATTTAATATATCTTCTGATCCGTTATTACTAAATATTTTTTCCGATATTATTTTTCTTAATTCAATTATTCCTATATCTTTAAGTATATATAAGATTAAAGTTTCATAGTTTTTTATCATTTTATCATGCAAGTATGTAGTCATGTTCTTTATCATGTAGGTTTTTTATTTTCAATTATTCCTTCCTATCATATTCATAATTGATTAAATTCATATTAGATCATTATGAATTAGATTATCTGTTGATCATGTTCTCCTGTCACTAATAGCATCGTACTTTAGCGGATACTTCCTCCTTATCAGCGCCTGAACTTTGTTTACTCCCCTAAACGGCTTTCCTCGCCTACTGGTTTCAACATTAGGATGGCATAGCATAGAAGTTTTCTCCCTGTTTCTAGTGTGCTAATAAACTAGAAATCATGATTCAAATAATTCTAATACATAATAACTAACATAAATTTATTCAATCATATATATGATATTCAGGAATATATGAAATTAGTTTTGCATATTTTTTGAACTATATACATTTGCCTCTTGCTTAGCCATGCTATCTGAAATATCTGATTGGATTTCAGATTTTTCCATTGGTATTTTAAGTATTTATCTTAGTTGGGAGAGATTTTGAAAGAAGAGTTTTATATATTAGGCATTGCCTACCTTTTCATTTACATGCATCTTCCTTTATATAGAAAGGAAGTTCTTACCTTACAATCTTCCAAAATATTACATGTACACTTACTATATAATATAATATAGTATATCTACATTATGACACATCTAATTTCATGACAAAATGACACACTTATGACTTTTTACATATAATACACCTACTTTGTGTCATCTATTCTAATAAAGAAAATAATGTGTCATATACTGTATGACTTTTTACATATCTTACTATACACTTTATGACTCTTAAGTCCAACTACTATACACTTTACTATTTGCTTTTTGTTTTGTCGATCAAACGTATCTCTTTTTCTCCTCTTCTTATCTCTTTGTCGTCCCCTTTATGACTTTCTTTGCAACATGTCTTCTTCTTCTTATCTTCTTCCGTCTGTATCTTATTAGATCATTCTAGTTGTACATCTGGAATTATATTATCTTCACCGTTACATTTCAAACATATATGATCAGGGTATTTATGTTCAATTAACTTGCAATATCTGGTTAATAACTCTGTTGAAATAAATCATGTCTTTAGTGCTCTTGTCGTAGGTCGTTCTTCTAGTTTTAATAATGATAAAATCCATCACTGGACTTCATCCATATCTGCTCTTCGTAGTTCTCTTAAATTTGAATATATCATTAATTGATCTCTCGAGTAATAACTGCATATGGCATTTCCATTTAAATAATTATTTGTTAGCTCTTGTATGATAGTTGATATACCAATTATTCTTTTGTTGGCACAAAAACTTGGTATCTCTATTTTGCATATCTCTTCTTGTTGTCCGATGTCGTCAGGTATAATTATATCTTTCGTTAATCCTATCTTGATAACCTGTATTGGAGGTTTTATTTCCTCATATAATATCTCCGCTGTTGCTGTATAGAATTTTATATAAAATAAATTTCCTTTTGTAACTCTTTTGTATGTGACGAATGCCTTGTGTAGTTCTGGTATTCCACTAACTTCTTCTCCATCGTATGTGTATATGGTATTTAACAGTCCGTAGTTGTAACATGTTCTTACTAAATTAGCATTAGTTTTTGGCTGTACAATTAACTTGTTATATCCTTGTAACTTTTGTGTCAAATAATCCTGGTTTGATTCTTTTGTAGTTGATCTTGGGTTGAGGTTTAAATAAGTTTGGATTTTGTGTATATTTTCGATATAGGTTCGTGTGATGTAGTTATATGTCTTTTTCTCATTTTGGTTTTGCAAACTATCTGCGAATGTAGATGTTTGTGGTTCTATGGACATATGTTTAGGTGTCCTTTGGGTAAATGATTTTTCGAATAGCTGGTTTAAGTTTGCATTTTTATGTTGTTTATCGCTAACTTGTTTGCTTGTACCTGCAGCTGTATTTAAACAAACATTATGGGTTTTAAGGAGTTTCCTATCGTCTCTTTTTAGCTCTGGGTTTTTTTCATCTTCCAATTGACGTAGCTCTGCATTTTTATAGTCATGTTGCTGACTAGCTTTAAACTTCATAATATCTTCATTAGTCCTTAGTTTTTGTATCTCGTTGTCCGTACTATCCACTTTTGTACAAAGTGTAGTAATGGCTTTGACTATCTTTTCAATTGTATCTTCTTCCTCAGTCTCAGTATAAGTAGCTTTGTCGTGATAGGTAATCTGCAATAACATTCTTATCAGTTTTTATTACTTCAATTGTAAATGTAAAATTTAATATATTTAATACCAATCTCCTTATTTCTTTTGTTGTTACCGAATCTTGTATTTTTCTTGTTAGCCACCATTTTACTTGTGTGTTATCTATCCTTATAATAAATTTGTTATATACGATATATGGTTCAAATGATAGTAAATATTTATACATTGAATATAATTCTTTCTTGTTTACTTCCCATTTTATTTCCGTATTAGTAAATGTTCCTGAATAATATCTACAATGATGTTTTATTTTTTCTCCATCGTAGTTGTATTTTAAGATTCCTCCATAACTTTTTTCACTAGCGTCTGATTCTACTATATAAGTAAATCTTTTGTTTTCATCCGAAAAATATAGTTTAGATAGGTTCTTACATAATAATTTTATTTTTTGTATTTGTGTTTGGTCTTTCTTATCAAACTGGTATTCTACATCTTTCTTTAATTTTTGTTGTAATGGTTTTAAATTTTCTGCTAATTTGGTATATATTCTCTTAGTTGGTTTACTAGTGCTAGAAATGATTGTAATTTCTTTTTCGTATCTAGTTGTTCTTTTGAGTTAACTATTTTTTGTACTATATGCGTTTGTATTTTTATTCTATTTTTATCTATTTGTATTCCTAGGAATTCTATTTGGCTTTTCATTATGTCTGCTTTCTTTTTACTTAGGCTTATACCTGAATATTCTATAATATGTATGAATTTTTCTAATAATCTTATATGTTTATCTTGGTTTTTAGAATATAGTAATATATCATCAATATATACTACACAATTTTCTAATTGTTTAAAATAGTTATCCATAAAGTGTTGGTATCTACCTGGTGCATGTTTATATCCAAATGGTAATGCATTCCATTCATAGAATCCTTGTGGTACAGTGAATGTTGTTAGTTTTTTAGAATCTTCTTCTAGTTTTAAGTGATAAAATCCTAATTTACAATCAAACTTGCTAAAATAATTATATCCTTGTATTTGTCTTATCTTTAGTATTTTATTTGATATTGGATAATTATATGTTTTAGTTTTTGCATTTAAATTTCTATAATCAATAACCATTCTGCTTTTTCGTCTTTTTTGTTCACTATGTTTATTTACGATAAATGCCGGGCTTGTGTGCTCACTATTGCTTTCTTGTATATATCCTTTTTCTAGTAATTCATTTATATGTATCTTAAATTTGGTTAAATCATTAAAATTATACTTTAATGGTTTTTAGGTTATTATACTATTATTATCAAATAGCTCAATTTTTACTTTTGTTTTATGTTTCTCCCATCCTTGAAAAGGATTCTCACTATATAATAATTCTAACTTATCTTGGATTATCTTTACTTTATCTATGGAGAATATAATTAATTCTATTTTAGGGTCTTCTTCTTTTTCATTTTATAATTTTTGTGTAATTTTTTCGCTACCTTTTATCCCTTCTGTTGTTTTTCGTTTTTTATTATTTACTCTTTTTGCTCCTATTTTTTGTTTACATGGTGTTGTGAACCACCAGTGTGTTTTTTTTATTATTATTGTGGGTATAATTTTTCTAAAAATGGCATCCCTAATAGCATATCTTTTGTAGTCAATTCAAAGTTATATATTTCCTCTATAGTTAATATGTTATCCCATATTTGTATTTTTATATTTTTTGTCTTATATGTGATCATGTTTCCTTCATTATTAAATCTTGTTACTACTATCGGTGTTTTTAATTTTTCTCACTTATATTCAGGTAATCAATTGTATTTACATATATTAGCTTTTGCTCCCATATCTATCATTGGTGTATAATATCTGTTGTAGTATCCTTCTATTATTATCTTTGCAAGTATATATATTTTCATATTTTTATCATACTAAAGTCCTTTTTATTATTACTCTTTTATTTTAATAATTTATTGTCAATTGTTTATCTTCTAGATTATATAATTTTACTTGTTCTAATCATTTTATTCCTAAAGTGATATTTTCATCTCCTTGATATACTTTAAACTTTATTATTATTGGTATTCCTCCAATGATTATTTCTTTTTCCGTAGTTTCTTCGGTATATGTTAATGCTTTTGGTAGTTCGGGCTATGATTGTTATGTAGTTATTATTTCATCTTCCGTCACTAATTCTCTTGTAATATAGTTTTCTTCTAGTCCTGTATTTATTAATATTAAATATTTTCGTTGATCCATTATTCCCGTTATATAGTAATGATGGGGTTTTCTTTCTTCTTCCATTGATTTTTGTGGAGTTTTATCTATTCTTCTTGAGGTACTCATTTTTGATGATATTTGTGGTATTTCACAGTTTATTCTTTTTGATGTTCTTAATCTTTCTTTTATTATTTCTAAATCCTCTTCTATGTCAATCCCATTATAACTATAATCATTTTTATCTATGACCGTAACTATTCTTTCAAAGGGATCTTCTATTTTTATTTTATTTATTTTGTTTTTTGCCGTTATTTTATGTTTTGTTGTTAAAACATATAAGTTTTACATCTAACTGTAAATATTTGACTTCCCGGGACTAGTTCTATTCCTGACATTTTCCAATATAATACTAAGGACTTATCTATATTTCTTTCATTTACTGCTATTGAGTAGTTAACACTTATTATAAATTTAAATTTTTGGTATATGAGGTTACCTTTTACTGCGCTTATTATACTTTTTTCTATAGGTTGTATGATCCTATCATCTCGCTAAGTATATTTCTATGGGTGTATCTATTCCTTCTCTAAAACATGCTTTTATTAATATTTCCGTTCCTCCTAAGTGTACATATTTAATTGGATTTTTAGCCTTAATATCTTGTATTTCTTTATTTATTATTCGTTTGTTTATTATTGGTATTTTAGCCTTTTCTTTGGTGTATTTGCAATCTATGATATATTCTCTTTGACCTACTACATAATATTATTCTTTTTGTCGTTTCAACCAGTTTCTTATTGTTGGTATTTCGAATATTTTTGCTACGCTTAGATCTAATTCTTTTCCTTTTATTTGTTCAAATAAATTATTATCAAATATTATTTTTTGTTCTGCCAATTCTTCATCTTGATATTTTTCTTTAGTTATATTATTTGTATATCTATTTCGGTCATTTATATAGTGTTCATTATCTGATTTTGTTATTGAATTATTTTCCATTTCGTCTATTTCATTTTCTGATAATTCATATATGCTATATTCACTTTCTAATTCGTAATCTACGTATTCTATTTGTGTATATTTTTCATTATCTATTATTATTTCTGATATTTGTTTTTTCTTTGGATTTTTAGGTAATTTACAATTTCTAGCTATATGTCCTAATTTTCCACAATTATAACAAGTACATTCCGTTAGTTTTCTTTTTGGTCTATATGGTCTTTTGGTTTTGTAATTTTTTACGTAGTATCTTCTTCTCGGTTTTTATATTTATATTTTGATCTGTATTTTTTATTATATTTCTTTCTATTTTTATAATACCTATCCGTACAACCAAATTGAGGTGTTGTTTTATTTTTGCAACATGCCAAGTTTTTTACTAATATTTTTTCCATTTTTATTTCTTCTTTATATTTTTCACATAGTTCGATGAACCATCATTGCAAGAATTTCATTCTAGCTCCTAAGGTATCTATTAATTTTGCTTCATTCCAACTTTTTATTATTTTTGAATTAAAAGGTTCTGGTAATTTTGTAAAATATAATTTTCTTATTTCTTTACTTTCTTCTGTGTTATATGTTCCTTTAGAATAGTATTCTCTAAATGCACATGTATATTCATCTATGTAACACATATTACATATTGCTAAATTTGTCATTAGATTTCGATTTATGATTTTTTCTTTGTTTTGTTTATTTACTTTTGTTGTCATACTACTAAATTCATTTCTTATAGCTACTTCGTATTTATATAATATTTCCATAGTTGTAGTAGCTAATTCGCCATTAAATTTTTTATTACTTCTTAGAGTTTTTAAACTTTCATCTGATAAATTTTGTAGGCATAATTTTACTGTTCTTATAAGCGTTTTTTCTATATATCCTGGTGTCTCTATTATTACTATTTTGTTATCTATTAATTGTTTTGATATATATCCTATCAATAGTTGGATTGTTTTATTTATATCTGCTACATAGTCTAAATCTATGTCATTTAGTTATTGGTTTAGGTGTCTATTTTTTATTTAATTTTTTATCCCATATAGTTTTTTCTCTATTATATTGTCCATAGTTTTCATTATAATATTTTGGATTTAAATTTTTTGGGTTTTTTACTCCTGATGTACTAGGTTTTTCATCCATGTCTACATCTCCTGTATTTACTTCTAAATCCTTTGTATTGTCTATGTTTGCTAAAAGTTCCGTATAGGTTTCACTTGTTTCCGAACGTTGTTCATCTGGATCATTGTCATTTATTACATCAATTTTTATTTCAGGTATATTATTTTGGTTATTTTCTTCTTTTTCTTCTAATTCATCTTGTAATTGCAATTTTTCTTTCAATTTAATTATCTCATTTGCTAATTTTGTTTTTTGTTCTTTCTTTTTGTTTAATTTCATACATTTCTTTTAATATTGCTAGCTCTTTTTCTAGCTCTATTATTTTATTATTTTTTACTTCTTCTAATTATTGTACTTTCTTTTTTGCTTGTTGTTTTATTTTTTCAATTTTCGTTTTTCTATCTATTTCTTCATTTTCTTTTGTTATTCTTACCATAGCAGTTAAACTATCTTCTAGTTTTACTGTTTCTTTTTCTAACGTTAAACTTAGATTGTCACCTATTTTCTTATATCTTCTTCGAAGATTAGAAAATATTATCTTTATTTTTAATTTGTCATAGTTTTCGTATGTTTTTTCATCTATTGCATATTCTTCTTTATTCATTTATAAATTATGTTGTAGTTTATATTCTAAGTTATTTATTTGTATTTATAGATATAAAATAGTCTTTCTTTGTGCTATTCTAGATTTGTGACAAATTCCTGCAAATATGTTATTGTTAAGTCTATTTTGCCTATGTGCTAATTCTTGTCTTTTTGCTATAATTATTTCATTAAGTTTTTATCTATATTAGTTATTCTCGTTATTCATTGTAATTTTAAATATTGAATATATTTATATTCGACTTTAGATAGATTATCTATTAATTGATTTAATTTTTCGTTACCAGTTTTTGTGATAATAAGTTGTTTATATTCCAGATATAATTTTTTTAACTTTCTTCTTATTTTTCTTATCTTTCTACTAGTATGTTTCTTACCATGTTTCTTATTATTCATAGCTGGTCTTTTGGAATTATTCTGCAAACACTTAGCAAATTAATTTTCGGAAGTTGGTTTATGCAAATTTCACTTTGAATTTCAATTCAACATTCCAGTTTTTCATCTATTCTCATTGTAAGTTCATGAATTCTTTTAACCTAATTATTAGTTGTGAACTCTCAAGCATGAGTAGCTCAATTCACAACTAGAGTTGTGGGAACCATGAGCAATTAACAAAGTATTGATAATAACTAAGTAATTCTTGAATAGTGTTTATGCATGTCTTGTTAATCTTTTCGTTTAGAAATCTTTCTAGTGGTGTGCAATGTTAGAACTCGCCTCATACCTATTTGATCTTACTAAAGGGGTAATGAATGAGAAAAATAATTAACAACAAAGATTTAGTTAAGGATTTGTTGCTGTCTAATAGTCTGCCGTTAATCAATTGAGGAAAAGGGTGAATACCCTAAGTTAATTGACACGATGACTAATCTGGGGTGAAGGTAAAGGTTAATAAAGCACACATTCGTAGATTTACCAAGTCGCGAGCGAAAGTCCTTATGATGATTAGCAATCACCTAGGGATACTTATTGGCCTTGCATGTCAAACACTAGGATAGGATTATTATTATTAGGATTACTGCATTAAAAGCTTGAGGGGAGCACATATACCCTAGCTTCCATCTTATATTGATATCTCAAACTGTGAACCTTGCTTACTTGTAACTTTTTGATTCAAATCAACAATCTATTACACTATTCACAAACCCCCATGTATACTTTCCTTGGAAATAGTTTGACTAAAAAGAGATAATTGTGAGTTAAATTTAACTCTAAACTATATTCCTCGTAGGATCGACTCCAACCTACAAATTTAGTCCCTTCACTTGATAACTAACGCTTATGCTTCTTTAAGAGAGGTGTATTTTGAGCATATCAACAAGCATGTCTGCCAGTGAAACCAAAAAGGCAAGCTCAGTCGGGTTCACTGACTAGGTTGGCGGTGCTTTGAAAAGTCAAACAACTCACTGATTTGTCCTTATGAAAGAAATGAGGATTTGAACCTACACATTCAACAAAAGTTGTTAAAAAAAACTAAAACTTTGGTTGACTCCTAAAGAGCACCTTATTTAATGTCGTGGCACGACGTGGAAATGCTCTCACACATCTTCTAAATACACCACTTCAATTACCAAAACATCAAGGCTTTCTGAAAAAGAGCTTCAAGTGTTACCCATTTTCTTTTAAAGCTGAACCTTCTTCGCTTTGAACATAAATTGCTCCATTTGTGAACACTCGAGTGATTTTGAATGGGCCTAACCATTTTGATTTTAGTTTACCTGGAAAAAGTCTCTAACGAGAGTTTTAAAGTAGAACAAGATCGCCAATTTTAAACTCACGTTGAAGGATCTTTGCATCATACCATTTCTTCATTTTATCCTTATAAACGACTTAACGTGCATATGCTCTCAGCCGAAACTAATCCAATTCATAGAATTGATCGACTCTTCCTTTTGAAGCATTCCCCCAATTCAAGTTCAACGCCTTCAACGCCTGTAGTTCCTTATGTTCAAGCTTGATTGGTAGGTGACAAGATTTACCAAATGCCAACTTATTTGCATTAACCGTTTTTGCAAGTATTATCTTGATTTCTCAATTTGAAACCTCAACTTGGCCACTTGTTTACGGATGATAGAGGGTTGCAACTCTATGCTTGAATCCATATTTGCTCAGCAATGATTTTAACATTCTAGCACACCTCATCCAATTCTAGGTGTCAATGATAGTAAATCAGTATAAAACACAACTAAATGAATTGGGGTCGAATCCCACAGGGAGTGGTACATGTTTAGAATTCAATTAATAAGTATGAATATGATCTAATCAGCCATAGGAATAGAATTTATCAAGAAAAGACATTAATAAAATTATAGGGGTGATACGAATGTCAAATAAGGGGTTTTGGTTGTAATTATCAACTACAAACAGTCACAAACTATTTGAAATAACTATAGGCAGATAGATTCTCGAGATGTGATCGATTACAGGCAAATATAGGCATATGGGTAATTGCAACTACTAATAAATAGTTGAATATCAGTGAGTAGGCTAGACTATAAGGGATCTTAGCTTTCTCTATAACAACTACCCTGAATCAGGTGATTTCTTTCGAACATCAACAAGCATGATAATGAAGAACATCATCCACTCTTTCAAGCTAGATAGGTGGGATTTGGTTTAGGATTCAGTATCTCGAGCTAAACCTAGATAAACCCAATCCTGACAAATCATCAATAAATAATTTTAGACCTAAAACCACTCTCTCTCGCAAGCCAAGAACACAAAGGTAGAGTTGCATTTACCACTACAACTCACAAACTAAACAACAATTAAGGATTAAACGCATTTTAAATCAGCATTTAAACTAGCAATTAGCAATACCCATACACTAATTCAGCCTATAATCATATGATCACACCCCAAGAATTGGGGTTTTAGCCAAACATCATAAAAAGTAAAAAAACTATTACCAAATCGATTAGGCAGCAACTGGGTAAGAGATATTTAGTCTTTACAATGCTTAATTTGATGAAAATCTAAAACCCACTTCCCAAATCTCCAAATTGAATCTTTAAGGCTCCTCAAAAACTAAGAAAAACTTCAGAGAAAACATGTTCTAAACTATTTCAATGAACAATAGATGTCCAAAAATGTAAAATATACTAAACTAAATGTTCACATTCTAATTTGTAGTCCCTGAGAATAAGATACAAAAGCCCATTCTACGAAGTAAGTGAGGCTCGCCAAACCACTCGGCGAGCCGCCGTTTGATCTCTTCCATCGCCTTTTCGCCTTGGCATTCAACATCCTTGGGTTCTGTAACTTTGGGCGATCTATCACTGCTTCACAAAATTGCTTGGCGATGCGCCAACTTCTCCTTTTTGTCGCCGAATTGGTTTCTTCCATCAGGGATGGCACACTGGAACTTTAGGTGGTGGAATTGGCCATTCGGCGATTTGCTAAACGCTATTGGCGATCACCAGTCTTTCTTTTTTTCAATCTTTTAGTTTGTTTTGTTTCTTTTTGCATGTTAGTGTCATTGCTTTGTTCCTCAATCCATGTACTTGAAAATCAAGGGTTTATAATCAATTTATGGTACAAATTAAGCATTTAAGGACACTAAGTCTAACTAAATAATGCCCTCAATGAGTCCAAACTTTTTCTTGTCCTCAAGTTCAGTTGTTCAATAAGGATGTCTCAAACAGTGCTACGAAAGACTTAACGTTAATGCACGCAACAAGACTCAACTTAGTCATGCAATGATCAATTGTGCACTCAAAGATTCAAATTGAGACTAACCATTATCAAAGATGCTCAATTTCACAATACTTGCTTCAAATGCAAGTTCAAGCTCAAAGTAGGTACTCGAACGCCCTCACAACAAAGATGATTCCATATTCACACACAATTTCTCAACAATTTAAAGTTTTGGAATCACTTACAACTCTCAAACTCACAAAGATGAACCCATAGGTTTGCCCTTATTTTCCAATCAACATTGATTTCAGCTCACTCAAGATCAAAAAGGTATTTTCAAGGCTTGTAACGGGGCTAAGTGAAAAGGTATGGTCATTTAGGTTCAAAGGTTGCTACCCTTATGAAATGTGGTCTGAATATCTCTTTCTTCCTTTTCTTCAACATTTTAATCATGTTCATAATTCACCCCATTATTCACTTTCACATGGACTTCTGCATACCCCATTTCTTTTGCAATTTTCATCACTTGTTTCACAACTTTTTCATTATTTTTCTTTTTTTCTTCCTCTTTTTTTATATATGGAGGGGTTCCGTCTTTTTCAAAATCATTGCTCAAAGGGGAATTTTTCACACTTCTTGAATTGCCTTCTCTTTTCACGACACCACCAACTTAGGCTTTTGGCTTAAGTTGGCTATTCAAACAAACCACACTTCATTAGAGTTATGGATGAATGGATCAAGAGGGGTCACATTTGTTCATGTTTCTTCCAAGAAAAGGGATAAGGCTCAAGGGGGTTTAAATAAGATTCACACATCTCACAAGGTTGGCCAAAAAAGAGGTATATTGTCAAATTGTTTCTCTTTTAGAATTGTTTCCTAAGATAATTCCAAGTGCTTGCATCACTTAGTCAATCAGATCAAGGGGGTAAATTCTAGGTGTCACCACACACAGTGTTCAAGGTAAGCTTATCACACAAGTTATTGGCACCAATGTCAAATGAGATTCATTCGAGCTAGTGTTCAATGTTCATCACAAGACACTTCATTCAAAAGCTGTCTAGTCACAACGAGATGCAAAAAGTCCACACATTGTCAATGACACTTCATTTGGCCTCATCGTAGTCGTGCATTCATTTTGTTCAATTAAGAGCACTATTTATGTCATCCATATTGATCATAACCGATATTCAAATTAGCACAAGAACAACCACGATTACACACAAAAGAGGTGGCAACTTTTTTTTAAAATAGGTCAAAAACATTTCCATTCAAAACTTGGAGCTAGAAGCTCAACCATCCACAAAATTAAAATTAAAAAACATATATAGATCAAAACACCCAATATTCACAACTAAAACAGAATCATAAGAGGTAGGTATGGAAATACCTCAGCCCACCACAAAAGAAAAGCAATTGTCCTCAAATGCAATAAAAACACAAAAATCAATAAAAGCAACAGAGAGGGAGGTAAAAATAATCCTCTCTACTTAGTTGCTCCGTCTGTCGGGGCATCAATGCCCGGGGTAACACCTTTGTCTTGAGCATCAGTGCCTGGGGCAACAACAACAACAGTGACACACCCCGAAATAGGGGAGTAACTGGAACTAGATACCCTATTAGAACAAGTTACCCACTAAAACATACTAGCTAACAAACTATGAGACAAAAAAATTGGGCAGAATAACCTCTCAAAAGTGAATCTTAGACCCTGAAGGTCATGACCTAAATGATAATAAACCATACAAACAATGGTAGACTAGCCGAAAAAAATAAAGATGTACTATCTTGCGAACAAGGCCACAACTGAAGACATGTCTACTCACACACGCATATATATACACATGCCAAGACTATTGGCTGGATGTTGAAACACACAAAATGAAAACCCAGAATATTGTGTCCACAATAGCCTCTATGAGTGACATAAGCACTGTCGGGACACGGCCATGACTATACCCAAATTGTACAACAAAAGTAAACATCCACTTATAGACCTAGGATAAGATGGAGCTTACCAACTAACAGCTAAACCTAAATTCTAGCGGGTGGGTCGAATAAAGTCCATGCATGAACTTGCTGCACAAAACAAAAAGCAGCATCCCAGGGAAAGGGACGTCAGTATGGATAAAAAAGTACTCGTATGTAAAGCGGAAAATAAAATCATAAATATTTACTACAAAAGGGTAATAGATATACCACCTAAAACTGAAACTCAAATAATCTTCATGGCTGACATTTGGCCGCATATTACTTAAATATTCATGGTATGCTCGTATAATCGTATCTCATGAATACATATATATAGATGCAAATGCATGACATACCCAACCAAATCTTAGCAATGGTGGTGCCGTTCGGTACCGAACAGGCATTATATTCGCCAACTTTTGGCCATCTATGTCTCATACTTATAAATATAGGTAATAGGCCCTACACCTCCGGATTATAGCTCGGATGTAGAATGCATAACATTTCATGTCATGGATTTATAACACCTACAAGTTACTTTTGTCATTTTGCCAATCTTGGCCCGTTTGTAGTATTGTTCTCATAACCTCATAATCAGTTTCGTATAACATGTAACCATCTCATGGAACTTCATATGTTCTTCCAAATAAGCTTGAAAAGTTAACTCGAATTTTAGAAAGATAAACTAAACTTGAAGATATTCATAACAAGTTTAAGGTGATTTACTTAGTTCCTAACTTGGCTCCTAGACAATTTAAGAAAAGAAGTATTTCAAAAAAACAAGTGTTCTAATAGTTTAAAGCTTTAAGTTATATTAGAAGTTTTGAAGATCGTAAGTTAGTTTAAAGATTTTTCATAATAACTTTAGTGGGGAAAGAGGGCTGGTTACAAGTAATAAGGGTCTCGCGTGATATATTAAGTCACATCACACAAAGAGGAATAAGAATTCATACATGCGGACATATAATCAAGCAAACCGATAAAATGGCATATCTATGTCGAATACTCTATTTATCCGAATGAGTGGAATATCAAAATAATAGAATCATGAGAAAAATTCAGCTGAGATCCTAATGCCTTTCACCGAAGGTCTTTCTAGAAAGAGAATAGAAAAATATCACATTCGGCATTTTAGGAATTTTCCATGAGTGGTGCTAAAATGAGGGATGTAGCTTAGCCTTAACATACATTTCCAATGAACGCTTGAATGGCTGTAGTTTCTTCACAAAATTTGTTCATTACATCCTAAACTTTGTGAACACTATATATACACAGTTGTACGCACCTAAAAAAAGTTCATAATTGACCTTGAATCTGCAGATTTGCCAAATGGCCTCAACTTGATGAAATGTTCGTAGAACTTCCCAAAAAAAATCATAAAAGAGTCCCAAGATGATTACCTTAGTTAACCAAGTGTAAACCTTGAAGAAATACCAATAACTACAAATTTATATCTTCATAAACTAGCTCCAAACACAGTTAATAGAAGGGGAAAATGATTGCCACGTGTAGAGATCACGTTTCTAGGCACCGGTGCAACCTTTAATGGTAGAAATCGTCAAAAACTAACCTTCATCATGCAAGAATTCCATAGGACCCCTCTCTTAAGCTTTCTTTCTCGTTAGGATGTGAAATGAAATGTTTTCATGGCTTTAACTTGAGTAAGCCGACACACCATTATTTAGACCCGACCTGGATCGCGACCCGGATTCTACCCCGACAGTACTAGTAAAACCCTCATAACTCTTAACTCCGATGTCAGTTTGATATGGGATTTTGTCCGTTGCAAACTAGACTCATAGAACTTAAATTTAATGGGTGATAGGCCTTAAAAAACTTTATATATTGGGAGAAAACATCCAATACATTTGACCCAATATTAAGAAAATATTACTAGAGAAACTTCGATAACTTTTGCCGACCTTAGTTTTACTTATTTTCTTGACTTCAAAAATTAACATACGACCCTTGTGCTATTATAATACCTCATAACATACTATTCTTAGGATGTTGTAAACTCATAGGCTTATTAACTCATAGACTATTTAGACATTTCAAACGGGCGAAATTCTACCCGAGTCATTTCTTTAATCATGAACATTATTTAAGGGGTCCCTATGACCTAAAACTTTACTTTATTTCCTTGATATTACAACCTATTTGCAATCATAATCTCCAATGTACAATACAAAGTCATATACACCTCATATAACCATGCCATACTACGCCAAATATATTATGCAAGAATAGAGAAATAGTACGGGATCTTAGATTCTCCCCCATGAAAATGCGCCCGCGAATGGATCTAGACAATTCCCTGGTTGTGATTTATTTTTTCCCACAGGACTTTATTTGCGAGTCTATTTTTCTTATAGTCACAAATCTAAAATCAAATTCTGAAAATTATAACTACTAAGCTTTGCATAGCTTTCTCGTAAGAAAACATATAAATTGCGCCTTCAAGATACTTAAAATCTAAATAAGTCGTTGTGAAAAAATAATTGCCAATTATCAAAATATGACTCACCTTAAGTCATAAACAATTGGGGGCACTCCTTCCTCATTTCATCTTCAACTTCCCGAGTCATTTCCTCGATGTTGTTATTTCTCCATAACACTTTCACAGAAGCTATATCTTTATATTGAAGCTTTATTACATGCCGATCTAAAATCGCTATTGGTACCTCTGCATTGGATAAATCTTCAGCGATACAAATATTTTCAATAGGCATAATATGTGAAGGATCTCTAATGCACTTTCGCAACATAGAAACATGAAACACAGTATGAACTCCTTCCAATTCTGAAGGTAAATCAAGCTCATACACCACCATACCGGTCTTCTGAAAAATCTTATATGGTCCAACATTCCTAGGTTGGAGCTTCCCTTTCTTCCCGAATCGCATGATTCCCTTCATAGGCGATACTTTCAGGAAAACCCAATCTTCTACATCAAACTCTAAGTTCCATCTGCGAATATCTACATAAGACTTCTGTCGACACTGCACTGTATGAAGCCAATCTCTAATAAGCTTAACCTTTCCAATCATTTGTTGGACTAGATTGGGACCTAGAAAATCTGCTTCCCTGAGCTTAACCAACCAATTGGGGACCTACACTTAAGCCCATACAGTGCTTCATAAGGGCCTATCTGAATACTAGCTTAAAAACTGTTATTATAAGCGAACTCGACAAGAGGTACATGTTGATCCCAACTTTATTTAAAATCCAGCACACAAGAACGTAACATATCCTCAACCGTTTGAATACTATGTTCTGCTTGTCCATCAGTTTGTGGATGAAAACCAGTTCGAAGATTCACTTAAATGCCTTGACCCTTCTAAAATGATCTCCAAAAATATGCTACAAATTGAGCTCCTCGATATAAGATAATGGATAATGGAACTCTGTGAAGGCGAACAATCTCCTAAATGTAAAGCCTAGCATAATCTTCAGCTGAATATGTTTTCCTAACTAGCAAGAAATGAGCAGGTTTTGTCATCCTACCAATAAATGCCCAAATTGAATCAAACCTCCCTAGAGTGCTAGGCAAACCAATGATGATGTCAATATTGATCATATCCCACTTCCATAACGGAAGCTCAATATACTGGGTTAGGACTCAAGGCCTCTGATGCTCTGCTTTAACTTGTTGACAGTTGGAACATTCAGCTATAATCTCCGTAATATCTTTTTTCATGCCATTGCACTTATACATCTATCAAAAATCCTAACACATCTTTGCCACTCCAGGGTAAGATGCATATCTAGAATAATGGGCCTCTAAATGAATATTTGTACGGAGCTCTCCAACTGCAAATACCTATAAGTGACCCTAGTATTTAAGGACTACATCTCGAGTTAGCTCAAATAAGGGGTGTTCCTGCTGTAGAATCTTTTCCCTCAATTTCCTAAGCTCAAGATCTTCATGTTGCCACCTTTTCGCATCAGTCGCAAAGGAAGATTCTGCAATATTCTTAACGACAACATCTCTGCCTCCTGCATCAACCAAGCGTACTTGCAAATTAACTAGCTGACATAGGTCTTTTGTAATTCCAGCCTTAACAGCTTCAACATGACTTAGACTACCCATGGACTTTTGGCTGAGCGCATCAGTAACAATATTAGCTTTGTCAGGATGATATAAAACATCAACAACGTAGTCCTTTAATAATTCTAGCCATCTCCTTTGTTGTAGGTCCAACTCCCTCTACTTAAGTAAGTACTGAAGGCACTGGTTATTGGTAAATATCTATATGAACCTTATATAGATAATGCCGCCAAATTATTAGGGCAAAGACAACTGCAGCCAACTCAAGATCGTGCGTAGAATAATTCTACTCATGTTTCTGCAACTATATAGAGGCGTAAGAAATAACCTTACCATGCTGCATAAGAACACAACCTAGGCCAATTATTGAGGCATAACAATAAACAACATAGCCCTCATTACCATCTGGAAAATTAGGATAGGTGCAGTGGTAAGCCTTTTCTTTAGTTCTTGAAAGTTTTGTTTGTATGGCTCGGTCCACTGCAACTTAGTTGCCTTATGTGTCAATTTTATTAGTGGTGCAGAAATAGAAGAGAATACCTCCATAACCCTTTGGTAATACCTTACCAAACCTAAAAAGTTGCGAACCTCCATTGGATTCAAGGGCCTCGGCCAAGTCATCACTGCTTCAATATTTTGTCCATCAACCTTAATACCATTACTTTTAATAGCATGACCAAGAAAAGCTACTGAAGTAAGCCAAAAATCACATTTAGAAAATTTAGCATATAACCTGCAATCTTGGAGAGTGTGCAACACAACTCACAACTGATCTGCATGCTCAACTTTGGACCGTGCATATATAAGATTGCCATCGATAAGCACAATCACAAATTCATCCAAGAATGGTTTGAAGACCCGATTAATAAGATCCATAAAGGCTGCTGGGGCATTTGTATACCCAAAAGACATGACAAGGAATACAAAATGGCCATACCTCATCCTAAATGTTATTTTTGGAATATCAACTTCCCTAACTGGCAACTGATGGTAACTAGACCACAAGTAAATCTTGGAAAAGCATTTGGCACCTTGTAATTGACCGAATAAGTTATCAATACGTGGAAGAGGATATTTATTCTTTATAGTGACTTTATTTAGTTTTCTATAGTCAATACACACTCGTAAGGATCCATATTTCTTTCGAACAAAGAGCACTGGGCACCCAATGGGGAAATAATTGGCCCGATAAAGCCTTTATCAGACAAGTCCTTCAGTTGTTCCTTCAATTCTCTTAGCTTTGCATGTGCCATTCTATAGGGACTAATCGATATAGGTTGCGTATCAGGGAGCAAATCTATAGAGAAATCAATTTCCCTTTCTAGGGGAATTCCTGGAAGATCATCAGGGAATACCATTGGAAATTTATTCACGGTAGGAATTGACTGAAGAGTCATGGTCTCCTTATCAGTATCCTCTACATGAACCATATGGTATATACAACCTTTAGGAATCAACTTTTGAGCCCTAAGGTATGAAATAAACTTACCCTTAGGTGTGGCTGCATTACCCTTCCACTCAAAGACTGGCTCACCTGGAAAGTAAAATATGACTATCTTTGCATGACAATCAATATTAGCATAGCAAGCTACCAACCAATCCATACCCATGATAACCTCAAAATATAGCATAATCAACTCAACTAAATTAGCGGGGGTTGGACGATCATTAATTAACACCATGCAACCTTGATAGACACGACTAGCTAAAATAGTCTCCAACCGGTGTAGACACCTAAACTGGTTGTGGCAACAACTTAGATTTCACGTGAATCTTACTAGCAATAAATGGTGTACTATATGAAAATGTAGAGCCAGGGTTTATCAATGAGTAAACATCTTGAAAAGATATCGTCAATATACATTTAACAACATTAGGGGATGCCTCTGAATCCTATCGTCATGTGGCTGCATAAAAGCGGTTTTAACCACTGTCGAACCTGTATCTCCTTCACCTCTCACTCTACCATGACTCTTAGTAGACTGTGGTCCTGGTCATGGGGCCCGAACTGAGGGTGAAGATGCTATTGTGGATCCTGAAGGCTGAGCTAGATCATATCTACTCATCATTGGGCACCGACTAATAAAATGTCATGGCTGCCCACAATGATAACATGCACATAAACCTTCTCCACACTGCCCAGTGTGCGGCTTACCGCACTGTGTACAATGAGGAGTGTGATGTCTTATATGTACGAAATAATCCTGTCAATGACCCTCAGGCTGGCATGAGTTCTGACTTGGTCCTGATTGATTATAATGATCAAACCGCAATCCCTGCACCTATGGTCAGACACTACCCGCTGGCTGTGGTGAATATTGATGGAAAGGGGGCCTAAAATCACCATGTCATTCCCTATAAGACCCCATAGTACGAGCCCTCTTACTCTGCTCCCTATCTCTTTGGGTATCACGAATCCATTAAGAAAGGTCCTCTGTAGTCTGAGCGAAAGGCTGTATGCAGGAAATATCTACATCATTTGATAGGGATGGTACTATACAATCTCTAATCAACTGATCTGCCAAACCGTAAACATAAGAATGAACTCTTGCTCTCATGGTACGTACAATATCTGGTGCATATCTTTTCAAAGTATTAAACTTGTGGCTATAATCCCTTACACTCATGGTTGCTTACTTCAGATCGATAAAGTGGTCAAGACGGGCCTCTCAAACTTCCCATGGAAAATATTCGGAAAGGAAGGCCGCAGAGAAGTCCTCCCACTCTGCTAACAGAGGATCAGGTTCTCTAGATCTCTCCTATGCCTCATACCAAATGATGGCTATATCACGTAGCCGAAAAGAAGCCAACTCCACAGCCTCTATGATAGAGGCATGCATCACCGTCAATACCCTATATATATGATCTATAAAGTCCTGGGGATCCTCAATAGGACTAGATCTTATAAATAATTGAGGGGGAAAATGAAGAAACTCTCGTACCTTTGAACTTTCTGACCGATTTCTCCAAGTATCTACTGCTGACTCCAGTTGCAGCTCATGAATAGAATTCATCCTAGAAAACAACTGAACTGGCTCCCTCATCCTGTACTCCCCAATCTCTGGTGGAGGAACAATAGGTACTGTATGTCCTGTGTCCCTAGCTTTCTCATATACCAATGAAAATGGTGAGGCTGGGGGTACTCATCTCCTCGGGCTTCAATAGGTATCGGGGATGCTAGTACTAGGGGTACTGGAGATTAACCCTATGCCTCCGAGGGAAATCTATCCCTTTGACCTGGTGAGGAACGGTTAGTACCTTCCCTTGGATCCATACTTATCTCTCGATCTACAATATTCAAAGAGAATGTAGCCTGTTAAATAGGAAACATAATGTACAATTTAGATTTCAAATGTTCTTATACGTTTGCACTATAGCACGATCTATCTATTTAATGAAATGTAACAATTCCTAAATGCCCTTTAGCCTCTTTTTTATAAGTGTGTGCACAACACACCCATAAAAAATACTCTACTAGGTATGTCGTGTGGACTCCCCTATGATACTATCTGGTCTGATACCAAGTTTGTCACACCCCAAAAGAGGAGGAGTAACTGGCACTAGATACCCTGTTAGAACAAGTCACCCAGTAAAACATACTAGCTAAACAATTGTGATACAAGAAAATTGGCCAGCATAAACTCTAAAAAGTCAATCTTGGACACTAAAGGTCATGACCTGTATGAGATAAACCATTCAAACAATGGTAGACAAACCGAAATAAATAAATATGTACTATCCAGGTGAAGAGGCCACAATCGAAGACATGCCTACTTACAAAGACACACAGATATATATACATGCCAAGACTATTGGCTAGACGTTGAAACATAAAAAATGAAATCCCAGAATATTTTGTCCACAATAGCCTCTACGAGTGACATAATCACTTTCGAGACAAGGACCCGACTATAGCCAAAATGTACAACAAAATTAAACATCCTCTGATAGCCCTAGGATAAGATGGCTCTTACCAACTCACAGCGGAACCTCAATCCCAGAGGTTGGGTCTATTAGGGTCCCTACCAATACCTACTCGCACGAAACAAAAAGCAGTGTCCCAGGCAAAGGGACGTCAGTACGAATAAAAATATATTGGTATGTAAAATGGAAAGTAGAATCATAAATATTTACTGTAAAAGGGTAATAGAGAAATCACTTGAAACAAAAACTTAAATAATCTCCATGGCTTACATTTGGCCCCCTTCTACTTAAATATGCATGGTATGCTTGTATAATTAGATGTTGTGAATATATATATATATATATATGTAGAGAGAGAGAGAGAGATGAAAATTCATGGCATACCCAACCAAATGCTAGCAATGGTGGTGCCTTCTGGTAGTGAACCAGCATCATATTCGCAAACTTGTGGCCATCTGTGTCTCATAGGTATAAATATAGGTAACAGTCCCCACACCTCCTGATTATAGCTTGGGTGTAGAATGCATAGCATGCCATGTCATAGATATATAACACATATAAGTTACTGTTGTCATGTTGACAATCTTTGCCCGTTTGTAGTCTTGCTCTCATAATCTTATAATCACTTTCGTATAACATGTAACCATCTTATGGAACCTTATAGGTTCTTCCAAATAAGCTTGAAAATTTAACTCGAATTTTAGAAAGATAAACTAACCTTGAACATACTCATAACAAGTTTAAGGTGATTTACTTAGTTCCTAACTTGGTTCCTAGATAATTTATAAAAGACGTGTTTAAAAAAATAAAATTGTTCTAATAGTTTAAACCTTTAAGTTATATTAGAGAGTTTTGAATATCATTAGTTACTTTAAAGAATTTTCATAATAACTTTAGTGGGCAAAGAGATCTGGTTACAAGTAATAAGGGTCTCGCGTGATATTTTAAGTCAGATCACCCGAAGATGATTGAGAATTCATACATCCATACATATAATCAAGGAAACCGATAAAATGACATATAAATGTCGAATACTCTATTTATTTGAACCAGTGGAATATCAAATTAATAGAATCATGAGAATAATTCAGCTGAGATCCGAATGCCTTTCACTGAAGGTTTTTCTACCAACAGAATAACAAAATATCACATTCGAAGTTTTAGGAATTTCTCAGGACTGGTGCGAAAATGAGGGACATAGACATACCTTTCCAAAGAACGCCCGAATGGCTGTAGTTTTTTCACGAAAGTTGTTCCTTACATCCCAAGTTTCACAAACACTATATATAATACTCTTGGAGCTCATTTCAACTCTCCAGGCTAGTAGCAGTTGATCATCCTCAAGAAGGTCCTATTGTTCCCCCTCACTCTTAGAAGCGGTGAGGTGACTAGCGTAGACTCCCTTACTATCGGAGCTGACTTTCGGTGATTCAATTGCGGGTGTCTTGCCCTTTCCTTTGTCCTTCCCACTTGTGGTAGGAAGTTTGGTTGCCTTTGCTTTGGATACAACTGCATCTTCATTGATTATGATTCCCTTTGCTCGCTTGCGGGGCGAAATGTCTCGTCCCGGTACTTTGGGTCTAGCCATATCTACAAAACACATCAGAAAGAGTTAGAATCTACCCAAGAAAAATTGCAGAATTCAGGTTGCAGAAAGACTCGCTGAACAAGTCGGTGAGTCACCGAGTCACTTTGGCAAGCCAGATCGTGCTCACCAAATGGATTGGCCTAAAAATTTTGTACGAAAAATAGGAGGTCGGCGATGTGCAGGGCCCTTTGGTGAATCATTGACATCACTCGGGAAGCTCAGAAAGGGCGATCAAATGAGCCTTTCACCAAGCCCAAGCTTCCCAAAGAAAGTTATAGACTCTAACTAAGCCAAATTGAGAAATTAAAGACGATCAACAGGGACATTGGTGAACCGATGAACAGTTCGGCGAGCTCGACCCATCTCGCCAAATTACCCAAGCTGCCAAATTTCAAGCCCTATTCCCAAAATCAAGCGCGTAGCTCCCAAAAACTAAATCGAACACACACATTTTGCAATTAAGACAAGACCCAATCGACCCATGCCTTCGAGGAACTCAAACTTCCCCCAATTTTTCCAAAATTGGCCATTTGACGACTTATGCTCTTAATAATGACATCAAATCCTCCTTTATTGGGTAAAGTACATCATTTAGCACAATTATGGTTACTCAGACTTCACCCAACTACACCCAACATATGATAACTTCAACCCAACAAATTAAAATAAATTTTAACGTACAAGACAACGGGAATCATCATTTTAAGCAAATGGGCACAATTTCGAAATAGCAAATAGGCATAACAACGCATCAAACATGATTCAACACAGGCCCAACACACATCATTACAAAATTATCATTGGAATTCAAGTACACCTAATAATATAGAGTTTGGGGCTTGGAAAACCAACCTAATTGCCGAACTTTATGAATTTGATTTGATAGGCGGCATTGTAATCCAAATTCGAGCACAAGATCCAACACAAAAAGCAATGAAAATAATAAAATATGGAAAGTATAGAGTGTGGGTAAGAGTGTACGAGGCAAGAAATAAGAGAATGTGAAAGATTTTGAAAATTTAAACCTTTTGGCCTTTTAAAAGATTCAGTTTGCAGCCCTTTCGATGGTATTAGTCGACCACACTGAACCACTCAGGAATGCGTTGAGTGGTGACTTACCTCGCTAAGTTTTACAGGACCTCCAGTTAATATAAGGGTCCAAACGGCGGACAAAATCGGGCTCGCTGACTTATTCAGAGAGTCGCTGATTCAACCATTAGTCCACTGAATTTTACAGACTTCCACTTTAAATTTTTATGGGTCCAATGGCGGTCTCCAACCTCTTCGGCGAGTCGCCAACTAGACTCTTGGCCCGCCAACTTGCACATTCTGAAACACATTCTAATTTTGAACCTGCACAATCAACACCTGTTATGCAAAACAAAACTTAAAACATTAAAAAGTTGGGTTTCCTTCCAATAAGCGCCTAACTAAAGTCGTGGCACAACACAAGTACTAATTCAAGCTTCGTTTTTGGGGTTTTCCATAGTATCACTAGGAAACCCCCTTTGTTGTCTTGGGTTTAGATACGAAGAAATTTGAGCCATTTGGGTCTCCAACTGCTTAATCGAGATAGAGTGAGAGGTCACCATCTGATTTAAAGATGCGACATTCTCTTTTATGTCCTTGAACACTTTGTCATATCCTTTGACTTTGTTGAGAATACGTGAGAGCATATCTTCCATCTGGTTACCCTTAAAATCTTTGGGCTTTTGACGCTCATGGGGAAGGAACGTACCTATCTTTATCCCCCTCTCTATTCCATCCTTGGTTACCATCCGACCTTGAGTAATTTACACAATGACTTCCTCCTTGATTGGCTAGGAAGTTTACTTCCTTATTGTACAAGGCTTCAAATGGCACAACAATTTTTTTTCAAAGTATCCAGTAGGGTCATCTCGTTGGCTATGTTCTGGTCTCTCTCTTGATCTTTTATTATTTGTTCTTTCATCATTCCCTAAATGAGAGAAGAGACTTGGTTTTCACAAGTGTACCATGCCCTGTTTGTCTTGGTTATGTAATCAAGGAGTTGGGACGCTATTGCGTAGGCATGCCGCATTACATAACCCTGAGAGAGTTGGTCAGCCACTCTCATGTTTACTGAATCAAGACCTCTATAGAAACATTTGAGAATCGCCTTATCTGGAAGTCTATGAGTTGGGCACTGCAACAATAGTTTCTTAAAACTCAGCCACGTCTTGCGGATTGGTTCACCCTCCAGACGTGTGAAGCTTTGGATACCATCCCTAAGTGTAATCATCTTTGAAGGAGGGAAAAATTGCACTCGAAATGCAATGATAAGCTCCTCCCACGAAGTGATAGAATCTCTTGACAACTCCTCCAAACATTTGCTTTCCTCGCCCATTTCAGAAAATGGGAACAATCTTAGCTAGACTAATACTTGCAATATGTTCTTAAATGAGGACGGTCCACATGTATCAACAAATTTCCTTATATGCTCATGGGTATCCTCATGAGCTAACCCTCCTAACAAACCCTTCAGTTGAATGAGCTGAAGCATAGTGCTAGTAATGTGGAAAACAGTGTTTCCTTCTGCTGGAGGGAAACGAATGGCCTCAACACCACCCATTTGACTGGGTCATAAATGTTTGGGTCACTGACATCTTTGAGGTTTTCAACATCATCTTGGTGGCCCACTTGGCTACTATTTCCTCCGTTAACGTTCATTTCCTCATTTGTTTTAACAAAAAACACAAAAACCAAAAATAAGAGTAAGTAGATTCAACTATACCTAACAGGAACACAACTCAACTTCACAAAATTAATTTCAAACAACATTACTCCCCGGCTGCGACGCTATTTTGAATTTAATGTTTCAAGCACACCTCATCCAAAACTAGGGATCAATCATCGAATCTGATAGGGAGTGGTACGTGTTTAAAATTAACTTAAGAAGTATGGATGTGGCCTAATCAGCCGTAGGAATAGAATTTATCGAGAAAAGACATTAATAAAATTAAAGGGGTGATACGAATGTCAAATGAGGGGTTTTGGTTGTAATTATCTACTACAAACAGTCACAAATAAATTGAAATAACAATAGGGAGATAGATTCTTGGGATGTGATCGATTATAGGAAAATATAGGCATATGGGTAATTGCAACTACTAATAAATAGATGAATATCAGTGAGTAGGCTAGACTATAAGGGAGATAGCTTTCTCTCGAACAACTACCTTGAATCACGTGATTTCTTTCAAACATCAACAAGAACGATAATGAAGAACAACCCACACCTTAATACATCCACTCTTTCGAGCAAGATGGGTGGGATTGGGTTGAGGATTTACTCTCTCAAACTAAACCCAGATCAACCCAATACCCACAAATCATCAATCAATAATTTTAGTCCTAAAACCTCTCGAGCAAGCCAAGAACACAAAGGTAGAGTTGCATTTGAAACTACAACTCATAAATTAAATCTCAATTAATGATTAAACCTCAATTAATGATTAAACCCACTTTTAAAGAGCATTTAAACTAGTAATTAGCAATACCCATAAACTAATTCATCCTATAATCACATGATCACACCCCAAGAATTGGGGATTTAGACAAAAAACATAAAAAGATACAAACTACTACCAAATCGATTAGCCATCAACTAGGTAATAGAGATTTAGTCCTTACAATGCTCAATTTGAAGAAAATATGAAACCCACTTCCAAAATATCCAAATTGAATATCTAAGGTTCCTCAAAAACAAAGAAAAACTTTAGAGAAAACTTGTTCTAAAATGTTTCAATGAAAAATCAATATCCAAAGATGTAAAATATACTAAATTTAATGTTCAAAATCTAATTTATAGTCACCGAAAATACGCTACAAAGGGCAATTTTGTGAAGTAAGTCGGGCTTGTAGAACCACTTAGCATGCCTCCATTTGATATCTTCCATCACCTTTTTGCCTAGGCATTCAATATACTCAAAGTCTGTAATTTTGGGCGATCTATCTTAGCTTCGCAGAACTACTCAGCAATGCGCCGACTACATCTTTTTGTCGCCGATTTGTTTTTTTCCCTCAAGGCTGGCACACTGGAACTTTAGGTGGCAAAACTAGCCATTCGGTGATTTTACAAACACTCTTGGCGATCACCAGGCTTTCCTTTCTTCAATTCTTCAGTTTGTTTTGTTCATTTTTGCATGTTAGTGTCTTTGCTTTGTTCCTCAATTCATATACCTGAAAATCAAGGAATTATCATCAGTTTATGGCACAAATTAAGCATTTGAGGACGCTAAATGTTTCTAAATAAAACCCTAAATGAGTTCAAATCTCGGACTCATCAAGCAGCAAAGCAAAAATATGGTTGCAAAAATTAGACCCTCTATCACTGAAAATAGCACCTGGGTACCAAACCTTGCAAAAATGTATCATTTCAAAATTTTTACCATTCTTTCCTTCATTGTTTGGCAAGGCTACTGCTTCTACCCATTTTGAACTGTAATCAACTGTCACCAATATGTAATTGTTTCCTAAAGAGCTCACAAACGGACCCATGAAGTCGATTCCCCAAACATCAAATAGTTCAACCTCTAGGATGGGCTTAAGAGGTAACTCATGCTTTCTTGATATTACTTATTGATTTTGGCAATTCCTGCATTTTTTTGTAATACTCCGAAAAATGATAAGCTAAATTAGAGCCTAAACGTGAGGATGAAGGTCTGGAATGAAAGTTACTAGAGTAAAGGCCATGAGGCAAGTGCCATTGCCAAGGGTCCAAGCCAAAGCAAAAGGCCAAATCTTCCCTTAGATTTAGTCACTACCTCAACCTTCACGAGAAGGACCACGAGTCATTGTCCTTACCACACTTCGTGAAGATGGGCATTGTCTTTCCTTGCCCATGAACGTTTAGACACCACTTTTCCTAGCTACTGCCTCAAACATCACGGCCATTGCCACGGTCCATGGTCATGAACACGACCATGGGAGGTGCTCGTGGATTTGCCTTAGGCAAATGAGCAAAAGGCCCCAAGTGGCGAGGCTACTGCCTAAACCCTCCACGAGCATGACCACGTAACGTGGTCCACTTCATGAGCCATGAAGGGGCCCGTGCAGATGACTTGGGCTCATAAGCCAGAAGCCACAAAACTCTAGCCACTGCCCCTAATCTTCACAAGAGGGACCACGAGTGGTGGTCCTCACCACGGCTCGTGAAGATGGGCATGACACCTGGATAGGGTCTTTAAGTGAGGGTCATTTAAGTCTTTTACTTTTTAAGTACAATTAAAGTGGGGGTGTTTTGAGTATTTTAGGGGTAAAATATATATTGGTTATAAGTCAAAATTCACAAGACTTACTCATTAATTCATAGCACCCAAATGTTTCCCCAAAACTCTCTCCTCTCAATATTTCTCTCTCTAAAAGTTCCTCCATTGAAGAACACCAAGAGCTTGAAGATTAGGGCTCAAGAATCAATCTTCTCAACTCCAATTCATGGGCAAAGCTTCAATTAAGGTATGGGAACCTTGATTCATAGAACACTTTTCTCCATGAAGCCCTTCAAACTCTAATTTCGAAATTTGTAACTTGTTCAAAAACTAGGGTTTCATTCTAGCCATGGGTTCTTCTTAAAAACAATTTCATTATGTTATTTGTCTTATATTCTGGATTATTTGACGTTTAATGGTGATTTTTATAGTAAAACTCCCCATGAACCCATGAACTACCCCATGACCCCAATTTCAAGAATTGTGATGGGTGCATTGATGCAAGATGATTACTATGAATGGTATCTATGTTAATCTAGTTGTTGAATCTTGTTTTATTCATGCTTAAAGTAGTATTTCTAAGTATGATTGTGAGATGATTCATGACCCTTGAAAGGGTAAATTGCTAGGGTTTGTACATATTGTTAAAGGTGATGTATGAACTTATGATACACTTAAAAGGTAAAGATCCTATGACTATTGTGTAAATTAAGGTATTTATGAAAGGTTATTCTCCCCTTACCCATACACATGCTCATGTATGAATTGTCTAGGATGATGTTGATGTTGTTGTGTTGATTGAAATGCTAATTTTCATGAAAACACTATGAACAATAATATTCAGGTTTACTCACATGTTAATGATGATTCTAAGGTTGAAACTTAGTTCCCACAGAAATGAGTCTATGACCTATTTTATGAATTGTATTGTTTGAAAGGTAGAACACTCCTTTACTCATGTAAATACCATTCGATGACTAATTATGTATAAATTCGGAGATAATGCTTAGTACCGAGTGGGTATGGACAATAAGGTAAAGGCCCTTCCATTAATGCAATAGGTCAGGTCATCTAAAGTAAACTTATTAGATGGAAGCTCCTCTGCTAATGCAATATGTCAGGTTTCTAGAAATCTCCCTATCCCAAAGCTAACACATTTAGTTCTACGTTAGACAAGTAGGACACCTTCTTTTGATGTGGGGTTACATGACACCGGATTCCATGTAGCTCACATGGTCTATGTCGGTTATGGATATTCTTCCCTAAATGATAAGATAATGAATAAGACATGAATTATACTATGACTTCTTAATGAGTTTACTTAGTAGGATTGGGGCTATGGGACTTCACTTTTACATTGCACAAGTAGATTTAGTAGGATGTCATGGGATGGTTCCTTTATTTTATGATGAGATATGAATGTCTGAATGTATGTTGAATGGAAGGTTGCTATGGATGACTTTCCTTATGTTCAAGTAAAGTACATGACAAGTTCCTTATTGATGTCTATTGTTTATGATGAGGTCTATAGATGATATGTATGACTAAGGTAGCTTCAAGGGAGTACTTAGTATGGTTGGTATTATGGGATGCCAACCATACATTGCACAAGTGTTCCTAAGGTGTTGTTAAGGTAATGAATCTACTAGGTTGTGAGCATAAATGTGATTATGGCTTGTCTTTTACATTTAAAGTGCATGTTGGTTTCCAAACTTGATAAATGCATACTTTTCACTAAAATGTCCTTTTTATCATGTCTCAAGGATTTTTATGCATGTTTCCTTACTTAGTACATGTTTGTTCTAACCCCTACTTCTTCTACATTTTTGATAACTGTAGGTTCTAGCTAGGTGACATACACTTTCCTTTCTTGAAGAAGACGTGGATTGCTTATCTCCAAGTTGTGGTGAGTCCTCAAGTTCGAGAACGAATTATCCATTTCTTAGTTTCTATTGTACTTCTCATATTGACACTTTTATTGATGTAAAGGGCTAAGTCCCAAATTTTGTATTCCTATGTTTTAGAAGGTGAATGAGACAAAGTCTAGATTCCTATGATTTTTCCTTTATGAAAAATGAAGTTGAACTTCTATTGTAAAAGTTTTAAATATTTCTGCATTATTTCTATGTCTTATGTTATGATGATGCTAGAGGCTTGTATGAGACCCCTTCAGGGTCAAGTACGCCGTGTGGTTTCTAGGGGGTATCTCTAGGTCATGACATGTTTGACTAGAACATGAGCATATTTGTTTAGTGATGGACAATAGTAACCGTTTTGGAATACTTTGGCAGTTCAGCGAACACTGTTGTTATTCCCACCAACTAACGAAGTGTGGCACGCACTGAGAATTGCATTTACTTCCACCTCCGGTATGCACCTTCTAATATGTGATCTTCACATTCTCTAAATATGTACAGTTCGTCCTAGAAATTCCTCTTTACATCAAACAAAAACTTCTTTTGTTGGTTATAATTCAGCCCCCCGGGCATAATTCCACGCACTATATAATTTGCGACATCAGCGTACCAACGTGAGTTTCCATGGTTTATTCTCATCACTGTTTCATTGAGAAATTCTGCCTTAATGTCCCTTTCATTGGAGTCAACAATATTGGTTTCTAGCCGAGGCAAGTGATCATCCACTTGGTTTTCACACCCCTTCTGACCTTTTACTTCGAAATCAAACTCTTGCAACAATAAAACCCACTGAATTAATCTTGGCTTTTCATCTTTCTTAGCAATGAAATATCTAAAGTCTTCATGATCCGTGTGCACCACAACTTTAGTTCCCAACAAATATGCTCTAAAATTTTCAAATGCATACACTAGGGCTAGCAATACTTGTTCCGTTACGGTGTAATTCTTTTCATCCACATTCAAGGTCAATAAACCGGGTGAAATAGTTTGCCTTTTCATTGACAAAGAACAACTTCCAAAGGAACACCACTAGCATCACACATGAGTTCGAATGGAAAATTCCGATCAGGTGCAATAATGATCGGGGCTAACACTAGTTTTTATTTCAAGCACAAAAATGCTTTTAGGAAAGCATCATAAAAGTTAAAGGTAGCTTCCTTCTCTAGCAACTTACAAAGAGGGTGAGCTACTTTGGAAAAATCTTTTTGAGAACCCCCTATAGAAACCCGCATGGCCTAGAAAATTCCAGACCCCCTTTTATTGAAATAGGAGGGGGTAGTTTAACATTGACTTCGACTTTAGCTTGATCCACTTGCATTCCTTCTCCTAAAACATAATTCCCAAAAAGAATTCCCTCTTTCATTGTGAAATGATACTTCACCCAATTTAGCACAAGATTTGTTTTCACACTCCTTTGTAGTACCGGCCCAAGATGTCCAAGACATGTTTAAAATGAATCACCCACAACTGAAAAAATCATCCATAAAGATCTCCATTGAGTCCTCAACCATATCTATGAAAATCAGGAGCATACATCATTTGAATGTTGCCAGAGCATTGCACAACCCGAAAGGCATTTTATTGAAAGAAAATGTTCCATAGGGACATGTAAAAGTATTTTATATTGGTCTTCCAGTGCAATGGAAATTTGGTTGTACCCAGAATAACCATCTAAAACGTAGTACCATCAATGCCCCGCAAGCCTATTACGCATTTGGTCCATAAATGGTATAGGAAAATTGTCTTTCTCAGTTCATGCATTCAACTTCCAATAGTCCATGCATACACACCATCTGGTGACCAGTCTCGTAGGCCCTCGGGCATAATTCCACACACTACATAGCTTGCGAAATCAGCATATCAAGGTTAGTTGCCATGGGTTATTCTCATCACAATTTGATTGGGAAATTCTGCCTTAATGTTCCTTTCATTGGAGTCAACAAATTGGTTTCTAGCCAAGAAAACTGATCTTCCACTTGGTTTTCACACCCCTTTCGACCTTTTACTTCAAAATCAAACTCTTGCGACAATAACACACACTGAATTAATCTTCACTTTGCATCTTTCTTATTCATCAAATATCTAATGGCAGCATGATCCGGGTGCACCACCACTTTAGTTTCCAACAAATATGCTCTAACCTTCTCAAATGCATACACTAGGTCTAGCGATTCTTGTTCTGTAACGGTATAATTAATTTGATCCACATTTAAGGTCTTGCTTGCATAATAAACTGAGTAAAATAGTTTGCCTTTTCATTGACCAATAGCAGCTCCCAAAGCAACACCACTAGCATCATGAGTTTGAACAGAATATTTTGATTGGGTACAATAATGATCAGGGCTCACACTAGTTTTTCATTGAAGCAAAAAAAAGCTTTTAGGCAAGCGTCATCAAAGTTGAAGGTAGCTTCCTTCTCTAGAACCTTACAAAGAGGGTGAGCTACTTTGGAAAAATCCTTTAAGAACCCTCTATAGAAACCCGCATGGCCTAAAAATTCCGAACCCCTTTTTCTGAAAGAGTAGGGGGTAGTTTATCAATGACTTAGACTTTAGCTTGATCTACTTGCATTCCTTTTCTGAAATTTAATGCCCCAAAACATTGCCCTCTTTCACCTTGAAATGTTACGTCTCCCAATTTAGCACAAGGTTGGTTTCCACACATGTTTGTAGTACCTGCCCAAGATGTTCAAGATATATTTCAAATGAATCACCCACAACTGAAAAGTCATCCATATAGACCTCCATTGAGTCCTCAACAATATTGGTGATAATCGAAAGCATATATCGTTGGAATGTTGCCGGAGCATTGTACAATTCGAAAGGAATTCTCTTGAAAGAAAATGTTTCATAGGGTCATGTAAAAGTAGTTTTCTCTTGGCCTTCCGGTGCAATGGAAATCTGGTTGTACCAAGAATAACCATCTAAAAGGTAGTACCATCCATGCCACGCAAGCCTATCAAGAATTTGGTCCATAAATGACATAGGAAAATGGTCTTTCTCAGTTAATGCATTCAACTTCCTGTAGTCTATGCATACAAGCCACCCGGTGACCGGTCTGATAGGCATAAGTTCCCCTTTTTCATTTGGAACTGACGTAATTCCTCCTTTCTCTGGTACACATTGCACGGGACTCACACATTTGCTATCCGCAATGGGGTATACCAAACCTACATCGAGCCACTTGATGATTTCTTTCTTCATCACTTCTTACATTGGTGGGTTTAGCCTCCTTTGATGCTCAACGCTTGGTTTACATTCACTATCCAGTTGGATTTTATGCGTGCAAATTCTGGGGGGACCCCCACAATATCAGTAATTATCCATCTAATAGTTTTAATGTGTCGTTTCAACACATCAACAAGTAATTTAACTTGTCATTCAAGCAAGTCTGTAGAAATAATGATGGGCAAGGTGTTATTCACACCGAAAAACACATACCGAAGGTGGGTTAGGAGTACTTTCAACTCAAGCTTTGGTAGATCTACAATGGATTTCTCGACTTTTAAGATCAATGTCGAGTTTCAATGGGTTCTTAGACTAAAAGTCCAACCATAATAGAGCAGCCACAACTTCATTATAACTTTCAACTTCCTCCTCATTATAATTCGCAAGGACGACAACTAGAGGTTCTCCCACACAAAATACCTAACTTAAACTAGCCACCCCTTCATCAATCACATCAATGGTTGAAACTACATGAATGTCACTTGGTTGCTTCATCGATTTGCACACATTGAAAATAACCTCCTCATTATTTAGCTAAAATTTCAATTCGCCACTTTCCACATCAACAAAGGCTCTTCTGGACACCAAAAACGGTCAACCTAATATAATAGGTAACTCAGTGTCAATCTCACAATCCCAAATAACAAAGTCAGCTAGAAAAATAAACCTATCCACCTTTACCAAGATATCATAAAGTATGCTAATAGGATGCTTAATAGATCGATCAGCCATGAGTAGCCGCATTGTTGTTGATTTGGGTTCTCCCAACCCATGTTTTTTGCAAATAGCATATGGCATTAAATTAATACTTGCACCAGGTCACACAAGGCTTTGGCAAATTGGAGAATCCTAATAGTGCAAGGAATAGTGAATGCCCCCAGATCATTTTTTCTTTATAACCACATTGCTAGTCATGATGACACTACAACTATGAGAGACCTCAACCGTTTCAAAATCCACTTTCTCTTCTTGGTGAATATTCTTTCATGAAATTTGCATAGTTTGACATTTCCAAAAATGACTCCACTTAAAGGAGATTTATAGATAGATTCTTGAACACCGATAGAAATTTTTGGAACTTTGCATCTTCATCTCACTTCTTGAGTCTTTGAGGAAATGATGGGTTGACGTTGGGTAATGGTTTACCTAGCTTTGATGAAAAAGAAGCCCCCTCCTTAGATGTTTGCATTTCCTCAGTGATGATTTAACTTGGATTTTCTTCAACTTCTTTGGGTGTATCATTCTCTAGTGCTTGGTCGGATCTTTCTATATCAATGGTGTCATCTCTTTCTTTAGTATTATTTGCTTCACCATTCACTTTCACATCACCATCTTTTTTTTTTCCTAATTAGGGTCAGCACCATCAAGCATCTATCATGTTTAATTTTTTAATCCACCATCATATCATGTGGAAACTTTTCTAGTGGCTTGGACTCCCACTGGGTTGAAAGTTGACTCATTTGACATTGAAGTTGCTTGATGGATTTCGAGTGAGAATTTACTTTATTGATCAAGGATGAGAAGTCAACCTTTATTCCCTTAAGCACGTAATCAGATCCTTCAACCTTAACTAGAATGTGGGGTAACAAACTATCCACTCAAGAGCTTCCAAAACTATCCCTAGATCTTGGGCTGTCACCCATGTTCATGTAACAAGCATCATAGTCATCTTCTCTCCTCAAAAAGTCAATTTGGTTAGACGAATCTTGATTGTAACTTCACTGTCCATCCTCAATAAGTGTGTTCCAACCTTGATTCCCGCCCGACTTTAAAGAGCTCGGGCAAGAATCCTCCTCAAGTCTTGACACTTTGTCCACCTCTTTGTCTTCATAAACACTCTCTATGACCTGTTTTGATAATAGGTCCATTTGGGTCATCATCTTGCCCATGTTTGTATCCCGCTCTTGGTCCTTTTTGATTTGTTCCTTTGTCATCATGAAGTTCAAAGGAGACACTTAATCCTCTCTAGTGTACCAAGAACTATTGATCTTTGTCATCTCATCAAGAAGAATAGATGCTATTTCAAATGGTTGTTGCATGATTCCTTTTCAAACAAGCTGGTCAGCCACACCCTTGTTGATTCAATCTAGACTCAGGTAGAAGTATTGTAGCAACACATTGTTCAAGAGTCCATGAGTTGGGCATTGGAGCAGCAACTTCTAAACCCTCAACCATGTTTCATGATTCTTTTCACCATCCACTCTCTTAAAGTTCTAAATATTATTTCTCAAAGTAACCATCTTCGAGGGATGGAAAACCTTACATAAAACACATCAGTGAGCTCCTTCCATGTAGTGAAAGAATCCCTTGGTAAATCAGCCAATCACTTTGTTGCCTCCCCCATTAGAGAAAAGGAAAAAATGAAGTTGGACTGACTCTTGAGTGATGCTCTTAAAGGAGAATGGCCCACACATATCCAAAAAGTTCTGGATGTTGTCATGAGGATCTTTAGTAGCTAGACCTCTAAGTAGAGACTACATTTGCAACACCTGCAGCATAGTGCTAGTCATATGAAACACCGTACTGCCCATAACCGGAGACAATTGAATAGCACCCGCACTTCTCAATTGATCTTCATGGACATTAGGCAAGTTACCGATGTCATCATTATGCCCATGTTTGCTAGCATTACTTCCATTAACAATCATCTCTTCATCTATTTAAGAGCAGCCAACACAACACAACACAAAAATAAGTAGATTCAATTACAACAACATTAGTTCACAACTAAACTTCACTAAAAGAATTCTATACACTACTACTCTCTGCCAGCGGTGTCATTTTTGATAACCCTCAACTACACTTCATCCAATACTATGTGCAGGTGGTCGCAATCTAGTATAAACCCAACTTATAGTTGGGATTGATCCCACAAGGAGTGACAAAGTAATGGATTCATTTACAAAGTGAAAAGAGTGTTCTAATTGTTTATATAAGTAGATATTTTTGAAACAATTAAAGTAAATGTCAGGGGTTTGAAAATTAATGTCATTTGGGGTGATTAGAGTGAACAATTAAATACTACGAAGAAACAAAAGTTATCAAGTAGAGAGGCATCCTTGGGGATGTGATTGATTGAACTCTAATTTCTCTACATAGGTGATTATTATTTACTTAAAGTCTTTCAATCTTAGTGGGTAGGTAAGACTTTAAATGAAATAACCATTTCTCAATCAACTATCATGAATCAAGCGAGTTCTCTCGAACCTCGACAAGCGTAACACATATAAACAACTCAATACCCCAATTAATCTACTCTTTCAATCTAGCTTGGTAGGATTAAATTTAGACCCACTTTCTCAATCTAAGTCCACAATAACCCAATCGCTATAATCATCAATTAATAGTTGTAACTCTAAAAACTCTTTCTCAAACAAGCTTAGAATACTAGGCTTAAATTGTATTTGCAACTACAATTAATTAATTAAAACTCAACTATCAACTGAACCCACTTCAAATAAACTTTAAAATTAATAAGTACAAATACCCATAAGCTAATTGAAGCTAATTAACTTATGACATAATAAAGCTAATTGAAGCTAATTAGCTTTACTAAATACAAATACCCATAAGCTAATTGAAGCATTCAATAGAATTATCACACCCCCAAGAATGGGGCTTTTAGCTTCACGTAATAAAGAGCAAGAAATAGTTAGCAACTATGTTTCCATTAGCTTGGGTAACAATCTACAAACCTTAAAAATGCTCAAATTTAGTTCCAAAACAATAAAACCCTATATCTCTACTCAGAAACTCAAAGAACATGTTAGGGATCAAAACCGAGAAATAGAACTCTACAAAATTTCAGAACTCCTTTTTCTTCATTTTCAAATTCCATTTATAAGTTTCCAGATTTTTAGCTTCAGAGCCATTCGGCTTAATAAGTTGGGGTTCCCCGACTACGTCGGTGATGCACCAAACGCCCTCTTCATTATATTCTTGGCTTGACTTTTTACCCTTTCTTTTCTATACCTTTAGGCGATCCAGATCGGGGTCACCAACCTATTCGGTGAAGCGCCGATTGCTTCTTTTCATCGCCTTTTTGACTTCCCTTTTCACCAATCACTCTGTAACTTTAGGCGGGCAAAGTTTCCATTGTTGATCCAGTTGGCGCTTCACAAAATCACCCTTTCTGTCGCCAAGTTGGTCTTGTTCATGGGCTGGCTCTCTAGAGCTCTTGGCGAGCTGAAGAGCCACTCGGTGAGTGACCAAGTGGCTTTGGCAAACATCAGCCTTGCTTTTCTTTAGCTTTTTTCCTCTTTTTCGCTCATGTTTTCCCGATAATGTCCTTCTCTTGCTCTTTTGCCTTCATTGCTACAACTTAGCATTTTAATATCAGGTTAGAGCATAAAATAGGCATCGAGGACACTAAAACTCTTAATATTAAGCCATAAATGAGTTAAAATCCCCGACTCGACACCATTTACCTTAAACCTCGTTCTGTCAATATTCTCAAGTTCACTCGCTCCATGTGGAAACACTTGTACAACTTTGAATGGCCCAGTCTGCTATGACTTGAGCTTACCATCAAATAAGCACAACCTTCAATTGAATAGTACCACCAAATTACTGAGAAAAAACTTGTTATTTTCAATCTTTTGAACATGGTACCTCTTCATCTTCTTCTTATATAAGGATGAAATTTCATATGCTTTTAGGCAAAACTCATCAAGCTAATTCAACTCATTCAATCTATGATTGGATGCGGCATCCTCAACAAAAATTAGCTTCTTGAGTGCCCACATCGCTTTATGCTCTAACTCTACAAAGAAATGACAAGACTTCCCAAAAAACTAGTTTGTAAGGGAACATACCCATGGGAGTCTTGAAGGCTGTGCAGTAGGCCCATAGAGGACTATCAGGCTTTCTTGACTAGTCAGTTTTGTTTCCCTTCAGAGTCTTTGCAAAAATCTTCTTAATCTCTCTATTTGATACTTCCACTTTCCCACTAGACATCGGATGATAAGGAGTTGCTACGTTGTGCTAAACATCATATTTCTAAAGCAACACCTTGAATTACCCATTTTAAAAGTGTGAACCTTCATCACTAATAATTTCCCTTGGTGTGCCTAATCTAAAGAAAATATTGTTTTCAGAAATGTCGTGACACTCTTCCCTTCATTGTTTGAAAGTGCAACAACTTCCACTCATTTAGATACATAGTCAACCACTACAAGTATGTACTTCATTCCATTCGTGCTCTCAAACGGACCCATGAAGTTGACCCAGAGATCAAATAATTCAATCACCAATATAGGCGTCATTGCGAGATCTTTCTTCCTTGAAATACCTCCTTCTCTTAGGCAGAAATCACAAGACTTGGTGAAATCTTGAGCATCTTGGTGAATAGTAGGCCAATAATATCCACACTACAAGATTTTATGAGCTGTCTGTATACCACTATGATGTCGACAAACAGGATTCCAATGAAAAGCTTCTAATATACTCATCATCTCGACCTTAGTCACACAACGATGAATAATCCCATTAGCACAGATACAAAACAAGTAACACTCTTCCCAGATAAACTTCTGCAGATCAGACATGAATTTCCTTCTTTGGTGGAATGATAAATCCGAAGGCACCACATATCTTGTCAAGTAGTATGTGAAATATATGAACCAAGGGATAAGATCAAAATAAGATGCCAATACATGTTCATCGGGGAATGCATCATTTATCTCAACTCAATCATTGCCTCTTCTTCTAATCTTGACAAGTGATCAACCACTTGGTTTTATGTCCCCTTTCTATCATTTACTTCCAAATTAAACTCTTGCACCAACAATACCCATCAAATTAAACTCGATTTGGCATCCTTATGAGCCATAACAATATAGCTTAATGTCGAATGATTAGTATGCATAATGACTTTAGTGCCCAATAAATAGGATCTAAACTTCTCCAACATGAAGACTACCGCAAGCAATTCCTGTTTAGTGATCGTATAGTTCTTTTGAGCAACATCCAAAACATAGCTCGCATAATACATAGGATGATAACTCTTTTCTCTCATCTGACCCAATAATATTCCAAGTTCCACCCCACTCACACTGCACGTAACTTCAAATGGTTGTCCCCAATTTGGCGAAATAATGATTTGTGCCAAAATCAAGTTTTCTTTTAGCCGCCAAATGCTCTCAGACAAGCATCATCTAACTAAAACTTTGACTCCTTTTAGAGTAGTTTTCACAATGGGTGTGAAATTTTTGATAAATCCTTAATGAACCGCCTATAAAAACATGTATGCCTAAGAAAACTTCTAAAACCTTTCACGAAGATGGGTGGTGGTAGATTTTCTATCACTTAACATTTTGCTCTATCAACTTTAATACCCTTCCTCAAAATTCTATAGACCTGAACTATGCCCTCTTTAACCATACAGTGATATTTCTCCTAATTGAGCACAAGATTGCAGTTTTGACACTGTTTTAGCATTTCACCTAAATGTACCAATCAATCATCAAATGAGTCACCAACCTCTGAGAAATCATCCATGAATACCTCTATTATGTCCTCCACCATATCAAATAATACATACATCATGCAATGCTGAAAAGTAATTGCGTAGTAACTGAGAAATCATCCATGAATACCCAAGGATATACACCACAAATTAGATGGAAGAGCTTTAAGCTCTAATTTTCGAGGCTCGTCAACATAACATTTTGTAGGTATAGTGTATCGATTCTTTAAATCGAGGTCCAACTTCCTCACTTGACTACAAGAAAAATTAACCCATCAAGTGCAACAACTATCTAATAATAATCATTAATACCATTTCCATCAAAATTCATGGTCATAGCAGATAACGCCTTAACACCAAATCTCTTCTTAGTAAACACCTCCGGTACTACCTCACTAGTATTATTCATTATGGACACCACCTTAAGGTCACTTTGATGCTTCATTGATTTGGAGATATTCAAGGTCACTTCTTTGTTATTGAATCAGAACTTCATCTACCATCTATCCATATCAACCAAAGCATGGCCAGCAGCAAGGAACAATCTACCTAAAATGATGGGCATTTCAAAGTCAACCTCACAACAAAGTATCATAAAGTCAGCCTGAAAGATGAATGCCTCAACCTTGACAAGGACATTTTAAAGGACACCAATCAGTTTCTTCATAGTTTGATCAGTCATACGTAATCGCATTGTGGTCGGTTTGGGACTCCTAAGCCCAATTTCTTATATATAGACAGCGGCATCAGATTAATGATAACACTCAAGTCACACATGGCTTTTGCAAAATGCAATATACCAATAGTACATGGAATAGTAAATGCACCAGGATCCTTTTTGTTCTGCACTAATGATGTAGTAGCACTAGCGCTACAATGTTGGCACTTGTCATCACCATCGAAACTAACGACCCTCTTCTTAGTCACCAAATCTTTCATGAACTTTGCACAAGTGGGCATTTATTCAAGTGCCTCAATCAATGGAACATTTATGACAACTATTTCAACATAGTTATGAACCTGTGGTACTTTCCTTTATCTATTTTCTTGAAAAACCTCTGTGGTAAGGGAAGTGGAGGTATGGACATAGGAATTATTTATCGTGTCACTTCAGCCTCCTTCTCATTCTTGTCTTTTGGCTCCTCAACTACCTCAACTTCATCTTCTTCTTTCTCTTTCCCACTTTTCGCTCCATTCGGCATCAGAGGGTCAATACTCTACTTTCCACATATGGTAGTAACTTCCATATAATGACCATTATTCTTTAGATTCTATATAGTATTGCTGGGTAGTATTTCTATTGTCAAAGATTTGCACTTGTGGATAACTAGTTCAACTACTACTTAATCTATCTAATAGACACTGCATGTGACACAACTTTCTAACCAATACCTAATAAATCAGCACATATTTCTTTTACATTGTCATCTATTGAGTCAAACCTTTTCATCGTCTTGTTCATCATATCCTTAATGCGACCCATACTTGATCCTACATCTCAATTTCTCGGTGGAATATAAAGAACACTCTTGTCATTTCTTTTACCATACCCATTCCTGTTATAGTTGTTATCACCATTGTAGTTGTCATCACGGATATAGTTCCCCTCACAATTGTAGTTACTATAGTTCTGACCTTTATTTCCTTGACCATGGTGCCAAGTATCCTCATTGGATGTTTATGCATTGGTCTAGAAACCTCATGTTTGATCATTCACAAGATTTGCATCCTCCTCAGAAATACACTCCTCAACCGGTGGTGCTATAGCCTAATAGTTCACTTCATTTACTTTCTCAGTATGTCCACTTACATGGTTCAATACTAAGACAACCTATGTTCTCAACTACGGTATCACCTCTCAAATATCATCATTAGACTAACTTGGGGCTGCTTGTATAAAAAATGTGCTCTTTCCTGTCGCTAAAGTTTTGATGCCCCATGCTTTCTTATTGTAGGAGATCTTTTCAAGCTTATCTACAATTTCCTGAAATGTATTTTCCCCATAACAACCTCCATCAATATTGTACCATATTGATTTTGAGTTACCATTAAGACCTCTACAAAAATACTCCTTTAGTGACTCTTCATTAATGCGTTGGTTGGGTACACTTCTCATAAACCTTGTAAATCTATCCCAAGAATTTCTCTCCGACTCTCCATGCAATGCTACAAAGTTGTTGAGTTTATCCTTGAGGTTCTACTGCTTTGACGAGGGGAAATATTTTTCCATTAATATTCTATGCAGCTCGTCCAACATAGTGATTGAGTTATATTGGCAGCTCATACAACCATATAGTAGCATCTCTTGTCAACGATAGTGGAAATACTGTTAAGCCGATTGCATTTGTGTCTAAATATGGTCTTTCCACACTGCTCATACAGACACTTTTTACTTTGTTCAGATGTGCATATGGATCCTCATAAGGTAACCCAGCAAATAATCCTCTAAATGTTAGAATTTGCATCAAACTACTAGTTACCAACAATGTATGTCTCGGAGGTGGAAGAGGAACAAATATAACACATGTCCATTCCACAACATCAAAATCAACCCTGTAGTTATCAAGAAAATTGGGTGTTGGTTGATTTTGCTCTACCACTATTCCATGAGGTTGGAATCCAGCAATATTCTCGTGACCATATCTGATAGGATCTTCAGTGATTTCCTTGTTTAGACTTCTTCCAACCATTCTTTGTTGAGTATTTCTTAGTTTGAGATCGTAGTGGGTCAAGGAATTGCCTTGACTCAGTGTACTTGGCATACATTGCAAATGATAATTGTAGAAAACAAAAACAAAAACAAAAACAAGAAGTAAAATCAAGAAAAAATTGACTAAACTTCAATAAAAAAAATTAGTCTAATATTGAAGCGTTATTTCCCCGGCAACAGCGCAATAATTTGATACATCCAAATTACACCTCCGTAAAATAGTATAAATGGTCGTTATCAAATAAAGAACCTGTCTGAGGTTAGAATCGGTCCCACGAGGAATATGGTCTAGACTTAGGCTAATTTATGGTTGATTGGATTTTTAGTTAGACTACATCTGTAAAAGGGGGGGGGGGGGGGGATTCGCAAACAAAGTAATGATTTGTGGTAACAAGTAAGCAAAATTCACAGTTTGTAATATCAATATGAGATGAAACTAGGGCATAAGTGTTTCCCACAAGTTCATAACACAGTAATCCTAATAATAGTAACTCTCTCCTAGTGTTAACATCCAAGGTTGTTAAGTTATGTATCTACTAAGTGATTGGTCGTCCATGTAGGGAATTTCACCAAGCAACTTGGTCGGTCTACGGGTGTATGTTTTACTAACTATTACCCTTAACTCCATATAACCCCTTGCAATAGGTGAGTCATGCAATTAGATGAAAGAATATCACGCTAAATATATGTTGTTAAATCACTTTCTCATTTGTTACTCTCTTTGTCGAGCTAGTAGGAATGAGGCAAGTTTTAACGTTGTACACTGTTAAAAAGCATTCAAAACGAAAGGATTAATAATACATGCATAAGCAATAGTTTAACAGTACTAAATTATTAATTTTATGTTTTTAATTACTCATGGTTCCCACAACCTTATTTGTGAATTTTGTTATTCATGCTTGAATTATTACAATTCATATTAGGGCTTTACAATATAAATCATGAATTTACAATTAGAATAGATGAAATTAAGAATCTTGAATTGAAGAACAAACGCAAATTGCATAGCCACAGCTTCAAGAATTAAAAGCTTCAAGTGTCTATAATAAAATTCTAAAAGCCAAATACAAAGTATCATTAAAAGTCTAACAACCCAAAAATGAAATATAAAACTAATATTTATAGAAAATAAATCCTAAACCAAGTAGGAACAAAAATCTTGAGGAAATTCGGTTCTGGCAGTGTCATCCACGATGGTAACCTACAGCTCATCACATGAACGACAACTCATAGGTGCCATTGTGATTGAGCAGTTGGTAAAATTCACGTGGGTGTCATAGACGAGCATGACCTACCGCTAATAGATCTAAGCACGGTTTTTCATGTTCAATCATCGTTCATGGGCTGGACAAGAGTATATGGATCTGCCAGGGTAAAAGGTTGTCATTTACCTCTTTTCAAGTATAATATGAGTGTCCGTTGTCCAAAGAGGACAAGAGTATATGGATCTGCCAGGGTAAAATAACAGCCCGTTGAACTATCATTCCTTACTTCATGGTTCAATCAATCAATCATCTCTGATTCCCTCTTGGTTGTTTATAATAAATAGCTTATGCCACTCATATTTCCCTTATTCACAAATTAAAATGCACTTTGATAGGAGATTCTTTTGTAAACATTCAAGTGGACAATCAGTTTTTTGACACTCAATGGACTCTACAATGATCAAATTGATCAATAATGTATGGGGGTTTGGTCTATATTTTAGTCCTTCATACATATCACATAACATATTGTCCTTAATGTACAAAAAATTATTATTTAATCCTTCATTTATACCATGTAACCGAAACACTCATTAATGTATAGAAAAGGTGATCCTTTTGGTCCAAATATATCACGTAACATAAATAATCCGTAATGTATGCAAAAGAGATAATTTTTGTCTTAAATCTTGAAATTAAGAAAACATGTTAAGTTTGATCAAAAACTCATGTTAGTTGTATAGAAGCATCAAATAAAATTGGAGTGAAACATTTTGTCCATAACCACAGTTTTAATGATGAGTATAGAGGGCCAAATTTTGGTGCCTTTTATGGTAACTCTTGTAACAATAATTAATATATCTTTTCTCCTTCAAAACCATAATCCAGTTGTGTGTTTTTCTATAAGAACAAAACTATGTAATAAGGAGAGAAAATGGTTTTGCAAAATTGGATGGGTTGTTAGTTAATCTATAATGGCATGGATTAGCTTTTCCTTAAATGAAAATAACATAGATGAGCAAAACTTTTAATAGATTACACTGATGAACCTTTGTCGAAGTTTGATGGCATATTTGAGCCTTTTCTCAAAGTTTGATGGCATATTTTAGCATTTTTCCTTTTACAAAAGAACTTGCTAAGAGATATTTTATATAAGAATGATAACAAAAAAAACTTTTTAAAAAGTCCATCAACAAGATTCATATTAGAAAATATATTGAATGAGTAATTGTGATCTTTATAAATTGTAAATGATGTAAAGAAAAAAAAAAGGGAACTCAATAAACATTATGAGTTATGTTCAAATTCTTCTTAAATAGGAAGTAACATAAATCTGTTACTTTTTTGTTATTTCAGTTTGTTCATTTCTAACAAACCACGTGATGCTTTTATCTCTACAAATATATCCTTGGTGTTAAAAACCAACATAATACTTTCTGAAAATAAAATTTTAGCCATGGATAGATTAAATCCTCCACCTAGCTTTGTGTTTCTAACCATGGAAAAAAGCTTCAAGCATTGTGAACTGAATCTCCAATTAAAGAACTCGGTCGTCTTCAATTTCAAGAATTGAAGGAGAACATGCAAGCCAAGATAAAGGAAGATAAAAAGTTACGCTAGACAAAAAGAAGTTTGGAGTTGCATTCCTCAATAGCTCCCTTGCCTTGGCTCCTTTTGGTCTAGGAAAAAACCTTCAACTTGTTTTAATGTTGGGTCATCAAGATCCCGTTTAATTTTCGTATCTTTTTACTTCATAATAAACATATTGAAATATAAAATTATAATGATAGATCCAACAAAATTAAGGAGATTCTAATGACCCAACATCGGAACCAAGCAAAGGATTTTAACTAGCCCTAACGGAGCCAGTAACCTCTAAAGGTGTTATTGGGCAATGCGCCATGACGCCCCTCTTGGTTATGAAACACTTTCAAATTCCTTTATCTTGGAGCCTAGTGTCTCCATTAATTCGTGTAGTTGAAGAAAATTGAGTTCTTAAATTAGACCTTCCATCCACATTTCGTTGTAGCTTTTTTCCATAGTTTGAAACTGTCGTCTTAAATCACTTAGAGACAATGGAAAGCATGAGTATGAGGAATTAGAATTATGAGTATTTTATTTATGAGCTTACTAAAATATATTCCATCAAATAATGATACAACAAGTACGCTTTTTTAATAATTCAATAACATAATTCTAATTAGGAAAAATATTGAATGTGTAGTCATAGTCTTTAAATAGAAACAAATAAGGAAAACCGATTAATATTATGTGATTCGGTCAAATCCTTTTGAAAAAGTAAGATCTTTAAAAAGAAACAAATAAGGAAATACAATAAATATTATGTGATTCAGTCAAATCCTTTTCAAAGAGAAAGTAACACAATTTTCTGTATTTTTTGTTATTTGAGATCATTTTCATCAAACATCTGAGAATTTTATACTATAAATACACCCTGGATATTGAGATCAAATATAACATTTTCTTATTTTCTCAAATTAAAGTTTTACCCATGGATTGAGTGAATTTTCCACCCAACAATTCCTATCCTCAATTCTTGAATCTTAAATTGTTGTAATCTCTTATTTTTAATTTTTTTACTATCCTCAATTCTTGAATCTTGAATTGTTACTATCCTAAATTCTTGACTTTTGACTGCTCTATTGTCTTATTTTATGGTTGTTCTTATCCTCAATTCATGAATAGTGATTATTGTAATTTCAATCATTTAATAAATAGTCCATGACCTCCCTTTTTTCCTCAACAATTTACTTTTATTATAGCGAAAGCATTTCACTTTATTTACATCAAGGTTCGTATTAATCTCTTCTTTTATAGGAGTTTTTGTGAAAAAAGGTCTTACATGGTGTAGGCAGCCTCCTTTCAATATTTTCTTTTCCATGTTATGATTTTTTAACTTCATATTTTGTTTTTAATGAGATCTGTCCGTAACATGGCATAAATTATGTGCCAATATGAAGTTGGTATAGCTCCGTACAATAAAATCTCTAGTCCCGACTATACAAATATGAAGTGGAAGTGATAGATGTAAAGTGAAGATCACGAATTGAACAAGATTTACTTAGCGGACTCTAGAGGTATCTAAAAGCTTCATCCATTGTATTTGATTTCTATCCATGAACAAAATTTCAATAAAATACTATTCAAGATATTTTTTTTACTTGTTGTGTATTAAGTATTTTAGATTACAAATGGTATAATCTATACCTCAGAGGTTTTCCTATGTGATCTTGGACTCTTTTAGGGCTTTATTAAATTCAAACTTTCTAAACATTCTTCTCTATGTATAATTGCTTATTTGGTTTTGCATGTTTAAACTTAGTTCACTTTATAGATTTAATCTCTGATGATGTGGAGTCTATACTTATTTTTTCTCCCTTGTCAGCCCTCCCTTCTCCTCTAAAGATCTACTATGTAAATGTATATTAGTAATTAATCACAAATTTCAAAACTATTTACCATGTGGGTGAATTACATGTTTTTAATTTTGTAGAAGACGCAAAATTTTCTATATCATGTCTATTTAAGGAAACATTTGCAACAGTTGAGGTAAATATTGTTTTATCTATTCTTTCCAATTAAATAATTATAAGTCAATACTAATACAAGTAAATATAGATGTATTTCACATTATTGTTAAATATGACAATTTTTGTACTCTTATTTCTTATTATAAAACCTTACATCCGATAGAAAAGTAAAGAACATAGAGCTTTTTATAATATGCTTCATATCTCCAGGGATTTTTCTGGGTAATATACAACAAGTATATTCATGTGTGTCCCATATATGCTAGTGGTGAAGTTATCTTATCAACTTTCTCATTATTTTTATCTGTTCGGAATATCTCTCCATACTAATGTTAATTGACATTACGCTATCTCCTTAATTAAACATTTTTCAGCTATTTCCTCTTTAGTGATTTTCTAGAAAGAGCTTTTGTCATATGTTGGAACAAATATGTTTTTTGAATCCTCTTAGTGAAATTTCCCTTTTAATTCTTGAGCCTTTCCTTGTAAATAGAAAAGAAAATGAGCACCAAACGGACATGCAATAGCTCCTTCTGAACTAGGGTGAATGAGTATTCTCAAATTTTGCACGTCTCCAATTAATATATTATAGTGATTTATGATATCATCAAATGATTTCCCAGGAAGTGCTTCAACCATCTTTATCAATATATTGTTGTTCTTAAAGTTGATTGTTACGTTAATCTTAAATATTATATCACTGATTTATAGTGACAAAAGAATGTAATGATTTTGAATGATCTGTTGCATTTGGTCACCTTTTACATTCGGCATTAGGATACGGTTCCCTCTTTTCTTATAATTGGCTATTACGAGTAGTTGGTAAATGAAGTGGTATTTAATTATTGAATATTTTGAGAATGTGCACTTTCTGCACATGTATACAAACATATGTGCTTGGAAGATTGGTCCATTATAATGTGCTAGCTTTTGTTGCCTTTCAACAGAAACATTAAAGCAACAAAAGATAGCACTTGATAATTGATAAATATTCTAAGCATGTATGTATGTATACTTCAACATAAAGTGAACATTCAGAAAATATTCAAAGTTAAAATACTACTTCATAACAACTACTACTAATAATACGCAATAAGATAAGAGGGAACCATATCCTGCTAATACTTTTCCGAATGGAAAAGGTTATCATATGCAATAGATATTCAATAATATTAAACAGTTCAAAATTTAAATGACAGGCTTAAGAATGAAAAATGTGAAAATACCCATTCACCATCTTGTGTCACTATCAATCTAGGATGAAATCTTTGAGAATACCCTAGGAATCTACTTTAAAGATAATAATCTATTGAGGAAGATGGCATAATTAGTTATTGAGGACACTAATTGTTTAGCTAAATATGCCTCAAATCAGTGCAAATCTACCACTCATCACATAGCAAGCATAAAGACAATCCATGCCTAGAATTACATGAACATCTACCATGTGTAATTAAACTAAATCAGTGTATCATAATGATAGAAGGAGATGATACAACTTTGATGGAGTCTTTTTTCTATATTGGACTCACCAACAGATGTAAAAACACCGAATGATTCAAGAATGTGTTTGGGGAAAGTCCATAACCTCATACCTACATAAAGAGTTACGAAATATAAACTTTCACCACAATAATGTAAGACATATACATCAAGAGAAAAGACTTTAAGCATGCCAAAAAAATATCTAGCAAGTTCTCTTGATCCTGGTGACTAGCCACAATATACAGTTGGTTTGTACCCTTGCATGTTCTTGAAGTAGCATACCTTTGGGCAAGGCTGTGTGTTCGAGCAGCAAAATATGACCGCTCCCTGTTGCCCCTATTACCTTTGCCCTCCCCTTGGGAAATATCTCAGAAGGTGACCTATCGGACCATACTTAAACATCCATTTGTCAAATTACGACACTCTCTATTATGTATACATGCCACACTTATCACAAGTTGAGATCCGAAACCCTATGCCACACTTCCCTGAGACTAAGAACCATGAGCTCAACAATTCTAAGAATTCTAAATATGATGATCACTCCTATTTTCTGGGTATAGGCACACTAGATAATGATGGAGCGGGTCCAGATAACCTCTATTACAAGGATGACTAATTACCATTTTTGGTCTTTTACTGACCAAACTCATATTTTTTTCTTGGCACTCTTAAATCAATAATATTTCCTATCCTTCTGATCATCGTCCTCCACATGTTACAAATGAATCATAAGTCTAGCTATGTTCATGTCCCCTGTCAACATAGTTTCCTTACCCTATATACAAGTATGGAGGGAACGTCACGACATGAAGACACTCATTCTTCTCCACATATTAGCCACTATCTCGAGAACATAGCAAGACAATTGGGTGAAATTAAGGCCGTACTCATGCACACATTGACTCTTGCTTAAGGTTAAGGAATTTTGTTACCTTTTCTTCCCTCAGCTATTGGGGAATGAAGTCTCCCAAGGAAGCATTCTCAAACACAATCGATCCTAGTAGTAGTTTACTTTCTCCCCTCATATTTTTCCACTAGTCATACCATATCACATAAAAACCCTTGTGTTGGTATGTATCCAACTCTACACACTTAGTATCAACAATATGCATGTCCTAAAAAACATTCTAAAACTCATCCACAAAGTTTTTTGGATCCTCATTCAAGTTTGACCAAGTGATCTCCAGGGGATTCAATCACTCAAACTCTAAAACACAAGACATATTAGCCCCATCATAATGGCCCATTCCTTGGTGGCAAACCTATGCTTTAAAAACCTGAGTCAACATCTGAATGGCATTTAGAAACTCATCATTTCTGGCATCATCGTAATGATGTTGCACTCCTGATGCATTACCTTTATCCCATCTTGGATTGGTGGTTGTTGAGGATTCACATTCCTCCTAAAATGACATCCTCTAACATTTTGGTATGGAGAAATTATTTGATAAGAAACACATACTGCACGAATTAGAAATGTGAAACACCCCGACTTTTCCAAAACATCTAAATGAACTCGTACCTTCATGGAAACAGAAAGAGGGTGAGTAATAAATTTAAAAGGATGAGGTATGTCATATTTTAAGTGTTCACGGGTTTTATCTCAAGTTTTGAAGTTAAGTGGAAAAATAAAAGTTGGCGAAAGATATCATAAGTTTCTTTTTAAAGATTTCTTTGAAATTTGGGTCAAATGTATTGGATGTTTTCTCCAAATACATAAAGAGTTAGAAGGCCTATTACCCATTAAATTGAAGGCCTATGATTCTATTTTGCAATGCACAAAACCCTGTATCAAATGGACATCCGAGTAAAAAGTTATGATGGTTTTACCAGGGACTGCCAGGGCATGATTTCGGGTCGGGTAAATAAATATGGTATGTCGGCTATTTAACGTTTTTAGCCATGGAAACGGTTCATTTCAGTTCCAAAACCAGAGATAAATCTTAGGAGAGGGTTTCTATGGAGTCCTAGCATAATGAAGGTTAGTTTTGACGATTTCTACCATTAAACATTGCCCCCGTGCCTAGAAACGTAATCCCTACATGTGGCAATCACTTTTCCCTTCTATTTGTTGTGTATGGTGCTAGTTTTTAAAGATATAAATTTGTAATTATTGGTGTTTCTTCAATTTTTTGACTTGCTTAACTAACGTAATCATCTCGGGACTCTTTTATGATTGTTTTTATGAATTTCTATTGATATTTCGACAAGTTGGGGAAATATGGCAAATCTGCCGATATAAGATTAATTATAAACTATTTATAGGTGTGTACCAGTTGTGTATACATAGTGTTTGCAAAACTTAGGATGTAAGGAACAACTTTCGTGAAGGAACTACGGTCTTTCGAGCGTTCATTGGAAAGGTATGTTAAGGTTATTCCCTTCATTCTACATCTTTCCTTAGATGTAGTTAACGTTGGTGATCTTGTAGATGTAATTTGAATGGTTGGTTATAACCCCTCATTTTAGGGACTCACGATCTGTTAAGAAAGACCCTAGGTTAAGAACGACTTGGAGATTATTCATATAAATATTGTTTATAGCTAAATTGCTCTCCTTAAGCCTAGTTAATTGTTTGTTGTAGCCCTTGGGGCTATTGTGGTTAGCTGTTGAGCTATGAACTGCCTATGGGGGCTATGATGTTGTGTAATAGGACTATATTATTCCTAGAAGGGTTTTGAGTTGCCTACAGGGCTATTTTGACGCCTAAGAAGGCTATGTGCTTCCTATAGGGCTATGAGTTGTCTATAAGCTATGTGCACCTAAGAGAGCTATGTGCTGCCTACGGGCCTATATTGACACCTTAGAAGGCTTTGTGCTTCCTACAGGGCTATGAGTTGTCTATAAGCTACGTGCACCTAAGAGAGCTATGTGCTGCCTACGGGGCTATATTGACACCTTAGAAGGCTTTGTGCTTCCTACAGGGCTATGAGTTGTCTATAAGCTACGTGCACCTAAGAGAGCTATGTGCTGCCTACGGGGCTATATTAATGCCTAAGAGGGCTATGTGATTGCCTAAGAAGCTAGGGGACTACTGGTAGGGGTATATAGGCTGATTGGCACCTTTCAGGCTTATAGGTGCCTAAGTAGGTGGTCCTGTGTGCTGTTTGTACCTGCCGAGCTTATGGGACCTTGGTTGGGTTGTTGGTTTATTATTTTTAATAAGGTAAGGTTTAGGAGCAGGTCAGTACACTTATCTTATCCTTAATTTATTTATCACATTATTCTAGTATATTGGGATACCTCATCATAGACTATTGCCTTTCATACTCTGTACTTTATTTTGTACTGACTCCCTATTGCCTGGGGGCACTACATTTATGCATGGAGGTTCTGACAGACGACGGAGTAGACCTGTTCAGCAGCAGGATTGACTTTTATCCAGTTGGCTAGCCCCTTTCCTCCAGAACTGCCAGAGTTGAGAGGTTTGTTACCTTTTGTTGCATATTTCTTTATGCGTAGGCTGGGGCCCTGTCTCGCTAATCTGTACTACTCTTAGAGGCTTGCATACTTGTTTGTGGGGTGTAGAGCTACGTTATGGCCATACTGGCATATGTGGTTGGTTTGCTGGAGCTTGTGAACTATTTGATGTATTATATTGATATATACCTGCTTTTAGTTTTGGTATAGATATCATGGTGGCCTCGACGGTCCAATCAGGACTTCTGTGCTAGTTGGCTATTTATTTATATGATCTCCTAGGAGTAGGTGTTTCTTTTATAGATCAGTTGGTAGGGGCCTTGTCGGCCGATGGCTTAGTTTTAAGCCGAGATATACTTGTTTGATTTCTTGATTGCGTGTGACTACCATGCGCTAGTAGCAAATAGTTCAGTAGGGTCGGCTCGGGCCTGAGTTTTGGCATTAGGAGCCAGTTGCGCCCCTTGAGCTTGGGGTGTGACAAACTTGGTATCAGATCAACATCATATCCTAGGGAGTCTGCAAGCCATGTCTAGTAAAGTCTTGTTTATAAATGTGTTGTGCACCACATTCGATAGGCAATAAGCTACCGGCATATTAGAATGACTATCCTTCTTTTGCTCACCTCGTGCTATAGAGCGGTGGCTTAAGGGTTGAGGTTTCTGGCTTATAATTGATATTTGTATGCAGATAGAGATGGCTGATACCAGACAGACCACAACTAGCTAGGAACTAGATACAACTGCAGGTGAGGGTACTGGCAAGGCACCACAGGTGGAGGCAACCCATTATGAGACCCATGGGGAGACATTTTCTCAGCCCCCTATAGTTTCTCTACCACTTCAGGAGCCTCCGAGGGCTACAGGACCACCGGCTTCACTAGCAGTATCATCTACAGTTCCTCCTATTCCATCTGATCATGATTCAAGAGTGCAGTATATTTGCTAGCACAGTTAGTAGCCGTACAGCGCCAGCCAGTTGTGTCAGATGTTGTCGAAATTTCTGAAGGGCCTGAAATTTCGAGAGTCTGTGAATTTCTTGCCTTAAATCCTCCACAGTTTACAGGGACAAATCGCAGAGAGGACCCTTAGCACTTTGTTGATCAGCTTCATAGGATCTTCAGAGTCATGCATGCCTCAGCTACTGAGTCAGTTGAGTTAGCAATATTTTGATTGCGTCATATTGCAGTATTTTGGTACGAAAAGATGCATCTCTATCCACTTGCGATAGCTTTGCAGAAGCTTTCACAGATCATTATTTACCTCGGGAGATTAGGGATGGTCGGGTGGACCAGTTTCTGAACCTTTGACAGGGCAACATGAGTGTCCGAGAGTACGGGCTGATAGTTGATTCATTGGCTAGATATGCACCAGCATTTGTTGATACGATGCATGATAGGGCGCGTAGATTTGTGGGAGGGCTTGACTCAGACTATATCGACGCTTGTTCTACCGCTGCACTAAATGATAATATGAATATCTCGCAAATTCAAGACTTTGCACAAGGCATAGAGGATCGCCGACATCTACAGTATATGACTGAGAGGGTCGATTGAGAGAGACAAAAGAGGGATAGGCTCGCTGGTTCATATGGAGATATTCAGGGTGGTCCCAGACCTCTATAATCTAGTAGGCCACCTAGACCTCCACCACAGCAATTCCAGGGGAGTAGATTTGATCGTAATGGACAGTCAAGCCCAGGTGAGGGTTCACGAGCATCAGGCTCTCAGCAGTAGAGAGGCTCAGGTCAGGCTAGGACAGCACCACCGTGTTACGCAACTTGTGGTAGGATGCATTTTGGGAGATGCAAACAGGGTTCAACAGGTTGTTATTCTTATGGACAGGAGGGTCATGGGTGGAGAAACTGCCCTACCATAGGTCAGTCGACCAGGTTAGCAGTATGTTCCTCCTTATCAGCATAGTCTACAAGGCGTGGACCCCAGACTTTAGTACGTAGAAGTAGAGGCGGAGGCAGAGAGGGAACATCTAGTTCTGGTTGTAGAAAGAATCGTACATATTCATTAACTAGCCGACAGGACTCAAAGTCATCACTAGATGTTGTGACTAGTACATTGATTGTATGCTCCCATTCTGTTTATGCTTTGATAGATCCTGGATCTACTCTGACTTATGTTACTACATTTATTGCGGGCAAGTTATGTATAGTAGCAGTCATTAGATCGACCCTTTATTATATCTACACCAGTTGGTGAGTTTATTGTTGCCAGGGGAGTCTATCGAGGTTGCACGGTAGAAATTATCAACCGTCAGACCTCTATAGATCTCGTAGAGTTAGAGATGGTCGATTTTGACGTCATTATGGGCATGGACTAATTAGAGTCTTGTTATGCTAATGTGGAGTGCCGGACAAAGATTGTTAGATTCCACTTTCCAGGAGAGGCAGTTCGGGAATGGAAAGGCGATACAAGAACACTGAAAGGTAGGTTTATTTCCTATCTTAAGGCGAGGAGGATGATTACAAGGGTTGTATTTGTCATCTTGTTCACATTCATGGTATAGATGCAGAACCACCGACTCTTCAGTCTATTTTGGTAGTTAAAGAGTTTCTAGATGTATTTCCAGAAGAACTCCCTGGTATCCCTTCAGAATGGGAAATTGATTTCGCTATCAATATGCTACCAAGTACACAACCCATATCTATCCGTCCTTATAGAATGTCTCCAGCTGAGCTAAAGGAGTTGAAGGATCAGCTGAAAGACTTAATGGATAAAGACTTTATGAGACCTAGTGCTTCACCATGGGATGCACCAGTGTTGTTCGTAAGGAAGAAAGATGGCTCACTAAGAATGTGTATCGATTACTGACAACTGAATAATGTAACTATAAAGAATAAGTATCCCCTTCCAAGGATAGATGACTTGTTTGATCAGTTACAAGGAGCTAAGTAATCCTCAAAGATTGATTTAGGATCAGGGATCACCAGATACAAGTTCGGGAGAAAGACGTTCCAAAGACAGCTTTTAGAACTACATATAGACACTTTGAGTTGTTGGTAATGTCTTTTGGATTAACTATTGCCCCAACAATGTTCATGGACCTGATGAATAGTATATTAAGGCCGTATCTAGACTTGTTTGTGATTGTATTTATTGATGATATTTTTGTGTATTCACGTTTAAAAGATGAGCATGTAAATCATCTGCGAGCAGTCCTTCAGGTTCTTCGTGATCGAGACCTTTATGCAAAGTTTTCCAACTCCGAGTTCTAGTTGAACTCTGTAGCTTTCTTAGGCCATATTGTATCAGATGCAGGCATTGCGGTTGATACACACAAGGTTGAGGCCATTAAAACTTGGCCTAGACCTATGACTCCGACTGAGGTTTGTAGTTTCTTAGGGTTAGTTGGGTACTACAGAAGGTTTTTAGAGGGGTTTTCTTCACTTTCAACACCATTAATGAAGCTCACTCAAAAAGCAGCTAAATTCCAGTGGACTAAGGCTTGCGAGCAAAGTTTCCAGGAGCTAAACGACATGTTGACATCAACACCAGTTCTAGCATTGCCAGTGGGTTTAGAAGGCTATGCGGTGTACTGTGATGATTCTAGTTTTGGGTTGGGATGTGTTCTAATGCAACATGGTAAGGTTATCGCATATGCTTCAAGGTAGTTGAGGAAGCATGAGAAGAACTATCTGACGCATGATTTAGAGTTGGCTGTAGTTGTGTATGCATTAAAGATCGGGAGACAATATTTATATGGCGTTCATGTTGACATCTTCACAGATCATAAAAGCCTTCAATATATCTTTAAACAAAAGGAGTTAAATCTGCGACAACGTCGATGGCTTGAGTTATTGAAAGACTACGACGTGGATATTTTATATTATCCAGGAAAGGCGAATGTGGTAGCTGATGCCCTCAGTCAAAAATCTATGTGTAGTTTATCCCACTTAGGTGTTGAGAAGTGGGAGCTAGCGCGAGAGCTTCATCAGTTAGCTAGCTTAGGAGTCAGATTGTTAAAGGCAGACGATAGTGGGGTAACAATTCAGGATACAATCGTATCATCTCTAGTTGTAGAAGTAAAATCATGACAACAAAAGGATCCTAGCTTAGAGCAGCTTAGACTAACAAAATCAGCCCACTTCTTACCAGTCAGGGCTACGACTATGCAGGTCTCTATATTAGAGAGATTGTTAGGCTACACGGTGTCCCAGTATCTATTATCTCTGATAGAGGAGCACAATTTACCGCCAACTTCTGGAAGTCCTTCCAGAAAGGATTAGGGACACTAGTTAATCTTAGTTCCACCTTTCACCCTCAAATAGATGGCTAGGCTGAGCGCACAATTTTGACACTCGAGGATATGTTACGGGCGTGCGCGCTAGACTTTAAGTGAAATTGGGATGACCACTTGCCTCTTATTGAGTTCGCATACAATAATAGTTATCATTCCAGCATTGGGATGGCACCTTATGAGGCTTTGTATGGGAGAAAATGTAGATCCCCCATTGGATGGTTTGAGGTAGGTGAGTCAAGGTTTATCGGACCCAACTTAGTCCAGCAGACAATAGAGATAGTTAAGGTCATTCGGGAGAGGTTGCTAACAGCTCAAAGCCGACATAAGTCATACTCAGATGTGTGACGAAGGGACTTAAAAGTCTCGCTTATGAAAAGTGTTATGAGATTGGCAAAAAAGGCAAGCTTAGTCCAAGATTCATTGGGCCATACCGAATCCTTTAGAGGGTAGGACAAGTGGCTTATGAGTTAGAATTGCCTTCGGGGATAGAATCTGTTCATCCAGTTTTTCATGTATCGATGCTACGAAAGTGTGTAGAATACCCTTATCGGGTTGTCCCAATTGAGGATGTTCAGATCACAAATGATTTGTCCTACAAGGAAACTCTAGTTTCCATATTAGATCGACAGGTCCGTAAATTTAGGATCAAGGAGGTGGCTTCGGTTAAAGTATTGTGGAGAAATAAGAATAAAGAAGAGGTGACCTGGGAAGCTGAGGATGGCATGAGGTCCAAATATCCTCACTTGTTTCATACCCCAGGGTGATAGCATATCAATTTGTATTAGTGAAGTAAGGTTAGATACCTATCAATTTTTTTTTTATTATTGCTTATTATTGTGGTTATTATCATTGTATTTTGCTCGCACTGTTATTGCGGAGCTATAGTGCTTAGCTATTTATGCCGTCATGTGACACACCAAGGTTAGAATTTTTGTGTTTCAGGTTATGGAAAGACATTCACAAATGATACTTTGCCTATACTTTGGAAACTCCTAGGGACATGATTGTGTGACTCAGATTATTTTTCATTCGAGGACGAATGTTTCGAAAGGGGGAAGAATGTAACACTCCGACATTTCCAAAACGTCTAAATTAACTCGTACCTTCGTGGAAAGACAAAGAGGGTGAGGAATAAATTAAAAAGGATGTGGTATGTCATATATTAAGTGTTCAAGGGTTTTATCTCAACTTTTGACGTTAAGTAATTGGCAAAATAAAAGTTGGCGAAAGTTATCATAAGTTCCTTTTTAAAGATTTCTTTGAAATTTGGGTCAAATGCATTGGATATTTTCTCCCAATATATAAAGATTTAGAAGGCCTATTACCCATTAAATCGAAGGCCTACGACTCTAGTTTGCAACTCACAAAACCCCGTATGAAACGGACATCCGAGTAAAATATTATGAGGGTTTTACTAGGGACTGCCAGGGCAGATTTTGTGTTGGATCCGGGTTGGGTAAATTAATATTGGATGTCGGCTATTTAATGTTTTTAGCCATGGAAACAGTTCATTTCAGTTCCAAAACCATAGAGAAAGCTTAGGAGAGGGTTTTTATGGAGTCCTAGAATAATGTAGGTTAGTTTTGACTATTTCTACCATTAAACATTGCCCCCGTGCCTAGAAACATAATCCCTACACATGGCAATCGTTTTTCCCTTCTATTAGCTACGTTTGGAGCTGGTTTTTGAAGATATAAATTTGCAATTATTGGTGTTTCTTCAAGGTTTTAACTTGGTTAACTAAGGTAATCATCTTGCGACTCTTTTATGATTGTTTTTATGAATTTCTGCTGACGTTTGGACAAGATGGGGCAATATGGAAAATTTTCTGATATAAGATTAATTATAAACTATTTATAGGTGTGAACCAGCTGTGTATATATAGTGTTTTCGAAGCATAGGACATAGGTAACAACTTTTGTGAAGGGACTATGGTCTTTCGACCGTTCATTCGAAAGGTATGTTAAGGTTATTCCCTTCGTTCGACATGTTTCATTAGATGAAGTTAACGTTGGGGATCTTGTAGATGTAATTGTGAATGGTTGGCTGATTGGGTGGTTATAACCCCTCATTTTAGGGACTCACGATCTGTTAAGAAAGACCCTAAGTTAAGAACGACTGGGAGATTATTCATATATATATTGTTTATAGCTAAATTGCTCGCCATCAGCCTAGTTAATTGTTTTTTGTTGCCCTTGGGACTATTGTGGTTAGCTGTTGAGCTGTGAACTACCTATGAGGGCTATGATGTTGTCTAATAGGACTATATTGTGCCTAGAAAGGCTATGAGTTGCCTATAGGGCAATATTGACGCCTAAGAAAGCTATGTGCTTCCTATAGGGCCATGTTATTGCCTAAGAGGGCTATGAGTTGTCTATAAGCTACGTTGATGCCTAAGAGAGCTATGTGCTGCCTACGGGGCTATATTAATGCCTAAGAGGGCTATGTGATTGCCTACAAGGCTAGGGGACTACTGGTAGGGGTATATAGTCATATTGGAACCTTTCGGGCTTATGGGGGCCTGAGTAGGTGCTCTTGTGTGTTGTTTGTACCTGTCGAGCTTATGGGGGCTTGGTTAGGTTGTCGTTTTATAATTTTTGATAAGTTTACATTTAGGAGCAGGTCAGTATACTTATCTTATCCTTGAATTATTTCTCAGATGATTCCAGTATATTAGGATACCTCATCATAGACTATTGCCTTTCATATTCTATACATTATTTTGTACTGACACCCCATTGCCTAGTGGCGCTGCATTCTCGCATGCATGCCCTGACAGACGACTGAGTAGACCTCCTTAGCAGCAGGATTGACTTTTTTCCAGTTGGCTAGCCCCTTTCCTCCGGAGCTACCAGAGATGGGAGGTTTGTTACCTTTTGTTGCATATATCTTTATGGGTTGGCTGGGGCTCTGTCTCGCTAATCTTTACTACTCTTAGAGTCTTGCAGACTAGTGTGTGGAGTGTATAGCTACATTATGGCCATACTGGCCTATGTGGTTGGTTTGCTGGAGCTTGTGAGCTGTTTGATGTATTGTATTGATATATACCTGCTTTTAGTTTTGGTAAAGATATCATGGTGGCCTCGACGGCCCAATCAGGACTTCTGTGCTAGTTGGCTATTTATCTATATAATCTCCTAGGAGTAGATGTTTCTTTTATTGATCAGTTGGCAGGGGCCTTGCCGGCCGATGGCTTAGTTTTAAGCCAAGATATACTTATTTGATTTTTGTATTGCGTGTGGCTGCCATGTGCTAGTAGTAAATGGTTCAGCAGGGTCGGCTCGGGTGTGAGTTTTGGCATTAGGAGCAAATTGCGCCCCTTGAGTTTGGGGTGTGACAAGAAGTACCTATTATAGAGTTAAAATCTATCACACAAATAGGATTGAGAAGAAATGAGATGGTTCCTAATGTCTTGTAGATTCGCTATTATAAATTTGGCAGGCTTCACACTGATAAGAAGGACTCTACTATTAACAGATTCATAGACATTCTAGGACACTTAAACTTTGGGCGTATATACCAAGTTGTCACACCGTAAGCCCTACACCCTAGACATTGTCGGCCTTGAGGAACAATTTTTTATCCCCAAGCTAATCCTTCGTCTCGTGGAATAATTAGAGAAAAAATAATTCAAGAATTTTTAGTTCTAAATAACTGTAGTGAAAACATTTTAGGAAAATATTGTATAAACTATTTAAGAATACTAAATGTAAATAGTAATAGTTTGGAAAAAATATCTAAAAAATAAATACCGAGAGATTCTCTAACAATGTATATATCTATAAAGCCTCTGTTGTCTTTGATAGGAATCGAGACAAATCCATTGAAACTTTAAGTAAAACTACTAATGCAAATAAATGACTAGAGTCATTTGAAAGCAAGCGATTCTCACCAAAAGATGGTAAGAAGTTCGGTGATATCAATGAGGCACCTGTTGATGATCTTGAATACATGTATCTACATCATAAGATGATGCATGTCGAATAACATCAGTACATTGAATGTATGAGTATGTAATATAGTTGAATGCAATAAAAATTGAATTAAAAAAGGTTGATAACAACTCAACTAAATGTAAGGCAAGTCATGTAGTAAAGTGTTGGTTTGTTAGCATTTTAATATTAATATTTTATTATATTAATTTTCTTTATTTTGGAGTTCAAAGAGTGCTGAATGTTTCAGTAGTTAATAGAAACTATTCATTGCTGCAACGTTAGGCATTAGTGCCTAATTACTCAATTCTGTTAATCAATTTGCATAGGCATTATTGGCCTATATGTGATGGTTATATAAATGTTATATCCGTTGGAGGTTACTGTTTGTGGTTGAAGATGGTCAACCACGACCATTAGTTATTTTTATTCATTCTCCATTCTCTCATTCTTAATTTCTCTATTATACCTTGTAACCTATGTAACTCCTAAGGCCATTATCTTCACTATATACTACCCAATTATCTCCCTATTTATTCCTAGGAAGACTTCTTCTACTATGAATAGTGATGGTCTTCATTTGGTTTGAGAAATAGGATATATAAGAAAAATATAGAGTGCATAAAGTTTGTCAAAAGAGAGTACTTACTGAAGTGTAAGGCAAGTCATGAAGTAAAGATTATTTAAGCTTCATATTAAAATAAATAGGGTAAATTATTGAACTGTATAAATATGTATATTAAAACACTCTTTACTTTTCTAGTGAGTTTCTATAATTGACATCCACCACTATAAGTCTTGTGATGATACAATATCTTACAAACGTTTCTACAGCCTCCCTATACCTTGCCAAGAGTATAGAATACAACTTAACTTATGGATCAACTAAAAGGCCTTCTTGAGGTAGTGAGGAGTTATTTGAATTGTTGTACAATCCTACCCTACGCTAGTTATGTAGTTTATGGATTTAATATGCCCGAGCTCTTATCCCATATCGTTACTCAATACTACTCCCAATATATATAGACATATGTATATAGTTATAGTTATAACTATGATGCTCACGTAAATATTCTCTGAGTTGAGATAATTTCTCAAAGACTTCTTTAAGAAGTGACTAAAGTTGTGCTATGTACTCCTGAATTAATCCAAAAACATTTTGTACTTTTATAATAACATTGTTCTCTTTCAAAGGTAAAAATGACACTTTAAGAACCACTCAAGTCCCCTTAAATTCTTTTTGAAAATGATGCTTAAAACTTTTCTTATAAACTCTGTTTAGTTTCCCAAATTAATGTAAAGGAATTACTAATTTAAAATACTTTTAGAAAAATTTGATATATATGGTTCATGTGGAATGACAAGCATGAAAAATAATTAAAGAAGTTCAATGCATAAGGTATCGAAATCTTATAAAGTTGGAATTTCATAAAATTGAGGTAGAACCATGGATTCAACTTACTACTATCTGGATTTAGATTTAGGACATGATGACGAAGCAGTCCAACTCTATAGATCCTAGACATTTTTGAAGAATGCTTGAAAACCCTAGCTTTCTAATATTGAATCCTTTCTCTATTACTTGGATGAATCAATCAAAGTAATACGGTTGATTATAAATGTTTAGAACCTTATAGAGGTGTCAAAACATTGGAGTTTAGGCTAGTGAAGGGTGGGAAAAGACTGAACTTAGGGGGCCATCTATGGTTCATGGATTGATCTACTATACAGACCGTATATACCATCTATGGAATTCATATTTAATTTTAGAGCTTAAACTTTCATTCAAAGGCTCTAAACTACAACCTGTATAAGTTTCTACGGATAGTGGATCTAATACATAAGAATTGTACCCAAAATTTTAAATCCCAATACTTTTTCAACGAGCTAACACTATGTGTCATGGAAACTTCTACAGCCTGCAGAAGTTATTTGTTGGTCGCTGACTCTGAAATCGTTCCTAGAGTAGTCTCTTCTAAAATAGTCATGACTTTTTACTCCTAACTCAAAATAAAGAAAACTTAGTGGAGTTGGAAAGATGACTCATAAACCTTCAATTTGTTATTCAAAGCACCTAGTTAATTATGCGTTGAGAGATATGATTATTCAAATTTCACCTAAGTAGAATATTATGTCAAATATTAATTGGTAAGGAAACTGTCATCTAATTTTTATGCTAGAAGATTCTTGTGATCTTAATTAATATCCAAATCCATTCCCACACTAAATAACTCACCTTAACACAATTTAACAATTTATTTATCACCATATACGACCTTATACAAAAATAATGAATGATTCAAGTCTTAGCTTAGAAACTATTACTGTTTTACATTTAACTTCTTGCTGGGCGGCCCTCGGGTTTACTCTTGATAGCTAGGCTAGTGCCCTTGGAAGTCTACTGTCTTGTTGGGTTTGCTCTTTATGGGTAATTTTGGTTTAAGGTTTCTACTTAGGGTTTGAGGTTCCTCTTACATTTCATGGATCCAGAGTCACTGTATCGCTGAAATTTAGCTATTAAAATGTACTTGTCAGGCTTATGGGTTCCGTTCGGGTTCAGATAAACTCGTGCACGAGTATGCCTGCAGAGCATGGCCAGTAAGGTTTAGCTTTGTTTTACTTAATTTTTATATATAGTAGTGAGGTTTCCTTTAAATTCTGCTAGGACCTTTTTTTTGTGTCTACATTTATAGCTCAGTCGATGTATCATCCCTACTGTGTACCTTTGTTTTGTTACTCATTCTATATTTTATAGTTTTTTCATGATGTAGGTCTTAGTGCCAGCTACCAATTGATATCGTTTGAGGTTGTAACATTTTTGATAAGAAGCAAGGGTGATCACTTAGTGTCACAGACTTACCTATCTATTTCTGTACTTGTATAGCTGATTAACGCTCAGATTACACCTCATCCAATTCTAGGTGTAGACGATTGTTATCTAGTATAAAACCCAACAAAGAGTTGGGGTCGAACCCACAGGGAGTGGTATGTGTTAGAATTAAGTCACGAAGTATAAATGTGGTCTAATCGATTATAGGAATAGAAATTATTGAAAAATTATAGATAAATCTAAGGGGTTGATGACTAATTTCAGATGGGGGGTTTGGTTTGTCAATTAAACAGCTAAAACAAATACGAGATCAGGGGAAACAACAATATAGAGAGGAAATCTCGGCTAATTTCGCTATATCGGTAACTGAAATTACTAACGAATTGCTATATCTCAGTGGGAAGGCTATACTATAAGTGTAATAGCTTTCCCTCGAACAACTACTATGATTCAAAAGAGTTATCTCGAACATATCAATATAAACAACCCAAAACCTTAATTCATCTACTCTCTCGAGCTAGATAAGTAGAATCGAGTTTAGGATTTACTCTATCAAGCTAAACCCATATCAACCCAATAACTATAATCATTAATCGAAAGATTTGATTCTAAAACCTCTTTTTCAAGCAAGCCTAGAACTCTAAGTTAGATTTGCATTTGCAACTACAATTCATAGATTAAAACACAAATATCAATTGAAACCACTTCAATTAAGAAATTTAAATCAGTAAATAACAATAACCATATGCTAATTAAGCCAACAATAACATGATCACACCCCAAGAATTGGGTTTTAGCTACATATCATAAAAAGATAAAAAACAATTACCAACTAGATTAGCCATCGGGTAAAATACTGCAAGTTTTTACAATTCTCCAAAATGATTCAGTTAAAAAATCCTCTTGTAAAACCTCAAATTTAAGCTTCTAAATCTTCAAAGTCTACAATGGAAACTCATAAACTAAGAGAAAACTCAATCTCTCAAATTTGGGGATCAGAACTTGTCACGACCCAAACCTAGGGCTTAGACGTGACCGGCGAATGGGGAACCCGAGGGAACCCCAAACAAGCCTCATAGCATATCATTACACATCCTTGGTCGCGGAAGCAATTAAAATGACCATAAGCAATAAGCATAATCAAGGGAAAATCGGGACTAAGGGAACAAGAAAAAAAAAAAAAAAGGAGAATAATACATAGATACCATAGATGAGTCAAGCTCAAGTAAAATACACAACTTGTCCAACACCACCTCTAAACATGGATACTTAGCGGGGCCGAGACAAACTAACGGGCTCACCCTCATAGTCAATACATAATTAAAAAGAAAAAGTCTTATACATAGCAAGAGATCATAAGCAACGTCCCCGGAATGGAGGACTCACCGATAAGCTCGATAGAAATCGAATTAGCCACGCGGAGGAGGATGGTCGAGGCCGGTGCTCGGTCCCTACATGGTGACATCATGTAGGCATAGAGTATGCATTAGTACGTTTGAATGTACTAAGTATATGGGATGCAATGCAATGCAACAATGGATGGACATTATAGGCAAAATGCATAATCGTATCCGATAGATAGCATATTAATGAGATGATATGTATAATGATGCTTATATAAAAATCATATTTAGTAGGGCATAGTATATGTGTAGTGAGTGACCATCAATATAGTATTTCCAAGGCCTACCACCCCCTTGGAGGCGAAAGAGGTACAAACCCCTCAATGTGGTTACCCGGGCCTACCACCCCCCGGGCTAGGGACCAAGGAACAAACCCCTCGATATGGTTATACGGGCCTACTTCCCCCCGTACATGGCAACCACGGTGCAAACCCCTCGGGACGGTTATACGCGCCTACTTCCCCCGCACTAGGCAACCAAGGTACAAACCCCTTGATACGGTTACCGGGCCTACAACCCCCGAGCTAGGCTTGGTCGACTCACACACTATATAGAGAAAATCATATACATGTATCCATTTCATCATCATTTCGATACTTATATAATCATCCGACTCATAGGACGTACATTGGACCTTCCATTTCATAAGAATTCTATAAATGACATTTTATCAAACATATGGTGGGCTACTTGTTCATGTAAATAAAATCATGTGTTTCAAGAGTGCTAAGTCCAACCAATTTCAAAATCCATATAAAACAGCCCACCAACAACATACATATATATATACATATATAACAACCTTCATAATTTGATCATGGAGGCATGAAAACCATAAACATCACATAATAATACCATTTCATGAAAATATGCAAGATAGACCTTAATAGGGTGTGTAGTAGTAATTCCATAATTCAAGAGTTCATAAATGATCATAAGGACCCATAAACTTGAAGTAAAATAGAGGATAAATGGTTGGACTTGTGGAAAGGAAGGTTTCCACAATCAACCCACATACCTCAACTTTGAAGAATCCTTGATGAAGATTGGAATGGAGAATTGAAGCTTGAGATTGAGTCTTGAATCCGGAATTAGAGCTTGAGATGTTTGAATTTGGTTGAAGATCTTGGTGAAATTTTGAAGAGGGCTTAGAGAGTGTTTTAGAGTGTTTTGAAGCTAGAAAGAAATATAACTAAGTATGGGACATAACCTCTTTTTATAAAAGAAAACGTCTCCAGCCGCTACAGTAACTTAGCTTACTGGAATTTGAAATTCTGCCGAGACAGGTTTTACGAAAATGGTCATAACTCCCTCATCCTAACTCGGAATGAGGTGAAACCAATTGCATTGGAAAGATAACTCGAAGGGCTTTAATTTTTATAGTTTGAGCTCCTTCCAGTTCCTTGTGTACTGAGAGATATGCCCCTTTAAAGTTGACCCTCAAAATCGCATTTTTTGCGATTTTCGAATTTTGATACGATTGCTCTAAAATTCGGGTTAGATCCATTTCCCACTCAATTTGACCCCCTAAATAAGAATATGAAGTCGAATTTCTGAAATGATGCACGGATTTTGAGATATATGGAAATTACAATTTTAGGTGTTTCCGAAGCACATTTTTGGATATTTTTGGGGTCGTTTCCGAACTCCTCACTCTTCCTTTTAAATTTCAATTTATAGTTGTCCAATTTATGGCCTGAAGGGTCATTGGGTGAAGTAAGTTGCACCTCGCCAACTAGGTCGGCAATTTGCCCTTCACTCCATTCGATTGCTAATTTGTATTGTTCATCAGTCCTCGGAATTTCGTAAACTTACCCGATCAAAGTTGTTGTCGCGGAGTTGTTCGGTGATAAACCAACTATCCATTCTTGTCGCAAAATTGGTTTTTCCCCAGGGCTGTCACGCTGGAACTTTGGGCAAGCTAAATAGCTACTCGGCGGTTCACCAAGTGGTTTTGGCGATCACCATGATCGCTTTTCTTCACTTCTTCACCGTTTTAGTTCCTTTTTGCGTTGTAGTGTCCTTGCCATGTTCATTAGACTTCATAGCTGCAAATCAATACATTTACATCAGTTTGGAGCATAAATTAGGCATTTGAGGACACATATACTATCAAAACAAAGCCCTAAATGAGTCAAAATCTTGGACTCATCAATAGCTAGTGTTTACTACTTTCTAAGAAGCTTTATTTTTGGTCCACATTTAGGACTTAAACTCCTTTGTTAGAAGATCTCTGTAATTACGATTTCAAGGTTCTGGGAGGAATCTTTTATTTGTATAGTTTTGGCTTATTATACTATTGTCTTGTTCTGTTGTTTAGATTATTGCTTCATATTACTTCAACACTTACAATCATTAGCTGTTGTTCTGGGTTACGGGTTGACTTCCATACTCATGGGTTATAGTAGGTGCCATGATAAGTTGAGGCATCAAGTCATGATACTCCCAACACCCATCAGTAGGTAAGACAAACCATAGTTAGGAATGACATCTAAAAATCCTAATGGGAAGAAACCTTAGATCAATAGAAATAACAATATAATAAGTAAATAAACTACAAAAGGGAAGAAATGACAAAACTATACATGACGCTACATCATCCAATCCCACAACCTGGTGGACGATGGAACAAAGAGACCAAAATGAGTACAAGATTAAGAATAAGCAAAATAGGAACATACTTCTCATGAATACAAAAGACTGGTAAAAAGTTATATACAAATGGACATAAGTCAAACTAGAACCCTATCAATTTACCCTTGATCTCCAGATATACCATCTATTATGGACAAGATCAATGTTGTTAGCTTACACTTAGATTTGCATTAGAAAAAGCACATGCAAACTGTAAACTGAGGACTAAAACAATGGTTACCTACTAGGCATAAAAGATAACTAAGCTTGGAGAGTAAATAGATAAAGTAAATCGAGAAGTAAAAGGGCACGAAGGAGGTAAAAGATAGGAACAACAACGAAAACCTAAACCACGTGCCTTAATAAGAAAACAAGAATTAGAAATATAAAGTAAAGTAGCTAATCAAAACCTAACTAGATCCTTATCAATCCAGAAGTTACATTCTTACATAACTGGATGGAAACAACCTCCGTTCTTTGACGTTCCACTGAACAACAGTTCTCCACCTCAATTTATTTAAAGAAGTGGTCATTCAGATTCGTTCATATCTATTGATAAGGCAATAAAAAACTTATGACCTTACGGATGGAGAAGGATTCAAAGCCACGGTATTTCTATAAACACTTTAGTTTTCAACACCAACTCTTTCAATCGCTCAAATATCCATCCCCTCCATACTTCGCCCGCCCTATCCATCTGCGTGTTGGTAGGTAGGGACTTATATATGTAATTCTCTAAATTTTTCTATTGGTATCGGCTTATTCCATTCAAAGTCGGGTAGAAAAATGTATCCAGTAGTACGAATCGCTATGTGACATCCCAGAATCAATAATCTAGAAAAGCGAGTCAAGTGGGACGTCACTAGCCCTCCACTGACCCATGACACCCTTCATGGAGCCCTTTACGAGTCGTGAAGGGCACCACGACTCATGGTCGTGCCTGTGAAGGCATAGTCAGTATGCTTGCCAAGGCAGGCTCCTCTCATGATGACTCGGATGGTTCGTGAAGAGCCAAACGGGTCGTGATGGTGGTCGTATGGTGGGCTAAGGTAGCTTAGAGCCTTCCGAAGCCACTGGTCTAGGGACCATGACTTCCCAGACGGCTCATGGACCCCTAGATGGCTTGTGTGGGCCTCCATTTAGAGGTTCACATAAGCTGTAAGTTAAGTGTAGTCTTTTCCAAATTATTTTATTATGACACTATGTCATTTTTCTTTTACCTAAAACCCATATATAAGTATTTTTAACCCCAAATTCAATCCATTGAAGTCATTCTCTTAAATATACCAAAGAAGGTCATGTTCTTCTTCTTCAAAATATTTCTCTCTCTAGAAACCTGTAGAAAAAGGGTTCAACGTAGGGTTTCAAAGCAAGTCTCCAATTCCACCATTAAAGGCAAGCTTTTAGCATTGAGGTATGATAGTTGTCCTCCATGGATTCCTTAAGGGAAGATATCTTTTTTAGAAGCCTATAGTTCTCGGTATTCAATTCACCTGGGAGCCACTAGGATGTAAACAGATTTGTGGGAGATCTATTGGCAGAATGGGATGAAAAAGGATATTTCGAGATTTGTGGCTAAGTGTCCTAATTGCCAAGAAGTGAAAGTTGAACATCAGAAATTGAGAGGTTTATCCCAAGACCTTAGCATTCCTACTTATAAGTGAGAAGCTTTAAATATGGACTTTATTATTGATTTGCCTCGCATCCGGTGACAATATGACTTGATTTGGGTTATAGTAGATCCAATGAAATCAACTCATTTTATTCCTACGAAGATTTCTTATTCGGTGGAGGACTATGCTAAGTTATATTTGAGGGAAATGGTAAAGTTGCATGGAGTGCCTTTATCCATTATCTCCAATTGTGGTACCCTATTCACTTCTTAGTTTTGGATATCTTTTAAAAAGGGTCTTGGTACTCGTGTCAAGCTGAGTATAGCCTTTTATACCCCAATTGATGGGCAAGCAGAGCGTACTATCCAAACTTTGGAAGATATGCTGAGAGCTTGTGTGCCTGATTTCAAGGGTAATTGGAATGATCAGTTGACTTTGATTGAGTTTGCATATGACAATAGTTATCACTCGAGTATTGGTATGGCTCAATTTTAGGCATTGTATGGTAGATGGTGTAGATCTCCTATAGTTTGGTTTGTGGTGGGTTAAGTTGTCCTAATAGTTACATGAGGCTATGGAGAAGGTTCAACTTATTACAACAAGGTTGAAAACAACTCAAACCTGACAAAAGTAATATGCCGATGTTAGAATAAGAGATCTTGAGTGTTAAATTAACGATTGGGTCTATTTGAAAATCTCACCCATGAATGGTTTAATGAGGTTTGGTAAGAAGAGGAATCTTAGTCCTTGGTATGTATGCCCATACCAGATTTTAAGGCGTATTGGTAATGTTGCTTATGAGCTTGAGTTGCTTAATGACTTGGCCTTAGTGCATCCAGTTTTCCAAGTCTCCTTGTTGAAGAAATGTGCTGATGATCCGACAACTATAGCTCCCTTTAAAGGTTTGTGAGTTAAGGATAATATTTCTTACGAGGAAGTTCCAATTGAGATTTTAGACCGGCAAGTCAAGAGGTTGAGGAATAACGAAGTTTCTTTCGTGAAAGTGTTATGAAAGTATCAGTTAGTTGAGGGTGCTACATGGGAGGCCGAGGCTGATATGATGTCCTAATATCGTCATCTCTTTCCTTCTACCCCTACGCTATCTTGAGGTAATGACTTCCTCATGGTTTACTCTTTGATTTGGTGTCATGTGTCTTAGATATTTCCACGATTTCCTTATTTGTGCATGTTCATTTAAAAGTTTAAGTTTTGAAAAAATGAGTTTATATAATTGATTTTCCTCATGGTGATGTGCATTGAGTATGAGTTGCATATAGACATCCTAAGATGATGGTTTGAATATACTTTAGCTCGGAGTTGATGTTTCCTCCTCGAATATGTGCATCTATATAACTGCATACATGTTGGGTTGCTAGTTTAGAGTTATTTACTTCATGAGATGTCTAGAATATCATTTGAGGATGAATGTTCCGGGGGGACATAATGTAACATCCCAAAAACATGGACCTAGAAAAGAGAGTCAAGTGGGAGATCACTAGCCCTTTATCGAACCATGGCACCCTCATGGAGCCCTTCATAGGACGGGAATGGCACCATGGCTCATGGTGGTACTTGTGGATGATTCTAGTGGTTTGCTATGATGGGTTCCTCTACCACGAGCCCATAGGCACCACAACTCGTGGTGGTGCCAGTTAAGGAGTAGGTAGGATCCTCTCACGATGACCCGAACGGCTCGTGAAGATCCAAACGGGTCCTAATGGTGGTCTAATGGTGGGCTAAGGCAGCTTAGAGCCTTCCCAAGACACTCGTCTAGGGACCACGACTACCGAGACAGCTTATGGACCAATAAAAGGCTCGTGTGGACCTCCATTTGGTGGATCACATCACCTGTAAGTTAAAGGAAGTTGTGTTTTATCCAAAAAAAATATTATGATACTATGTCATTTTGCACTTACCTAGAACCCTTATATAAGTATTTTTTAACCCCAAATTCAACCCATTTAAGTCATTCTCTTAAATTTACCAAAGAAGATCAAGTTCTTCCTCTGCAAAATATTTCTCTCTATAGAAATTTGAAGAAGAAGGGATCAACCTAGGGTTTTAAGTCAAGTCTCCAATTCCACCATTGAAGGCAAGCTCTTGGCATTGAGGTATGATAGGTTTCATCCATTTAGTCCCAAAAGTTTTATAAAGGTAAATCGGAAGTCTAAACACTTGTCTCATTATGCATTTTGTACAAAAGAATGAAATTTGGGCCTCACCCATATATCATGTCCAAAAATTAAAAGTGAGAAAGAAAACTGTAAAATGAATGCTATTTCTTATGTTATGAATGCTAAGTGGCTTGTATGGGGCATCTCGGGTCCCTATACGCCATTTTACACCTACGGGGTACTTTGGGTCGTGACACACTATCCCAAAAAGACTGATTAACTCCCCAACTATTCATCCTATGCCCTTTTTGTCTCTGGTTTTCTCTCTGATAGGATCTCTGAGATTTACCAGCAAGCTAGGTTGGTTTGGATATTCCTTTCTATTGTAAAAGAGTCAGCTGTCTGCGCGAGTGCTTTAGAGACAGAGTTTGAAATGGTCAAATCTTTGATGGTTCCATCATCTATGATTGAGTTGCAAAAACTTTTGGTAAGGTCCAATTCAAATGAAAAGAGAACTAGACTTTTCTCTTTATCATTGAAATCCACCATTTCTCAAAAACCTCAATCCTATAAGGTTGAAACAAATAGATCAAGAATACCAACGATTTCTTCTTCTCTTATTATTCCTCAAGTTACGGGGGACGGTGGGGGGGAGGGGGCAAGATAGTAGATTGGCTACTTTTTGTAATCAAGTATTGTTGATAATCCCATTTTCGAATATGAATTTTGAATAGATTCCATCTATTATAATAAATATAGATTTTTTTTAACTTCAACCCCATCTCAAAAATTTGGGCAACGCCCTTTCCCTTCGTCTTTTTTGTCATTTCAACTATGGACCTTAACCACGGAAAGCATTGTCAGAAGAACTGAAAAAATGCCATTTTACACCCAACACACCTCCATAACCCAAATAATACCCAAGCTAAGACTAATTACACTCCATAGTTGGAAAAACTAAATTTGGAATTGAACTGCAGTGAAGGCATCCAAAGAATTTAATAGAACAAGAATGTTAGTACTCAAACCTGACTATGAGATATGTACGGACACTACTGTGGCTAAGGGATATACGCAGACTACACCATGGTCACAATGTATGCTTGAACTGAAACTGTGAGTTCAACACTCTAGATCATCTCATATCCACATTTAATCTATAATACAGGGATTCTGTGGGTTGCCATCCTATCCAAAGCCACAAAAGCTCAATCTTTTCGCAAATCCAAAATATCAAAAAAGGGAACAACATCACCAAGTAAAACATCGGTGACACCACTAATGTAGATGGAGGATAGAAATTTAATCAGGAGGAGTAACTAGCGAACCAAGGCTTCACACTAGTAAACCAAAGTCTACTTAATCATTTTACAGTGATCTAAGACTTTTTTTTTTTAAATGTGAGATGATTTCTGAATGCACTACAACTCTAAATAGCAATTTTACATCAATAACTACCCTATGCCTAGTCTAAATCCATGAATAAATAAAAAATAAAAAAAAGGAAATAAGAGCTTAAAATTGGTATAAACTACTAGCATTAACTACTAAAGCAGCAGTCACTTCTTTGCTTAATAAGTGGCCTCTAAAGCAACTAGGCTCTCGTTTGCAAGCCCCAATAAGCGGTCGCTTAACAACTACGGCCACCACGAAAGCGATCAAAGACAACAAAAGAGCTACACACTTAAGTTGTCCAAGGCTTCTTAGGATACTACACCATTGGAGATCGCTTTGACAAAAAAGTAGGCCCCACACGCAATGCACCATTTTAGCTGTAAGCAACAAGGTTGCTCAAAATAAGATGGATGCCTCATGACACAAACAAAAGGTCACTCTAGACCAATAATGATGTTTTAGAGGTAGTGGATTCATCAGAATTTCAATATAATGTCATTTTGCAAATGTTTTGATCGATGTGAACCATTTAAACTTTAAAAGCTCTAAACCATAAAAATTTAACGAACGATCATCGTATGGATTGTTTAATTGCTCCATCTCATAAATTACTTAGGGTTTTTACAATAAAGCTCTAGATATTAAGAATATAATATAGTGAAAGTGACCAGCAAGTCGTTACAATATATACATCGAAAAGGTCTTTCTTTCTCTAAAGTAAAGACTCAATAAGTAACTTAAGCCTTGAACAGGTAGGAGTACTAAACTCACAGGTCTTGCTCAATCTCCTATATAGCCTGCTGGATAAGATGACATGTCCAAAGAACCTAACAACATAATGGACCTCAAACACAACAATTAGCTCCTCCACAAAATATCAAGCGCATCGATTTGGTATGAGTAATACTAGAGCACATGTGTGTCGTCATGAAGATATTAACTAGCAAAGAATTGAAACATGGAAAATTGATTGAAAAATTGAAAATCCAGGAGATAAGGCCCTCATAAGCAATATCACCAATAGTCTCAAGAATCTCGAATGACCCTATATATCTGGAGCTTATTTTTCACCCTCTTCCTAAATTTTATGATACCCTTTGTGGGTAATACTCAAAGAAATACCTAGTCAAAATCTCCAAATCTCGAAGGCACGTTCTAATGGTCACCATAACTCTTATCCCTTTTATATGATAACCTAAGGATATCCTGAATAAACTAAACTGTATCAAAAGCTTCCTGAACAAAATCACAACCACATAACCTAGTCTCGGAAGACTAAAACAAACAAACCATAGAGACAGAATTCCTACAATATAATGTCTCGTATGGTGCAATCCAAATACTATAATAGTATATATTATTATACACATACTCTAGTAAGGCTAAGAACTGATTCCATTGACCTCTAAAATCCAACACAAACTTCCATAACATAATCAGTCAAGAGTTAAATTGTATGTTCTAATTGCCCGTACGCGTGGGTAAAAATTTGTGCTAAGGTTTACTTGATAACCTAACTCCTCTTGAAAGGTCCTGCAGAAGCTAGAAGTGAATTAAGATCCTCTATTAGATATAATACACACATGTACACTATGGAAATTAATTATCTTATAATATAAATACAGCTAACGTCTCGACACTGAAAGAAGACTTAATGGGAATTAAATAAGCTAATTGGCTCAATCAATCCATGATGAACCAAATACTACGAAAAACCCTAAGAGTCTCAGATAACTCCATAATGAAATCCATAGTGATGTGTGCATATTTACTATACACAATGGGGAATCTATGAAACAAACCACTAGTCTTAAATACCCGGTCTTCACCAAGTAGAAAAACAAGCAACTTGACTCATAGTACATGAAATATTTTCTTATACAACTCTATAAGTAATCCTTTTTCAAATTGTGAAATCATTGTTGTGCCCGAAAAAATAAAATACTTGTAGTCATGGGCCTTGTATTAAATTAACATTATAGAGTTTGCCAACTTAAGGAATGAAATTATGACTATCAAACCTCATAATACCATCTGCATCCTAGGTTACCTGCCATACATCACCTTATATCAACCGAACTTGAATATCAATTAAGGCATCATCCTCAAACTATAAAATTTGAATCTACTTCAATAAAAATGACTAAACTGCAAAAAAATGCTAGAAGCTTCCTAGATGGTAAAGTATCAAGTCGAACCATCCTAGAGCTGAAAGACTGAATGTCTAACAACAAATGTTGCTCCAAAGTCAAAAGAAAGGCTGGACTACCCATATTCACTACCTTCTTACTCAAGGGGTCAACTACCACATTCATCTTTCTTAGATAGTACATATTAGACAACTCGTACTTCAAAAAGAGCTTAATCCACCTACTCTTCTTCAATTTTAGTCCTTTCAGGCTTATAATGTACTACGAACTCTAGATTTGCATTGGACCCCATATAGGTAATGTCTAAAAAGCATAAGCACTTAAAATACTATCGCCAACAAAATATAATAAATGGGTTAGTTGCGGTTTTGAAATTGAACCTGCCTTGATGTATAATGATCCTTGAGGTCATTTATATAATTTTGTGTGGTTTTACTATTTTGTAACTTTCTATAGCTTTGGTGCGATCCTAGGTTGGGTGGCATACTTCTAGAGTTGTTTGGTTGGGTTTGGTGTGAGATTTTTAGTTTTGGAAGTTTAAAGCTTGATAGAGTTGACTTCAATTAAATTCTTGAGATTCTTATTTTGGATCAGAATTATGTTAATTTCATCAACTCCAAAATCATCATTTTGGTTAGGAGTGATGATTAATTCAAGTTTTGAGGCTTCTATTTGAAGTTGGCGCGATGATGTGTTTTATCTTTTTAGTTTTACCCAAAGTTTAACATTGGTAGCACTGATTTTTCCATCACATTTATAGGCCTTTGTCTCTATTCTCGGAGTCTGCGATCTAAAACCTCTTCATTTGCAAAGCCCTAGCTACATCGCGGGCCTTAGGCCGCATTCATGAAGGGTTTCATTCCCCGAACTCACATTGACAACCTTGTGGTTTTTTGAGGTAGGTAAGACATTTTGAAGCTCCATGTTCGTGGGTAGGCCTTCAAGTTAGCAAAGGGTAAATCACTGGCAACTCACTCTTTTTAAAAGATGAAGAGAAACAAGTATTCTCTCATTTCAAATTAGTGAAATTTCTAATTTGGGAGCAATTCTTGTTGGTTTGAGTGATTCTTATTGTGCACATTGGGAAGGTCTTTGGTCACGTTCCGAATTTGATAAATCTTCCATTTCTCTTGGTATTTTTTTAATACATCCTTTATTAATTTTTTTGTCTCTAATTAAGATAAATTATTTGTAGGTTTATTTTTTCTCTATCGAATTTCATATTGTGCCCATTTTTGGGCCACAACTTCTTTGAGCAGGTTAAGACCTCATGACAAAGTTGATTTTGAAACTTTACATGGCCCCCACTTTGGTATTTTTAGGTTTCTTGTCAATTTCCTATTACTTGATAGATTTTGTTAATATTTTGCATGTTTAGTGATTTTTTGGCATTGTTCGAATCTTTGAATCACTCCAAGGCTCTATGGAGGGGGAAAAGGCCTAAGTTATAGTTTATGTGCGTTTTTTGCCTTGAGTGAAGTTACAATATACCTTTTCTTAGACCTGGCTAATTTAGGTTTTGTGTATTTCAATAGAATCACATGATTAGGTTGGAGCTTTAGAAAAGTTTAAGCTTTGTGATCCTTAGTTGATTCATGGCCATTTTTGGGTTGGTTAGTGTCGTTCTTAGTAAGAAAATACTTTGTTGAGGTTGTCTCTTGTGCTGGTTTGATTAGTATATTTGATATATGCTCTTAGGTTGTCTCAAACTCAGGTTTTTGTGTGTTTTGTTTGGTTTTAAGGGTTGTTTTTTCTGCATTATTTTTGAGGTGTAATCTTGTTCAATAATGAATAATTAACCTTGAGGCCATAAGCTTCTACTCACAAGAGTTTCAAGTTAGAATTCTTGGGGTGTGAAAGATACTCTACTCGATTGTGTATGTTATATGAATTATTTGTGATAATGACTTGATTTTATCAATGTAAAATCATTTTTTTGGCATATTAATGGTATAATCACATTTCATTTTTGGAAGGTAACAAAGTTTTGTTGATACTTTGAGTACACTACTACACATGCATATTTTTTTGATGCACCTCTAGTACAAGCGATCCTCAATGAGTGTTGGATCTCATGTGGCATGTGGTCACCACAGACTTGGATTGTGGTAAGCTAATAGTGTTTAGGGACTTGCTACTTTCCGTCTTTTGAACTTACTTGTATATTGCATTTTTGATTAGTTAGTTTTCTTGTATATATAGTCTTTAATTACTAAGTACCTCGTGTATAGGTGACAACATATCAATATATTTATTCTTGTGTTAGTTTGTATTTACGGTCACTTTTAAAATCCAATTGTACATTTTGCATCATAGTGAAGACTTATGATATGTCTCATTTTATGATGTTTTATTTATGCATACGCATATTATTATATTTATTACTTAAAATATTTTTCGCCACACTCTTGTATTTCGCATAAGTCATGTAAATTGAAGGGGTTATAATGGGCACCATGTAACACCTTAGAAGAAGAAAAATTGCATTGTTGAGTACATGTCCAAGTCTAGTGGTCTTGGTTATGGACACTGGAAGGTTCTACGATTAGAAGAAAGGAGATGTAGAAAGGGGTCTTGAGGAATTCCTAATTTGGGGTTTCTAAAAATTTCTTACAAACCACCAGGATGCTCCGTAAAAAGTTCTACACCCCATAGAAAAGGTGTCGTAGAAGGAATCCTTCACTTCGTTAAGAACATAGGTTGGAATTTTTGTTCTACGAAGGGTTTTGACTGGCCGTGGAAATGTTGAGAGGTTGTAGAATTTTCATGTTGAATTGGTCTCACACTTGGAAAGGATTTTTTGTTTATGGGTTCTACAGTTGAGTCGATGGTCTGTACAAGTTTAGACGGACCAGAGAGTTGTCTTATTCAAATAGATTATGAAAGTTGGTACCCAGTAAAAAGTTCTAGGGATTACAAGTATGGTCCTTATATATTTGTACGAACCATAGGTCAGTCTATAGGACTCCTCCGATAATTTTAAGTTAGGGGTATTTGGGTGTTCTCCTACACATTTAGTTCATGTACTATGTCATTTTGACCCTAATTCTAATCCCTATAACTACCCTTCACCCTTAAAAATTTCCCCAGTTGTTTTATTACGGATAATTCCCATATTCTCTCTAATGTTTTCTCTAACAGTTGTCTCTCTAGATGAAGGAAGAGAAAGCTAGGGTTTCTCAAGTTCAAGTCTCCTTTCTTCATCATGGCTTAGGGCATCAATAGAATTATGTAAGGAGCTTATCAATTGATTCCATACACCCATTGAGTCCCCAAAGATTCTTTGAAGTCTAAAATTCAATTTCATATAAATGAGTGAGGTTTCTATTTGACTCGTATGGGTTCTATTTATGTTGATCCAATTCTTTGAATTTGATTTTATTATGATTGTTTTTACTCAATTACATGTTTTCCAATTGAAATCACATGAAACCATGCATTGATCATTAATTTTACGATGAACCCTAATTTGCACAAATTTGAAGAGGAACAATTAATCTAAGAAGCATGTTTTCAGGAACTTATGCATGAATTTATGAAAATGTATTGTTTAGGATCTTGGTTACTTAAGATAAGCATCGATTAATTGTGAATGGATTTTCTCAGATATGCATGAATTTGTGAAAGGTTTTCTCACATAATTAATTATGAATGGTGAAAGGTTTTATCACACATGGTTTAAGGAGCTTCTATATGATGTTTTTAGATTGGATTAGTAACTTAATTATACTTTTCCATGGATGAAACTGATTTTATGTTTATAACTAGTCTGTTCAGATTATTACTTAGCCTCGAGATGATATTGAGATTGAGGCTCTCCTGTTAGTAGAGGTAGGGTCTTTAGTATAAATCTCCTTGTCCGTAATTGTGTGCCAACATAGGTTGTATGAAGTGACATAGTTGTTGGATCCACCTAAGCTAGAGGGTCATGGACTCATATTTCATGCTATAGCTCACATTGTTTATGATGTTAATAGACCAAGTCACTTTCAAATATTTTATAAAGCTTTCCTCGTAATTTTAGATGTATTGACCATGTTCATGATTATGATTATCCCATAAAGGTTTTACTATGCTAGCTTGGTTATGCATATCATGTTTTTATTATGTCCCTTTATTTTCATGCCTCATTCTTTATTTCCTTCACCTAATATTTAATATATTACATGTACTAGTGCATACTTGTGCCTACATTGTTTTACTAATGTATGACGTGACAACTCCTCTCATACAGTTCATGGCTAGTTGATTAACATAGAGATTGAAGACTTGGTGATTCCTCATTCTTCGAGGATGTTATCATATTAATTTTTTCCATGTGTTTAGTTTCAGACATTGTATGTGGTGAAGGGGTTACGTCCCGACCACTCCATTAGATGTAATACAACGCTTGCCACGAATTTGATGTACTTTTGCTTATATGTCAAGCTCTCACTTTTTATGAGATTTCTTGGTTTTTCCTATTATAATGTGTGTATCTATGTGAAGTAGCTTGTGTAGGGCCTCTCGGGGTCTTACATGCTATGCCACGTCTATGGTGTACTTTGGGTAATGAAAAGTGTTGTATCAGTAGCACATGGTTTTAGAAAAAGGTCCTACGGAGTCAGACATACCGCATTGAGTAGGGTTTTGTTAATAATTATGAAGCACACAACATTTATGAATAGGAGGCTACACAGTGTTTAGGAAACTTCACTTGATTCGTTACTCTAAAGTCGTACACTAGAGTCTATCTCTATAAAGATCCTTCGCCTAAATCATATACGATTCTTTTCATAATATGACCCCTCAAAGAGCTTATGTAAGAAGGAATGTGGGTAACGACAATATGGAGCCCTAAGTTCTTCAAGATTCGGTTGATCCTTTTGAAGAACATGATAGTCATGCGAAATTTTGATTCATGTTCAAAGTGTTGGGTCAAGCCATGACGGTATAAGAAAATAGAGCGGCTAAGGCTCATGTGAACTCAAATGTGCACCGATAGCAACAACGGTAAGGGATTTCACTAAGATGAATCCTCTAGAATTCCATGGTTCTAAGGTTGATGAGGATCCTCAAGAGTTCATCGGCATTATGGGATTGACTATGGTTGAAAAGGTAGATTTGTCTTCTTATCAACTTAAGGGTGTTGCTCAAGTGTGCTTTGAACAATGGAAGATTGAGAGGGGGGTTGATGTGGGTCCTCTTTATTTGGAGAAATTCAAGGGAGGTTTTCTTGATCATTTCTTTCATCTTGAAATGAGTGAAGCGAATGTACTTAATTTAATTAACCTCCAACAAGAAAATATTAGAGTGAATGAGTATGCTTTGAAGTTTAATCAATTGGGTAAGAATGCTCAAATTATGGTTGCCAACTCTAAGTCATGGACGGTTAAGTTTGGGCGGTGCTATCTGATTTGGTTATCAAAGAGTTTAATTTAAATATGTTGATAAAGGAAATGAATATTTCTTGTTTGATAATACATATACAACAAGTTAAGGGGGAACAACTAAAGGAAAGGACAAAAAAGTCAAAGATGGGAAGGACTGGTGATGGTTGGCTCTCATACTCTAGGAACGGTAGGCATGGGCGTCCTCAACTTCTTAAAAAAATTTCCACTCAAGGTTCTTCTAATGCATTTACTCCTAAGTTAAACATTGATAGGGTCTTTAACCCTAAGCCTTAACGAGAAACTTCATGTAATGGGTCTTCTATTCCCACTTGCACTAAGTGTTGAAAAAAGTATAATAGCAAGTGTTTGGCTGGTACAGATGCTTGCTTTATCTATGGAAAGAATGGTAATAAGATGAGAGATTGTCCATTGCCTCCTACTAAAGGAAGAGATGGTAGGGAAGTTCATCATAGTGGTTCTAATTCAGGTGTTCCAAATTAAACCAAAATAGATTCTAGGCTTTTTAGACTTGACAGGATCATGAGGGTTCTTCGAATGTGGTGACCGATATGTTGAAAGTATTTCATCTTGATGTTTATGCTTTACTTTTTCTTGGTTCTACCTAATCGTTTGTTACTCCCTATGTGTCTAGGAGGTATGATGTTTGTCCTGAAATGTTTTCTAATCCCTTTCATGTCTCTACTCCCATGGGTGATGCTATAGTTACTAAAAGAGTCTATACAAATTGTCCTATTTCAGTTTTCATATAGACACTCATGTTGATCTTGTAGAGCTTGATATTTAGACTTTGATGTTATTATTGTGAAGGATTGGCTTCATGTTGTTATTTTTCTATCGATTGTAGGACCCGATTTATCATATCTAAGGTTCTAAATTAATCTATTATGTCATGGGAATGGGGATATTATGTTCTTAAGAGTAAATTTGCTTGTTGCCAAAATCTAAGAAAATTAATTCTAAGGGTAGCAGTTATCATCTTGTTCGGGTTAGGGATATATTTTGAAACCCTTACTATTGAGTCATATCAAATTGTAAATGAGTATTCGGATATGTTTGTCCATGATATTTCGGGAATTCCTCCAGAAAGGGAAATGTACCTCAATATTGACCTTATCCTTGATACATAGCCTATCTCTATTCCTTCTTGTTTTATCGCCCCAGGAGAACTTAATAAACTGAAGAAAAAATTGAAGGATTTATTAGATAAGGGTTTTATTTGACCCAGTAAATCACCATGGGGTGCTCTAGTGTTGATTGTTGGAAACAAGGATTGTTCTCTCCTAATGTGCATCGACTATAGGCAATTGAGTAAAGTTACCATGAAGAATAAGTATCCTTGTCAATGAATTGATAATTTGTTTGATCAATTCCAGGCCGCGGGTTATTTTTCTAATATTAACCTCTAGTGAGGTTATAATTACTTGAGGATTATAGAAAGTGACATTCTGAAGACGACTTTTGGAGCTTGATATGGTCACTATGAGTTTTTGGTAATGTCTTTACCCTTGACTAGTGCCCAAACGAAGTGAATGGATTTAATGAATAGAGTCTATAATTATTATCACGACCTAGGGGCACCCCCTAGATGTAACAAGGCACATAGAACCCCGAAAGGGCCCCATGTAAGCCACGTAGCATATCATAACCTAAGCATATAACAATAAAGAGTAAAAACGCATTTCAAGTCCAAATTTTAAAAAAAGGAAAGCGATAGTCTAGACTTGTCTCAATTTAGCCATCTATTACAATAGTTGAAATGTAAAAGGCCATAGCCCATACAACATAGTCCAGAAAGGGAATACAAAGAAAGAAACTACTAGGTGAAACATCCGTCCTCGAAATCATGAGGACTCACCAGCAAGCTAGGAGATATGAGCAAATCCAAGCTTTAGCCACAATTAGGACCACCCTGCGAATTGTACCCTACACTTGGGGAAAAATGTAGAAAAAATACGGGTTAGAACGAAAATGCACCAAGTATTATAGCCATGCATAAAAATGAATAAAACATGATAAAGAGAAATTTTAGTTAAATGCATGCAATTTACTTAATTAAAGCATCATTTTAAAGACAATGAAAAGCATAAGTAATAAGCATAGTCATTACATAGATCATCATATCATAAGAGAACCATACCATAAGTACCCTCAAAGCCCACTTGTGCAATGCCTGAATAAGATCCCATAATCCCACCCATACTAAGTAAAGATTCTTGAGTAACTATAATTTATAACTCATATTCTTGTTCATACTATCATAGTGGGATAAGTCTTAACCGATATAGACCATGTGAGCTAAACATGGAATCCGGTGTCTACCCCACACCAAAAAGGGGTTGTCCTTCTTGCCTAAGGTAGAACCATACTATTAGTTTAGGTAGATCCACTAGCTAAATATCTATGAGGGCACATAGATTATGGGACAAGGGGATTACTACTAGAAACCCGACCTCTACTATAGTGAGGGCTTCCATCTCAAGAGATTTCTCCTAGAAATCCAGCCTCTACAATCGTGAGGGCTTCCATCTCATATCACTATCCAATTAGTCCTAAGGATTAAATCTCATGGAACATATTAAGTCTTGACCGAAGTTCATATTCATGGAAGATTGTCTTGACACTCAATCCAACATAATTCATAAGATAGCTCATAGATTCAATATGTGAGAATAACCTTTCAAAAACACAACAACTAGAGCATAATCATAATAACTTTACTCTAAAAGTGTTCTTTAAGCATATACATAGATCTCATAATCATGCATAATTCTCATATTTTTCCCTTCAAGGGCCATATGTGATATTCCATCAACACATCTAGAATTTCTACATTAGACATGGACATAATCATAATTCAACTAACCCAATCACTACATGCATAAATTTCTTAACATTCCTCTAGAATCAACAATCCCACATCACAAGATCATAATTGGGAAATAAGGGGATTTCATAGGTTCTTGGGATTTCAACATAAAACCCATAATAAATTATCAATTCAATCATAATATAAACCAATTCAAGAATTAGAATCATTTTTGAAAGGAACACATGACTTGGAGACAAACCCTAGCTTATGGGAAATTTCTATCTTTGAAATTGGGGTTTTGAAGGGACCCCATGGATTAAAGTTATCCATGGATGTCACGACTCAGGTGTACCCACTAGATGTAACACGGCATACTCGACCACAAAGGGGTCTCATACAAGCCTCATAGCATATCATGAACATAAGAGCATAGGAAAATAGTGCGGAAGTTAAAACTTTTGTTTACAATCAAAGTCTTATATAAAATGAGAGAGAATCTATAACACCATGTCTCAAACCATCTAATAATTGGATAAAAATTGTTGAGTACACTCTTAGGGACATAGCCGTTACATAAGTCTAAACCATAAAAGAAATACATAAAGGACATATGGTCAAGTTTTCGAATACTATGAGGACTCACCAATCTTCTTCTTCCTAATCTACTATGATCCTAGCCACGAGGATGAAATCCAATGTCTCCAAAGCCTAAACTTATAAAAATATAGAAAGATGGGGTTAGCACAAGAAAATCCTTAAAGCATGCATAAAGGGGACATTTTGTTTGAAACCATGCTATATGCCACTTTTGAACATCATCTTTGAAATAGTAGGATAATGTAGCTCATAAGACAAACCATGCACAATTCATCATAACATAACGGATATCATCGTAATCACAAGCATAGTCTCCAACACAACATAATGCATACTCAAATCTTCACAAGGCATAGTTCACATCCATAGTTACATACAAAGACCATTTCATCATAATAGAACTATCACATAAGCAACCCTAAGCCATACTTGTGAAATGCTTAGATAGGATCCCATAATCCTATCCACACTAAGTATTACTTCTTGGCCACCATGATCATGCATAACATACCTTGACCTCATCCCTAGTCAACACTCATAGACAAGGGGGCATTCATTTTCATATCTTGTAATAAGTAAAGTCACCCATAGCAATAACCCATATCATACATATATAAGTTCATATATCTTCATAGCATAAAGAAACCACACCACAACCCCCTTATAAGTCTACTTGTGCAATGTATAAGTGAAGTCCCATACCCCTACTCACACAAAGTAAAACTCATTAAGAAGTCAGAAGTATAGTTCATGTTCATAATTCATAATAAAGCATGCATTACCTCATAGTCATCATGTCATAAGGGAAACCTAACATGCCCACTCTCAAAGCCTACTTGTGCAATGCATGAATGAAGTCCCATACCCCCATTCATACTAAGTAGAACCTTTTGAGGAACCATAGTAAATAACCCATGTTTTTGTTCATAGTTCATAATCTTGTTCTTGATCAAGTCATGGTTCATGTTCTTGTTCATGTAGGGATATAGCCCTAATAGTGTCACGACCCAAGCCTAGGGCCTAGACGTGACATGGCGAATGAGGAACCCGAAGGAACCCCAAACAAGCCTCTCAAACTTGTCATCACACTTCATCGGTCGCGGAAGTACATTCAACATTAAATAACAGGAATTAGGGACTAAGGGCAAACCATTTCAAAATAACATCATAGAATAAGAGTCAAGCTCATTTACAAAATACTTGTCCAACGCACACCTCTACATACATAGATAGGACGGGGGCCATGACATACTACCGGCTCCCCTCATAGTCAAAATACAATTACAAGCTAAAGTCTCAAAACATAGGAGTAGGAAACATAACATAGCCCTCGAATCATTGAGGACTCACCAACAAACTCGGATAAGCACTGTACTAGCCACGCGGATGGAGGGAAGGATCAAGAGTAGCCCCGGTCCCTACATGGTGACATTATGTAGGCAAAATATGCGTTAGTACTTTGGAATGTACTAAGTATGAGGGGTGCAATACAACAATAGACAAGGACACAATCGAAATGCAAGAAATAGTTCTATGGCATAATGAATAACAACATGAGGATGCATGATCAAAGTGACGTCAAAACATGTTTAAGTAGATCTATACTAATAGTAGAAATCATATATGTGTGCATAATCCAACCAATCTATAACCCCAACTTAGGATGGGGGATGCCGTTCACACTCGGACACCCTGGTGGCAAGGTATAAACCCCTCACATGGTTGATGTTGGTCACACCCCAAGCATCCTAGGTGGTGAGGTATAAACCCCTCACATGGTTGATGTTGGTCACACCCCAAACATCCTAGGTGGTGAGGTATAAACCCCTCACATGGTTATCCGGTTCTTTTCCCCCGGACCGGGAATGGTCATGCAACACTTTATATAGGAAATTCACATTAGGCTCTAATGCAATCTCATATATGGAATGAACATATACACAAGCTTAGTTTGTCATCAACACATCTCTGAAATGCCATACATCTCATAACTCAAGCCTTAAACCATCAATTCATCAATTCTCCATAATTGGACATTTTGTCAAACACCTTGAAGGCATGTAATGGGGTCAAAGAGCATGGAAAATAGGGTAGTAATTATGCAGCAAAACCAGTGAACAACCTGCAACAACGCCTTTTAACACCCACAAGACCACATGAAAATTCTCCACATCAATTCCAAGTTTAGATTCAAGTTCTAGAGTCACAACATGCTCAAAACAACCACTTTTCATGCTAGAATTCACTGTGCAGGAAATTTATACAAGGAACAAGACTAATTTATGAATCTCAACTTAAACCATGAATTAGTGAGTAGAATAGAGTCTAGGCACTATGGGTGGAAGGACCTATGAGTTCAAAATCACATACCTTGAGTTTTTATGAAGGTCTTGAGAGTGTCTTCAATGGAAGCTTGGAACTTGGAGCACGAATCTCTTCAATCTTGAGTAAGGTTTTGGATTAGGGTTCTTGAGAGAAAATGTGTCTAAGTATGGGAGAGGTATTTTGGGAAAATTTTTTAGAGATGGGAATTGAATTAATGCTATATAGGAAATAAAATATGTCCTTGGAGAAAAAAAACGGGTCCAACAATTAGAAAAAAAAATGAGGCTTATGAACAGTAAATTCGCTCTCTGGAAATTGCATTTCTTGCACGGACGAATTTTACGAAAATGGGCATAACTTCTTCGTCCGAACTCCGAATGAGGTGAAACGAAGTGCGTTGGGTAGCTAACTCAAAGGGCTTTCCATGGATATGTTATGGGCCACCCAATTATTTGTGTGCTAGGATATATGACTCTCCAAAGTAGACCCCCGAAAAAGACTTCACTTGGAAATTTTGGATTTTGATACGGTTGCTCTAAAATTTGGGTTAGACCCATTCCCCACTCAATTTGACCCCCTAAACAAGAATATGAAGTCCGATTTTTGAAAAACGAAATGGATTTTTAGATATAGGTAAAACAAGTTTCCGGTAACTTCCGAAGCACATTTTTAGAAACTTTTTGGGTCGTTTCAAATAGACATAGACCATGTGAGCTACATGGAATCCGGTGTCATGCCCCACACCAAAAAGAGGTGTCCTACTTGCCTAGGGTAGAACTAACATGTTTAGCTTTTAGATGGATCCACTAGCTAAGAACCTAAGGCATCTGCAACCACATTGGCTTTACCTAGATGATAGTTAATCGTGCAGTCATAATACTTGATGAGTTCAGGCCATCTATGTTGTCTTAGGTTAAGCTCCTTCTCTGTAACCAAGAACTTTACGATCTTGTGATCAGTAAATATATGACATTTTTCTCCATAAAAATAATGGCAATATTTTAAAAGTAAACAATATAGAAGCAAGTTCAAGATCATGAGTAGGATAATTAAATTCGTATGGTTTTAATTTTAGAGAGGCACAAGAAATAACTTTCCCTTCTTCCATCAAAACATATCCCAGAACTCAGTGAGAAGCAACACTATATATTACATACTCTTTCCCGCAATTTGTAGAGTAAGTATAAGAGCTTGTGTCAACAAGGATTTGAGAGTTTCAAAGTTTTCTTGGAATTTGTCATCCCAAGTAAGCTTTACTTCCTTCTTCAAAAGTTTAGTCAAATGGGAGGTGATAAATGAGAAGCCTTTCAAAAATCATCTATAGTACCCTACTAAGCCCAAGAAACTTCTTACCTCACTAGGACTTTTGGGAGGTCTCCATTCAACAACAACTTGAATTTTACAAGGATCAATCTTCACACATTTGGTTGATACAACTTGTCCTAGAAAAGCCACGTCATTAAGCCAAAATTCACACTTGGAAAGATTAGCGTAAAAAAATTTCCCCAAAATTTGCAAAACAATCCGAAGGTGTTTATCATGGTCTTTACTACTTTGGAAAATATTAAAATATCATCTATAAAGACCCCAACAAACTGATCAAGATAAGGCTTGAATACCCGATTCATTAGATCCATGAATATCGAGGATGATTTTTCAATCCAAATGGCATCACCAAAAATTCATAATCACCATACCGAGTTCTAAAAGCAGTTTTAGGAACATACATCTATCCACCGACGTGGATATTTATTCTTGATTGTTATTATTTTCAATTGTATATAGTCAATAAATAGCCTAAGAGTGCCATCTTTCATATTTACAAATAAAATAGAGGCTCCCCAAGGAGAAATACTAGGGTGGATAAAACTCTTCTCGAGAAGTTCTTGCAATTGATCTTTCAATTCTCTTATTTCAGCTTGAGCCATTCTATAAGAAGTGATTGATATAGGGGCAGATCCACGAATAAGCTCGATAGGAAATTCAACCTCTCTTTCCATGGGCAACCTAGGATGATTTTAAAGTAAGACTCCTCGGAAATTACATACAACAATTAAGTCCTTGATACTAGGAGTCACCAAATGTGTATAAACTATGTGACAAAGGTATGCCCCACAACCTTGACACATCAACTTTCATGCCAAGGCCGCAGAAATAATACTAGATCTCAATGATCTTTCACCTTGTACAATGATGTGTGAAAATGTAGGATCTTTAGAAGTCACATGCTTTGACCTACAATCTAGCACTGCATTATATGTATAATGCAAATCCATTCCAATAATAACATCAAAATCTTTGAAGGGTATTTCAAACAAATCACCAAGGAAGACTACATTTTAAATAATCAAGGGACAAGCTCGGTAAATTCGATTACACATAACTTGGTAACCCAAAGGACTTCTAACCATCACATCATAATTAAATCTCATTGATTTAACGTTTTGAGGAAGACCAATTGATGAACAAATATAAGAATCTGTAGAACAAGGATCAAACAGTGTAAACACACATAACAAAAAAAATGAAATTTACCGACAGCCACGTCTAGTCCATCTTGATCATCCCTTTGCCTCATAGCATAAGCGTGTGCAGTTTCCCTTGGTCCACTAGCTTTATTTTCTCCACTTGCACCCACTGGTTGGGTGTTTTTAGGTCTTGCACCTCTATTAGTTTGAGGATAATTAATAGAAGTCTTATGAATTGAGCCTTTCGCTTTCAAGGAAGGAGCATTATAAGGATTAGGACAATCCTTCACTTTATGAAAAATCTTCCACAATTCAAACATGCACCAGAAGCTCTCCTGCAAGTGTCATAATGATTTCTTCCACATTGTGCACAAGTGGGACCGCGAGGCTTGCCTTAGCCATAATTTGGAGCAATGTTAGGTACCTCCATATTTTGGTCTGTCTATTGACATTTTGGTCTTATCTTAAAAACCTTCCTAATATATTATTCTAAGGAGCAATGTTAGGTTCCTCCATATATATGATTGGCATCTATCGTCGTTATTTTCACACAAGCATTCAACAACTTATTATAATCAATCCCACCACTCCAACTTTTATTTTCCTTCAATCAATATTTGATCTTAAGGGGCTTTATTCCAATTTATAATGGTCAATAGCCATTCAAATGCCATACTAATTAAATTAAAATACCATTTGATATGTTAGCAATCTAAATTTGTACAGTGTTATCAACTTTTTCATGTATAATTAAAGGAATAAAGGTATAGACTTGAAATGAAAAATGACAGCATTCCAACAAAATAATTTTTTTAACAAAATATAACACAACCATTTCAGTTGGACGGAGCTAATGCAAAATGTATAATAACTTTAACAAACCATAATCAAAGTTGCTTATTGATTTACAACAATATAAGAATCATAGACAAGAAAAGGCTTATCACTAATCGTGCAAAAATTTAAAATAAAATTGTCACGACACAAAATGAAAGTCATGAGGGCACCTTATATAACCCACTAGTAGGTAAGACAATTCATTACATGGAACAACTAGTAACAATCATACAGGTTAGAGACAACACTAAATAGGAAATACAAGATAACTTAAAGGAACAACGAAAGACAGGTGCACAAACCAACATATTATATAAAAAGATCCAACCCAAACCTTGGTAGTCATATGTATAGAGCTGCTACAAAAGAGTATAAGTCCTAAGAGTGCACAAAAAATATACAGACTTGTCTCAAAATTACCAAAACTAGTCAAACTCTATAGAAGCAGACAAGGTTGATCCACAATACAATAGTGCTTACCCATATCTCCGAGTCCTCCCGCAATCGGTTCAAAATTATGTACTGATAATTGGTGCTCGAACCTACATAACGAAATATGTAGAGTGCAGTATGAGTACTAGAAAAGATGTAATCAGTAGGTATTATAGGCCGGTTGTGCTTGAAAAGTAAAGATAGTATGAAGAGTGGGAAAGTAACAATACATAGATTAAATGAACGGGAAACTATGAGAATTCACGTGAGTCTAAAAAATAATAGAAAAGATAGCAAGCAAATAATTATACCCTAGCTGGACCCCAAAATTCATGAGGTACACTTGTGTGTATGCTTTAGTAAATAACCCAAATGGACTCCCATTAGCCCAATGGGTATACAAAAGAACTATATTCACATATATGAAAATAGATACTCCACTATAGAAGAGTGCATAGCCTGAACCTTGAACCACATATACGACACCTAAAGTAACCAACAGAACCATGCCTCTAGTTATCAATTTAAAAGTTGAAAATTGTCCTGAAATTTAGAGTGTGGCTGAAAACAAAGAGTCCAAACTTTGAATCTACGACTATAAAAAGGCCATCATGATAACACATTGAATCTGCGACCAAATGAGTAGCCAAAGAAGAGTCCCTTATAAAGATACCACCATAAGTCCATCAATGAAAGAGATCCACCTCAAAGATCCAATGAACAACTCCAAGCCTTAATCGGATCCTTCCTCACATCCTCAAATGAAGCCCAAAATCACAAAGGAAAATCATAGGGGACGTAAAAGAAGGGAATTATAGATGAAAGGTCACCAAAGCTATGTTACACCTAATTACGTCCCATACTATCAGATCTAAATCTGCAACATCAGTTGATGGGAAGCTATGTTGTCTAAAGTGACGTTAGAGCAATTCTAAGGCCTATAAGCTCCAAATCAAATGTCAAAGGTAATCACTAGCCTACACTTTGTCTAAGGCTAATAACAATCTTCCAGATAATTAGAAACAAGTATAAACAAAGACAATAAGGTAAGGATGATCAGGGAGTAACAACATGCTAATAGTCTTGAAAACCCAAAAAAATATAACCTAAATCATGATTTCTAAGCATGTAACATGGATCCAAAGGCTAATGAAGTATATTATTAGCCTTTTGCACGTCATATTCTTGAAAACCACCAGACGTTTTTCTCTACAAGATAGACTAATTTTCTTTGAAGTATATTATATTATCTAGGTAGAAACTATTATTCCAAAGACTAATGAATGATCCCAATCTAAGAATTTTCATGACATTAGTCCATGTCCATCACTCTCCATATTGTATCCCACAAATAGACAAAGAAATCCATCACAACAAAAATTGAAAGATAGAAATGATCAGCAAAATTAGATATCTTCATATGACTTCCACAATATTGAGATGGGAGTTGTGGTATAAAAAAATTCTCATCATCAACAATCAATGAAATAACAGAAAACTTATTAAATTTACTACTACCATTTCCTTCAACCAATCTAATTGTAATCTTGTTAATCATACCATTTAATGAAACCCCATTTTTTGTCAAACAAGTGATAGCTAGAAGGAATGAATCTTTTTTCCAAGACTCATTTTTCAGAGAGTATATTCCAACAATGTAATGACTATTCTTTGCATTAATCACTGTTATAGTGATTATGTTATAAACATCACTAACATAAGCATAAACAAAACCATATAGTGTTGATTCATAACATTTAACACGTTTTAACATACACTGATTAGGATTTTTTAAAACAATTTTATGTTTTTGAATAGCTGGATTTCATATAAATAATTTGAAGCTATACACCATACACAACATGTTGTTACAAGAACTCACCAATTGATATAAAATATCTTAAGACATTAAAATGTTTTGTAGTTGTTGAGAAACAACTTGAAAATTCACACTCAATGACAATGCATTTATTGAACTGGTGTTGAACAACAACATGTTATATTCCAAAAAAGGAGATGCAGTTTTTGTTGATGTAATTAACAAGATTAGTTACAGATTAATATCAGTCTATAATTGGTCAATTTTCAACTTGATGAAATTATTGTCATTTATGATTAAACACCACGATCTATACACAATATTGAAGAATTGAGGAGATTAAACAAGATATTTTGAGAGGATGGAAGTAATTGCATCATCTCCAAAGTCGATATTTTTTTCTTGAGAGAGGACTCATTTGACTTGTATTTACTTCAAATTTTAGGTTTACTTTTTCTACGTATACATATTTGTAGTCTCGTATGGCTTCAAATTTGTGCTTATCTGTCTCAGTTTTTTACTTTTCTGATTATGTATACTTAGTCTCATATGGCTATTAATTTGGGCTTATCAACCTCATTTTTTGACTCTTATGATTTAAAATCTTAAATTTAAAAATTTGATACAGAGAAGAACAGATTGGAATTCATATGAGACTATATGTATGTATATATATATATATGGAAAATGAAAACCTAAACTTTTATGTATAAAAAAGTCCAATGAGTCCCACTCAAGAAACAAAATACCATTGTTGGAGATGATGCAATTCCTTTCAGAATCATCAATGACCCCAATTTCATCATGTTGCAAACCAACAATGTAACGAACCGAGAGCCCCCCCTAGTCGTTATCGGCGTATTCGATCTCGAAGAGGTCTTATACAAGCCCTTAGCATTCATCATAACATGTATCATAGAATAAAATCACGGAAAATTTAAAACCTTTACTTTGGAAGTTCAACTCTACTTCATATATGAAAAATAGAATCTAACTTTGTCACAATGTACCATCTAGACATAGAAGTATCGAAAATGGGAGTTGCCCTTACATCAATAAGAAGTCTTGAAATAGGAAAGTACAATAATGACTTTCCACATAAGCAAAGAACTAAACATAGAGACTAGATCATAGGATTTTGTCCTCGGACTTGAGGACTCACCAACTTGGGGAAGCAACTCCAAGTGTCTTGAGAAGTAAGCTTGAATCCTCAACGGCCCGAACCTAAATGTTTGGGGAAAAGGGAGAAAATATGGGTTAGTACAGCACACGTACTAAGTATGACTTCTATGAATAAAAACCATTGAAACATGCATAAAAGAACATTTAGTCAAAACATGATTTTTAACAAGTAAATCCAATATGCACACAAAGTAAGTATCATAGTCCAAACCAATATAATATCATCCCAACATGTAGGCAGCCCAAGCAATATTAGTGCAATGCAAAGAATATAACCCCATAACCCTATTTAAAGCCAAGTATCACATTAAGCAACCTACTTCATGCATACATTCATAAGATCATATTTCATAATAACTTACCATATTCATAATGATTATACATAACATAGCTTCAACATACGTAAGTCATAATCATCATAATCATAAGAGAACACTATTACAACCATCTCTTAGGATCCCACAAGTGCAATGTACAGGAGAAGTCCCATACCCTCCCTTACACTATGTAGAAACCATTAAGAAAGCCCTAGTAAGAGTTCACACCTTTCATACCTTCATTTACTTTCTACATTAGGGAAATATTGCAATAACTGATATAGACCATGAGAGCTACATGGAATCTAGTGTTTTACTCCCACACCGAAAAGAGAGGGTTAACACTTGCGTAAGGTGTAACCATTCATGCATAGCTATCTAGGTGGATCCACTAAGCTAGAGTCGTATGTGGGCACATAGTTAAGGGTCAAGGAGATTGCTTATAGAAACCCTAACATACTAAACATGGGGGTTTCCATCTCATGAGACAACACATACCGTGGGTAATCCGGACTTGCTAAACGTGAGGAAACCTATGTGGGGAGCCGGACTTACTAAACGTGATACCCCCATCTCATTTACATTCCCTTTCAGTGCTAAGAATCAAATTCCCTTTTGTAATCATCTTTAGTAATCACATAAGTTCACATTAGCCTTTACTAAACTCTTATGTAGACATCTTACCATAATAGCTCATATGTGTTCATAAGTGAGTAACAATCCTTTCACTTTAGAGACACTTAGCAAGGGACTAAACCTTTCACTTTACATTACATTATAATCACGAGAACTACATTTCAATCATATAGCAATCATACCATAACATACATACATACTTCATAGCTAATTCAACTGTAGAGGGTTAAGGATGAGGAAACTAGGTCATCAACATCACAACAACACATCAGGTATAGCATCATTACAATCTACGTAATTCACTTTTTATACTTGAGTTCAAAGAAGAACCAACCTTCATACCTTCTTTACCTTCATGGGACATTCATACTTCAATTACCAGCCAATTCATAACCAATACATAATACAAGGTATTTCATGAAGTAATAACATAATCAACATCAATATAAACAATTGACATATTCCCTTCATAGCCTTCAAGGCTTCATTCAAAGACTCAACCCTAATTTCATAGATATTATACATAACCTAGGGTAGAATCATCATACAAACATGAATTACATAACATCACACTCAATTCATAGCTTTCAATTGATATCCAACACAAACTAGGGTTAGGATTAGGAAAAGAAGGAGAAACATGGGTCTCAAGGGGAATTCTTCAAGAAACCACCAATTAAACATTAATTCATCCATAATTTTTCATATAACATCAATCAAAGTCATTTTATAACATCAATTTCACTTTAGAAAGAATACTCACATTTTTGGATTGAAACCTAGAAATTGGAGATTTTGAAATTCATCTTGAAGGGGCCTCTTGGGGAAAGGAATCCCAAGAGTGATAAGAAACCATAACTTATTGACAAATTAACCACGAAAATTCAAGTTGAAACCTTGAAGATTTGGTCTTCTTCTTGAAGCTCCAATCCTTCTTCAATGGAGGTCTTAAGAAGAGAGAGAGAGTACAGAGAAGGAGGAACTTTAGGTTCAGATCTTTGGGATTTTGTGTTTGAGAGATAAAAGTGAGGTAAATTGACTTCAAAATCATTATATACATGTTTCCCAAAGTACCCTAAATACCCCTAACTTAATTGGACTCTTTAATGAAGAAAAAATCAATTTTTGAATTTCTGCATTTTCGTCGTAGAACAAGTCCGTGATGCAGAGCTGTTCCCTGAAGATAATTGGAATTAAATTTCGAGATAGTAGAGTCCGTGACACGACCACACCGTGAACTAATTTTTTGCTCCTTAGGGGAGCTAGTCTGCGACGCGGAGCTATTCCTATCAAGTGAAAATTGCAAGCTGCCTTGGCAACTTGCTTGGCCAAGGTTGGGATCCTCCTCAGGGCTCCTTAGGTTGGCCCTAGGGCGTCGTATTCAAACTTTTTGACCCTATAAACATATATTTACCTAATTCAAACCGTTTTAAAAGATTATACCATCATACGACACTCCCAAACCTGCCCAAAACCTAAGGACACACTAGAACACATTCTTCTCCAATTTTCGGACGTCGTGGTCGTTTCTTGATGTTTAGACTTTTACTCTTCCAAACCAATTTAATTGCATTAATTTAGGTTTAGAAACATCATTTTGACTATTTTTAAGTCATTATTGATAAGGTAAGGCTCTAACTTAAGTCATACAATTTTCGAGTTGTTATATATGAATCATCATCTGATATTAATCTTCAACAAATACTATTAATTTCATCGAAAAATAACATCATATCCTTATTCGGAATATAAAATATTAGCATTCAACATCGGTTCAATAAATGCATCTTCAATTAGTGTGAATTCTCATGTTGTTTCTCTCCAACTGCCAAACTTTTTAATGTCTCAACCTATGGGGAAGGATCATGCATGTGTTGGTTTTTTTGGAGATTGATAGTTGTTTGTAATTCAAAATTCCTAAAGTTGATGAGCTTTGTGTGAGATGGAATTGTTTTTTGGTTTGAGGGCAACAAAATGTTGTTGTTGAGATATAACTTGCATTTGAAGCAAGTATTGTGAACTTGAGTCCATTTAGGAATGTTTAGTCACAATTTGACACTTAGAGTGCACAATTGAGCATTGCATGTGTAGTTTGAACCTCTTGTGTGCATGTGTTTTTAGTAGCACTGTTTGTAGACATCCTTGTTGACCTAATTGATTTTGAGTTTTACTTGAGGACAAGGAAAAGTTATAGTTCGGGGTGTTGATGAGTACTAGATTTTGATTCATTTAGAGCTTAGTTTTCATGGTTTTAGTATCCTCAAATGCCTAATGTTTGCTCTGAACTGATGTTAAAGTGTTGATTTGCAACAATGAAGGCTAAGGAGCAAGGCAAGGAAATTACAGGGCAAAAAGGAGAGCAAAAGTTGAAGGGGTTAAGGAAGGCAATCTTGGTGATCACCATGACCACTCGGTGAATCGACGAGTGGCTCTTTAGCTTGCCTAAAGTTCGAGCATACTAGCCCTGGGAAAGAACATACCTGTCGACTGTAATGGACAGTTGGCAGATCACCGACCTACTCTGCGACATAAAACTTGATCGCCTAAAGTCACAGAACCCTGAAGACTAATGGCCAATGCAACCCAACGGTGGATTGGATAAAAGGGCGGATCGTCGGCTGGGTTGGCGATGAACAACTTACTTTGCCTAATGGCCCTGAAGGCAAATATTTGGGAAACTATAAATTGAAATTTAAAAAGAAAAGTGAGAGGTGGTTTGATTCTTAAAAGTTGTAGAGTTTTAGTTTTCTCTGAGTTTTTGATTTTTCATTGTAGACTTTGGAGTTTTTGAGACTTGGTTTTGAGGAATTTCAATTGGGTTTTTGAACTAATTCAATATGGAGTATTGTAGAGACCTGGAAACTTTTACCAAGTTCATGGCTAATATAGTTGGTAATTGTTTCTCTATTTTTATGATGTGTAGCTAAAACCTCAATTCTTGGGGTGTGATCATGTGATTATTGACTTAATAAGCTTATGGGTATTATTATTGACTGATTTAAATGTTGAGCTAAAGTGTGTTTAATCGATAGATGAGTATTAATCTATGAATTGTAGTTGCAAATGCAATTCTAACTTAGTGTTCTGGCTTGCTTGAGAAAGAGGTTTTAGATTCAAGGTTTTCTATTAATGATTCTAGGTATTGGGTTGATGTGGGTTCAGCTCGAGAGAGTGAATCCTAAACTCGATTCAACCTATCTAGCTCGAGAGAGTAGATAAATTAAGGTTTTGGGATGATCTTATTGTTAAGCTTGTCGAGGTTCGAGAGAACTCGCTTGAATCATAATAGTTGTTGGAGAGAAAGCTATTGCATCTATAGTCTAGCCTACCTACTGAGATTTAGCAATAGTTAATAAATTTCAATTACCCATATAGAAAAATTTGCCTATAATCGATCACATCTTGAGAATTCTTCTCTACATTGTTCATTCCCATGTTTTCGTATTTATTTTAGTTGTTAATTGACAACCCAATCCCCCATTTGTGGTCTAATCAACTATAGGAATAGAAATTATCGCAAACATTAAGTTAAATCGAAAGGGTGACAACAAGTGTCAAATTATAGATTGGTTTGTCAATTAGCAACTAAAACAAATACGAAAATAGGGGATTCAATAATATAGAGAGGAATTATAGGGATGTGATCGATTCTAAAAAAATTTCACTATATGGGTAATTGAAATTTACTAACTATTGCTAAATCTCATTAGGTGGCTTAGACTATAGATGCAATAGCTTTCTCCCGAACAACTATTACAATTCGACTGAGTTCTCTCGTACCTCGACAAACTTAACAATAAGAATAGCTCAAAATCTTAATTTATCTACTCTCGAGCTAGATAGGTAAAATCGAGTGTAGGATTCACTCTCTCGAGTTGAACCCACATCAAACCAATAACTACAATTATTAATCAAAAACCTTGATTCTAAAACCTCTTTCTCAAGCAAGCGCAGAACTCTATATTAGAATTGCATTCGCAACTACAATTCATAGATAAATACACATCTATCGAATAAACTCACTTCAATTCAGCATTTAAATTAGTAAATAGAAATAACCATGATCTAATTAAGCCAATACTCACGTTATCATAGCTTAAAAAATGGGGTTTTAGGTACACATCATAAAAAGAGAGAAACAATTACCAACTCTATTAGCGATGAGCTGGGTAAAAGTTTCCTAGTCTCTATAATGCTCCAAATTGTGTTAGTTCAAAAACCTAATTGAAATTCCTTAAAACCAAATCTCAAAAGCTTCAAAGTCTACAATGAAAACTCAAAAACTCAGAGAAAACTTAAACTCTAAAACTTGTCATAATTAGAACTCCTCTCACTTTTCTTTTTTAAATTTCATTTTACAGTTTCCCAAATTTTAGACTTCGGGGCCATTAGGCGGAGTAAGTCGTGCCTCGCCAACCCAGTCGGCGATCCTTCCTTTGCTCCAATCTATCGTCGATTTTCATTGGTCATTGGTCTTTAGGGTTCTGTGACTTTAGGAGATCAAGGTTAATGTCACCGAGTCGGTCAACGATCCATTGACGGTCCATTTATGTCGCTAAGTAGGTTCTTCCCCAGGGCCAGCACGTTGGAACTTTAGGTGAGCTAAAGATCCACTAGGTGATTCGCCAAGTGGTCTTGGCGATCACCAGGATTGCCTTCCTTCAACTTCTTCAGCTTTTTTGCTCCTTTTGCCCAATTATGTCATTGCCTTGGTCCTTAGCCTTACTTTTTACAAATCAACACTTTAATATAAGTTTGGAGCATAAATTAGGCATTTTAGGACACTAAAGTATTGAAAATTAAGCCCTTAATAAGTTGAAATCTCAGACTCATCAGTAAGCATCGCGCGATCCCTCATTTTGTGACCACTTTTACCACAACCAAAGCAACCATTCGTGACGGCTAGGCACTTACCCTCGTGCTTCCTTCCACAATTAGTAAAGTATACATAGGCAATGAATATCCACCACTATTCCATCCTTGAGGTTTACAGTTAGACACCCTATCTTTGTTGAACTTTGAAAGAGCATTGGATGAACGTTGATCAGAAAACCTTTGTGATAATCTAGGATGACCATGTCCATCAGACCTTGAATGAGAAAAATTACCATCACCGGTCTTAGCCCTTTTTACCTCTCTAGAATTTTCCTTGAGCTCCTCCTCCTTAATTTGTTGTGCATGAACCATCAGATGAGGGATGTCCATATAATGAATGAGCATTGCGGTTCAACACTCTTTAACCACCATTTTAGAAACACCTGAAACAAACTTACTCATCCTAACCCTTAAATCGGCAACCATTGTTGGAGCATACATAGAAAATTGAGTGAACTTTAGAGCATATTCCCTCAGATTCATTCTTTCTTGTCGAAGATTAATGAATTCAAGAACATTGTCTTCCCTCATCTTAAGGGGAAAGAACATATGAATAAAACCACCCTTAATCTTGTCCCAATCAAGAGGACCCGCATCATCCAATCTCCCTTTTTTCCATTGGTTAAACCACGTTTGAGCAACATCTTTAAATTGATAAGTGGGCAACTCCGCGTTCTCCACCAGTGTCACTCCCATGATCATCAAAATCATATAGACCTCATCAATAAACTCTTGAGGATCTTCCTCAATTTTAGACCCATGGAACTCGAGAGGATTCATCCTTGTGAAGTTCCTCACTCTTGAAATCGCCATACTCACATTTGGGCTTATGAGAAATGCAACCTCCTAATTGGCTTGGGCCATCACGGCTTGTGCCAACACATAAAAAGTAGCCCTAAACTCCGTATTTGACACTTGTTCGGCCAAATGATCGGCCTAAACTTGAGGATCTTTTTGTTCCGCATTCTCCCTCACATTCCTTCTAGCATAAGCTCTTCGGTTAGCCATATCCTGAAGAACATAGGATAAGGATTAGGAGAGATACTTTATAGAGTTCAAATCTATTGCACGACTTAATAGTAATGAAAGAAGTGGAGTTTCCTAATCATCTTGTAGCCTCTCATTCAAAAATGTCGCGCTTTTCACACTAATGAAGAAGACTCTACTAGACGTGGTTTACGAGACATCCTAGGACCATTAGACCTTGTGCTCTAATACCATGTTTTTCACGGCCTAGGGGTACCCCCTAGATCTAACATGGCATATAGAACCCCGAAGTACTCTATACACGCCACTTTACTCTCATAACATAAGATATAGAATAATAAGAGTAAAACAATAGTCCAAGTCCAAAACATTTTTTTTATAAAACAAAGAAGAAGTCTAAACTCATGTCTCATCATAGTCATCTAATACAATAGAATGAAATTGGGCCTAGCCCATACATAATGCCCAAAAGAGAAATATATGAAAGAAACTGAAAACAATAAACTCCACCCCCGAAGCATGAGGTCTCACAAAAGCCCGAGAATCAATCAAATCACTTACTAGCAATGAAATGGAGCACCCTGAACATTGGACCCTACATTTGGGGAAAATGTAGGGAAGAGTATGCGTTAGTACAAAAAAAATGTACCAAGTTTACTAGCCATGCAGAAAACATTTAAAATATGCTAAAAAGGGACATTTTATTTCATGACATGTAATTGACCAAGATAAAACATAATATAAGGTTAGAAAACATACTTCATAAAACATGGTCAATGCAAGATAACATCTTTAAAGCCTTTGAAAACATATGAGATACTCCTTGAGTAACCTTACTTCATGTTTAGTCATTTTGTGGGAAATTAACCTTAACCAGCATAGAGACCATGTGAGCTATAACATGATCCCCCGGTGTCTCCCACACCAAAAAGGGTTGTTCTACTTTCCTAAGGTAGAACCATGAAATTCTAGATAAAGTGGATCACCTAGCTAATCAACCTATAGGGGCACATATTTAAGGGATAATGAGATTAATACTAGAAACCCGACCTCAACTAAAGGGAGAGCTTCCATCTAAAGAGATAGTTTCTAGAAACTCGGCCTCTACTAATGGGAGAGCTTCTATATTTTAAGAATATCTACTCGGAGCTAAGCATAAATCCCACAAAATAGTATTTTCTTACTTATTCTCATTATCCATGGAAAATTTACCTTGGAAAACTAATCAGAGCTAAATTCATTAGGATGGCTCTTACTCTTTGATTCAAGTAGGTGAGAAAGCCTTTCAACCTAAGAATCCTTATTATGTGAGAAAACCTTTCACATCATGCTTTCATGTGATTATGAGAAAATCGTTTCATAATACAACATTTACATCATCATTTATACTTAACTCTCAAAGCATCCTTAAAACATTTACATAATTCTCATGAAAACATGCATAATTCCATAAATCACCTTTCAAGTCCAGAAACCCCCTTTCAATCATCAACATTTAGAAAACAAGGGCTATATATGTATTTCATCATAATTTCATGCAATTCTCTCATTACATGCTTACGTTCATAAAACTCTTCCTTTAAAATCAAAATCCCACATCAGCTTCATAACTTAAAAACATGGGTATTACATGGGGTCATATGGGAAAACATCATCAAACCATAATAAATCATCAATTCATGCTTATAATATCATAATTTAATCATTCAAATTAATAATGAAATGAGCCCATGGTAATTGAAGAAAATCCTAACTCAATTGGGGAATTCTATATTTAAAAATATAGGAATTTGGGAACTCCATGGATGGAAGGAATCCATGGATGAAAAATATCATATATTCAAAAAAAATGCAAGCCTTCAATGGAGAAATTGGAACCTTAGCTTGAAACCCTAAGTTGAATCTTCTTTTTCTTCATCAAATTCTACATAGAGAATATTTGAGAGAATATTTGGGAGTTCTTTTGTGAATTTTGAAGAATAAATTAAAATGGGGTGAAATTGGGGGTAAAAAGACTTATATATGGGTCCTAAACATAGGCAAAATGACGTAGTACACGAATTAATAAATTAGGAAAAGACCCAACTAACCATTAAAAGTAACTGCCAGCAGTCGCCGACCTACAAACTGATAGACCCAGTGGACAAACCGTAGTCTGACCTACAGTCCATCCTGGTCAACCCTAGCTTGGTTGTGTGGGACTTGATTTTATGGCCTCGAACCATGGACCCCTTGACCACGGACCATGGACCCATTGACGGTCCGTAGGTTGGTTCCCATCCTTGAAAGAACAATCGTAAGATTTGTTGGATAACAGTTTCATTCGGCCGAGTATCTCTCCATAGGATGCACTAGTTTTGTTTGTTAAGAAGAAAGATGGTTCTCTTTTTATGTTTATTGACTAACAACAGTTGAATAAGGTGACTATTAAGAATAAGTATCCTTTCCCAAGGATAGATGCTTTGTTTTACCAACTACGAAGAGAGTGAGTTTTTTCTAAGATTGACCTCCGATCTAGTTATCACCACTTTAGGGTGAAGGAATAAGATATTCTAATGACAACTTTTAGAACTAGATAGAAACATTTTGAATTTTTGGTGATGTTAGTTGTTTGACTAATGCTCCGGCGGCATTTATGGATTTGATGAATACAGTGTTTAGACAATACTTTTATATGTTAGTGATTGTGTTCATTGATAATATATCTATTTATTTAAAAAGTGAAGATGATCACATTAAGCATTTGAGGATTATGTTGCAAACCCTTAAGGAATCTCAACTTTTTGCAAAGTTTAGAAAAAGTGAGTTTTGGCTAAGGTCAGTAGTTGTTATTGGGAATATTGTTTCAAGTAAGGGTATTGAGGTAGATCCTAAGAAGACAGATGCGGTCAAGAGTTGGCCTAAACCTCTATCCCCTTCGGATATTAGAAGTTTCTTGGGTTTGGCTGGTTACTATAGAAGGTTTATTGAGGGGTTTTCTACAATAGTCTCTCCATTGACAGCATTGACTCAAAACAAAGCTAAGTTCATAAGGTCTGAATCTTGTGAAAAGAGTTTCAAGAGTTAAAGGATAGACTTGCTTTCGCTCTGGTGTTGACTTTACCAGAAAGGACATATGATTTTGTGGTTTTTTGTGATGCCTCTAGACTTGGGTTAGGATGTGTCCTTACGCAAAATTTGAAAGTTATCGCATGTGCTTGAAGGCAACTTAAGATTCATAAGAAGAATTATCCTTCCCATGATCTTGAAATAGTGGTTGTTGTTTTTACCTTAACGATTTTAAAGGAATTATTTGTATGGTGTTCATGTTGATGTTTTTAGCGACCACAAGATTTTGTAATATGTTGTTTAACCAAAAAGATCTAAATCTTCACCAACGAAGGTGGCTTGAGTTATTGAAAGATTATGTATGAGTGTTCACTATCACCCCAGTAAGGTGGATGTTATGGTGGATGCTCTTAGTCGCTTATCTATGGATAGTGTTTCCCATATTGAGGATGACAGAAAAGAGTTGGTTCGAGATGTTGACCGATTGGCACAGTTAAATGTCCAATTAGTCGAATCTACCAAGGGTGGCGTTATAGTTCACAATGGTTCAGAATCGTTTTTTGTGGCGGATGTGAAATCTAAGTAATGTTTTGATCCGATTTTAGTAGAATTAAAAGAATCAGTGCTTAGAAAGTCCGTTGAGGCTTTCTCCCAAGGAGGAGATGGTGTACTTACATATCAAGGTCGCTTGTGTGTTCATAATGTTGATGACTTGAGGGAACAAATCTTGTCAAAAGCTCATAGTTCACGATATTAAATTCACCTGGGAGCCACCAAGATGTACCGTAATTTGCAGGAGATATATTGGTGGAATGTGATGAAGAAGGATTTTGTAGGATATGTGGCTAAATATCGTAATTGTCAACACGTGAAAGTTGAGCATCCAAAAATGGGAGGTTTATCCCAATAAATTATTATTCCTACTAGGAAGTGGGAATATTTGAATATGGACTTCGTAGTAGGGTTTCCACATACTCGATGACAATATGATTCGATTTGGGTTATAGTAGATCAAATGATGAAATTGGCTCTTTTCATCCTCATCAAGACTTCTTATGCGATGGAGGACTATGCTAAGTTGTATCACAGAGAAATGATAAGTTTGCATGGAATAGCCTTGTCCATTATCTCCGATAGAGGTACCCAATTCACTTCTCAGTTTTGGAAATCTTTCCAAAAGGGTTGTTGTACTCGTGTTAAGCTTAGAACGGCTTTTTATCCCCAAATTGATAGTCAAGAGGAGCGTACAATCCAAATTTTGGAAGATATGTTAAGATCTTGTGTGATTTACTTAAAGGGATATTGGGATGATCATTTTCCTTTGATTGAATTTGCCTATAACAATAGCTATCACTCAAATATTGGTATGGCTCCATATGAGGCATTGTATAGTAGGAAGTGTAGATCTCCTATAGGCTGGTTTGAGGTGGGTAAAGTTTCCCTAATAGGTCCCGAATTGGTACATTAGGCTATAGAGAAAGTTTGACTCATTAGAGAGACGTTGAGAAGAGCCCAAAGTTGACAAAAAGTCATATGCTGATATTAGAAGAAGAGATCTTGAATTTGATGTGCATGACTTGGCTTATTTGAAAATATCACCCATGAATGGTGTAATGAGGTTTTGTAAAAAAGGGAAGCTTAGTCCCTGCTTTGTAGGCCCATATAATATTTTGAGACGTTTTGGTAAGGTTTCTAATGAATTAGATTTGCCTAGTGAGTTTGCATCTATTCATCCAGTTTTCCATGTCTCTATGTTAAAGAAATGTGTTGGAGCTCTGACATCTATAGTTCCCTTAGAAAGTTTGGGAGTTAAGGATAATCTTTCTTATGAAGGAGTTTTCGATTAAGAGTTTAGACTACCAAGTCAAGAAGTTGAGAAATAAGGAAGTTTCTTTCGTGAAAGTGTAATGAATGAATCATTTAGTTGAGTGTGCTACTTGGGAAGCCGAGGCTGATATGATGTCTCGATAACCTCATCTTTTTCATTCTACTCCTACTCTAGCTTGAGATATTTAATTCCTCATGTGTCATGTGTGTTTTAAATATCCCTATGATTTCCTTATTATGCACGTTCATGAAAATCTTAAGTTTTGAGAAAATGAGTCAATTTGATTGATTCCTACATGTTTATGTGCTTATGAATATGAATTGCATATACACCATGATATGTCAATTTAAACAAGCCTTAGCTTGGAGTTGATATGATGTTTCCTCCTTGAATATAAATATTTGATTATGAGTGCGTATGAACTTCATGATATGAAGATTTGAGTATGGTTTAGCTTAGAGTTGATGTTTCCTTCTCACATATGTGAATTTAGGTGATTGCATGCATGATGGGTTGCTAGTCTTGAGTCTTTTCCTTTAAGAGGTGTCTAGAATTCCATTCGAAGATGGATTTCCCCAAGGGGAAGAAAATGTAGCACCTCAGGATTTAGTGGACTAAGAAAGGGGCAAAGTGTCAAGTCATGAGCCAAAGAATTGAGCTTTGGATACCTTCACATGGACCCACAGAGGCTGTGAAGGGAACCACGAGGCGTGGTACTACCCGTAGAGGCTAATAGTAGCAAGCAAAGTAATGTTCACCTCCCACGACCACCAAGGCGGATCGTGGTGGGGACCACGGCTCGTAGTGATAGATGTGAAGGGCTAGGCAGTGAGCTAGTCAAGACTACCTACTCCCACAAGCCACTTGATGACTCATGAAGGCCTTGACGGCTCGTGGAGCCTGGCGTTAAGTGGTTCAGTCAACACTAAGTTTAGGGTCTTTTGGGTCTTTTCAATTTTCATTAAATTAATACTATGTCATTTTACCCAAGCCTAGGACCCCTATATAAGTAATTTTACCCCAACTCTCACCCATTCAAGTCAAATCACCAAAAGAAAGGGTTGAAGCTAGGGTCAAGGTCATCTCTCCAATCTTCAAGCATATGTGGGCTTTGATAGCAAGGTATAATAGCTTTTCATCCATTGAATTCTTACATCCATGGAGCCCCTAAGTTCTCTTAATTAAAAGTAAAATTCCCCAATTTGAGTTAAGGTTTTCTTCTTAGTTGTACATCTTTTTTAATGTTGATTTAATTGAGTAAATTATGATTGATTATGCGTGAATTGAGTGGATTCAATGCTTTTATGATGATTTTCCATGTACCCATGCCTAACCCATGATTCTTAGTAGAAATTGATGTAGATGGGTTTTATGCCATGAAAGGAGAAATTATGGTTTAGATGTATTCTTATAGGATTGATAAGATATATTAGAATCTCTTTGAGATTGAAGAATATATTATAATTTATGAGTAGAATTGCTATTGAAGCATATGTGATGATTATGATATATATTGTTTTGGGAGTGAAGCATATGCTATGAATTGTGGACTATTGATGTAATTGTAGTGGAAAGGATCTTTCCCACATGATTTTCTTATGTATGAAAGTGGAAGGCTTTCTCACATTGAATTATTCTTTGAGGAAAGGATTGCTCACCTAAAATGAATCTAAGCTAAAGACTAAAAATTGATGAGGCTAGAGGTGATTACACATAACCTCTAAATGAGAAGGATATGAGGTGATTACCCATATTCCTTAGAGTTGAATAAGGGTCCATTACCCATATTCCTTGAAGTTGAGCAAGGGGTACCTACCCACGTTCCTATAGTGTAAAATACAAGAGGCGACTACCCATGTCACATTGATGTTGGACTAGAGGTGAATACCCATGATCCTAAGAAAGGGAACTAGAGGAGACTATCCATGATCCCATAGTATAATGGAAAAGAAGCGATTACCCATGGTCCTTAGACAAGAGACGAGTAGCCAAGAGCCTTTATAGTAAGGCAAGAGGCATACCCATGAGCCTTTATAGATAGGCATAAAGGCAAATCACCGTGTTTTTAAAACTAAGCAAGACTAATATGTGAAATGTTAAGATGAATAATTAGCTTGGATTGTTTCTTAAGTTACCTTCCATGATATGTAATACTAGAGGCGGTTACCCAAGTCTTGATGAAGGATAAGTTGAGGTTACTTCAAGAAGTACTACTCCTATTTTATGATGATCTATTATGTGCATTGATTTTGCTTTATGACTTATGTTATCTAATGCCTATGTTTATGCAAGCTATCATATTTAGTACATTTTATTACTAACACATACTCTTGCCTACATTTCTTATCAAAATGTAGGGTCCGGCAATCTTAAAACGACCCCAAAAATGCCCGAAAATGTGCTTCGAAAACACCTATAATTGTGATTTCCATATATCTCAAAATCCGTGCATGATTTTGGAAATTCGGCTTCATATTATTATTCAGGGGGTCAAATTGAGTGGGAAATGAGTCTAACCCGAATTTTAGAGCAACCGTATCAAAATTCGAAAATCGCAAAAAAATGCGATTTTTAGGGTCAACTTTAAAGGGGCATATCTCTTAGCACAGAAGTAACTGGAAGGAGCTCAAACTATCAAAATTAAAGCTCTGTGAGTTAGCTTTCCAACGCAATTTGTTTCACCTCATTCGGAGTTCGGACGAAGAAGTTATGCCCATTTTCGTAAAACCTGTCCAGCAGAAAATGCAAATTCCAGTAACCGAAAACACTGTTCACCCGCCTCTTTTTTTTTTCTAAGTGTTGGGACGTTTTTTTATAAAAAGGGGACATATCCATACTTAGTCATTTAACTTCAAGACACTCAAAAGCACTCTCTAAACCCTCTTCAAAAATTCCACCAAGATCATCCACCAAATTCAAGAATCCCAAACTTTAATTCCGGATTCAAGATTCAATCTCAGGCAATTCTCCATTCCAATCTTCATCAAGAATTCTCCAAAGTTGAGGTATGTGGGTTTGATTGTGGAAACCTTCCTTTCCACAAGTCCAACCATTTATCCTCTATTTTACTTCAAGTTTATGGGTCCTTATGATCATTTATGAACTCTTGAATTATGGAATCACTACTACACACCCTATTAAGGTCTATCTTGCATATTATCATGAAATGGTATTATTATGTGATGTTTATGGTTTTCATGCCTCCATGATCAAATTATGAAGGTTGTTATATATGTATATATATATGTATGTTGTTGGTGGGCTGTTTTATATGGATTTTGAAATTGGTTGGACTTAGTACTCTTGAAACACATGATTTTATTTACATGAACAAGTAGCCCACCATATGTTTGATAAAATGCCATTTATAGAATTCTTATGAAATGGAAGGTCCAATGTACGTCCTATGAGTCGAATTATTATATAAGTATTGAAATGATGATGAAATGGATACATGTATATGATTTTCTTTATATAGTGTGTGAGTCGACCAAGCCTAGCTCGGGGGGTTGTAGGCCCGGGTAACCGTATCAAGGGGTTGGTACTTTGGTTGCCTAGTACGGGGGTAGTAGGCCCGTATAACCGTATCAAGGGGTTGGTACCTTGGTTGCCTAGTACGGGGGTAGTAGGCCCGTATAACCATGTCGAGGGGTTTGTACCTTGGTCCCTAGCTCGGGGGGTGGTAGGCCCGGGTAACCACATTGAGGGGTTTGTACCTCTTTCGCCTCTCCAAGAGGGTGGTAGGCCTTGGACATACTACATTGATGGTCACTCACTACACATCTACTATGCCCTACTAAATATGATTTTTATATAAGCATCATTATACATATCATCTCATTAATATGCTATCTATCGGGTACGATTATGTATTTTGCCTATAATGTCCATCCATTGTTGCATTGCATTGCATCCCATATACTTAGTACATTCAAACGTACTAATGCATACTCTATGTCTACATGATGTCACCATGTAGGGACCGTCTTTGTCTGACCATCCTCCTCCACGTGGCTAATACGATTTCCTATCAAGGTTATTGGTGAGTCCTCCATTCCGGGGACGTTGCTCATGATCTTTTGCTATGTATAAGACTTTTCCTTTTTAATTATGTATTGACTATGAGGGTGAGCCCGGTAGTTTGTCTCGGTCCCCGCTAAGTATCTATGTTTAGAGGTGGTGTTGGACAAGTTGTGTATTTTGCTTGAGCTTGACTCATCTATGGTATTTATGTATTATTCTCTTTTTTTTTCTTATTCCCTTAGTCCCGATTTCCCCTTGATTAAGCTTATCGCTTATGGTCCTTTTAATTGCTTCCGCGACCAATGATGTGTAATGATATGCTATGAGGCTTGTTTGGGGTTCCTTCGGGTTTCCCATTCGCCGGTCACGTCTAGGCCCTAGGCTTGGGTCGTGACAGATCTGGATTCTCATCCCCGTGGCTAGGATCCATAGTAGAGGCAAGGTTGAAGATTGGTGACTCCTCATAGCATTCGAGGATTTAGCCGGTATTTCCTTATGTTCTTTTATTTTGTTTTATGAACATTTTTGTATGGGCTTTGTCCCAATATTCTATTATACTAGATGGTTTTTGAGACAAGTCTATTAGACTTTTACTTTTGTAATGCAAAACTTTGGTTGTGTTCTAAATCTTTTAAAGTCCCTTGAATTTCTATTATCTTGTTTATGGAAGCTATATGGCATGTATGAGGCCTCTCAGGTACATCTAGGGGATACCCCTAGGTCATGACAAATGTTTATTGACTTATTGTTATACTTTTTGGTCCAAGGTCATGATCGAGGATTGAGGATCGAGGATCGATTAGATTTTAGGTTAGTACTTCTCACTCATGTAGCATTGTAGGCTTGATATTATATGTCTAATTGTGAGTGCCTTGTTTGTATGTTGGTGATGGCATGCATTGCATTGGTTATTCATTTTCAGGTGTTTTTTGTGGTATGATCTCGGTTCATGCATTGTTGAATTAATATAATTGATATGGCTATTTAAACGTAGTTACTACTCTAAGCAAGTTTTAGTGGGAGTCATACAACCAGGATCACTTATTAAGCTAATTTTTTAGATTTGTGATGCATCAAGGATGTGCTTCTTTTCAACATAAAAGTTGAGAGAGAACAAGGATATGGTGAGCTTTTATTACAAGGCGGTGCATCCATGCCACTTCCTATATTGTTCTTGCTACTTTTTCCTCTGGTACCACGGCAAAGAATACTTATTGTGAGATATGGTTTGGTCCAAAATACTGTATAAAGAGTTTAGACACCTAATATGGGCCCTTCTAGCCTTGACTATCGTTGGTTCGGAAGAGGAAGCTTCATTAGTCCTACCTCGCCCACACAGTAAGGGGTAAGTCTATACAATTCTTTATTTATAGTTATTGTTGGTTCTACTGCATATCCTCTATTCATATGCATTGCCTAGCACCAATACAATTGTTTGTTTCTTGCACCCTACGGTTTTATGGGGGTGCTTTGGTTATGTTTTGTGTTTGTTCCTTTTGAGCTTATAGGGGTCTGGCTAGGTTATTATTTGATTATATTGTGGATTCCTATGATTTTCATCTTCTAGTTGGTAGGTTGTGTTCTATATTTGTGGTGTTAGTTATTTTGAACTTGGGTTGTTGACTCTTGAATCTTAGTTGCTTGGGAATAGATTGCTGGCTTGTGTTTCAAAGTAATTTCTTGACTCAGTCTTTATCCTTTTTATCATATTTCTTCTGTATCATATTATATCTCCTGGTTGGTTACTTTTCTATACTTCCTTATTACTTGTTGGTTAAACTTGCTTTATCTTTGGAGCATTGTCGGCTGATGCCTATTGAGTTCTGCTTGTTAGTGATTATACTACACTTCTACATCCTGCAGATCATATAGGACGATTTATCTATATTAAGTTGGAGCCCGTGAGGTGTAGCTTTAGGTTTTCAGAGACTAGGATGAGATCTTGGCATTGTGAGTTACAAGTTTCCATTTATTTTCTCTTGGGCTAGTCTTTATTTTACTTTCAGAGACAATCTCTAATTATTTTGCATATATAAAAGCTTTGTACTCTTTGTTTAATTAGATGCTCCACTACTAACTGGTGCCAGGTATGATTACTTTTATTATTTCACTTGATCTATCTTTCTTCTCATTGTTTACTACTTTTGCCTCTTATTTCTTATCTTCTGTGTGATAGCCCATTGCACATGCCTTGGGAATACTTGTTAGGTGTAGTGTGGGTGCCATCATTACCTGAGAAATTAGTCGTGACATAATAACAAATATAAAATTATAATAATAATAAATAATAATAATAATAATAATAATAATAATAATAATAATGATGATGATGATGATAATGATGATAATAATGATAATAATGATGATAATGATGATAATGATAATAATGATAATAATGATAATAAAGATAATAATGATAGTAATGATATTAATGATAATAAAAATAATGATAATAATAATAATAATATTAATAATAATAATAATAATCATAATAATAAGAATAATAAATGTTTGAAAACATCTGAAAAAAATAACTTGAGTGACTCGTTGTTACAACATTTGAACTTTTAGCCACCTTGATAAAGTATGGCCTAAACTAGCAAATACTATGGCCATTGAAAAAAGGTACACTTTTTGAGTTTAGGCAACACTTTTTAGCCTTAAGAAACGTAACCTTTGACATTAGTCCACGCTTTTCAAATCTCATCGTAGAAGGTACACTTAAAAAGTATAGTCAATGAAGTATAATGGCCACACTTTGTACCATTTCATTAGCAAAAAAATTGATAGATAATGCCACACACTTTAAAGCATGGTCTTTGCATTGTTATTGGTTAAACTTTATGAGTGTCACCTTTTATATCTCTTCTACAATAATACTTAAAAAGCGCAACCTTTTTCTTACATATATAAGCTACAATTTATAATCAATAAGCCACACAATGGACTCCTCTAGAGCCACATTGTTTAAGTGTGGAAATATTATGTATAATTTTTGTAGCCATAATTTCTAATTGTTAAGATAATAATTTTTATTTTCATATATCCACTGAAACATAATTAAATACAGAAAAGATCTCAAGCACAAAATTAGCTAATAAATCATTCAAAGGTATAGATTTGCAAATATACATTGAGAAATATGTCTAGTACAACTCATACTTAGAAAGTAATAGTTCAAAGAAATGTACTAGCAATAAAATCAACAAAACCAATGTATTAATACATATATGAGAATACTACAAAAACTCTGTATCGTTCACTACAATAGATCGAGTTAACTTGTGCCCACCATTAAAAATCAATCACCTACATTTTCCCGCACATTGAAAATAAAATTACAAATTAGAGAAAAAAATCATATTCAATACTAGTCACGTTAAAAAAATACTTTCCTAGCCCCTTTATTTAATGGTCTCTTTAGGGCATTTATATTTAGTATTATTTGTCGGAGATATTCCTGCCTCTATCTATTTGGCCATATGCACCAAAACATGAAAATACATAATACAAGAAACATTAGATGTCCCCCGTTCTTCTAATACAAGACAATATAAAATATAGAGCCGGATATACTTTATACCCAGAGCATATTGCATGAAATAATAAGCACTATACAAGAAACTATTCATACACAGAACCATATGATCTCAGGTGACTAAAAGTAGTGGTACTTGTACTATAAACAAAACATAAACTGCTATATTAACTATGCTTATTTATCTCCTGTTACTAGATTTTATAGGTTGAATAAGTCTCCAGATGCTTGGAGCATATTTAGGATAGTTAGTTGTTAACTTCAGTTAGCTGTAGATACTGTGGAGATAGTGTCCTGCACTTTAGGTCATGTCAGTTGTTTAGTTTGTATTAAAAAGCTTGCTACCAGATTCAATAGAATCGTTCTTTTGTATTCTCATCTAAATCTTTATACAGTATCAGAGCATTATCAGCTCCACAGAGTTAGAACCATTTCTTTCTTTTAAAGCTTGCTCATCTATGGCTCTAGTTACCCATGCTACTGTTGCCAGCATTTCTGCAGTTTCTACCACCACTCATGTTGCACAATATAACCCTATTGCTCAATAAATTGTTAAGCTACAAGGTAACCTCAATTTTCAACCTGGAAAGCACAACTTGTGATGCTACTAAACCAGCATCAACTCATAGGGCATCTTGATGGAATCTCAACAGCTCCATTCCTCGTGATCGTCTAAAATAATCTTATTGTACCAAATTTCCAATTATCAGATTTGGTTCCCTCAAGATTAATTGATCCAACAAGCAATGATGGCAACGGTCGATCCTATCATTGCTCCACTATTGCTGCAACACCATCTGCTCATAACGCTCAACTACACTTCATCCAATTCTAAGTATAGACGATCACAATCTTTTATAAACCTAACGAATAGTTGGGGTCGATCCCACAGGGAGTGATACGGTAAAGAATTCAATTACGATGTAAAGGAATGTTCTAGCGGATTGCAGGAATAGACATTATCGAAATACTTAAAGTAAATTGCAACGATTGATAACTAGTGTCAAATGGGGGGAGGGGATTAGATTTAGCAATTAACAACTATGAAAATAGTGGAGTAATCAAGTAGAGAGGGGTCCTTGGGGATGTGATTGATTAAATGTCAATTTCGCTATATGGGTGATTATAATATACTAAAATACGTTATAACTTAGTAGGTAGGCTTGATTTTGGATTTAATAGTCATCTCTCGATCAACTACCACGAATCAAGCAAGTTCTCTTGAACCTCGACAAGCATAAAACTATAAAAAACCCAAAAACCTTAATTAATCTACTCTTTCGAGCTAGATTAGAGGATCGAATACAGATTCACTTTCTCAAGCTTAATCCAAAACAACCCAATCACTACAATTATCAATTGATAGTTTTAAACAAAAAACCTCTTTCTCAACCAAGCTTCAAATACTAAGTTAGAATTGTATTTGCAACTACAATTCATAAATGAAAACTCAATTAACAATTAAACCCACTTTAAATCAACATTAAATCAGTAAATACTAACACCCATTAGCTAGTTAGAGCATTTAATCACATAATCATACCCCCAAAGGATGAAAGTTAGAGCCACACATCATAAAAAACCAAGAAAATATTACCAACTATGTTCTCCATCAGTTTGGGCAACAATTTTCAAGCCTTCACAAAGCTTCAATTTATTTTTGACTTAAAACTCAACTCTAAATAACTTTTCAAAAGACTAAAAATAATGTTTTCAGTGTTCCAGATAAAAATCCAATAGTTAGAATATGTGGGAATCCCTTGAACTCATTTTAAAATTCAACTTATACATTCCCAGATTTTTGCTTTCAGGGTCAGTCGATGGAGTAAGTCGCGTGTCGCTAACAGGTCAGTGATGCGTCGAAGAGTGCTCTTCCATTGCCCTCTTACCTTTCCCCTTTATCAATTGATCACTGTAACTTTAGGCGGTCTAAATCTTCTTTGTTGATCTATTCGACGGTTCTTCGAAGTGTCATTTCCATCATTGAGTTGGCTTTTTCCCAAGGCTGGCCTGCTATATATTTCGGCAAGCTAAAGTACCACTACGTGAGTCGCCAAGTGTTGTTGGTGATTTTCCGCCTTTCTTATCTTGAGGTTTTTATTTTCAACCTTTCCGCTCCTATTTGCCCATTAATGTCCTTGCCTTGCTCTTTTGCCTTCATTTATGTCAATAGACACTTTAACATCATTTTAGAGCATACAATAGGCATTCAGGACACTAAAACTATGAATATTAAGAACTAAATGAGTCGAAATCCTAGATTCATCAACACCTCCAACTTAAACTTTTACTTGTCCTCAAGTAAAACACAAGATCAATAGTTCAATATCTATGTCTACAAATAGGGCTATTCAAGACGCAACGTGAATGCACACAAGAGGTTCAAACTACCCATGAAATGTTTAATTGTGCACTACAATTTCAAACTATGACTAGCCAGCATCAAATAGAACTCGAGCTCACAATGCTTGCTTAAAATGTAAATTCAACATCAATAACATAATTTGAATGCCACACCAAGTACGATTCCATGCTCACACAAAGCTCACCAAAATTTCAGAATAATGGAATAAAAAACAACTTCAACAGTCTCAAAGACAAACACATACATAACTTTACCCATAGGATTGCCCGTATCTTCCAACCATCATGACTTTTAGCTCACTCATTATCACAAAGGTCTTTCAAGGCTTGTACCGGGGCTCAGGGTAAAAGTATGATCATTTTGGCTTAGTGACTTCTACAATCATAAAACATGGCCTGTAATTTTCTTTTTCTACATTTACTTCACTATTCACACTCACCCTATGCTCTTTTATTCATGATTCATTGGATAACCAATTTCTTTATCCATTGCACAAACATTATTTCAACACTCTCTTTCTTTTTCGATCTTTTTCTTCTTTTGCTTAATTTTAAATATACATATATATAGATATATGGAGGGGTTCCATCTTTTCCAACACAAACCATCAAGGGCAAACTTTTACCAACTTCATGACTTTCCTCCTTTTTCATCACACCCCCAACTTACGCTTTTGGAATAAGTTGGCTATTCAAACAAACCAATGCTTCATGAAGGTTATAGGTGATGGGACAATGATGTTAAATGTGTTCCTATTTCATCCAAAGAAAAGGATGGTCTTAAACGGTCCCAAACAAGGTTCACACTCTCACAAGGTGGTCTTAAAGAGGTATAAAAGCAATTTGGTTCACTCTCCACAAACTTTGCTTAAGATCATCTCTATCATTCGCCTACATTAGTTAATTGGACTAACGGGGCACAAGCTCTAGGTATTTCCAAGCACATATAATTTCAAGGAAACCTCACCACACATGGAATTCAACACAATCATCAAACAAGACTCTACAATTTCATCTCGCTTGCAACTATCATCACAAGATTCATTTCAACAACCAGCTAGTCACAACGAGATGCTAAGACTTCACATATGACTTATGCAACTTAAATTTGCTTCATTGGAATCACACACACATATTGTTCTATTAAGAGCACTATTGAAGTCATCGGTAATGATCACAACCGATACTTAAATTTAAAAGGGAACAACCTCATTTACAAACATCAAGAGGTGACAAAATCTTTAAATCTTGTCAAAACCAACATTAACATTAAAACCATGGATGAAAACCCAATAGTCACCAACAAAATCAAACAATCACACAAACATTCAGAAGAATAATTTATCAATAATAACAACCCAAAAGAGGTTGGTATGAATATAGCTCACCCTTCAAAACAAAACAAGAAATTTTCCTCAAATACGAAAAAAATAAAAATTTAAATAGAAGACTAAAAAAGAGTCAAAATCCCTCTATCAGGCTAGACCTACGGTGAACTGTGCATGTCAGTGACTCCCTCAGTCTGGGCATCATTGCCCGATTCAAATATCTGGGCATGAGTGCTCTGCCAAACTGCATCCTTTGTTCAACTAGAGCCCACCATATATGTATCTCGAAGTGATGCCTCCATAACTGTCTGCACCATTGCGCCCTCGAGGTCTTTTAATTCATCATACATAGCAACATCTCGGGCACCAAGCTCCTCTCCATCAATCTCAAGACTCTCTAACACAGTATCATCATCAGCATTAGAAGCATATGTGATCGTAGTAGCCGGAGGAATCTTGGAGATGGCTAGAAACTCAGTACTCAAGACCTCAAAAAGGTTCACCGTGCCGAATAAAATCAAAAGATCTGTGCATTTAAACTCATCCACATCATGCCTAAACCCAAAAATATCAACCTTCAAGGTCGTCATATCTTAAGTCTCACCCTTCCTTGCTCACAAGCCTCCGCTCTCATAGTGAGGGCATCCAATGCCAAACCATGTGCATTAATCAACCCTCGGTTCTCTCTAAACTAAGCCTGAATAGAAGCTAAGGCAGGAGCAATGGCCCTATCAATCATCCAAGGTACAACAGTCTCTACCCGGGAGGCATGTAAATTAGATGAATGGGCTAGGTGGCCCATCTTGAGTAGCATAGCCTACATCAAAGGGGGGTCGGGAAGCAGCAGTAGAAGAGAAACTGCGAGCAACAAGAAGGGGCACTATTAAAAGTGGAGGGTGCAATAGTTGAAGCGTCAGGAGTACCTGAAGGCTCACTGGCATGAGTAGGAGGAGCTATTTCTAGATCAAGCATCTCAACATCAATAGCTTGGGAAGTATCCACCAATGTAGCTCTCCTCCTCTCAGCCTCATCTATAGTATACTCGACCTCTATCATTCAGATGTCTGTAGAGGAAGAAGGAGTCACTTCCATATCCGTATTTTCTATCAATGGTACCCGAGCACGTCTGCATAATTTTGTGATCTACATTGTAAACAGGGGAAAAGTGTGACTCTGCTTGGCCTTCATAGCCATCTTCTACTCAATAATCAAGCCGAGATTTATTATATCTCGGTCCATGGTACAACCCAACAAGGAAGCCTTTAGATGCCTAAGTTGACTCATTCTGTGACGACATCAAGGTTCTACTGATAAACCTGAACTAGTACCTGGCAGCCAAATTCAAATCCTTCTTCTCTATTTGGACACCCTCATCAATCCATGGCAGTGTGGTGTCTGAGATCAACAGAACTAACCAACCCTTCAAGTCATTGAGGGTCTTTTTCTGTATCTTATCCACCAAGAAGTGGATGACATTTATTGTGCAACCTAGCACCTCATTGATGGTGGTGCTGCTACATTTTACTTTCCTACCCCGAACTATTACATGGTCCACCGGTGTGAACACACTTGCTTTCTTCTTCCCCTTTGGCACTAACTTCTCATACTCGGCTTAGAATTACCTAACAAAAGTAGGAATTTCAGAGCCTCGGGGAATGGTAAAAATCTCAAAGTTGGGGAACTTGATAGTGTTCCACACCTCTGGGTACTTGTCTACTACTCCGTCTGCAAATAACCACTTTTCTTCTAGAATGGTCCCTAGCCTGACAGCTTTCAATATGTTCAGTGAACGATGTGGGGGTACCTAAACTGGTGTAGCTGGAGGTACCTACTTTCAGCCTGAGCTGGAAGTGAAGGAGGCACTAGGATTCTTGCTGGGTCATGAAGTGCTTTAAAGGCGGGCTCTGATCTCCTCCTTTGCAAGGTCTCATCATCCTCTGGCTCAGACATTGAGACTGATGATCTATCTCCTGAGTTTCCCTCACTATGTGACTATGAGGTGGTAAGGTGAGTGTCATAGACACCCATGCTATAAGGGCTCCCCTCAGCCAGACTGGGTTGTGTGGGTCCCTTTTCTTTTGTCTTTCCCCCATGTTGGAGGAATGTTAGCCTGTGTAGTGTAGGAGGGTGCAACACCCTTGTTGATCATAATGCCCTATGCACGCTCGCAAGGTGGTTGATTCCTACCTGACTCCTTAGGTCTAGCCCTACCTAAAAAAAAACTTCAAATAAAGCAATACGTAAGAAACATATAAAAAAATTATCAACTTTGAAAAATAAGTAGGAAAGCTCGCCAAGTTATTCGACGACTCATCGAACCTATTCGACCAACGAGATCGTGTTTGCCGAATGTTCCTGACAAAAAAATCTCAAAATTCAACACAAGTTGATGATGTCTAAGGCCTTTCGGTGAACTAAAAGTAGTTCTCCGAATGTTAGAGTATATTTTTAAAAATTTAGGGCGCATAAGGACGATTTAACAGACAATTGGCGAGCTCAAGCTTATCACCGAATGTTACCGAATCAATTCGACAAAATTGGAGAATAAAAAAGCTATCCAAGATTCATTGGGCGAACTGCCGAATTATTCGGCGAGCTCTACTAAGCTCACCGAAATGTCCTCCATGACATATTTTGACCCCGACCTCAAATTCTAACCTGCAGCCCACGATACTGAAATTAAACACCTATTCTATACAATTAAGCCCACACCCATACCATTAATGTCACGACCCAGGGGTACACCCTAGATGCAACACAGTGTATAAGACTTCGAAAAGTCTCATACAAGCCTTATAGTATCATCATATAAGATAATAGAAATAGTACGGAATTTAAAACTCTTTTAATCCATACAATAAAAAAATCATTCAAAACAACGGAAGTCTAGTAATCTCACATGGTCATCTAAAAATAATCTTCGAATCAAAAGTAGGGTCATGTCCCTTTACAATAGAAAATCTAAAAGAGTTTATTGCTATAAAAGGCATGAAACATCAAAAGTACTTATCCTCGAATCCATGAGGACATACCAATAGTCTTGGAAGAACTCAATCCAATCTTCAACTAGAGAGAATCAACTCAAATGCTCGAACCTACACTTTGGTAAAAATGAAGAATATGGGTTAGCACATTTAATGTACTAAGTATGATAGCCATGCAAAAACCATGCTTAAAACGGACATTTTATTTAAAAGTCATGCTTTATTCCAATTTGGTAAAACTTTATGAATATAAGTGTAAGAGGCATAATATACAAACATAACCAACATATAAGTCATTTTATCACATTAGAACATAATCAACATATAAGACATTTCATCACATTAAGCTTTCACCTTTAGTAACCCCAAGCCATACTTTGTGCAATGTATGAATAGAGTCTCATACCACCATCCACACTAAGTACCACTTAAAACCACCAAAAGTGAACTTACCATTTTTCCTTTACATCATTTGTCCATACTCATACATAAGGAACATAAACATCTCATAAGTCATAATAAGGAAGTAACTCATAATACAACTCAAATATAGCATGCATCATTACATTAAGCATATAAGTCAACATTCTTCATTAGCTTCATTTAGAGCACTTTCATTCATTAGTCACATTCAAGAACTCACTATAGCCCTCTCAAAGCCTACTCGTGCAATGCATGGATGGCATCCCATATTACCACCCACACTTCATAGAACTTCTCAAGAAACCATAGTGCGCATCTCACATGATGGGAATAAACATTAACCGATATAGACCATGTTAGCTTGACGTGGAATCCGGTGTCATAAACCCACACCTTAAAGAGTTAGTCTACTTGCCTAAGGTAGGACCGGTAACATTTTAGCTTAGGTGGATCCACTAGCTTATATCCTATGCGGGCACATAGTTATGGGATAGGAAGATGTTCATTGGAACTCTAACCTAACATTGGGAGAGTTTCCATCTTACCATATCCACTCGGTGCTTAGCCTTCATTCCCGTAGAGCATTTCATTTATATTACATTACTGTACTTGAGAGGAATGACATTGGCCTATCGACCCAAGTTACATCATTACACATGAAAGAAATGCCATAAGCCTATCAATTTATGGTGTATTATTAGGATAGCTCTTGACCCATCATGAAAGGAATGCCATAAGCCTATCGATTCATGGTTCCTCATTACATTATTATACACATGAAAGGAATGGCATATGCCTATTGATTCATGGTATATTGACTCATTAGGATAGAAATTTCATTGGCCTATCGATTCAAGAGTCCTCATTACATTATTTCATTGGCTCATTGTGAAAAAGAATGGCATTGGCCTATTGATTCAATAGATTGCCTTAGAACACATTCATTAGTTATTTATGAAAGGAATGCCATTGGCCTATCGATTCATATTCATTAAGTCAATACACATTCATTATACAAGAAGAGGATGTCTAAGCCTACCAAGTCAAGGTTCAATCAAGACCACATTCATCAATTCAAGAAAAGGATGTCTTAATCCTACCAATTCAAGATACAATATTCCCATTACTTTCATTTATACAAAGAGAGGATGCTTAAGCCTATCAATTCAATATATAACATCACATTATAGAAACCCTTCACATTCTATCATCATAATTCATGAGTGTTAATTGATAATATACCTTCAATTATAACATAATTACATTCTAAACATGATCATAATATCTTTTGTCACACTCCAATCCTAGGTGAGGCAGACAAGTACCATATAAACACATTCTTTACAACATACCTATGATGAGAAAGTAAACTACTATGCTGATAGATTTACTAATGAGAAGCTTCATATAAAACTCATGTCGACTAGCTGAATCGATACACGTGACAAGTGAAACTATGAATATAGATAATAGCTTTACAATGTCTACAAAGTCTCTACTGGAATCCGTGACTGTACGACAACAAAAATATGCATAGTAAACACTTGGAAAATCCCCGAATCAACTTGGAGCTCACCCACAACAGCTAAGTAAGCATTTTGACATCTCAAATAGAAACACATATCAAGAGAACACATTTAACATTCATCCAAGAGATCTGAACTCTATATGATAGACAAATACTCACTAACTAATATCAAATACAAGGTATAGATGAACGTGGAATCAAGGGAGAACGTGGGAAGATTCAACTTAAGGACGGATACATATTCCAAGTAAGTACATATAAAATGTACAATAGAGCAAGTAGGGATCTTGTGAGGTAACATTATAGTCTAACACAATGGGAGTAATAACCAATAAAGGGAACATATGAACATGTTAAAAAGATGAGATATATGAAGGAATAGACAATTAAAGCAAGTTGGCAAGATATGGGAAAATTGTATATCAAACATATAAACATATGTACCATGTGTAATCTAGGTTATGTGCATGCTAATACTTGGTAGAGTAAGCACATACATTTAGTAATAAACTCATATTAGAGTACTTACTTTAATGCTCTAGGGAGTAGGAACTTCAACTATGGATCAGTAACAACCAACGACACTTAAAAAGCTTACTTTGTAATACAAGTGTTGGATTCATTCCAAAGAAATAGGAAATCAAATAGCCTTACATACCTTATCCTTTGACCAATACAACTATCACGATTCAACCTCTCCTTTTAAGTTTTAATCTATCATATGAGTCATGACAAACTAAAATTAACAGCTATCACACCGTGAGCCCCGTAAAACAGTAGCTAACATTGATGGATAATGAGCCCATACAACCCTTAAAATAATGTGTATCACCACGCCCTCCTTCTCTACCCGATACATACATTATATATTATTTTCTAAGATTACCCAATCTACACCAACAACGATACACATAAACCAGCCTCAAATAATCTTTTTATACAACCAATTATTGAACTCACCACCCCTTTGAGTTATTTGATGACAGCACACCCATAATTCCTCACTCAAACTCATTCATAAGGAGGAAAAAAATGGAGCAGTCACCTTACCTCAATTTTTGCAACTTCTCCTTATAACTTGAATTCCTCTAGAACTTCAACTTCCCTTCAAACTTAAACCATAGAAGAAGAGAAAAGTATCTTAATAATTAAGGAAAGTAAGCAGTGGCTTGTGGGAACTTCTGCCTTCTACTTATAATTGAGCATGAATAACATGTTTTCTAGTCTTCCATGTGAGAATTAAGTTAAATCCATAAGTTTTTCTCTTACCTTGGTTTGTAGATATGAGGATTTCTTCAAGAACCCTAGAAGGAACTTTAAGGTTGTTGTTTTAATCCTTAAGAGAAAAGAGTTAGAGAGCTGGAGTTAATTGTCAATATTGTGTGTTAAAAATGAGTGTGAATAGCAGTCAACATATCTTATATGGAGCTTTCTTCCCCTTTAAGAATATCCTCTAGAACCTCTCTTTTTTGGTCCATTTTCAACCACTAATTGTTCAAGTAGGTGATGCACCTGCTTATGTACATCAAGCAGCTCAAAAGGTCAAACTAAGTGATGCACCTACTTGCTTTCACTTGGGCTTAAATATATTAGGCCTTGGCAGATTTGGCTGCTGGGCTTTAATTTTATTTTCATTTTATTTAAGTTAGTTTGGGCCTCAAGTGAGTCCATTAGCATAGGCCCAAATTTTACCCATCAACCTTGGACTTTTTAACTAGATCCATATATCTCAAGTACGTGATGGTCCTTTGGACTGGTCAATTAGTCAAACTAGGTAATGCACCTACTTGTCACCTACTAGCCTAGTTTAGTCAAACAAGCAGCTCACTTATTTTATTCCATTTTCTAAATATCAATCTCTTTTTCTTTAATTTCACACTTAACTTTCAACTTTAAGCTCAATTACCACCTCACCGTCTCGAGTTTAAATACTTCTGTTGGAGTTATAACTTGTTGTTCACATGCTGGAACGTGAAAGGCATTACATTACCTTCCGAGATAGTTTAAACCAATGCTAATCATATAAGAAGCATGGTCCCTCACCTATATTATAAGGCTATGTAAAGTATCACAAGAATAGAACAAGCACATGCGTAATACGGGCTGTTACAATAGGAAAATGAATCCATAACTATACCACAAGGAAATTGATAAGTGTCATATAAATGGAACTAGTACACGTAGAATACGAGGTTTTATGATCATTCGTCCTCGAATGATAGGTGCACCTCATAGTTCAGTTAATCTTGGAATTTCATATAGAGATTTGCAAGAGTTCCCATTGTAAATAGCACTATCCAAAATCCATATATTAATCCAAAACATGTATAGACAAGTCTAGCATGACATCTCAACAGATATGGTTCATGAAATAATAATATGACAAATTAAACCCCTTTCTTGATCATGTAATTCACTGAAGATACAGAAGTAGAACTTATACTAATAAGGACTTCAATATACCTAAACACAAGACATGCAAATGACATATCAAATGAACAAATGCGAGTAGGATTTATGATCATATAAGGGGACCACATGATCTCAGATCCTTATGTTGATTTTTAGAATGAGGAGGGGTATTTATGAGCTCTACCGTCTTCTTTTCCCAAGTACCTTGTGTTGTATTCCTTCCATAATACTTCAATGGAGGTTACACCTTTTGAGCTTAGCTTTCGGGCCTTAACAATCAAGAATAACTATAGTGTCTCCTAAATTCTTTTGTTATAGAATGGACACATAAAATCATAGGCCTGATCTATCGGGGCTCTGCTTTCCCTTCTCTTTTATCTTATGGTGCTTTTCAAAGTTGAGTTTTATAAAAACGCATAACTGCTAATATAAACTATAAAGTTTTATGCCGCACCTTCAGATAAGACATTATTCTAAGTTGTTTATCTATGGTTGTGATAAAATTTATATATATCCCCAACCTTTTCTTGTCAAAATCTTTACTACATAATGATACAAGGAAATGATTTCCAAAACTCAAGTCAATAAACACATAGGGGCATAGTATATAGATAAATAAGTCACATTTGGTATGACACATAGGCTAATTAGCACAAAAGGGAGCACATAATATATGGGCATTAAGCTATAGAAATATGTGGTGTACACATGCATATGAACTATAGGGTAGCGTGTGAGCAAATGAAGTATATGGCATGTAGGAAATGGACTCTCTGAGCACATGATGAATGAGTACTAAAGCTACGAAATAAATAATATGTAATAAATTAGACTATAATACATGTAGACATAAAATAAAATGAACTACGGAACACAAATCACATCGAGCAAATGTGTTTCGCATGGATAGGTGGACTAGCATGTCATTGAGTACATATATGAATTATGAGAAAGTGAGCACATGAAACATGTCCAGAAAAGCCATAAGGCCTGTAATGTTTAAGCAAGTAGGCTACAAGGCATGCAAAATATATAGAAATGGTCATATGATCAATTAGCCGGCAGTACCCACACAATATGGGAAAGTGACGCGAAGAAAGTAACTACTGCAATAAATAACATATAGGGAAAAGGTCCTATGAAAACATATAGCAACAAACAAGGGTGCTCCGAAGCGGATAACATTTACATGCAAGCATTCTATGACATTAGGTAACCTATGAGCAAGTAATCCACAAAGGGTAAATGATATCCAAATAGTTAAGTTATAGAACATGCAACATGTATAATTATATAACAAACCATCATTGGAATCTATGTGATATCCTATATAACCACTCTAACATGTTAAGGTCAATCACACTGTCTTAAGCATTAAGTCATGGGTAGGATAGTTCTGCTCGTATTCCTTACTCACCTCAAAGTACATACAATTGATTTACCCATTTACTCTTTTCAATCTCTTAAGAATTCTTATAGGTGTTCTGCTATTGAAAATTGGCTTTCTTCTAGGTCAACATAAATACTACAGTAAGATAGAAAACAAATCCACAATAGTTCATCTATTGGAGTAGGAGGCCAAGGTCAATTTTACCTTCGTTACTAGCTTGTGTTATATCAAGCTCAATATCTGGTGCCTTTTGAAGGTCATAATAGAAAATAAATAATGAAGCTTGAAGCACCATAAAACGTGAACTCTAATAACATGTAAATCCCAGGTACCTATAAAGTTATATTATGATTCATAACATCTTAGAGTTAGCCGCGTTGTGATTAACTAGATAGGTCTAGCCATACTAATAGATTTCCTCTTCTTCTTTTTTTATAACAAGTGAGGGTGCTCCGACTCTTTTCCCATGCAAGATAGCAAAAAAGAACAACTAGCATGTGATCATTTTTTCTTCTCCCTTAACTGGACTAGGACTGACGAATTACTTTAGGCATCTATCAAATGAATCATGTAGTAGCCCTATTCAATTTGATGGAACTCTATACATGTGTATAATGCTCTACTTCTCTTTTGTACTAATGATGTAGATGAACTACGTCCATGTATCTTCTATATAGGTAACCTTTCTATTACCCTCTTTTTTGTTGTTGTTATCAAGACGAAATATCAAGACTTGAATCAATACTAGAATGACTTCTCTGTCTAACAAAGGTTCACAAAGTTGTTCCTGGGTGTGCCACTATAACTCGTTAGGGTTGAAAGTTGATACCTTTTTATTGCCTCATACACTTAGAAACCTCTATTTCATAAACACCTATCTCAGTCCTCTATAGAATCCTCATATCACCCCTACTCCTATGTTTAGGGAATTTAACGTATCCCATCTCTTTCTAACTAGAAGCTCTACGTACATATTTGACCTATGTAATTCAAGCTTCATTCTCACATGCTTCATATCTAACAAGTACCTTTTGATCAAAACTAGTAGCTTCATGCACTCTAATCCTACTATGTACAACCTAACTAATCACAACTTAGGTCTAACCAAACAATTTTCCTTTTGTTAACCTTACCCTTTAGTCACATCCAAATCCTCTGTAGCCAAAACATAGATCATAATAGGAACTACCATACATATATTGTTTTTAGTAATCGGGACACATATCCCTAAGTTTTATAACCATGAACAGAATACAAATGTTTAAGAGCAGCCAATGACAAACAAAAATAAGTTGATTCAACTACAACAAGACTAGTTCACAACTAAACTTCACTAAAAGAATTTTAATCACCACTCCTCGACAGAGGGACCATTTTTGATAACGCTTAACTACACTTCATCAAATTCTAAGTGTAGGTGATCGCAATCAAGTATAAACCCAACAAAGAGTTGGGGTCGATCCCACAGGGACTGATATGGTAGAGAATTCAATTCAAAGTAAAATGAGTGTTCTAGTGGATTGTAGGAATAGACATTATCGAAATAATTAATGTAAATTACAAGAGTTGAAAACTAGTATCAAATGGAGGGATTAGATTTAGCAATTAACAACTATGAAAAGAGGCTAGTAATAAAGTAGAGAGGGATCCTTTGGGATGTGATCGATTAAATGCCAATTTCGCTATATGGGTGATTATAATTTACTAAAAGCTGTTGAATCTTAGTGGGTAGGCTAGGCTTTGGATTTAATAGTCGTCTCGTGATCAACTACCATCATTCAAGTGACTTCTCTCGATCCCCAACAAGAATAACACTATGAACAGCTGAAAACCCTAATTGATCTACTCTCTCGACCTAGATTGGTAGGATCAAATTTAGATTCACTTACTCAAGTAGAACCCACAATAATACAATCACTACAATCATGAATTCATAGTTTTAATCCAAAAACCTCTTTCTCAAGCAAGCTTCAAATGCTAAGTTAGAACTATATTTGCAACTACAATTCATTAATGAAAAGTCAACTAACAATTAAACCCACTTCAAATCAACATGTAAATCAGTAAATACTAAATCCCTAATCTAATTAGAGCATTTAATCACATAACCACACCTCAAAGGATGAGGGTTTAAGGCACAAATCATAAAAAGTGAGAAAATATTATCAACTATGCTATCCATCAATTGGGTAACAATTTGCAAGCCAACACAATGCTTCAATTTAGTTCCGAATCAAAACCCAACTATAAATTACTCTTTAAAAGACTAAAACTAATGTTTTCAATGTTCTAAATGAAAACCCATAGTTAGAATGTATGGGAACTCCTTGAAGACTTTCTAAAATTCAATTTATATGTTCCCAGATATTTTATTTTGGGGTTAGTCAACGAAGTAAGTCACGTGTCGCCGAACAAGTTGACAATGCACTGAGTGTGCTCTTCTATTGTCCTCTTGGCTTGCCCCTCTATAACCTCATCACTGTAACTTTAGGTGGTCTAACTCTCCTTTGCTGATCCATTCTAGGGTTGGCCGAGGTGCCATTTCCATCACTGTAACAATTTATATGAACCAAAGGAGGCAAAGCATCCACCTATAATGCCAGTTTACAACATCATAGACACCTATAATGCATTTTTCTGGAGTTTTCAAAGATATGCTTAGGTAACATTGCACGTTGATACCGTGGTCTAATTGAATCATCAGAATTGGATTCAAAGGTCATTATCCAAAAATATTGATCAACACTGACTATTCAAGGTTGATGTTTGTGTAATCATGACCCAACTTCCAATTCAAGTGTCTACGATCCTACAATAGTAATATAATCCAACCGAATGGGTTGGGGTCGAGTCCCAAGGGAGCAGTTTTTGAGAATTACGAGTTAAGCACGAATATACTAGAGTTAACCATAGCTAAAAACTTTTTCGAGTAAAAACATAGTAAATTAAGGGGTTGACACGAATTTCAATTATCAATGGGGGGTTTGTAGTCGATTAACAACTAAAATAGCAAAAACAAAAAGATGTGAATATATAGAGACGGGAATCTTGGGATTTGATAGGAAAATGGGATTAACTACATAATCGGGTAATTGCTATTGATAATCAATTGCTGAAAATTTATAACTAGGCTAAACTTTAGTGGGGTTAAATTACCTCTTAAGCAACTTACCCCGAATCAACTCGGTTTGTCTAGAACATCGAGTTTCCACTTTTAAGCACAGCCTCCGCCATAGCCCATTCACTCTCTCGAGCTGAATATGTGGGAAAAGGCCTAGGATTCAATCTCTCTCGCTGAACCCATGACGACCCAATAACCATCGACTATCGATTTAATAGTCTTAGTTATAAAACCTCTCTCTCTCGCAAGCCAAAAACACTAAGATGAAATCGTATTTGCAACTATAGTCCCATTAAGTTCAAACACAACTACTAAATGAAATCACATTAAAACAACAAATAGACTAACAATAAGCAATTCCCAATAAGAAATTAAACCCATATTCACAAAATAATACCCCAAGAATTGGGGTTTTAGCTAGACATAGAAAAAAGAAAGAAAATGATACTGAATTGAAGTAACATCAACTGGTATGATTTATATTCACTTAAATCTAGTCTAAGATGAAGAATCTGCAACGCCCACTTCCAATTTCTTGGAATTGGAAGTCTTCAAGTCTCCAAAAGTTAAGCAAAAATATTTTCTACTCGAAAACTTGGAAAATAAAATTGTTGTATCTGAAATTGCATACTAAGACAAAAATTCAAAATAGTATTTATAGTTGTCTAAAAATGTGCTACGAAGAATCACTCGGCGCAGTTAGTCGGGTTCGCTGATGCACTCGGCGATTCTCCATTTGGTCTTCTTCATCGCCTTTCATCTTTTGCCTTCAGCATCTTCGCGTTTTGGATCATTGGGTGCTATAGTACTACTTCACCGAACTGTTCGGCGACGCGCCAACTGCTTCTTTTCATCTCTGACTTGATCTTTTCTTTCAAGGCTCAGCACACTGGAACTTTGGGTAAGGCTGAGGCTATTCGGCGACTCGCTTAATGCATTAGGCGATCCTCGAGCCTTCTTTTCTTCGTCTTTTTAGCCTTTTTGTTCCTTTTTGCCAAGTATTGTCCATGCTTTGCCTCCAACTCAAAATACCTGAAATATAAAGATTTACATAAGTTATTGAGACCAAATATGCATTTGAGAACACTAATTCTATTAAAATGAAGACCTAAATTACTCCAAATTGTGTACTCATCAACACTCCTAACTTAAACTTTTGCTTGTCCTCAAGTTCAACAGTTCAAAAAGAATGTCTCAAACAGTGCTACACAAGACTCAATCATGAATGTACACACAAGACTCAACTTACTCAAGCAAGGATCAATTGTGTACTCAAACACTCGAGTTGTGACAGACCCTTATCAAAGAATCTCAAGCTCACTATACTTGCTTCAAATGCAAGTTCAAGCTTAACAAAGGAAATCAAATGCTCTCACACAAAAGAATTATTCCATTTTCACACATAATGGTTTAATCATTTAGAGTTCCGGAATCAAATGCAGCGCTCACACTCACAAAGAAGAACACTATGCATGCTTTCACCCATAGGTTTGCCCATATTTTCCAATTGACAATTGTTTCAACTCATTCAAGATCAAAAAGGTTTTTTCAAGGCTTGTAATGGGGCTGAGTGCAAAGGTATGGTCGTTTAGGCTCAGTGACTTTCATCCTCATGGAATGTGGTGCTCACAACACTTCATTTCCTCTTCTTTCATGATTTTCTTTAGTGCTCATAAGTAATCCCATTATTCACTTTCCATGGATTGTTCGTAAACCCCATTTCTTTTGTATTTTCATAACTTTATTCCATGACTTTTTCATTTTCATTCATTTCTTTTCTCTTCTCTTTTTTTTTTCTACAGAGGGTTACATTTTTCTCAACATCATGGGTTAAAGGAGACTTTCCTTGCACTTTTTGACTCTCCCTTTTCTTTTCATCACACCCACAACTTAGGTTTTCGGCCTAAGTTGGCTATTCAATCAATAACAAATCAAGAGGATTATAGGTAGTGGATTTAAGAAAGGTCATGTTTTCATCAAGTTTCTTCCAAAGAAGGGTAAGGCTCAAGGGGTGTTCAAAAGAGGTTAACACACTGACAAGGTAGGCAACAAAAGTGGTATATGTCAAATTGGCTCACACTCTTCAAAGTTGCCAAAGATCATATCAAAAGATTTAGTATTTTTAGTTTTAAAACCTCTCTCTCGAACAAGCCACAAACACTAAGATGAAATCGTATTTGCAACTACAATTTCATTAAGTTCAAACAAAACTACTAAATGAAATCACATTTAAACAACAAATACACCAACAATAAGCAATACCCTACAGGAAATTTAACCCATATTCACAAAATCACACCCCAAGAATTGGGATCTTAGCTAGACCTAGAAAAAAGGAAGAAAACGATACCAAATTGAAGTAACATCAACTGGGTATGATTTATATTCACTTAAATCAAGTCTAAGATGAGGAATCTTCAACAACCACTTCCAATTTCTTGTAATTGGAAGTCTTCAAGTCTTCAAAAGCTAAGCAAAAAATTCTCTACTGGAAAACTTAGGAAATAAAATTGTTGTATCTGAAATTGCATACTAACATAAAAATTCAAACTAGTATTCATAGTTATCTAAAAATGTGCTGCGAAGGACTACTTGGCGCAGTTAGTTGGGATCGCCGACGCACTCGGCGATCCGCCCTTTGGTCTACTTTATTGCCTTTCAACTTTTGCCTTCAGCATCTTCGCGTTATGGATCATTGGGTGATATACTACTGCTTTGTGGAACTATTCGGTGATGCATCGACTACTCCTTTTCATCGTCGACTTGATCTTTTCCTTCAGGGCTCAACAAAATGGAACTTTGGTCGAGGTTGAGGCTATTCGGCGACTCTCCTAATGCATTAGGCAATCCTTAGGCCTTCTTTTCTTCGTCTTTTCAGGCATTTTGTTCCTCTTTGCCAAGTAGTATCCATGCTTTGCCTAACTCCAAATACTTGAAATATAAGGATTTACATTAGTTATTGAGACAAAATATGCATTTGAGGACATTAATTCTATTAAAATGAAGCCCTAATGAGTCCAAATTGTGGATTCATCAAAGGTTCAAAAGCTCCAAAACATAAAAACCTGAATAAAAATAAAACAAACAACCAAATGAACTAGCTATTAGTCGTACGGAGTCATAAATGACATGGGTCACTAGTACTATAATTCACACGATTTCATAGACTTTGAGCGAGTCTATTTGACTAGGCAATTTAACTTTCACGTTAAGGCCTAAGTTTTACTTTAGTAAACATTCTGGGTAAATGATCTTGGATTAGAATATTGCAAGCATGGTTAGTTTCAAAATATTTAGTTTGATCTAGAACAACAATTCATGTAGATCCAGAGGCTTCCGAGACCCCTTGTGGCTTTTTGCTTAAATTGGATTTTGAGGAGGGACCTAGTTTTTCCAAGATAACCTCTTATGGGAGTTTTTACTACATTGTTGAGTCTAAATGTCAATTTTTTTAGGGTACAATATCATATTTACGTACAGAGGTCTAACACCCCAGAAATTTGTAGACTAAACTAGAGCTAAATGTGAAGGTTAGAGTCGAGGAAGGAGGGAAACAGCCAAGGTAGTGGGCTAAGGCAGCCTATATTAGTGTAGGCACTACCCTACCTACCACACCCACCACCACAGCTCGTGGTCCAGACCACGGCTCGTAGGAGGGCTCGTGGTGGGCTAGGTAGTAGCCTTCCCAAATCTGTAAAATATATGCCCCTCTTCACAAGCTACTTCATGGCTCATGGTGAAGACCATGGCTCGTGGGAAGGTTTGTGGAGGGGAGTTAGTTATGTGAGAGTTGAAAGGAAGTAGCAAGCCACTGCCTCAAGAACTACAAGAAGAACCATGGCTCGTAGCAAGCACCACGGCTCGTGTAGCCCCTCATGAAGATGCCTTGGGCTTGTGGGCTAAAGGCACTTGTTTCCTAGCCACTGCCTCAAGACCACGAAGGGGACCATGACTCATGGTCATGACCACAACTTGTGGGACCCCACGTGGCACCTGGCAGCCTACTTAAAACGAAGGGTCTTTTTGGCAAATTTGGTTTTAGTCCAACTTAAGTAAGGTCATTTTCCCTTAACCTAGGGTCACTATATATGTCATTTTTAATCCAAAACCAACCTGTTCAACTCATTATTTCCAAAAGTCAAATCAATTTGGAAAGTTCATCCTTGATAAGTCCATAAATTGGACTCATTTAGGGATATGTTTTGAGAGAATTAGTGTGCTCAAATGCATATTTTGTCTCAATAACTTATGTAAATCCTTAATTTCAGGTATTTGGAGTATGAGGCAAGGCATAGACACTACTTAGCATTCGGTGAGTCGTCGAAGGCCTTAGCCTCGCCCAAAGTTCCAGTGTACTAAGCCCTAAAGGAAAAGATCAAGTCAGCGATAAAAAGGAGCATTCAAAGTGTCGTCGAATTGTTTCGCGAAGCAATACTATATCGCCCAATGATTCAGAACGTGAAGATGCTGAAGGCAAGAGCTAAAAGACGATGAAGCTAATCAAAGGGTGGGTCGCCAAGTGCATCCCGATCCCGACTAACTTCGCCGAGTGATCCTTCACAGCACACTCTTTTACAACTATAAATACCTATTGAATTTTTATCTTCGTAGGCAATTTCAGATACAACATTTTTATTTTTCTTATTTTCAAGTAGAGCGACCTTGTTCTTATCTTTTGAAGATTTGAAGACTTCCAATTCCAAGAAATTGGAAGTAAGTGTTAAAGATTCTTCATCCGAGACTTGTTTAAATTGAATATAAATCACACCCAGTTGATGTTACTTTGATTTCGTATCATTTTCTTCCTTTTTTCTATGTCTAGCTAAAATCTCAATTCCTGGGATGTGATTTTGTTAATATGGGTTAGATTATCTATTGGGTCTTGCTCGTTGATGATTTAGTTGTTGTTTAGATGTGATTTCGTCTAGTAGTTGTGGTCAAAATTTACAAAATTGTAGTTGCAAATACAATTTCACCTTTGTGTTTTTGGCTTGCTCGAGAGAGTGGTCGTAAAAGTAAAACTACTAAATAGATGGCTGTTGGGATTGGGTCGACATGAGGTTCAGCTCAAGAGAGTGAACCCTAGTCCTTCTCCCACACACTCAACTCGAGAGAGTGAGTGGGCTAAGGCAAAGGTTATTCTTTATGCGGCAACTCAGTGTTCAAGAAAAACTAAAATGATTTGGGGTAAGTTGCTCGAGAGATAATTTATCCCCATATAGTCTTGCCTAGTCACAAATATTCAACGGATTTATTATCAAAAGCACGTACCCAATAGTGTAGTTTATCCTGTATTCCTATTACATGCCAAGAATCCCTTCTCCTTGATTAGTACTCCTTATATTGTCGCTAATATTATTTTTACCTATGACAAACCCCTATTGTTAATTGACACTCTTGTGTCACCCCTTAGATTTAACATGTTCTTATTCAATAATGTTTTTAGCTATGACTAATTACAACTTAATTTTATTTTTCTATTAATTCTCAAAACAACTCCCTTGGGACTCGACCCCAACCCTTGGTTGGGTTACTTTACTATTATACGATCATAGACACTTGCATTGGAAGTTGTGTCTTGATTACGCAAACATCAAAATGGCACCGCTGCCGGAGAGTGGTGTTATTTGAGAATTTTTAGTTAACTTGAATTTCGTTCGTGTTAAATATAGTTACAGTTACTTAATTCTTAGTTTTGTTTTGTTTGTTTGTGTATTGAAACACGAAAGATGAGTATGAAATGTAACTATGGGTACCAAATAGACCAAGTGCTATTTTCTCTCAAACCAGAGCCAAAAGAGGGGTGACCTTATGAAAATGAGGCAAACCTCACTAATGGAACTTGAATGAGGAGTTGCGTCATGCCACTACGTTAAATAAGGCACTTCTTGGGAGGCAACCCAAGGCTTTAGCGCTTTATTTTTGCTTTAAGAAATAATGGCGTGTTGTTTGTGTAGGTCGAAGTATGGAAAGTGAGTGAAAAATACAAATTGACGAGCCAAGGTCCAGTCGGCGCATCGCCGAAGAAGTCGGTGACCCCGACTTAGATAGCCATTGGACTAAAGACAACTTGAAAGCGGAGTCTGTAAAACTCGGCGTACCCAAGAAATTATTGGTGAGTTACTGACCTGGTTGGCGAATGCGATATAGTTCACCATTTGGACCCTAGTTTAACTGGAGGTCCAGTAAAACTCGATGAGGTAAGTATCCACTCGGCGAGTCGCCGAATGGATCGGCGACCACGGCTATCGTAGATTAGGCGAGAATAGGATGGTTTCTTAAAAGGCCAAAGGTTTAAATTTTCAAACTCTACACTTTCCTTCACTTTAGACTTCACAAACTTGCACTCGTTTAGTATTTTCAATATTTCTTGCAGTTTTACTGAATTTGAGTTGTTGATTGGTGCTCAGAGTTGGATTACATTGCTGCGTAGCATGTCAAAAGTATTTTAATCGACATATAAGGTTGGTTTTCCGAACCCCAAATTTATTTATAGAAATTTTGTACTCATTTGCAATGATCTTATCTTAGTGATATGTGTTGGGCCTCTCTGATACTAATTGTTTTTAGTAATGCCTGTGAAAATCTTGCCCGTAGTATTTATATTGTTAAAATCCCATATTTTTTGTGCCTTAAAATTGGTTAAATCTTGTGGGGTTGTGCTTGCATGTTGTTGAGTCTAGTAGGGAGAAGTTTGAGTATCCCGAAGATATGGTAAAGACCAATATTGTCATGCCACCCTGGAAAAGATCTCGGGCTATCATAATAAATTAAAGGGGTCAAATCCTCCCAAGAAGGGATGACAAGAACGTCAACCTGGAAATAAAGGCAAGGGCAAGAGGCACACTTCAGACAGGAAGACCACTATCAGAGACCCTAATGTTCCTTCATGCGCTTGGGGATTCTATGCAGTTGTGCATGCCTTTTTGGTGGAAACACCATTGGCAGCTCCTAGTGGGTCTGGTACTATTGTTTCCTCTGAGGCGACTACGGGTACTGAGATCCAGGACTAGAGTGATGCACTAGGCATGGATGCCTAGACAAATGGAGCGACTGTGTAGACATGACACCTTATTTACCTCCCTCTCTCTCCTACTTTATTTCACTTTTGGATATTTTTGTTCGCATTTGAGGACAAATATTTTATTTGTGGTGGGGTGAGGCCCACCTTTTGTGATTTTGTGACTCTCTGGTTTTGTTTATATACTGGGTTGTGAGCTAGAATTGTGTTTTATACGCTGCTTCTTGCAAATGTTTGAGCTTGTGGCTCCATGTTATTAATTATGAATGATTTTTTATCCTTCCAAAAAACAATTCCACCTCTTGTTTATATTGAATATGGTTGTTCTTGTGCAAATTTGAGTATCGGTTTGATCAATATCGAGACTTGAATTGTTCTTATAATCGAACAAAAATGGATGCACAGCTACAACGAGGCCAATTTAAATTTCATAGACAATATGTGATCTCCTTGCATCTCATTATAACTAGCCAATTATCGAATCAAGTCTTTTGTGATGAGCATTGCACACTAGTGAAAGTGTGGAGGCTTGTTTGACTTTGGTGTTAATGGCTTGTCCGATGAGCTTACCGAGAACCATGTGTGATGACACCTAGAAGTTGCCCCGTTGGTCCGGTTGACTAAGTGATGCAATTTCTTGAGATGATCTTAGGCAACTTTAAAGAGTGTGAACTAATTTGACATATACCTCTTTTGTGGCCTACCTTGTGAGTGTGTGAACTTCTTTTAAGCACCCTTTGAACCTTAACCTCTTCTTGGAAGAAACTTGATAACATTTCTACCTTTTATTGATCCATTACCCATAATCTTCATGATTTGTGGTTTGTTTAAATAGTCAACTTAGGCCAAAAGCCTATGTTGGGGGTGTGGTAAAAAGAAAAGGAAAATCAAGTAAATGCAAAGAAGTCCCTTGTGCCCATGTTTTGAGAAAAATGGAACCCCTACATAAAAAAAAGAGAGAAGAAGAGATTGAAAAAGAAAAAAACAAAAGAAAAAGTAGTGAAATAAAGTTGTAGAAATACAAAGAAAATGGGGTTTCCAATGACTCATGAAAGATGAATAAGAGGTGATTTTTGAGATTGAATGAAATTGATAAAGAGAAGGAAAAAAGGTGTTGTTCACATCACGTTTCATGAGGATTTTTACCCTATAAGCCTAACTGACCATACCTTTTACTCAGCTCCATTACAAGACTTGAAAAGACCTTTTTGATCTTGAGTGAGCTGAAACAATTGTCTATTGGAAATACGAGTAAACCTACGGGTGAAAGCATGGATTGTGTTCTTCTTTGTGAGTGTGATCGTTGCATTTGATTCCGGAACTTTAAATTGTTGAACCATTGAGTGTGAATATGGAATCATTCTTCTGTGTGAGGGCATTTGATTCCGGAACTTTAAATTGTTGAACCATTGAGTGTGAATATGGAATCATTCTTCTGTGTGAGGGCATTTGATTTCCTTTGTTGAGCTTGAACTTGCAATTGAAGCAAGTATAGTGAGCTTGAGATTCTTTCATAACGGTGTTTCACAACTTGAAACTTTGAGTGCACATTTGATCTTCACATTAGTTAATTGAGCCTTTTGTGTGCATTAATGATTGAGTCTTGTGTAGCACTGTTCAAAACATCCTTTTTGAACTGTCGAACTTGAGAACAAGAAAAGGTTTAAATTGGGGGTGTTGATGAGTCCACAATTTGTACTCATTTAGGGCTTCATTTTAATAGAATTAGTGTCCTCAAATTCATATTTTGTCTCAATAACTTCTGTAAATCCTTAATTTCAGGTATTTGGAGTTTGAGGTAAGGCATAGACACTACTTAGCAAAATGGAACAAAAGGGCTGAAAAGGCGAAGAAAAAAAGGCCTAAGGATCGCCTAATGCATTCGGCGAGTCACCGAAGGCCTTAACGTCGCCGAAAGTTCTAGTGTTCTGAGCCCTAAAGGAAAAGATCAAGTCGGTGATGAAAAAGACCAGTCGGTGTGTTGCTGAAGAGTTTCGTGAAGCAGTACTATATCGTCCAATGATACAGAATGCGAAAATCCTCAAGGCAAGAGCTAAAGGGCAATGAAAAAGACTAAAGGGTGGGCCACCGAGTGCATTGGTAACCCTGACTAACTGCATCGAGTTATCCTTCGCAACACATTTTTTTACAACTATAAATATTAGTTGAATTTTATCTTAGTATGCAATTTCAGATACAACTTTTTTATTTTTCTAAGTTTCAAGTAGAGAGACCTTGTTCATAACTTTTAAAGATTTGAAGACTTCCAATTCTAAGAAATTGGAAGTAACTGCTAAAGATTCTTCATCTGAGACTCGTTTAAACTGAATATAAATCGTACCCAGTTGATGTTACTTCGATTTGGTATCATTTTCATCCTTTTCTCTATGCCTAGCTAAATCTCCAATTCTTAGGGTGTGATTTTGTGAATATGGATTAGATTATCTATTGGGTCTTTCTTGTTGATGATTTAGTTGTTGTTTAGATGTAATTTCATTTAGTAGTTGTGGTGGAACTTAATGAAATTGTAGTTGCAAATACGATTTCACCTTTGTGTTTTCGGCTTACGAGAGAGAGGTCGCAAAACTAAGACTACTAAATTGATGATCAGTGGGATTGGGTCGACATGAGGTTCAGCTCGAGAGAGTGAACCCTAGTCCTTCTCCTAGACACTCAGCTCGAGAGAGTGAGTGGACTAAGGAGGAGGTTGTTCTTCATGCGGTAACTCGGTGTTTGAGAGAAACTGAGATGATTCTGTGTAAGTTGCTCGTGAGAGAATTTAGCCCCACTATAGTCTAGCCTACTCACAAATATTCGATAGATTTATTATCAAAAGCATGTACCCAATATTTTAGTTTATCCCGTATTCCTATCACATCCCAAGAATCCCATTTCCTCCATTAGTACTCCTTATACTTTCCCTGATTTTTGTTTACTTGGGACAATCCCCCATTGTTAATTGACACTCTTGTGTCCCCCCTTAGATTTAACATTTTTTTATTCGATAATGTTTTCAGCTATGACTAATTAGAACTTCATTTTATTTTTTTATTAATTCTTAAAACCACTCCCTTGGGACTCGACCCCAACCCTTGGTTGGGTTACTTTGCTATTGTACCATCATAGACACTTGCATTGGAAGTTGTGTCTTGATTACGCAAACATCAAAGAGAAGTTTAATAATGAACTAAGGCATGCTTGAAGAAGTATCCATCAAGTGTTCAAAGGGTTTAAAGATTATTTTATGACTTATGCTTTCCAATTATCTTTATGATGATGTTTACACTTGATAAATTGCAAGCTTTAAATTGAAATGTCTATTTTTTCATGTTTATAATGTTTTTATGCATGGCTACCATGCTTTGTGCATTTTTGTACTAATTTATAATTTGCCTATAACTTTTCCCAAGTGTAGGGTCTGGCACTCTAGGTGATCATACTTGTGGCTAGAGCTTGATATTTATTGTCTCCGAGCTTGGTGAGTCCTCATGGTTTTGTGGACGTATTTCTTGTCTTTAGTTCTTTCATGTACTTTCCCTTTTCAAAAATATTGTATTGGCTAGGGCCTATTTCCTTCAAGATTGTAATAGATGGCTAGATTGTGACAAGTCTAGACTTCCGCTTTTGTTTATACCAAATTTTTTAAGACTTGAAATGTCTTTTACTCTTATTGTTCTATTTCTTATATTATGAGGACTAAGTGGCCTTATGGAGTCCTTCGGGGTTCTATACGCCTTGTTACATCTAGGGGGTACTTATATGTCGTGACATTCTTGGTAATCAAAGAAGAAGGTCTAGAATGGTTCTAGGATGATGTATCATAAGACACGTCTAGTAGAGTCATGTTCATAAGTGTGAAGCGTGCCACATTTATGAATGAGAGACTACAAGATGTTTAGGAAATTTCACTTCTTCATTACTCTTAAGTCATGCCTTAGAATTGAACTCTACAAAGATATCTCTCCTAATCCTTCTCTTGCATCTTCAAGATCTGAATACACGAAGGGCTAATACTAGAAGGATGGAGGATAGAAATGTGAATGAAGGATCTCCTCCTCAAGCTCCCCAAGCTCCGATAGATCCTTTAGTTGAGAATGTTACACATGCAAAGTTTTGGCTGGCTATCCAACTATTGGCTCAAGCCGTGACGACTCAAGCCAATAGAGAGGTTGTAGTTTCGGTGAATCTTAATGTGAATTTGTTTCTTTGAGGGAGAGGGATTTTGCATGAAAGAACCCTCTAGAATTTCATGGATCCAATGTGGAGGAGGATCATCAAAGGTTTATCAACAAGGTCTATAAGGTAGTTGCTATTATGGGGGTGTCTCCGAAAGAGAAGGCAGAGTTAGCTGCCTACCTACTAAAAGATGTCGCTCAAGTGTGGTATGATCAGTGGAAGGGAGAGAGACCCGCAGGAGTGGGTCCAATAGAATGAGAATTGTTAAATCGGTTTTTCTTGATAGGTTCTTCCCCCTTGAGTTGAGCGAGGCAAAGGTGCAAGAGTTCATTAACCTTCGTCAAGGAAGTATGAGTGTTAATGAGTATGCTCTAAAGTTCACCCAGCTATCTAATTATGCTACAACTATGGTGGCAGACTCAAAGGCTATGATGAGTAGGTTTATGTGGGCTGTGTTCGAGATGGTTGAAAAAGAGTGTCATACAACAACAATCCTCCATGACATAGATATCTCAATGCTTATGGTGTACGCCCAAAAAATTGAGGAATCAAAGCTCAAAGAAAAGAATATGGAGGTGAAAAGGGCTTGACCCGGTGACGGGAATTCCTCCAACTCAAGTTCTGATGGACAAGGTCGACCTAGATTCTGACAAAGGTTATCCAGTCAAGGTCCCTCTAGTACTCCTTCCAAGTTCAACCGAGAGCGGGTGTCTAACGCTAAACCACAAAGGGGAAATAGAGGTGGTTCTTCTTTGGATAGGCCAGATTGCTCTAAATATGGAAGGCCACATGAGGGTAAGTGACTAGCCAACACAGATGGGTGCTATGGTTGTGGTAAGAGTTGTCATCAAGTGAGGAATTGCCTAATGCTCACGGAAAAGGGAAGGGAAAGCAAGCAAGCTCCTCAAAGCAGTTGAAACTCCAATACCCCAAAGCAAAACCGCTTTTATGATCTTCAATAAATAGGTGACAAAGAGAGCTCCCTGGATGTAGTGACCAATATGTTAAAAGGCTTTCTTCTTGATGTGTATGCCATGTTAGATCTTGGAGCTACTTTATCTTTTGCGACGCCCTATGTGGCGATCAGATTTGATGTTTCTCTGGAACTGCTATAAGAACCATCTTTGAGCTCTACTCCAATTGGTTATTTAGTGGTGGCTAAGAGAGTTTATAGAATATGCCCCATTTCCTTATCCCATAGACTTACTCTTGTTGATTTGAAAGATATTGACATTTTAGACTTTGATATGATTAATGGTATGGATTGGTTGCATGCATGTTACAACTTTATTGATTGGAGGACTCGGGTGTTTAGATTTCAATTTCCAAATGAGTCTATCTTTGTAGGGAAAGGGGGAAATTCTATGCCTAGAGGTCAATATGTGTCTTGTCTTAAACCTAGGAAGAGATCTCAAAAGGGTGTTGATGAGTACACAAATTGGACTCATCTAGGGATATATTTTAATATAAATTGTGTCCGCAAATGCTTATTTTATCGCACTATCTGATAAAAACACTTAAGTTTAAGGTATTTGAAGTTTTAGTGGAAGCATGGACACTTAGGCGTAAAAAGGAACAAAAAGAACGAAGAAGCTAAAGCCTGAGCATCACCAAGAATGCTTGGCGATTCACTGAAGGGATGCACTCCGTCCTTTGTTCCAGTACGCGAAGCCTTGAAGAAGAAAGATAAAAAAAGGCAATGGAAGGAGCAGCCGACAGTTCGCCGATCAGTTCCGAGAAGCAGAAGTATACCGCCCAATGATCCAGATTGTATAGATGTTGAAGGCAAAGCACAAAAGGCGATGAAGTAGAAGAAGGGTGAATCGCTTGTTATTCAGCGCTCGCGACTAACCTGGCCGAGTGATCCACCAACACTATTTTATGAAGTCTATAAATACTAAACTCTTTATTAGTTTTAGAGAGTTGAACAATTGTTATAATTTTCATATAGAATAGTACTTTTTGATATTTTTGCTTTAAGTTTGAGAGGGTTTTGGAGACTTGAAGAAGAAGAGGGTTTCATCTTCTAGATTTGGAGTTGGGTTTCTTGGATTCTTCATTCTTGGCCTGTACCAAGTTTAAATCTTCATACCCATTTGAATGTAAGCTAATTTACATATAAATTTCTATCTCTTGATGTGTAGCTAAAAACCTCAATTCTTTGGGTGTAATTTAGCGAATATGGGTTAAGATTATTATTGGGTCTTGCTTTCTGATAGATTAGATGTAATTTAATAATGATTATGCCTTGTAGTTGTGGATGAATTTAACAAATTTGTAGTTGCACATATATGTTTACTGCTTGCTCAAGAGAGAAGTCACCAAACCAAGACTACTAAATCGATGGCCTAAGGACTGGGTCGACATGAGGTTCAGCTCGAGAGAGTGAACCCTAGTCCCATATCCTAACACTCAGCTCAAGAGAGTTAGTGGGGTAAGGCGTAGGCTGGTCTTCATGCAGAAAGTGAGTGTCCGAGAGGAACCCATTTTAAATGGGTAAGTTGCTCGAGAGAGAACTTATTTCCACATAAAACTTAGCCTAGTCATTATTACTCTATAGATTTTCTATTGAAAGCATGCACCCAATAATTTAGATTAACCCGTATTTTGGTCACATCCCAAGAATGCCCCTCTCATTGCTTAGATCTCCATGTTGATTTAGCTAATTTTCGCTTATTTGTGACAAAACCCTCATTTGTTAATAGACACTTTTGTGTCCCCACTTTTAATTTACAATGTTCTTACTCGTAAATATCTTTAGCTATGACTAGTTAGAACTATATTTAATTTTTCTATTAATTCTCAAAACCACTCTCTTGGGATAATCTCAACCCTTGGTTGGGTTACTAAACTATTGTACGATCGTAGACACGTGCATCAGAAGTTGTGTCTTGATTATGCAAACATCAAAATGGTGCCGCTGCTGGGGAGTGGTGTTCTTTGAGATTTTTTAGATTAGTAGAATTCTTTTTCTTCTTAGCTGTAGTTTACTTATCTAATTTTTAGTTTTGTCTAGCTTGTTTATTTGTTAAGATAGGATAATGAGTTTACATGACAGAGATGGTGAACCAATGGAGCACCTCCCAGTAGAAGTGATGAGGTTAAGGGATCACATCTTGACCTTCAAGCATCTAGAAGGAGAACTTTTTCATGAGTCATGGCTAAGGTTTAAAACACTAGTAATGCAATGCTCAACTCATGAGATCCCCGATCTAGTTCTACTGGAATGCTTCCATCAGAGTCTAAAAACCAAAAATAAAGGATTAATCAATCGACTTGTCCCAGGTGTCCTTGAGAGGTACTCCTATGAGACCGCGGCAAAATTCCTCGACCCTAGGGCTAAAACCAACAAGGATACTGAAAAGGACCATCAATTGATCATCTTGCTAGGTTAGATAGATAACTTAACCCAAAAGGTAGAGGAACTGGTGGTAATGTCCAAATAAAAGAGAAAATGCATGCCACCTACCGAGTAGGGAAGATCTAGGGACATTGAAACTAACGGTATCAAGGATATGTTAGTAACCATTCTCCGAAAGCTAAATGAGAAAGATAGAGTGATAGAGGAGATTAGGGAAAATGTAGAAGTGCTAAACCAGATGAGTGGTTCTCACTCTATATCTTTCCAGCTAATTGAAATGCTATTGGGCCATGTAATGCCTCATCACCATCAAGCACAAGGCAAGGGGTTGACAAACAATGTTTTGGCTAACCCCAGAAGTGAAATCTACGTTCTAACCCGCGTCGTGCCATAACGTTAACTAAGGCGCTGTTTGCGAGGCAACCCAAAACCTTTAACTACTTTAATTTTGTTATTTTCAAAATAAAGGTGTTTTGATTTTGTTTGATTAGGCATGAAAATTTTGTGAAAAGTACAGGATGAATTACACAATTCCAATTGGCGAATCGCTGACTAGATCGGCGACCACCACAAAGACCATCATTTGGATTCTCACTTTAACTAAGGATCCTATAAAACTCGGTGATATAGATAAACACTCAGTGGATTGCCGAGTAGCAAAGCAAATCCAACTAATGTCGCCGACTGGATGAGATCTGGATGGTTTTTATAAAGCCACGGGCTTTGACTTTCAACCTTTTTCATATTCTCTCTCTCGATTGTCGCAAAATCACACCTATTTGGTAGTTTCAAAATGTTTGCACCTCGTAAGTATTCTAGTTACTTTAGTAGTGCTTGGATTTGTACTAACCTGCTGACTAGCATCACAGTCTTGACTTAATCTGCCTAAAAGGTTAGTCCTCCAACCCTGCATTCAACTCTGATATTTATACTCCCATTGCTTGTAATGTTATCCTATGTCGTGCGTTGTGCCTTTCTGATAAATTTAGACTATTCAGCGTGCTAAGGCGAGCTCACTGAATCACTTGGCAGTTCACCGTTTGACCCCATCCCTAAACCTTTTTCCAATGCATCCTTCGGCGCATAAAATTATGCTCTGTAATGCAACTTGGCGACTCACTGATATATTCAGTGAAATTTTCCGCAATTGCGTCCCTCTGAATTTGATTTAGTTGCTAAAACTCATTTTGAATTCTTTGCAGAAATGGCTTGATCTAAAGCTACAGGAAGAAGCAAGCCACCTTAAGGTAAAACGATTACAATCAATGAGGATGCAGATGCATTCAGAAGCAAAGATGCTAAACTTTCCACGACTGGCCAAAAAGTGAAGGGCAAACACAAGACCCTTGAATTATCAGATGCAAGCACTGACAATAATGGCTTTCATAGAAATGACCCCAACCAATCTAAAATAAAAGGTGTGGGTTCTGATAAGGATCTGCTAATCGCACATATGGCTGAGCGGTGAATTAAGAAGCTTAATGATTCATCCAAGGCTAAGATTCCCCCACCTACCACTACTACACCTCCAGTACAAGGTCCTCAACATAAATCATCGAATCAAGTAAAGGCTGAGGGGCTGAGGACAATTCTAGAGGAATAGCATTTGTCCATAGACGAGGTTATAGACAGATACCCAGAGATAATGAAATGTCTGAGATACCACAAGTTCCAAATCTTAATCAAACCCTGTGGCCCTTATATTCCAAACTGGGTAACAAAGTTTAATAGTGCACTACTACCCCAGCAAAAGCAACTAGCAGCAGTCTTCAAAGAAGATGGCTATGTGGTTGATAGAGGCAAGAGGGTGGAGTGTGATAATGAGAAAATCAACGCAGTCTAGGGCATTCCCACAAATATTGGGGATCAATGCCCATACTTGATCAGAACAAAGAAGCTGGATGAGACGAAAAAGTGGTTAGCCCTACTAATTTCAAATGAGACTCCAAACTGGGCAGCAAAAAGAGTTCCAATTGAAAATAAAGAACTAAGCATAGCCACAAGGTTCTGGCTTGGTTTTATCAGCAACATAATTATGCCGTCCCAAAATAAGTTGCTCATTCACCTTGCCAAGGCACCTTGCCTGGGTTGCCTCATAGATGAGACTCTAATAAACTTCGGTATAATCATTGCTTCAGAGATACTCATGCGTGCAAGACAGATCTGAACCTCACTTCCGTTTCCAGTATTGATCACCGAATTATGAAAACGAGCCCGGGTGCCTCAAGATGTCAAAAAAGATGTTGAAGTGATGCCCATAGCCTCTACTGATATCCGAAAGATCGAAGTCGTGTACCTTAAGGATCAGGTAGAAAGTAAAAAAATAGCATCGTTGGAGTTAGTAAATGAAGAATCATCGCCTGTAGAGGCACCTTTACCTACTCCAACCCTCGGGCCTTCAGGTATATCTATTGCCATTATTACTCCCGCTAATTCTCCAAGTTCTTCTACTGTTGCACAATCACCAAGACCCACCACTGTTGTTGCTGATTCCTGACTTACACTCACCCGGGTGTCCCTACTTCAGATGGGACAATTTGCTCTTTCTGCTGATCGTTGAATTACTACCCTAGAGACCTCTATTCCAGGAATGATCCAGATTGCCTTAACGGATGTTGTGACACCTCTGAGCACTACCATAGATGCCTTAGTGGCTAGAATAGCGGTGTGTGAGCACAACCAAGGGTCCACATAGGAGGTGACGACCTAAAAATCTGACATTACTGAACTGTGAAAAGATGTAGACCACCTGATGTCCCTCGATGTGTCCATGGTCTTTGGAACAGTGGAGATTCCAAACATGTCTGGGATGCCTCAGATAACCACTGAACATGGGGATAAAGTGAAACGGATAGCCGACCTTAAGTCAGAAGCAGAGACAAATGAAGAGGCGTTTAAGGAAACTGCAGTAGACGACATAGCTGAGACTAAAGAAATTATGATAGATGATGTTATGCAGGCTTCCTTTGCAAAGGCTCCTACTGCTAAACCTAGTGGAGCTGGTCCTTCTGGTGATCACTCCGGGTACTAGTGCCAGACAGATGAAGAAACGAATTACCCAGGATCCCCTCGTTACCTTCCTCTCTGTCCTTCGTTATCTTTAAAATAGTGGGTAATTTTATTTGCATTTGAGAAAAAATTGCTTTTATTTGTGGTGGGGTGAGGCCAACCTTTTGTGTGCTATTTGTGACTCGTGTTTGTGTTTTGCTTATGTATTTGGGCTTTGAGGCCTTTGAGCTATTATGGTGATAAATACTGCTTTTCTGTAGATGTTTGATCTTTAGCCTCCTCTTATTTTTTATTGCAAAATTTTTACCCTTCCAAAATTTTTTAAATTTTTCGCACATTTCTTCCACCTCTCATGTGTTGAATATCGCTGGTCTTTTGCAAAAATTTGAGTCTCGATTTTGATAAATACCGATGACTTGAATGGTACTCTCAATTAAACAAACATGAGCATGCGACCGCAATGAGACCAAACGAAGTTGCATAAACAATATGTGAACTCCTTGCATCTAGTTGTGATTAGCCATTTATCAAATTGATTTTCTTGTAATGACCGTTACACACTAGTGAAAGTGTGTGGTCTTGTTTGACTTAAGTGTCGATGCCTTGTGTGATGAGCTTACTTTGAACCTTGCATGAATAAACCTAGAATTTTCCCTGTTAGTCTGATTGATTTAGTAAGGTGTGCTCTTGAAATGATCTTAGGCAACTTTTGAAGAGTGTGAACCAAATTACCATATATTTCTTTTGTCGCACCCATGAGCATGTGAAACTCCCTTGAACACCCTTTGAGCCTTACCTTTCTTTGGGAGAACCTTGATGAACCCTAGACCTTACTTGACCCAGTACCTATAATCCTCTTGATTTTTTGTTTAGCGAATAGCCAACTTAGGCCAAAGTGTGGTGAAAAAGGAAGAAGAAAAGTCAAGAACTGCAAGAAAAGTTTCCTTTAATCCATGGTGTTGCAGAACAATGGAACCCCTTAAAAAAATGGTTGTGGAATAAAATACAAAAGAAATTGGGTTTCCAAGAAATCCATGGAGGTGAATAAAAAGGTGACTTAGATGCACTAGAAAAATAAAAAGAATGGAATGCCTTGAGAATACCACATATCATGAGAAAAAAAGGTCAATGAGCCTAAATGACCATACCTTTGCATTCATCCCCATTACAAGCCTTCCAAAGACCTTTTTGATCTTGAGTGAGCTGAACCAAAGATCGATTGGAAAATAAACGCCAGCCTATGGGTAAAAACATGCAATATATTCCTCTTTTTTTAGTGTGAGTGTTGTATCTGATTCCTGGTCTTAAATTGATTAACCTCTGTGTGCGACTATGGAATCATTCTTTATGTGAGGGCATTTAGATACTTTTTGTTGAGCTTTAACTTACACAAGTAACAAGTACTGCGAGAATGAGAATTTTTGGTAATGGTGTGTCACAATTTGAATCTTTGAGTGCACAATTGATCTTTGCATGAGTAATTTGAGTCTTGTTGTGTATATTCATGATTTAGTCTTGTGTAGCACTATTTGAGACACTTTTTTGACCGGCTGAACTTGAGATTGCTTGAGGACAAGCAAAAGTTTAAGTTGGGGGTGCGGATGAGACTCATCTAGGGCTATATTTTAATATAAATTGTTTCCTTGAATGCTTATTTTTATCTCAATATCTGATAAAAACACTTATGTTTCAAGTATTTGATGTTTTAGTGGAAGCATGGACACTTAGGTGTAAAAAGGAACAACAAGGCTGAAAAGAACGAAGAGGCTGAAGCCCGAGCATCACCAAGCATACTTGGTGATTCGCCAAAGGGACGCACTCCACCCTTTGTTCCAATACAGGAAGCCCCGAAGGAAAAGGATCAAAAAGGCGATAAAAGGAAAAGCAGAAATATACCACCCAATGATCCAGATTGCATAGATGCTGAAGGAAAAGCACAAACGGTGATGAACTAGAAGAAGGGCGAATCACCGAGTTATTCGGTGTTCGCGACTAACCTCGGCGAGTGATTCGCCAAACTATTTTCTAAAGTCTATAAATACTAAACTCTTTATTAATTTTAGAGAGATAAACAATTGATATAATTTTGATGTAGAATAGTATTTTTTGATATTTTTGCTCTAGGTTTAAGAGGGATTTGGAGACTTGAAGAGGAAGAGGGTTTCATCATCTAGATTTGGAGTTAGGTGTCTTGGATTCTTCATTCTTGACCTTTAACAAGACTTAAATCTTCATACACATTTGAATGCAAGCTCATTTAGGTATAAATTTCTATATCTTAATGTGTGGGTAAAAACCCCAATTCTTGGGGTGTGATTTAGAGAATATGGGTTAAGATAATTGTTGGGTCTTGCTTGCTGATAGATTAGATGTAGTTTAATGGTGATTTCATATACTAGTTACGGATGAATTTTAAAAAGTTGTAGTTGCAAATACAAGTTTATTTAAGTGTTTTTGGCTTGCTCGAGAGAAATTGTGAAACCAAGACAACTAGATTGTTGGGCTAAGGAGTGGCTCTACATGAGGTTCACCTTAAGAGAGTGAACCCTAGTCCCATATCCTAACACTCAGCTCGAGAGAGCGAGTGGGCTAAGGCATAGGCTAGTCTTCATGTGGCAAGTAGGTATCCGAGAGGAACCCATTTGAGACATGGTAAGTTGCTTGAGAGAAAAATTATTTAAACATAAAGCTTAGCCTAGTCACTATTACTATATAAATTTTCTATTGAAAGCATGTACCCAATAATTTAGATTAACCCGTATTCCAGTAACATCCCAAGAATCCCCCTCTCGGTTCTTAGATTTCCTTGTTGATTATGCTAATTTTTCGCTTATTTGTGACAAAAACCCCATTTGTTAATTGACACTTTTGTGTCCCTCCTTTTAATTTACAATGTTTTTTACTCATAAATATCTATAAATTCTCAAAACCACTCTCTTGGGACGATCGCAACCCTTGGTTGGGTTACTAAACTATTGTATGATCGTAGACACTTGCTTCGAAAGTTGTGTCTTGATTACGCAAACGTCAGGTGTATTTACTATCTTGTTAAGGTGAGGGATGTAGATTTTGAAACCCCTTCTCTAGAGTCAGTTTTGGTAGTTAATGAGTTCTTAGAAGCTTTCCCGAATGATTTACCCGATATTCCTCGCGAGCGGGAAATAGATTTTGGTATTGACTTTCTTTCAGATACGCAACCTATCTCAATCCCTCCTTATAGAATGGCTCCAGCAGAGTTAAAATATATGAAAGAGCAATTAAAGGAATTGTTGGATAATGGTTTCATATGACCGAGTATCTCTCCATGGGGCTCCCGTGTTGTTTGTTAGAAAGAAAGATGTGTCTCTTTGAATGTGCATTCATTATCGTCAATTTAATAAAGTGATCATCAAGTATAAGTATCATCTTCCATGGATAGATGATTTGTTTGATAAACTTCAAGGGGGTAGCTATTTCTCTAAGATTGATCTTCGTTTGGGTTATCACCAATTGAAGGTGAGGGGGGATTATATTCCAAAGGCGGCATTTCGAACTTGGCATGGCCATTATGAATTCCTAGTTATGTCATTTGAGTTGACTAATGCTCCGACGCATTTATGGACTTGATTAATAGAGTGTTTACGCAATACCTACATATGTTTGTGATTGTGTTTATCGATGATATTTTGATTTATTCAAGGGGTGAGAATGAACATGTGGACCATTAGAGAATTGTGTTTCATGTTTTTAAGGACCAATTTTTTTTTGCAAAGTTTAGCAAGTGTGAATTTTGGTTAAGGTACGTACCTTTCCTCAGTCATATTGTATCAAGCAATAGTATTGAGGTAGATCCAAATATGACGGATGCAGTCAACAGTTGGCCTAGACCTCTTTCTCCTTCAGACATTAGAAGCTTTTTAGGTTTGTCCGGTTACTATAGAAGGTTTATTGAGGGGTTTTCTTCCATTGCTTCTCCTTTGACAGCTTTGACTAAAAACAAGGCTAAGTTTGTGTGGTCAGAAGCTTATGAGAAAATATTCCAAGAATTGAAAGATAGATTTACTTCCTCTCCTGTGTTGACCTTGCCACAATGTATGGATGGTTTTGTGGTGTATTGTGATGCCTCTATAGTTGGGTTGTGATGTGTGTTTATGCAAAATGGTAAGGTTATTGCCTATGCTTCAAGGCAACTTAAAGTCTATGAGAAGAATTATCCTACCCATGGCCTTGACTTAGCGGCGGTTGTGTTTGCCTTAAAGATATGGAGGCACTATTTGTATGGGGTCCATGTGGATGTTTTCATCGATCATAAGAGCCTACAATATGTGCTTTGTCAGAAGGACTTAAATCTTTGCCAACGAAGGTGGCTTCAGTTATTAAAGGATTATGACATGAGTGTCCTTTATCACCCCGATAAAGCTAATGTGGGATTGGATGCTCTTAGTAGATTGTTCATAAGTAGTCAGGCTCATGTAGATGAAGAAAAGAAAGTGTTAGTTCGTGATATTCATAAGTTGGCCCGACTAGGTGTTCGACTAGTGGATTCCACCAAAACTGGTGTCATGGTCCATAATGGTGCCGAATAGTCCTTTGTCATGGATGTGAAGTCTAAGCGAAGTCTTGATCCTACCTTGGTTGAGTTGAAAGAGGCAGTACTTAAGAAGTCCGTTGAGGCTTTCTCTCAAGGGGGAGATGGGGCACTAAAGTATCAAGGTAAGTTATGTGTTCCAAATGTTGATGGCTTGAGGGAGCAAATTTTAGGACAAGCCCATAGTTCTCGATATTTTATTCACTCGGGAGCCACCAAGATGTACCGTGATCTATGAGAAGTCTATTAGGGGAATGGGATGAAGAAAGATATCGCAAGATTCATGGCCAAATGTTCTAATTTTCAAAAAGTGAAGGTTGAGAACCAATGGTCGGGAGGCTAAACACAAGACATAGCTATTCCTACTTGGAAGTGGGAAGATGTGAACAAGGATTTTATTGTAGGCTTGCAACGTACCCAGCAGCCGCATGGCTTGATATGGGTAATAGTGGACCGAATAACTAAGTCCGCTCAATTCATTCCCATCAAGGTGTCCTACTCATCAGAAGAGTATGTTAAATTGTATGTGAGAGATATAGTGAGGTTACATGGAGTACCCTTGTCTATAATTTCCATTCGAGGTACCCCAATTTACTTCACAGTTTTGGAATTCTTTTCAAAAGGGGCTGGGTACCAAGGTGAAACTTAGCACCGCTTTTTATTCCCAAATGGATAGGCAACTGTAACACACCATTTAGACTTTGAAAGAACTATTTAGGTCATGTGTGATTGATTTTAAGGGCAATTGGGATGACCATACGTCGTTAATTGAGTTTGCTTATAATAACATTTATCATTTGAGTATCTACATGGCTCCCTTTGAGGATCTCTATAGTAGGAGGTGTAGGTCTCATATATGTTGGTTCGAGGTGGGATAAATTGCTCTCCTAGGTCTGGAATTTATTCATGAAGCAATTGAGAACATTCAGGTTATTAAAAAGAGGTTAAAGATGTACCAAAGTCGGCAAAAGTTCTATGTCGATGTTAGAAGGAGAGATTTTGAATTCGAGTTGCATGATTGGGTGTATCTAAAGATCTCACCAACGAAGGGTGTTATGAGGTTTTGGAAGAAGGGGAAACTTAGACCTCATTTTATGGTCCTTATGAGATTTTCAGGCGTGTTGGCAAGGTTGCATAGAAGCTAGAAAGATTTTGAAATTTTAAATCGTTTGGCCTTTAAAACCTTTCAGTTCGCGCTCCCTTCGGTGGAGTAAGTTGTGATCGCCGAACCACTCGCCCATGTGCCAAGTGGTATTTTACCTCGCTGAGTTTTACAGGACACCCACAAATTTGGGGGTTAAAATGGCAGACAAAGTCAGGCTTGCCGAATGAGCATATAACCCATCGAGCCAGCATAGATTAGTCATTTGAGGACAATAAAACTATCAAAACAAAGCCCTAAATGAGTCCAAATCTTGGACTCATCACTTGTTTATGAAAACTGTGCATGCTGATTGTTTTCTTAGTTCTAATCCCTATATTGTGTACAATTTTAGAATACAAGTTTGGAATATTATTTAGGACCGTTTGATGAAATCAATTCAAGAAAATCTTTCATGGGTCCCATAATTCTCGTTATACTTCATGTCCCAAAACCTGGAAGTCACATGTACAGAAATACTAAAAGAGTACAAGTCTAAAAAGTGAACCACAAAAACAAGACTGCCTCAAAAAGAAAAAGGCAAGTCAAAATGTAAATACATAATGGAGACACGAAATCCAAGAACACCATTTCTTCAGCCTCATCTCTAGAACAGACTATTTTAGGCTCGTCCTCAATGCTAATAATTGGTTCTCTGACCTGCATTATCAAAACAGATGTAGAGTGTAGTATGAGTACCAAAGCAATAGGTACCAGTAGGCATCATAGGCCAACTAACAAAGAAAGGCAAAAACATACAGAAAAGATAGAATCAAACACGAACAAAGGTTAACAGAAATAAGAGCAAAACAATCAGAGAGCTAGTCTAAGGATATTTAACCTAAACCCAGCTAGGCCCCAATCAGAGAGCTAATTAGAGAACAAAGGTTAACAGAAATAAGATGCTTGTGTAACTCGACCACTTGTACAAATTGTTTGATCACTTGGCCCTCTTGTTGGGACCTTGCCCTTTTTGTGGCTGTGACTTTGTCACTCTTGGCATACCTCTTGATTCGGCTCATTTACCGTCTTGACTCTAGAATTTTAGTCTTTCTTAAGAATGGAAATTGTCTACTTTAAGTACGAACTGGAAAGCCATTTTCAATATATTTCTTGGTTCTCTTAATTATTGGGTTTTGACCCTTCTTGATACCTGATTGTGCTTGGTGCGACAACATGATGTATATATTGGGTGAGCCTTGTTGTTGAATTTATTAGAAAATGGTGCTATGAGCATTCTTGACATTTGGATCTTTATGCATCGAACTTGATACTCTTTATAGACTGTTTACTTGATTTATTTATTATGTTCAATTACGTTGCTCTTTACTTGAGAATTTGAGGGCTCCGAACTTATAGTTTTTACACCACTAAGCTATATGCTTAGAGATAGTTGTTTCTATCGTACGGAATGTTCGAGAGGATGCTTGAAGTTGGCCATTGAAGGTGGAGATTTTGAAAGCTTTAAGGAATATGACATTTGCATATAGGCATATATATTTTGTATAAACCTTGGGACTTGTACATGATCTATGTTTCTTATATTTACATGTGAATTTGAGGGCTGATTTTGTCATGTCACCATGGGTTGTAATATAAGTATCGCTATACGTTTTTATCTTTTCGGGGTGTGTAAACCCAAGTCTTGTAATAAACTAAATTTACTATTTGTTTCAAATGTTTGTGTGAAGCATGAGCAGACTGATTTCGGTACTCGAAAGCTTGTAATATTATTGTTACTTCATCCTTGAGTGTGAGGATAATATATATACATGAATAGCTCATCGGTTATTTGCTTAAATTACTTGTCAGAGGTCATTATGAATCTAATCCCTTTACTAGATTATAATCAGTATGCCCTCATTAATCACTTTTGAATGTCTCAAGTATAAGTTAGGTCTCTTTAAAAAGAGTGCTACAAGTGTTGGTATCAAAGCCTAGGTTTGTGGTTCTAGGAATTTTGATTTGAATTACTTGTATACTTGTTCACTTTCGAAAAAGGTTCTATTTGTATTATTTGGTCAATTACATGGTTTATAATATTTTTTATCACATGTAGAGTGTATATGCATCAAGTACATATCCCCAGTGCAATGTTATATTTCCTTTTCAAGGAATTAACTCATGGCCACTTCTTCTAACCGACCTATGGAAGGTGCTCGTGAAGGCTTGAGTGCGTCTATTTTCCTAACTGCATGCACTGGAAGGGGTTGGAGCATATATCTCGAATCAGTATGTTCCCCACACTAGTGATTCTGAAGTGGGAAACCATCAGGGTGTAAGAGCTGGTCCACATCCTCACATGAGTCATGGTACTCAAACCATGAATCCTCATTTTCAACAAATGGTTGAATTCTTCCACCACATGGCTGAATCGATGCATGATCCCCACAGGATTAACTTTGAGAAAATGAGAAAAATGGGGGGAATGGAGTTTGAAGGCACTGTTGATCCCACTGATGCTGAACAATGGTTTGATTGCGTGGAGAAGGTATTTAAGTAGATAGAGTGTTCAGATATTGCAAAATTTAAGTATGCTATTTCATTATTACAAAAGGATGATTATGATTGGTGGGTTAGTGTTCCAAATGCTAACCTAAAACCTCCTGTTTTTACTAGGGATGATTTTCTTAAGGAATTTCTTACGAAGTATGTCCCACTTGCTTATTCTAACGCAAAGAAAACATAATTTTTTAATCTAAGGCAACGAGGCATGTCTATTGCTGAATACGAACATAGGTTTCTAAGGCTCTCTCGCTATGCTGGTGGTACTATTAAAAAGGAAAAAGACAAGTGCAGGAAGTTTGAAGATGGTTTAAATGATTCCATTAAGAAGAATGTGGCGATCCTGCAACATGAGATATTTTGTAAGTTAGTGTCTGCTGCTTGTACTTGGGAACGACTTGATAAAGAAGAAGCTAGTAGAAATGAAAACATCTTCCGAAAGCCTAGACCAGATTTTGGGGGTCCATCCAAAAAGGGAAGGTTTGCTAATTCTAAGGCTGGTAGTGATAACAAGCAATTCAACAAAGGCAAAACATATCAGAATTTTCTACAACCAACACACCAAATTATGGCCAAGGCAAGCCTCGCGTTCCCACTTGTCCACAATGTGGAAAGAATCATTATGGTACTTACAGGAGAGCTTCTGGTGCATGTTTCAATTGTGGGAGCTTTGATCATAAAGTGAAGGATTGTCCTAATCCTAATAATGCTCCATCGTTGAGAACTGAAGGCTCAGTTCCTAAGCCTTCTGTCAATCCTCCTCAAACTAATACAGGTGAAAGACCTAAAAATACCCAAGCAGCAGGTACAAGTGGAGCTAGTCAAGCTAGTGGGCAAAGGGCTACTACACACGCTTGTGCTATGAGGTAGAGGGATGATCAAGATGGACAGGACATAGTTGTCAGTAAATTTCACTTATTTGGCTTATGTGTGTTTATATTATTTCATCACTTGTTCTTCCTGAAAATGTGAAATCTGTGAGACTTAATTACGATGTGCTGGTTGAAAGGCCTTTGGGTTATCAAGTTGTGTGTAATCAAGTCTACCAAGATCATCCCTTCGTGATTCAAAACCTAGTCTTCCCTACTGATTTAATTGAAATGCCCTTCAAGGATTTTGATGTTATTATCGAGATGGATTGGCTTTATAAATATCATGCAGTGGTAGATTGTAAGTCTAAGCATGTGACTTTTAAAGCTCCTACATTTTCACACATCATTGTACAAGGTGAAAGATCAGTGACATCTAGTTTTATTTCTGCGGCCTTGGCAAGAAAGTTGATGCGTCAAGGTTGTGCGGCATACCTTGCTCACATAGTTGATACAAAGTTGAATAGCCCTTGTATTAGGACATACCTATTGTATGTGATTTTCCAGAAGTATTTCCAGAAAACCTTCTAGGATTGCCCCCGGAAAAAGAGGTTGAATTTCCAATCGAGCTTATTCCTGGATCTACTCCAATTTCGATCACCCCTTATAGAATGGCTCTAGTAGAGTTGATAAAATTGAAAGCTCAATTGCAAGAACTACTTGAGAAAGGTTTTATTCGACCTAGTGTTTCTCCTTAGGGAGCCCCTATTTTATTCGTAAAGAAGAAAGATGGCACTCTTAGGCTTTCTATTGACTATAGACAATTGAACAGAATGACAATCAAGAATAGATATCCACTGCCAAGAATTGATGATTTATTTGACCAACTTAAAGGTGCTAAATTATTCTCAAAAATTGATTTAAGGTCAGGATATCACTAACTGCGTGTTAGAGAGAAAGATATTCTTAAAACTACTTTTAGAACTCAATATGGTCATTATGAATTTTGGTGATGCCATTCAAATTGACAAATGCTCCTGCGGTATTCATGGATATAATGAATCGGGTATTCAAGCCTTATCTTGATCAGTTTGTGGTTGTCTTTATATATGATATTTTAATATTTTCGAGAAGTAGTGAAGACCATGATAAACACCACTAGATTATTTTGAAAATTTTGAAGGAGAAAGAACTTTATACTAAACTTTCCAAGTGTGAATTTTGGCTTGATGAAGTAGCTTTTTCGGGACATGTTGTATCGACTGAAGGTGTGAAGGTGGATCCTAGTAAAATACAAGCAGTTGTTGAATAGAGACCTCCTAAAACTCTGACTAAGGTAAGAAGTTTCTTGGGCTTAGCAGTATACTACAGAAGATTGGTGGAAGGCTTTTCCATTATCGCCTCTCCTTTGACTAAGCCCTTGCAGAAGGAAGTAAAGTTTATTTGGGATGACAAATGTCAAGAGAGGTTTGAAACTCTCAAATCCTTGTTGACTTAAGCGCTTATACTTACTCTACCAATTGAAGGGAAAGAGTATGTAGTATAAAATGATGTTGCCCATAATGGTCTCGGTTGCGTTCTGATGCAAAAAGGGAAGGTGATTTCTTATGCATCTCGAATTTTAAAACTGCATGAATTAAACTATCCTACTCATGATCTTGAACTTGCTGCTATAGTGTTTTCTTTAAAAATATGGCAGAATTATTTATATGGCGAGAAATGTCATATTTTGACTGATCAAAAGAGCTTAAAGTACTTGGGTACGCAAAAGGAGCTAAACCTTCGACAATGTAGATGGCTTGAACTCATCAAGGATTATGACTGCACGATTGATTATCATCCAGGTAAAGCCAATGTGGTTGCAGATGCCTTAAGTCAAAAATCCTTCGCAAGCATTTCTTTAAGTCCTTTACCCTTGCTTCTTGGGTTAAGAGCCATGAATGTTTGTTTTACACAATATTCAAATGGTTCAGTTATTGCTAATTTACAAGTAGAGCCAATATTAATTGAACAGGTGAAAAAGCGCAAATGTTAGATGAGAAACTTGTAAAATTGACCAGAGAAGTTCAAAATGGGGAAAAACTTGATTGTACATTTACGGAGGACGGTGGCTTATTGTATCAAAAATAGGTTATGTGTCCCTAATGATAAAAAATTGAGGACAGAAATATTGAATGAAGAACATACTTCACCATAGGCAATGCATCCTGGAAGTACAAAGATGTACCGGACTGTCAACAAAAATTATTGGTGGAATGGTATAAACAGAGACATTGCGGAGTTCGTCTCAAAATGTTTGGTTTGTCAACAAGTAAAGGCAGAACATCAAGTCCCAGTGGGTTAACTACAACCCTTATCGATGCCGGAATGGAAATCGGAGAGAATAACTATGGCCTTTGTTTATGGACTTCTTCGCACTCAGAGAAATGATGATGCAATATGGGTGATTGTTGACAGGCTAACCAAGAGTGCTCACTTCTTCGTAATCAGGATCGATTAATCACTTGACTGTATAGCCGAGCTGTATATTAATGAGATTGTAGGACTATGTGGGATCCCTGTGTCTATTGTATCAGACCGGGACCCAAGGTTTACATCTAGATTTTGCGGTGGCTTGCATGAAGCTTTGGGTACTAAGTTGAGGTATAGCACTTCGTTCCATCCTTAAATAGATGGCCAGTCGAAAAGAGTGATACAAATTTTGGAGGATATGCTTCAAGCTTGTATTATGTAGTTTGAGGGTAGTTGGGACAAACGCTTAGCGTTGATAGAATTTCCTTACAATAACACTTACCAATCAAGTATTGGAATGCCTCCCTATAAAGCCTTATACTGAAGAAAATACCGGACCCCGCTTTGTTAGAGTGAAATTGGTGAAAGAAAGCTTATTGGTCCTGAAATTGTGCAACAAATAGAGGACAAGGTAAAAATTATCAAAGATCGTCTAAAAATTTCTTCGGATAGACAAAAGTCGTACGCTGACCTTAAAAGGCGTGATATTGAAAATCAAGTTGGAGATAAAGTATTCTTAAAGGTGTCTCCATGGAATAAGATTATGAGATTTGGCCAAAATGGAAAACTTAGTTTCTGATTTATCGGACCTTATGAGATACTTGAAAGGTTGGACCAGTCGCATTTAAATTGGCTTTGACACCTGTGTTAGACAAGATCCACAATGTGTTCCATGTTTCTATGCTTAGAAGATATCTTTCTGATCCATCTCATGTTCTTCCAGTTGAATCTATTGAGGTTAATCCTGACTTGACGTATAATGAAGAACCTATCCTAATTCAAGCTCGAGAACTAAGGAAACTTAGGAACAAGAGAATCCCTTTAGTAAAGGTACTCTAGAGGAACCATTCTTGAAAAGAAGCTACCTAGGAAAGAGAAGAAGACATGAAAACCCAGTATCCGTGCTTGTTTCAGGACTAGTTTAAGGTAAATTTCTAGACGAAATTTCTTTAAGGAGAAGAGAGTTGTAACACCCATAAATGCTTAAACAAATAGTCCCATGTCGTTACATCATCTCGTAATTACTAAATATGTTTTATTCTCATTTTTGGAACTTGATATGTTGTGATTTGCAAACTTGCTTAGAATACATTGTTATCGTAAATTAAGATATTGTATGGGGGTATCTACGGAATTATCTAATTAAACTTACTTATACATTGGGAGTGTGGGTATAAAGTACATAAATATAATTATACATGTATTCGTTTTGGGTAGCCATATATTTGTTTGGGCAGACCCTTTTATTGATATTTGCCCATGTGACAAGGATAACTTTTATAGATATATATCTTTACACCTCCTTTGATTGAATTCATTTACCCTCAAGTCTAAGAACATTATAACATTATATAAACAGTTTTTCTTCAAAATCAACAGAAAAACTAAGTCCTTTTGGCTGGATTCCAACACATAGACACTTCCTTTTGGTAAGTGATGAAATCTTCTTCTGAGTTGGGTAGTGTTTGGTATTTTATGCATATCTCATTCAAAAGAACTTAGTTTAGAGAAAATAAATATGTTTCGAAAAGCTAAATCGTAGACCTACAACTATTGTGTTTATGTAAAATTCTAATTTAACTGTTATGGATACAAAATAAGGGACGCAACATATGACAAGTTCCGTCCAGATTCTGGAATTAGAAATCCTGTACGTTCAACAGTTAGTGCATTGATTATATCTTTTTATACAAAGCGTATTTTTCGGTGATTCTTAATTATTTTCAAGCTTAAGAGATGAACCTAAATCTTTTATGAAGGATATAAATACCATTTTGGCCGTTTTCTTTTCCAAATCTTAGTTGCGACATGTAGTGCGTTTATTCGGTAGAATATCTGTTTTGCGAGTATAGTCGTATTGGTACAGGCTAGGCTTACTTGTGATGATAACCCTGTGGTATGCCATCATTATTGAGCTAATAGAAAGTAAATAAGTTATTGAATTCATTTTTTAAGGTTGTATATCCTCGTGTACGAGTTGAAGATTTTGATAGGCTGGTTAGTCTACGATTTGAACTCATGAAGTCGTGCTGGATTGTTTTTGTGCTAAAGAAATGAGGTTTGTGTATAAACTTATACTTGTACTCTTTTTACCTGCTGGTATAACTGGAAGTTTACTTTGGTACCTTGGCTACCTCTTGTCACTTTGCATTGTCGTATTGGTATTCTTTAATACATTAAAGACACTTGTGCAACTTGACCACTTGTACGGATTGTTTGATCACTTGGCCCTCCTGTTTGGACCTTGTCCTTCTTGTGGCTGTGACTTTGTCACTCTTGGCATACCTCTTGATTCACATCATTTACCATCTTGACTCTAGATTTTTGGTCCGTCTTAAGAATGGAAGTTGTCCATTTTAAGTATGAACTAGAAATCCATTTTTAATATGTTTCTTGGTTCTCTTGATTATTGGGTTTTGACCCTTCTTGATACCTTCTTGTGCCTGGTGTGACAACATGATGTATATATTGGGTGAGACTTGTTGTTCAATCTCTTGGAAAACGGTGCTATGAGCGTTCTTAACATTTGGATCTTTATATATCGAATTTGATACTCTTTATATATTGTTTACTTGATTTATTTATTGTGTTCAATTACGCTGCCCTTTACTTGAGAATGATAACTTGGCGAATTTGAGGGCTCCGAACCTATAGTTTTTACACCACTAAGTTATATGCTTAGCAATAGATCTTTTTATCGTAGGGAATGTTCGAGAGAATGCTTTAAGTTGGCCATTGAAGTTGGAGATTTTGAAAGCTTTAAGGAAGATCACATTTGTATATAGGAATATATATTTTCTATAAACCTTGGGACTTGTACATGATATATGTTTTGTTTATTTACATGAGAATTTGAGGGTTGATTTGGTTATGTCATCATGGGTTGTAATAGTATCGCTATAAGTTTTTATCTTGTCGGGGTGTGTAAACCCAAGTCTTGTATTACACTAAATTTACAATTTATTTTGAATGTTTGTGTGAAGCATGAACAGGCTGATTTCGGTACTCGGAAGCTTGTGATATTCCTGTTACTTCATCCTTGAGTGTGAGGATAATATATATAGATAAAAAACTTCTCGGTTATTTTCTCAAATTACTTTTTGAAGGTCATTATGAATCTAATACCTCTACTAGATTATAATTAGTATCCCCTCATTAATTGCTTTTGAATGCCTCAAGTATTAATTAGGTCTCTTTAAAAAGGGTCGCATTCCTTGCTCACATAGTTGATACACAATTGAAGAGTCCTTGCATCAAGGACATACCTGCTATATGTGATGTTCTAGAAGTATTTCCATAAATCCTTTCGGGATTGCCCCTGGAAAGAGAGGTTGAATTTCCGATTGAGATTATTCTTGGATCTAATCCCATTTCGATCACCCCTTATAGAATGTCTCCAATAGAGTTACGAGAATTGAAAGCTCAATTGCAAGAACTATTTGAGAAAGGTTTTATTCGACCTAGTGTTTCTCTTTCCAGAGCCCCTATTTTATTCGTAAAGAAGAAAGATGGCACTCTTAGGCTTTGTATTGACTATAGACAATTGAACAGAATAACAATCAAGAATAGATATCCACTACCAAGAATTGATGATTTGTTTGACCAACTTAAAGGTGCTAAAGTATTCTGAAAAATTGATCTAAGGTCTAGATATCACCAACTTCGCGTTATAGAGAAAGATATTCCTAAAACTGCTTCTAGAACTCAATATGATCATTATGAATTTTTGGTGATGCCATTCAGATTGACAAAGGCTCATGCGGTATTCATGGATCTATTGAATCGGGTATTCAAGCGTTATCTTGATCTGTTTGTGGTTGTGTTTATAGATGATATTTTAATATTTTCCAGATGTAGTGAAAACCATAATAAACACCTCCGAATTATTTAAAATATTTTGAAGGAGAAACAACTTTATGCTAAACTTTCCAGGTGTGAATTTTGGCTTAATGAAGTTGCTTTTCTGGGACATGTTGTATCAACTGAAGGTGTAAAGGTGGATCCTAGTAAAATACAAGCAGTTGTTGAATGGAGATCTCACAAAAGTCTGACTGGGGTAAGAAGTTTCTTGGGCTTAGTAGGATACTTTAGAAGATTTGTGAAAGGCTTTTCCATTATCGCCTCTCCTTTGACTAAGCTCTTGCAGAAGGAAGTAAAGTTTATTTGGGATGAGAAATGTCAAGATAGAGTTGAAGCTATAAAATCCTTGTCGACTCAAGCGCCTGTACTTACTCTACTAATTGAAGGGAAAGAGTATTTAGTATACCATGATGCTTCTCATAATGGTCTCGGATGCATTTTGATGCAAGAAGGGAAGGTAATTTCTTATGCCTCTCGGAAATTAAAACCGCATGAATTAAATTATCCTACTCATTATCTTGAACTTGCTGCTATAGGGTTTGCTTTAAAAATAAGGCGGCATTATTTATATGGAGAGAAATGTCATATCTTTACTGATAACAAGAGCTTAAAGTACTTGGGTACTCAAAATGAGGTAAACCTTCAACAACATAGATGGCTTGAACTCATCAAGGATAATGACTGCACGATTGATTATCATCCAAGTAAAGCTATTGTGGTTGCAGATGCCTTAACTCGGAAATCCTTCGCAAGCATTTCTTTGAGTCCTTTACCCATGCTTCTTGAGTTAAGAGCCATGAATGTTTGTTTTACACTTGATTCAAATTGTTCAGCTATTTCTAATTTACATGTAAAGCCAATATTAATTGAACAGGTGAAAAAAACACAAATGTTAGATGACAAAATTTGTAAAATTGACCAGAGAAGTTCAAAGTAGGGAAAAACATGATTTTACATTTACGGAGGATGGTGGCTTATTTTATCAAAATTGGTTATGTGTCCCTAATGATGACAAATTGAAGAGAGAAATATTGAATGAAGCACATACTTCACCATATGTAATGCATCCTGCACGTACAAAGATGTACCGGACTATCAACGAAAATTATTGGTGGAATGGTATGAAGAGAGACATTACGGAGTTCGTCTCAAAATGTTTGGTTAGTCAACAAGTAAATGAGGAGGATACACTAATCGGGTCACCAACTAGGTATGGGTCTAGTTCTGCGTCCAACTCTGCTACTGAGTCTGGGTTCGGGTCCGACACTGGTTCAAGTGCACATGAAATGGCTGCCTCATCTGATAAAGCATCTAGCTCTGATGGGATTCACTTCCCTCAAGATGACCAACTGGATCCTGTACATGGAGAGCCGAATAGGTGGTGCGCCGAGGGGAAGTGGAGATTTACCGTGAAGCTTGGATGAAGAATGCTAAGAAAAAGATGGCTCGTACATTACAGAGGAGCCTAGAGTTCTCACCGGGAACCTCCACACTATGCCAGATATCCAATAACTTTTCCAAAGGCACAAGTGTGAGTGGATGGCTCGTGATTTGGCTACTTATAGCGAGGATATTTCGTGGGAGTTTTACAGTTCCTATGCTACCACTCTCCGAGGGTGAATTCACAAGAACGCCAATCCGTAGCACAAGACCCCCTCACATCCACCATGGTCTGTGGTGTCTCAGTGAACTTATCCCACACCACCATCAACCGGTTTCTTTATGGCCCTAACCCTCAACACACATGGGCGGATTCTACCACTGACTTTAACTACCGATAGGAGAATGCGTAGACAGGAGCCTTTGGCCAAAATGCGGATCAAAGGGAGGTAGTTATATCATGGCTTACTCAGCATCTAGCTTTGGATGGAGAGAGAGAGAAATGGGTTGTGATGCCCTGGTTGGGTATTCGAAAGGACGCCCTCACTTTGGCAGCCAAGTTCTTTTGGCTATTGGTCTGAAATAAATTGTCACCAACAATGGCCGATAATACAGTCACTTGTGATAGAGCAATCATGGTGGTTGCACTGGTTGCTGAATTGGATATAAATTTCCCCCGCCCTGGGAGAATTGCATGAGGGCTTTCAAGACCACCACCACCTACCCTTTCCCTTGTATAATCTTTCAGCTTTGTAGGGATGCAGGAGTGCCTATTTGGCACTATGATAAATTGTTGCATGCAACTGGGACCCTTCATATTGGGTTGATTCAGGATGACACGAATGTAGTAGCATCACGCAGAGGGCCTCGAGTCGATGTACCTATGGGCGAGGATCTGATACACACTGTGGGGCAGATGAATGGAGATGGGTCCTCCACTACGACTCTACCTAATGAGCACCCAACCTCCTTTTCTCAGACAACCAACCAGGACCTGAGCTCATCTCGAGCCACCCCACTATTCAGAATGACTATGATACCGTTGGCTTGAGTCCAGAAGTTCAAGGGTCAAATGGCCACCTTGCTGCACCATATTAAGCCCTGGATTCGGAAGTTGGTTGCTGAGTCTAAAGAGAGAGTAGAAAAGAGGATGGAGGTGAAAATGGACCAAAAGGTCTAAGCAGTTCATAGGCGGTTCGATGCCTTCGAGTTGAGAGTTCTAGAGAGGCCAGCTCCTACTATTGATATGTCCTCTTTCCGAACCGAGCTAGCTAGTCTCCGGGCCGATGTTGACACCATCCTAGCCACACTAACTATCAAGCCATAGGCAGCACCCTCTGCATTAAACGATAATATCATCCTGGGTGCACTATTTAGTGGAGATGATGCAAAGGAGCAGTACGGGCGTGGACGTGCCCTCGATAAGAGGCACCGATCTAGTCACAAAACTAAGCTCAATGAGGAGGAAAAGGTTAACAAAAGGCAGCATAGGAAGGAGAAGCGTCCGTAATAGATAAGTAGCTGAGGCAACAGAAGACCCATAAGATGATTGTTGGGGCGTCGAGTTCTATGCTTGAGCAGATTGATGTGAGCACCACTAAGGGTGCAGTTAGAGCGATAGATAGTACTACTGACGGTGTTGTCCTGGATGATGCGAGAACTACTGGGGGTGACCCGAGTGTTGATTTAGTGGGCTCTAGAAAATTGGACCCACCCGCTTGTTGATGGTTCGTCGGTGCTAAGCGCCACAGATTTTCTTCACCCATATCCATTACTGTTTCCTATTTTTTTTTTGTGCATTGGGGAAAGTGCACCTATATTTTTTGGGGTGGGGTAAATGGATTGTGAGTGTTAGGGTGAAGTCCGAGTAACCCAACTCATAATCCTCTGTTGGGGTTTTCTTGCCTGTGTTCTTTTCCCCCAAGATACTATTTAATTTTTGTTGAACCGACATGTGTTAGGATCGTATGTTTAGAAACTAAAAAAAAATTATAAAATGAAGCATGATGGCTTATGAAAAATGATACTTGTCCAAATTTTGTGATATGTGCTAGAATTTGTAGGCTAGATAAGTTGAATCTGTCGACTCTGAGTATGACATGATAATGAACCAACTTAGTGGCATGACTTAAGCTTAAACTTGAACTGGGTAATCTGATAATCTGATGATGAAACTATGTGCCAAGAGTTCATCAGAATAGTTGATTGTTCAAAAAATTTTGTGCCAATCTAGAATTTGCCCGGTTAGTCCTGCTAAGACAATTTACTCTAGAGGCTAGGAAGTGATCATAGACCCTTGTTATAATAAGTCCACAAATTCCCTAAAAGAATAATCCAACCAAATGAAATAAATGCTCCCTTTGATCCAAATGCTTTGAGCATAAATTAGACCATTTGTTTCTAAACCTCTAACTCACCTTCCCATAATCTACTATGTTGCCCCCCGTCCCTCCTTGGATATGTGCACCTCTGCTTAGGCCAAAAGCCTAAGTTAAGGGTGGCTAATGTAAATAGTAACCTCAATCATGGTCCTGATCCGACATCGGGTATTGTGCACCTCAACCAATTGAAAATCCATAAGTTGAGGGTGACTATGAAAGAGGAAACAAAAAGAAAAATGGGTATGAAAAGAGTTTGATATTGAAAAAGAGAAAAAGAAAAGAGAAGAAAGGATGTGACTTATTGAAAGCTAAAGAAAAGAATAAATCGCAAGAAGAAAAAAAAGTGAAAAATAAAGAGCTACAACGTCTAAAGTCACATCCATGGTTGAAGAATAGCAAGGGAAAGAAGGTAAAAAGGGAGGATGTCAAAAATAGGGAAAAATGCAGTTGAAAGCCTAGTGTAATGACAAGGAGGGCAGAAAGTCACTAAAAAGTACCCAAATGTACCACACCTGACCCTGAGCCTAGGTTACAAGCCAAGAAAGTCCTATAGTAATCCTAGAATCTAGTTTGGAGAGTCAAAGTAGTGAAAATAAGGGCAAGCCTTTGGTATTAACCACTAACTGTACTTGAATTTCCTTCTGAGCGTGAGTGTTGAATGAATCCTTGTACTAAAATTCATATTCATTGTGTGAAAAGAGTGATTTCGTTTGAAGTAAGGACACTAGTTACATTGTCGGAAAATTTGTACCTTGGTGATAGTAAAATAGTGTATGTTGTGTGTTGGTTGGTCGATCTTTTTCAAGTTTTGATCCGCACAAGTTAGCTTCTTGAGTCTAAGAGAACAAAGTCGCACTCAAAGTAAGAGTCGGGATGAAGAGCCATATGATTGCTTGGGCTGAAATTGTTTGCTTATGTACAAGTGTCGTTTAGAGTCATAATGTGTTGATTGAGGACAAACAATGATTTTAAGTTGAGGGTGTTAATGTACCGCAAGTTTTCGGTACTATTAATACGTTTCACTTAGAATTTGTGAATGTCTAGGGCATTTTTGTGTTGGTTTTTATGTGTTTTTGTTGTAATTTTAGGAAATAAACTCAGGCGTGAAAAGATGAAGATGTAACTAAGGAAAGTGCTGAAAAGAGCCACCTACGGAGACACCTACGGACCGTAGGATGAGTGACGCCCCATAGATAAAGGTCGTGGGACGACCAGGCATGGCAATATTAAAGCTCATAGAAATCTGACCAACTGTGGGACCATGGTGGGGACTGACAGACCATCAAATGACTTACGGTCCATCCTGCAGCTCCATAGCAGTGATAAGAGGAGTGGTTCCAGTACTTGAGTTGAAATAATCTAAGTTTAGAGCAATGGAAGTGACTGACGGTCCGTCGTCTCACTAAGAAAGGTGGATTTGTGAAGATTTCAAATCGGCTAAGTATGGAGCCACGAAGGAGACCTACGGACCGTCATTCGACTTACAGACCGTAGGTCAGCCTTGTGGAATGGAGACACGTCCTGCAGTTTTATTTCCTTAATTTGTTTCCCTTTTATTTTAGGAGTTGTTTTCTATAAATAGGGGATGTAAACCTCATTTTTTTAGGGTTAGATTTTATTACTTTTATTCTAGTTCTTCACTTGCGATATTAATTTGCGACTTTAGCAATTCTTAATTTTCAAAATTCGTTTCTAAAGATTTTGGTGTTGCAATTGAAGTTGAATTTCTGTGTTTGTTATTCTTCTTATATAATTTCATAATTCTTTCATCCAAAATAATGAATTGTGTTCATATGATTATGGGTAACTAAACTCCACAACTAGGGTCGTGGGAACCATGAGCGATTAACAAAGTATAAATAGTAAATAAGAAATTCTTGAATAGTGTTTTGCATGCATTGATAATTCTTTAATTTAAAAGTCTTTTTAACGGTGCGCAACATTAGAACTCGCATTGTTGCTACTTGCCGGACCAAGGAGGTAATCAACAAGAAAGGAATTATGAACATAGATTTAGTATGATATTATCTAATAGTCTAGTGTAGATTGGTGTTAAGTACCAACTAAGTCAAAAATCGATGTAATGTCTAATATGAGGTTAAGGTAAGGGTTAGTAAATTATACACACGTACGGACAAAGGTGTGGGGTGAAATTCTCTAGATGTCGGACCAAGGGTTTAGAGATACCTAGCTTATCACTTTCATGTAGTACACTATGACAGGATTGCTATTACTAGGATTACTGTGTTATGAGCTTATGGGGAACACGTATATCGTAGTAAATTCTCTCATCTTGATAACAACCAAAATTGACTTTTGTTTACTGAATTCTTACAATTTGTTTCACTAATCCACCTACTTTTTAATTACTTGTTTTTGTAAAGTAAGTTGACTAAACGAATATAATTGTTGGTTAAAGTTAAGTCTAAACCATTTTCCTTGTGGGATCGACCCCAACCTACAAGTTGGGTTCTTTACCTGATAATGATCGTTTATACTTCTTTAGGGAGGTGTAATTGGAGCGTATCATGTACAAGGACCAAGTCCATCCAAATCAACGTCCGATACATACTAAAGTTAACTAGGTGCATGGGTATAAGGAAACATTAGTGTAATATTTCGCAAATTGAAATAACTAGGAATAAGTCAAGAATTGGAAATAGTGATTTTAGGAAATAATGAAAATCTGGAAATTTGTTTAAGTTAAATTAAGGATGAGTTTTAGCTAAATTCAAATGACCATAACTCCTAGCTAAGGAAGAGTTAGATGTGTATCCAGATATCATAGGAAACATCAAGGAATAATCTTTCCAATGCCACCGAGTTTGTGCAATTCCGAGTTTATATGAGTGATATATGCTTATTTGAAGCTGGGTTATTCAAATAAGGAATTTTTAATCCAGATTTTTGAAGGGTAGTTTTGTCTTTTCCTTACCCAATTAATTAAATACATTTTTAGTAAATTATTTGGGGTCTAGACTGAGTTAGTTCAGTTTGCGCAATTAAGAAACACGCTAGGGCTTTGTTAGAAGAGAAAAGAGGAGAAAGGAGAAGAGAAGTTCAAGATTCGTCAAGTTCTTGCGATTTTAGTTGTCGAATTCGCCAAGTATTCAATCCTACAAGGTATGTGAGACTTTCATAGAGTTAGGTTCGTTCACCCATGCGTCAATCTTCTTTGTTTCAGTGAAATTCGTTTCTAGAAAGTTGGAAGTACGATGTTCTTGAATTATGTTCTTGAGTAAAGCCAAGGTAAGTGTTAGTTTCAGATTCTTTTCAAGCCTATGCTATGTTTAGCATTCCAACTCGCATACTTGTACATTCAATATACTGATGCTAGTTGGCCTGCATTGTCTTCTGATGCAGACACAGGTAACCAGGATCACCACCCAATGCCTCATTGATCTAGTTGAGCACTTATAGTCAGTTGATGAGCCTCTTTGCATTCCAGAGAACTCCTTTTTATTTTCTTTCAGTATTTCATTGTTAGGATGATCTAGGGTTTAGTCCGGACATCCTTCTTTGTTTTAGGGCTTCATAGACAAATAATTATAGTTTTTTAGTCTTATTTATTTAAGTTGTATATGTTTAACAGATGAGTTTCCATTTTGGCTAAGTTATTATCTTTTAAGTTATTGCATGAGCTTTATTTCTTAAGTTTAAGTCTTCCACTAAGTAAGTAAGCCCGGCCAAGGGTTCGGTTGGGGCCAATAATGATTCTCGAGTGCCAGCCACGTCCGCGGTGTAAGCTCGGGACGTGACAAATTTGGTATCAGAACACAGAGTTCAAGAGTCCTAGATACTATGAAGCCATGTCGATAGAGTCCTAGTTATCGGTGTGAAGCACGCCACATCTATAATTAGGAGGCTGCGACACTTAGGAAAATATTCTTAGTTCTTTCACAATTATTTCGTGCGTTAGAGTTTGATCTCTTAAAAGTTTCCTTCAAATTCGTGGTTGCACGTGTTTTCAGATAATCATGCCTCCCCGAAGACCTGTCAGAGATCGTCCTACTAGATGAAATGTTCAGGAGCAAGGGGTACCCAATGCACCTGAACTGCAATGTCACGACCCAGGGGTACACCCTAGACGTAACATGGAGCACTTGACCCCGGAGGAATCTCATGCAAGCCCTTAGCATAATCATAACATTGGTAATAGGAAATATGGGAAAATTTAAAACATTCTTTAGATACAATCAATAGAAAACATTTTCATAAGCAAGTGGATTACTAAATCTTTGTCTCAAACCATCTATTTAAACTCATGAATAAGAGTCTTGGGACGCAGCCCATATAAATTCTAAAATATAAAAAATGACATAAAAATGGAGACATGGGTTTGTCCTCGAAGCTATGAGGACTCACCAAATCTTCAAGTCTTCTTGCTTCTTTGAAACCTAGCCTCCAAAGCAACTCAATCTCCCACACCCAACATTTGATTAGAATGTAAGCAATTTCCATTAGAACAAAATGTACCAAGTATGAAAGCTAGCACAACATCATAAGATCATCTCAAATGGTTAGTCAACTTAAGATATAAGCATAAGATATAATAACAAGGCCATAACATAATCATCATACTCATAGCATGGTCTTTGACCTAAGCATCATATAAACATAGGTAAACGTAAGACATAGATAATGAGCAGAGGAGATAAGTTGTAATCATATAAGCATAATAGACTTGTAGTCATCTATACCATAATAGTACCATTCTCAAGTAACCACAAAAAACATACATGTGCAAAGCAAGAATAACATCCCTTAATACCATCCAAGTCAAGTATCCCTTTTTGGTCATCTTAATCATAGTCTATACACATGGTCAACTCTTTAAGATTTTCTATGCCATAAGGGCACCATACTTCTAAGTAACCTCAAAGCATACTTGTGCAATATAGGAAAGGCATCCCATACTGCCCTTCACACTAAGCATAACCTAGAAGTCATTTTAGGCATATCAACCCTCCTTTGGCCTTATTGTAAACTCAGTTTCTCATAAGTAAGGGAATCTCTCGCCTTTAGACAACTATAACTAGGAAGGACAACTACAGCACAATCTTATCTCAAAACTTCTCTTTAATAACACAAAGTCTTACTTGTGCAATGCATGCATAGCATACCTTAACACTATTCATGCAAAGTACTAATTTTAGGTCCTCGTACTACTACTTATTGGTTTGGAACCTAGTTCCACTCTTTATCTATAGAATACTATGTGGTACTCTCTTAAGCACTTCTTAGTTCATTAATAGCTTGAAACCCATGAGTTCTACTTTTAGCATTGTCTAGGTTCAATCTTAACATGGATCCTATGAGATACTTGTTTAAGCGTGTCTAATCCATTCATAATTTGAACACTATTAGATACTCTCTTAAGTATGTCTAAGTTCCTTCTTCACATGGACCCTAGGAGATACTATCTTAACCATGTCTAAGTCCACTTATAATCTTGAACACTATGAGATACTTCATTAAGTATGTCTTAGTTCAATTATGCTTTAAAACACAATGAGATGCTTCTCCAAGCATGTCTTAGTTCATTAGATATAGATATTTCTACTAGAAACCTTAACTGAACTATGTGAAGGCTTCCTTCTCATGAGACCTAACTTTGGGAAAACCCACACTCTACTACGTAAGAGTTCCCCCTTTAACTTAGATAGTCCTCACATAAACTAGGTGTGGTTCTCCTTTCTACTTGGAGCCCCAACCCTCTCTTGTGTGACACTTCTTATCATGTTCAATATCCACTTGGGGCCAAGCATACACCCCAAGATTTACTTGTGAAGACTTGCTTAACACTCATCTCTCATGGAAGAATGTCGTTGAAATTCAATCCATGTTCAAGTGATTCTATCACTTTCGACTATCAAGCATTCATAAGGTAGGTTCGGTGAGTATAGTCCTTTCACCACAATCCAACCTATTATACTTCTATTCTCTTTTAGACTTTACTGTCAAAGCCTTAGCATTAATAGTTAATCAACTTAGCTTCAACCTGAAGCCCTAGCTATAATTATCACAACCTTACTTTCAAGGTTTCTTTCTTAATCTCTTCTTTATACCTAGGTTTCAAGGTATCCTGATCACATCTTTGACTACTAGGTGAATCTAGTCTGAATTGATCATAAAGGTTCAATTCTAACTTTATAAGTCAAGATCAATCATATATAATAGAGTATATTTCAATTCATGATTTTATGATCTTAACTTTGATCAATTAATTGACATGACATTGATCTACGATGATCACCTATCAAACTTCAACTTTGCCTCCAATGGCACAAACCCACAAAGATCACATTCATCAATTTAGATTATGGTTTAGCATAGAAATCACATGAAAACATCATAATATCATTAAAAAAAAAGCTAAATCAATCATAATTGGTGTTATCCACTAGAATGGAATCACACCCAAACCCTACCCACAATGCAAGCACAACCCTAACTAAAATTGTGTTTTTTTTACTTCACAATTTGGGGGAAACTATGCGGATCTATGGGTGGAAGAACCCATAGATGAATAAGCTTAACATACCATTAATCAAAGCCTTAGCACATGCTCTCAGCAATGGATTTGTTCTTGACCCAAGCTTCAAGCTCTGTCTTCTAATTCAATGAAGGTTTTCTAGATAGAGAAATATTCTATGGAGAAGATGAAGTTGGGTTTCCTTTGGATTTTAGGGAGAATGACTTAATTTGGGTAAACTTAGTCTAATAATCTTATATATGTGCTAGGAGAGAATAAAATAATATAGGGTCAACTTTGGAAAAGAACTAAGGACCCTTAAAGTTTTAGCTAAAACCTTTCAAGCCTCCACGACTTTCCTCGCCCATCTTCCCCTCATGGCTCACCAAGGGTTGTATGCGACTCGCCAAGTGAACCCTTGGCTCATCTAAAGTTCCAGTAAGCTCCCTAAAAGGGGCAGCTCACTAGGTGATGAAGGGAGAATCTTGGCGATTCGCCAATCTAACCGACGATCCCCGACTTGGCTCGCCCAAAATTCCAGAACCTTGGCCAAGAGGTCAGTCCACTAGCTGACCCTAGGTGCACTATGGCACCTCGCCAAGTCATTTGGGTGATCATGTTTCCCCATTGCCAACCAGGCCCAAAGAAGAACAAGTTTTGCTTCACTTTCCTAGCTAACTAAGGCCCTTTTCCACTCCTTAGGATTGACAATCCCTCATTGCTAAGACTTAGGTTATTCTATAAGGTTACGGGGTGTAAGACGTGCCTTGATGTTCAACCACTAAATCCCTTCATTCCAAGCACTTAAAGTCTTATCTACAACTCTAATTTTCAATATCACACTCTAGAACCCTAACTTGTGGCTCTAGTTTAGTCTATGAATTTTTGGGGAGTTACATGCAACCCCAAGGGGAAGTTACTAATTCTGAGTTCAAAGAAGCAATAAGGATGCTAAGTCAAGTTATGACTACCCAGGTTGGGAAACAAAGAGGGGCTCAACAAGAAGAGGCTGACACTCCGAGGATCCGCAAATTCTTGAGGATGAACCCTCCAAGTTTCACTGTTTCAAGCACAACTGATGACCCAGAGAACTTTATTGAGGAGCTGAAGAAGTATTTGAGGTTATGCATGTTACCAATACTGAGCGAGTTGAACTATATGTATATCAACTAAAGAATGTTGCTAGAACTTGGTTTGACCAGTGGAAGGAGGGTAGAGCTGAGGATGCACCACCTGTGAGTTGGGCTTGTTTTGAAGAGGCCTTCTTGGGGCGTTTCTTTCCTCGAGAATTGAAAGAGGCTAAGGTATGAGATTTTTGTACCCTTAAGAAATATTCACTAAGTGTTCATGAGTATGATTGGAAGTTCAGCCAACTATCCCGTTATGCTCTTGTAACACCCCAGAAATTCTATGACTTAAGTTAGATCCTGACCTTATGAATAATGAATTAAAAAATTTTAAAATGATGTTTATAAACCTAAAATAATGTAATTGACTTGGTTTGGAAGAATAAGATTCTAAACGTCAAGAAACAACCACGACGTCAGGAAACTAGAGAAGAATGTGTTCTAGTGTGTCCTTAGGTTTTGGGCAAGTTTGGGAGTGTCGTATTATGGTATAATCTGGTGAAAAGGTTTAAAATATGTAAATATATGATCCTAGGGTCAAAACGTTTGAATACAATGCTCCGGGGCCACCCTAAGGGGCCTCGAGGAGGACCCCAACCTTAGCCAAGCAAGCTGACAAGGCAGCTTGCAAATTGCACTTGGAGGGACTAGGGGCGCGTCGTGCACTTGCTCCCCCAAAGAGAAAAATGTTAGTTCGCAACACGGTCGTGTCACAGACTCTACTGTCTCATAATTTAATTCCAAATATCTTCAGGGAATAGCTCCGCGTCACGAACTTGTTCCGCGACGAAAATGCAGAAATTCAGAAATCTATTTTTACCTTATTAAAGAGTCCATTTAAGTGAGGGGTATTTAGGGTACTTTAGGGGACGTGTATATAGTGATTTTTAAGTCAATTTACCTCACTATTGTCACTCAAAAACAAAACCCCAAAGATCTAAACCTAAAGTTCCTCCTTCTCTCTACTCTCTCTCTCTCTTCTCAAGAACTCCATTGAAGAAGATTGGAGCTTCAAGAAGAATACCAACCCAACAAGATTTCAACTCAGATTTTTGTGGTTAAATCGTCAATATGGTATGGTTGCTTATCACTTTTGGGATTCCTTTCCCCAAGAGGCCCCTTCAAGATCAATTTCAAAATCTCCAATTTATAGGTTTCAATCCAAACACGTGGGTCTTCTTTCTAAAGTGAAATTGATGTTATAAACTGAATTTGATTGATGTTACATGAACAATTTTGGAGAAACTTATGTTGTATTGGTGGTTTCTTGAAGAATTCCCCATGAGACCCATGTTTGTCCTCTTTTTTTTTCTAATTCTAACCCTAGTTTGTGTTGTATATTGATTGAAGGCTATGAATTGAATGTGATGTTATGTAATTAATATTTGTATGATGATTCTACATTAGGTTATGTATAATTTCTATGAAATTAGGGTTGACTCTTTGAATGAAACCTTGAAGGTTATGAAGGGAATATGTCAATTCCTTATATTGATGTTGATTATGTTATTACTTCATGATTTACCTTGTATTATGTATTGGTTATGAATTTCTTGGTAATTAAAGTATGGATGTCCCACGAAGGCCAAGAAGGTATGACGGTTGGTTCTTCTTTGAACTAAAGTATGAAAGGTGAATTACTTAGATTGTAATGATGCTATACCTAATGTGTTATTGTGGTGTTGATGAACTAGTTTCCTCATCCTTAATCCTCTACACTTGAATCAGCTATGAAGTATGTATGTATATTATGGTATGATTGATATATGATTGAAAGGTAGTTCTCATGATGGTAGTGTAATGTAAAGTGAAAGTTTTACTCATGTGCTAAGTGTCTCTCAAGTGAAAGATTGTTACTCAGTTATGAACACATATGAGCTATTATGGTAAGATGTCTACGTAAGAGTCTAGTCAAGGATAATGTGAACTTATGTGATGACTAAAGATGATTACTAAAGGGAATTTGATGGTTAGCACTGAAAGGGCATGTAAATGAGATGGGGGTCTCACATTTAGTAAGTCCAGCTCCTCACATTGGTTTCCTTATGTTTAGTAAGTCCATATTACCTACGATATGTGTTGTGTCATGAGATGGAAACCCCACATTTAGTAAGTTAGGGTTTCTAGAAGCAATCTCCTTGACCCTTAACTATGTGCCCACATAGAACTCTAGCTTAGTGGATCCACCTAGATAGTTATGTACGAATGGTTACACCTTAGGCAAGTGTTAATCCTCTCTTTTCGGTGTGGGAGTAGAACATAGGATTCCATGTAGCTCTTATGGTCTATGTCGGTTATTGCAATATTTCCCTAATGTAAAAGTAAAGGAAGGTATGAAAGGTGTGAACTCTTACTAGGGCTTTCTTAAGGGTTTATACATAGTGTAAGGGAGGGTATGGGACTTCTCTTGCACATTGCACTTGTGTGATCCTAAGAGATGGTTGTAGTAGTGTTCTCTTATGATTATGATTATTATGACTTATGTATGTTGAAGCTATGTTATGTATGATCATTATGAATGTGGTAAGTTATGATGAAATATGATCTTTTGAATGTATGCATGAAGTAGGTTGCTTAATGTGATACTTGGCTTTGAATAGGGTTATGGTGTACTATTTTTTGCATTGCACTAGTATTGCTTGGGCTGTCTACATGTTGGGATGATATTATGTTGGTTGGACTATGATACTTAATTTGTGTGCATATTGGATTTACTTGGGAAAAACCATGTTTTGAATAAAATGTCCTTTTATGCATATTTCAATGGTTTTTATTCATAGTAGCCATACTTAGTACGTGTGTTGTACTAACCAATATTGTTTCCCTTTTTCCAAATATTTAGGTTCGGGCCGTTGAGGATTCAAGCTTACTTCTCAAGACACCTGGAGTTGCTTCCCCAAATTGGTGAGTCCTCAAGTCTGATGACAAAACCCTATGATCTAGCTTCTATGTTTAGTTCCTTGCTTATGTTGAAAGACATTGTTGTACTTCCTATTTCCAAGACTTCTTATTGATGTAAGGGCTAAGTCCCATTTTTGATACTTCTATGTCTAGATGGTGCATTGTGACGAAGTTAGATTCTATTTTTCATATATGAAGTGAAGTTGAACTTCCAAAGTAAAAGTTTTAAGTTTTTCCATGATTTTATTCTATGATATATGTTATGACGAATGCTAAGGGCTTGTACAGGACCTCTTTGACGTCAAATACGCCGATAATGACTAGGAGGTGCTCTCGGGTCGTTACAAACTTGGTATCAGAGCATAAGGTTGAAAATAATGTAGGATTTATGTCACAAGATACCACATCAAGTAGAGTCTTGTTCATAGGTGTAAATCACGCCACACTTATGAATGAGAGGCTACGAGATGCTTAGGAACTTTCATTCTTTTGTTATTCCATAGTCATTCCTAAGAGTCTTAACTCTATTTCGTCCTTTTCTTCTAATCCTTCTCTTGTGCTTATAGGCAATGAATACAAGAAGGAACAACGCAAGGAGGGCCGGTGAGGAGATGTGAATGAGGTGGTTCCCCCTCAAGCTCCTCAAAACCCTCAAGTTCCTATTGAAGAAGGGGCTATGTCTAATGTTGAGATAAGGTCGGCTATTCATAATTTGACTCAAGTATTGGCCAGTCAAGTTGCAAGGTATGCTAGGGTGCAAATGAACCCCAATGCTAGCACTACTGCTTCTAGGATAAGGGATTTCACAAGGATGAATCCCCCTAATTTCTTTGGCTCCAATGTGGAAGAAGATCCACAAGGGTTCATTGATGAAGTATTTAAGGTTCTAGAGGCTATGGGTGTGTGTTCTCAAGAAAAAGCAGACTTAGCCGTCTACCAACTCAAATATGTGGCATAAGTGTGGTATGAACAATGGAAGGGAGGAAATTCCGTTCCTAGGGGAAGGATCATTTCATGGCTAAAAGCTTGTAAGTTGATTTCTAAGGAATGTCTCTATCATATTGTGAGGGTCAAGGATGTTGATTCTGAGATTCCTCCTTTGGAGTCAGTCCCCGTTGTGAAGAATTTTCCGAAAGTCTTTCCCAATGACTAACCCGGGATTTCTCCCGAATGGGAAATAGATTTCAGCATAGATTTATTGCCGAATATACAACCCATTTCAATCCATCCTTATTGGATGGCCCTGGCGGAGTTGAAGGAATTAAAAGCTCAACTCAAAGATTTGTTGGATAAGGGTTTCATCCAACCTAGCATATCCCTTTGGGGTGCACCGGTGTTATTTGTCAAGAATAAGGATGGATCACTTCGTATATGTATTCATTACCGACAGTTAAATAAGGTGACCATTAAGAACAAGTATCCACTCCCTAGGATTGATGACTTATTTGATCAACTTCAAGGAGCGAGTTACTTTTCAAAAATTGATTTGAGGTCGAGTTATCACCAACTTAGGGTGAGAGGTGTTGATGTTTCAAAAACAGCCTTGCCAACAAGATATGGTCATTTTGAGTTCTCAGTGATGTCCTTTGGTCTTACAAATGCCCTGACAGCTTTCATGGACCTTATGAATCATGTGTTTAGAAATTTTCTAGACTCATTTATTGTTGTCTTTATTGATGACATCTTGATATACTCTAAAAGTGAGGATGATCACATGAATCATTTGAGGATAGTATTGCAAGCCCTCAAATATCACCAACTCTATGCTAAGTTTAGCAAGTGCGAGTTTTGGCTAAGATCAATTGCTTTCCTTGGTCACATTGTTTCTAGTGAGGGTATAGAAGTTGATCCAAAGAAAACTGATGCGGTCAAAAGTTGGCTAAACCTTCGAATCCTTCTGACATCCGAAGCTTTTTGGGTTTGGCCGGTTATTACCGGAGGCTTGTTGAGGGATTTTCATCTATTGCATCTCCATTAACGGTCTTAACTCAAAAGAAGTCCAAGTTCGAATGTTCAGAATCTTATGAAAAAAACTTCCAATTGTTGAAAGATAAGCTCACCTCCACTCCGGTTTTGACCTTACCGAAGCGCACCGAAGGGTTTGTAGTATATTATGACACTTCCCGAGTAGGTTTGGGTTGTGTCCTCATGCAGCATAGTAAGGTTATAGCTTATGCCTCGAGACAACTCAAGATACATGAGAAGAATTATACAACTCATGACCTTGAGCTAGCAATCGTAGTCTTTGCTTTAAAGATTTGGAGACACTATCTCTATGGGGTACATGTGGATGTGTTTACCAACCATAACAGTCTTCAATATGTTTTTAGCCAAAATGAATTGAATCTCCGACAAAGGAGGTGGTTGGAACTCTTAAAGGATTATGATATGAGTGTCCTTTACCACCCCGAAATAGCAAATGTGGTTGCGGATGCTTTGAGTCATCTATATATGGGTAGTATGTCACATGTGGAAGAAGAGAAAAGGGAGTTAGCCCATGATGTACATAGGTTAGCCCAGTTGGGTCTCCGACTTAAAGATTCCCCAAAAGGAGGTGTCATGGTCTATTATAATTCTGAGTCATCGGTTGTTGTTGACGTGAAGTCTAAGCAACATCTTGACCCTATTTTGATGGAACTAAAAGAGTCAGTTCTCAACAAAGCAATAGAATTTTCTCTCAAGGAGAAGATGGGGTGCTTAGGCACTAAGCAAAATTATGTGTACCAGATGTGTATGGCCTAAGAGAGACAATCTTAGAGGAGGCCCATGGGTCCCGATACTCCATCCATCCGAGAGCCACCAAAATGTATTGCGACTCACGTGAGATTTATTGGTGGAACAGAATGAAAAGAGACATAGTAGATTTTGTGGCTAGGTGCTCAAATTGCCAACAAGTCAAAGCCGAGCACCAAGAACCGGGAGGTCTAACTCAAGATAATGATACCCCCACTTGGAAGTGGGAAGAGATCAATATGGACTTCGTGGTAGGTTTGCCTCGAACCTATTGCTTTGTATTGAGTTGAGTTGAGGTGACTATTTATTCTAGCCTAGTCAGTTCTGTTAGTTATTGCTTTCAGTCATTTGAGCCACATATTTTTTTATTCTAACCTTATCACATTCAATGTACTAAATATATTTGACTTGCATTATTTTATGATGCAAATACAGGTGTGTAGGATCATCAACAGATGTTTCGTTGAGGTCTTTTGACATTCCAATATGCTTTGGTGAGCCTTCTTATATTCTAGACGACTTAACCTTTACCTTACCGTTTGTAGTTTTGACAAGTCGTGGGTCATTTACTGATATCCTTCTCTAACAGTAGAGGCTTCATAGATAGATAGAGTTGAGTACTTTTTCATTATTTACTTTCCTTGAGTTGTTTTACAAACTATAAGTATTCTCATTGAGAATTGTTCATATTTACTTCTTAAAGTTTAGTATGGGAGTTTAATGAATTTAATTCAAGTTTTTTAAAGCTTATGTATGCTTGAGTTAGTCTTCCGCCTGCAGTAAGTGAGGATAACGGTTCACATGGGGACCAGGAATGGTTCTCAAGTGTCGGTCACGTCTAGCGTGTAGACTCAAGTCGTGACAAATTTGGTATTAGAGCACAGAGTTCAACTGTCCTAAGGTGTCTATGAAGCCGTGTTAGTATGATATTATTTATGGTTGTGAGGGCCCCACTTCTAGAAATGAGGGACTACAGACATTTATGAAAAGTTTTCATTATTTCATACTATATATCATGTAATAAGAACTATGTCATAATGAACTTCTTCATATTATTATGTTTCTCAAATTCATTCAATTACCCCTCATACTCAAGGTGGTTGAAAAGCAGTGTTAGATCCTTATCGATGAGTAACTCTTAGAAAAAGTCTCGAGGAAGTCATGAGAATGTAGAGGGTCTTGAGGGAAGCCCCTGAGTGAGTTAAGAGTTGGGTTTCAAAAGATTGCACTTTTATTAATATGAATCATGCGTTCAAGCTAAAAGCGAGATACATTCCGAGATTTTTTTCCTGAAACCTTTTTTTAGTTGAGACCTTTATGGGGATGTTTATTTTAGAGCTTGGGTTGTGTTTTCACCCAAAAAGATAGTATGAGTTATGAGATTATAAGAAGTAGTAGTAAAAGGGCCCAAAGTTAGAGAATTGCATGTAGATGATAAGTAATTTAAGAAAGGGAGATAGTGATGAGCCAAATTATGTTATTCTAGTCATGCACCCACTAACTTAATAATGAGAAGTTTTCCCTTATGAGTAGACTAAGAAGTGATGAGTTTGTGAAGATTCCATAATAGGAGGTAGAGTAAGAGTTACAAGTTACGATGAGTTAGAGTTTACTTTAACTAAAAAGGAGTTCATGATGGGGTTTCTTTGTTTTATTAAAGACCAAGTGTAGGTGTTGAATAAAAGAGTAGATTATTCATGAGGTGATAGCTCTAAGATAGACTTATGATTTTTGAGAAATCCCATGATATTCAAAGGGTTATTGAACAAATTAGGCAATGATGTATAATGAATAAGGAAGTAGTACTTAATTTGTGAATTGAAATTGACAGTAAATTATAAGTATGAAGACTGAGAGATAAAGATTGACTACTTGTCATGAGGTTTTAGTGGGCGAGTTCCCAAAATATTATCTAGCAATAGTAAGTTAGTATAGTAAGTGAGCAATCATATTGATATCCAGGTTTTATAATAAACATTAAGCTTGATTTGAGATGAGTGTCGTGATCAAAATAATGGCAACATGAGGGTGATGATGTTAGTTTTGAGATCTGATCTACACATAGAGTAGGTGAGGAATTAAGAGGTTAGTTACAATGGATGTGACTAAGTCATACGAATAATAAGAACATTAAGAGGTGTACTCGAGATTGTATGCAATTAGACAAGGTTACAATTAAGTTAATGATTTTCCATGTGTTCCTAGATAATATATTTGAGCTTTCGATGTGGAATAGGCTGATGTAAGCCATAAAAAAATTTATTCACTAAGAGTTAGATGAAACGGACTTATAAGCCAATAAGAAGAGGTTAAAATAAGCATATTAGAAAGAGGTATGTTGAAGTTTGCTTTTAGTTACTGCAGTAACTTTTAGCAAAATAAGTTATTTAGTTTGAATAAATTTGAATTTTGAATTTTAGTTACTTTGTTTATGTTGTTGAGATATTTTAGGTTGTTTAGATTTTAAATTATGCAGATTATGTGTTTTATGTTGTCTATTTAAAGCCCCTCAATGCTTAATAAAATTATTGAAAGCTATTGAAAGTCATTTCAATCCATTGAGAGACATTTTTAATCTGTTTGTGCTGCCCCAATTTATAAAAAACACCAACAAGGTCTTAGAAGGAGTCTTAGTACTTGCTTATGTAGAGTTCATTAGCCATGAGATATGTCTTTCCCGAGTATTAGAGCATAGGGAATGTAGACCAGTGTAGAGATATGAAATAGATCCATAGCGTTAAAGTGGTAATGTTAGACTTAAGGGGGAGATGATAAGATGAGAAACCAAGTCAAGTGTTGAGAATCAATTAGTGATATCTTCAAAAGAAAGTTAAAGTGATGTATCAATCAATTTATAATCTTGAGTATTCCTCAAGTTCAGTCATTTCAACATCATATTGATATTTGTTATATCATAATTTTTTCCTTGACCGTTTCTCATACACTTCAGAGAGTTTCATATCTATGCTCATTTTTCAGAATGAGGGGCAATGACTTTATCCCATTAATCTCAAGCTTACCATAAAGTTATAGATATTAGCCTCACGATATGAACCTATTCATATAAACATTCATGTCTCATAGTATGTTCAGTTTCACAAATTCATGATTTACTCTCAATGGTTAGTATCATATTGTTATGTCATGCATATTCTTATGTCAGGCTTCTCGAATGAATTGTGGTTATGAACTTTTTCCCTAAAGTTCTTTTAGTGATCATTTGTAGTTTTGGAAGTGTTATTTTTTTAGTAGGTGTGTGATGATAGAGAAGAGTGTTGTTATTTATTATTGTTATAGGGATGGTTTGTTTATTCATTCTAAGGTTATAAATGTGGAGGAAAAGGGGATAAGGTTTTATGACGAGTAATAAGTTAGTTTCTTGGGGGTAATGCATGAAAGTTCAGCTCGTACAGATGATGAGAGGATGATAAATTCTTATAAGGGGTGGTTAATAAGAGTACATGGAGTGTTTATAGTATTAGGCTTAAATGCGGTGTTGGTAGCATATGGATGAAGGCATGATGCATTATGTTGTTCTTGATTAAGACTCGAGGTTGGTTGGATATAATTGTACGGAGTAGTGTTTTTGGGATGAGATATCCTACATAGCTATATAACCCAAATGTTGTGATTTAGATTAGAATAATCACCCTATGTTAAGTACCTTGTGATTTTGAGTTAGGCTTGAATATAGTAAGAGTAACCCTTTCCATTCTCAGTCCAGCCGTCATTCGAGGACGAATGATCCCATGGCAGAGATATTGTAACATCCTAAAATTTCTATGTTAAAGACTCTAGTAATTTTTCATGATCAATAAGATTTGTACCGAGTGATTAACAATTTTCCTAGATGTTAAGGTCACTAGAATCCCCTAACGTAAAGTTGAGTTGAAAACCTTGCTTCCAATAGAGTTTCACTATGAAATTTTTCTCTTGTCAACTTCAATCGACCATATCCTTTAGTACATAAAATATTACGTGGTCTATGATCTATAAAAATCAATAGTCTTTGAGTCATCTTCCCAACACCGCCAAGTTTCATAATTCCAAACTGCACGTAAAAAGTTATGCTTGTTTGAGTGAAGCCTCTCCAATTATGGCTTTCCATCCATTTTAGGAAAGGGTTTTTTGGTCTTTTCCTTTTTTCCACTTGTCTAATATGTTTTTTCGTACCCAATTAATGGTGTAATTAGACTCTAAAATACCCATTCATGTTAAAAATACTTGGGATTTTTAGAGCGAGGTTTTAAAGCCTTCTTCAAGATTTGTTGATTTTCGCAAAGAATGTGGTTCTTTTCAGGTATGTGAGGTTTCCCATAGTGATGGACTTGTTCATCCTCACGCCAATCATTTATTCCTTCTATTAATTCATTCATGAAATCATTTATGTGAAGATTCATGAGTAGTTCTTGAGTTTTATCCCCATTCTTTATCAATGGAGGTTTTTAGTACTATAAGAAAAAGCATTATTTACGACCAACATTTAGGGACAAGCTAATAATCCCGTCTCTAAAAGTATATGTATTAGGGTGAGATTTTATTCTAGTCCTTATTTATATATTTTATTGGGAATGTACTAAATCCAGTTCCTAAAGAATTTACTAACTGGTCCCAAATTGTACTTAAAGTACTTGAGTGGCAGATACATTTGCCAAATTTAACACTAGATATTATCAATATTAAAATTTTGTTTTAACAATAACCTAAGAGCCAAAATGTTTTACTGAAGTAAAAAAGACAAAAAAACCTCTTTATTTTAAAAGAATGTATCTCCGTCAACTCTTCGCAACTTTCCATAGTTTCTCTTCAGATCGCTTCCTTTCACCGCAACTCTGCCGTAATCTCAACACATGTGTCTTCTTGGTTCCTTTTCTCTCTTTTATTTCTGCATATTTGTATGTTGAAAACAACTTATCTAATTGAGAAAATATCTGAAATCAAGACATTTGGCTTTGTGGATTTCTATTGCAGCTCTGCCCTAAACTCAAAGTAGGTATCTTCTTCTATAGTTGCTTTATTTCTTCCATAATTGTATTGATGACATTTGTTATTGTTTTATTCAAGTTAATCCTCTTCTTCTTCCTTGTTTCTATCATTAGATAGTTTATAAGTTTCATAATCTGGTCTCTTTCTTATGTACAATGAATGAAAATATTATTGGGTTGAGATTTCTAATAGTTGATTGATTCTCTGAAGTGTATTATGTGTTTGAATATTCATATTTTTTAGAGTGCATATTTAATTTGGAAAAACTAATTATTTCGTGATTAACATACTAGTTTTATGTCTTTAGATGTTGAGATTTGGCAGACTAGTCCGCTTAAGTCTACTATTTTTTCAGAACATGAGACCATCTATTAAGAGGGCTTGGTAGAGTTTCATGCAAAGGAATAACTTATAAAAATGTACAATTTTCCCACTAAAACTCGCATCCGATGTCACTTTAAGTTTGAAAGAGACAAAATAATCAAACACATTGTCAACAAAAGATACAAAATTGTTTGTTTTCCTCTTGTAATTCTATGAGTTAAATTTACATTTTGAACAAAAGTCCAGATTGTTATCTCTAATTATCTACATGTACTGTATTGCTATGTCATGTTAATTGAAAATGATAATTGTTGTTTTCTCATTGTGAACCAAGTTCCTATTGCTAGCTCGATTGCATAACTCAACTTTTGATGATAAAAGTCGACCAAATCATCATAACTATCTTCCTCCTCATCAAATTCTTCACCATATTCAGTCAGGATGTCTTTGATACATATAGCTTTAAAAAGTAAGATATATTTGCATCTCCTTAAGAAAAATGTTCACTGTGGGGAATGAGCGAAAAGAAGAGAAAAAGTTACAAAACTTGTTGCAATGTTTATGTTGAGTGTCTCCACGTCCACATGAAAAGATGGAAGGTGAGGCTCACAAAAGGATATATTACATCCATGTGGGTTCTAAAGTAGATTTATAGAGATGGGACCAGTATGATTTATGTTGCGTCACTGTAGATTTAAAAGTAAGGGAAATATGGGTGTGTTATATTGGTTGCTTCACTGTATCATTTGTTTGATTCTGTATTCTAAACAAATCGGTTTTCTGCCTTGAAGCGAGTCCATAGTTAAAAATGAGCACTTGCAATTTATTTTGTATTACCCTCTATTTTTATCTGTTTCACACTATAATCTTCTTTGCAAGCCCTTGTCATATCTTTCATCTTCTCGCTCCCTAAAACATTGTGCTAAAGTATTCATAATAGGATTTGTTTTCTCCAGTTTTTATAGGTAGAGGTCGAGGACAAGGACCTAAAAAATCCTACTTTGTCTTCTAGTCAAGGGATGAGAATAACACAAAGGAACTCCATGGATCTTCAGAAAGAGATAATGTGGATTAAAACTTCAGCTCTTGCATCTACTAATCAAGTTAAGCAGTACATCAAATAAATTTAAACAAGTCAGATTTTGCAAATCTATTCAGTTTTCATGTTTTTTGAAGAATTTTTTTTTAGAAATCTGTTGTGTATGTAAATTCGTTGTGTTTACAAAAAAAATAGCTTTTCTACATAGAACCTTTGAACTATTTCAACTTTCTTGCTTTCAGAATATACTACATCATAGCCCCCCACAGAGAAGCCACCACTTCTTTCTTCAACTACTTCTAATTTTTCCTTATAATCATCTCCCATGTAGTTTTCAATTCTCTTGTAGGCTGTGAGATGTTGAACCATTGTATAAAAGTTCAACCCTCAACATTGCAGCACAACAACAATCTACAAACAAGTGTTTGTTTGTCTCATCAGTAATGGAGATGAGCAAACACTTGTTTGCAGAATGTAATTTTTAACTCTCTACCTAGTCAAGGAAGATTCGATAATGAAAAGTGGGCTCTACAGGCCAATGTCTCTTGAAAAAGCTTTTAAATTTTTGCCCAGACACGTTAAATGCAACATGAAGAATAATATCTATTCAAGTAACATATTCCTCCAACAATTTAAAATATTAGTATTGAGGATAAAAATTCAGTCTAGCAGGTCTTTTTCTTTGTGTTCTTACCGAGGGAACTTTCCATATATCCATATTCAAAAGTCCCTCTATTTCTTTTGGGAGTACGTTGAAGTTAGTGTATATGTGAACTTGGTTTCACTTATGCTCTAAAGAAGACAATCCATCATCCACTTTGTTAGTTTCATGGTGCATCTGATTGTAACAAGTTTTGTAGATCTTATTATTTTTCTTATTCTTTATATTTTTTTTTTAAATTGTGTGTAATTTTCAAGGTTATGGATCCTAGTAAGCAATGGATGCAACTTGTTAATAATCGGCTCGATGAAACGTACTTAGATCGTGTGCAAAAGTTTTTGGATTATGCTTTTCGAAAAATAGTAGAGGAATATGAAATACGATGTCCATGTGTCAAATGTTGCAATACAACTTTAGGGACTCGTGAAATAGTTGAAACACATTTGATAGTATATGGAATAATTCAGAATTATACTTTTTCGTATGAGCATGGTGAACCTTTGGGTGATCCATTGTCAGAATCTGAATATGAAAATGAAGATGAAGATGAAGATGAAAATGGCGATGCAAAAGAACAGTGTGAGAGTGAGGATGAGGTAGAAGAATTGTTGAGAGATTTATATCCTAATCATGATGGAGGAACTACAAACACTGATTGTGATGATCTACTTGAGGAGGAACTAAATGTCGAAATCAAATTTTTTTTAACAACCTATTGAAGGATTTCGAGCTACCACTGTACAAAAATTCAAAAGCTTCAAAATTTTCAACTTTGATTAAATTGCTTCACATCAAAAGTATGGGTCGTTGGAGTAATGCGTCATTTACAATGTTATTGAAATTGTTGAAAGAGGAGTTGTTGCCTGATGAAGCCAATTTGCCAAACTCATATTATGAGGAAAAGAAGATAATTCGAGAACTTGAGCTTTCTTATGAAAAGATTGATGCTTGTACTAATGAGTGCATGTTATACTAGAAGGAGAATAGCCTACTTGATTCTTGCAAAGTTTGTGGGGCGTCCAAGTGGAAAATACATACAAATAGTGGTGAAACAAGGAATAAAAAAGGTAAAAAAGATAGCTTCAAAGAGTTTACACTATTTTCCTTTAAAGCCTAGACTTCAGAGGTTGTTTATGTCAACAAAGACATCTACTCTTATGACATGGCATAAGGATAAAAGAGTTGATGATGGGATAATGAGACACCTGGCTGATTCAATGGCATGGATGTCATTTGATGAACTTCATCCCTCATTTGCAGCTGAGCCTCGTAATGTTCGACTTGGACTTGCTAGTGACGAATTTCAGCCATTTCGGAATTCAAAAACCTCAGATAGCATTTGTTAGTGGTTCTTATTCCTTATAATTTACCTCCTTGGTTGTGTATGAAACAAGAAAATTTTATTTTGTCAATGCTTATTCCTGGTCCAACTGGTCCATGAGATGCAATTGATACATATCTTCAACCTTTAATAGAAGAGTTGAAGGAATTGTGGGATGTTGGTGTTGAGACTTATGATACATCTGCTAAACAAAATTTTAAATTGAATGCATCTTTGTTATGGACAATCAATGACTTTCCAGCATATGGAAATTTATTTGAATGGAGCACTAAAGAGAAAGTGGCATGTCCATGTTGTAATAAAGACACTTCCTCAACTCGTTTGACTAATTGCAAGAAGCAATGTTTTATGGGTCATTGGTGTTACCTTCCTCATAATCACAAATGGAGGAATGCGAAGGAGTCGTTTGATGGTACAAATGAGACAAGGCCCCCACCAAAAGTGCATTCTAGTACATAAATACTTAACCAAGTGGAAGATCTTGAAGGGCTACAGTTATCAAAGGATCCAAAGAAAAGGAAGAAGATCACACATGAAAATCGAAAGGATAATTGGAGCAAAAAAGTATCTTTTTTAAACTTCCATATTGGAAGTGTCTCTTGTTGCGACATAATTTGGATGTTATGCATATTGAAAAAAATATATGCGATAACATTATGGGGACAATCATGAATGTCAAAGGAAAGACCATGGACACAATTAAAACTCGCTAGACTTGCAAGAAATGAACATTAGGCCGGAATTACACCACATCCAAAAAGGGCAAAAAATTGAAGTTCCAACTGCTTGTTACACATTGTCTCCTGAAGATAAGCACATATTATGCCTTTTCTTAGAGAATCTAAAGGTTCCTAATGGATTTTCATCTAATATTTCTCAATGTGTTAACCTGAAAGATCACAAGATATATGGGTTGAAAAGTCATAATTGTCATGTTCTTCTACAACATCTACTCCCACTTGCACTTCATGGTATGTTGTCAAAAGAAGTATGTGAACCTCTTATTGAGTTCTCTTTTTTTTTTTAGTGTGCTTGGATCAAAGGAGTTGAATATAGATAATTTGGAACAGATTGAAAATCGCAAATTCCCATAACACTTTGCAAGTTAGAAAAGGTCTTTCCTCCTTCATTTTTTGATGTCATGGTTCACTTATCTATTGAAGCTAAGATTGCTGGACCAATTCATTATCAATGGATGTACCCCGTGGAACGATGGTTATATTTTTTGAAATCTCTCATTGGTAATAGGGCATGTCCTGAAGGTTGTATTGTAGAAGGCTACATTGCACATGAATGTATGACCTTATGTTCAAGGTATCTACATAGAGTTGAAACAAAATTGAATCGGCCTGAACGAAATTATGATGGGGGTCAAACACAATCTACTGGAGTTTTATCTATGTTTTGTCAACCTGGAAAAACTTTGGGAGCTAAAACTCCATTTAAGCTTGAAGCAGATTTGTTAGAACAAGCACATATATACATACTAAAGAATTGTGATGAAGTCTTGCCATATCTTGAGTATGGATATTTATTTCATATCAACTTATTACTATTATTATTTTCTTTGGGATATTCTTTTTTATATGAGATTAATGGTCTACTTAAATTTTGTAGAGAATTTGCACAAACTCATGAGAATGCTCGACACTTGTCTGATGCAGAATGGAACCATCAATTTATTGAATGGTTTAAAGATAGGGTGAGTAATAAATAAATATCAAATTTGATATTTTAATAGTAATTCTAAAGTATTTGACATAATCTTCATTATAGGTCGCACAATTGCATAAAGGATATGATAGTCATATCATGGAAGATCTGCTCTCACTTTCACACGGTCCTATCCAATATTCAACTCGTTCTAATGGTTATATTGTTAATGGATATAGATTTCATATAGAAGATTATGATAAAAAGTTAAGGAGTTAAAATTGTGGTGTTGTTGTATTGGGTGAGAATGATAAAGATAGCGACAACCTTGATTACTATGGAGTTTTAACATATGTGATTGAGTTGCAATTTGTCATGGATAGAAGAGTGATTTTATTTTGATGTAATTGGTTTGATATGTATGATGAAATAAGAGGAGTTAAAAAAGATGAGTATAATTTTGTTAGTGTTAATCATGGTAGATTTTTGAAAACAAATGAACTGTTTATTTTAGCGGACCAAGCATCTCAAGTGTTTTATGCTAAAGATAATTCCAACAAAGGTTCGCAAGTAGTGAGGAAGACTCAACCTAGTGATTCCTTTGATATTGTGGAACAAATGGATGATGATACTGTAGAGTTAGGGAGTTAGGAAGTCCTTCACAAAAGAAACGAAAAAGAACTAATGAGGGGAAGTGTGTTTTTATGAATTAATATATTTGTTGTTACATGCTATGATGGCACGATTTCTTGATTACTACATTGCCACACATTTTTTTCTTATTATTGTTTTACTTTTGGCTTGTTTTACAGGATCAAGATGAAATCAATGAAGCTTGAAAATGAGGTTGATTCATCTATGAAGAGTACTATCAGATATACATTCATCGTGCCTGTTGCTATTGGAAAAGGACGAGGACAAGGGCAAGGTCTTAAATATTTGGGTGGAAAACGAGATATGACAACTAAGAGAGTGATTTTTGGTCAATCTAGTGATCTGGTTGAACATTATATCAAAGAAATTGAAACAAGTAAGATAAATCAACTAGTATAGATAAATCAAATTGAAGGTTTTTGTTTTCAACTTATCTGGTTGTTGTTTGTGTGCCACATTCATGAACTTAAAGGGACTAGATGCAACCGTTATATGAGCTTAAATGCAGATTGTTAAAGCGAGATGCTAAATGAAGCATACTTGTAACATTTTTCTTCCCCTTAGCGAGTCGACAGTGAAAAGCAAGCACCTTAGTTTTAGAGGAGAGAAACAAAATAATATTAATCTCTGCCTAGTTAAAGAAAAAAATGAAAAATGAGGGAGTACTTTTATTGTTATTTTCAAATCATTAGAGCTGCATCTATTGTAGTTTTATCATGATTGTCTGTTTAAATTCTCTTGCTCGTTAAATTGTGATTCAAATGCATGACAACAACATCAAGTCTCATAGATTTTTTTTATTACTTGGCTGAAACCAACTGCTAATGTATTGATAATATGATTTTTCCAGGTTCTATGGGAAATGGTCGAGGATAAGGGCTCAAGAACTCTACTATGTACACTAGTCAAGGAATGGAAATGATACATAAGAAATCCATAGCTCTCGAGAAAGAGAACACGCAAATTAATATTCCGACTTTTGCATCTACTCATCAAGTTAAGCAATACACTCAAAAAGTTGAAAAAAGTAAGTCTATTTCAGGTACTTGTGTGTATTAGTGTTGCATCCTGTTCTTAATTTTTTTTTTACTCCAGGTGCTACATGAAAGAGACACTTGAAAAGACATGGATCACTGAACTCATCTTTAGGGGTTTCTAAATATGATGTGGGAGCATTGAACAACAGTACTCTATATGCTAATCAAAAAATGAAAATTCCTTCTAAAAGAACAAGAATGAATTTTACCATGTCTTCTAGTCAAGAAATGCAAACAATAGATAGATTGGTTCTTTAGAAAAAGGATACGCAAACCAATGGTACATTGCCTCCATCTACTGATCAAGTTATGAAATACTCTCAATCAATTGAAAAAGGTATTATATTTTGAACTTATATGCTATTAACTTAAAAAACTAAATTTTATTGCTATAGTATTACCAAATTATGCAATTGTAGGTTCATCTAATCCTAGAAAGGAAAAACGAGTACGAGGGAGCAACAAGTGCAAAGAAGTTGCTTCACTTGAAAATGGACAAAAGCTAAAAGTAACCTTTTACAATGATCGAATGGTTGGAACAAACAAAAATTTGTTTTCGAAGAATTTGGGAAAGATTGTTAATGATCGTAATATTTGCCCATTGGGGGTATCATCTTGGAATGATATTAAGAAAGAAAAATGGATCACATGTGGGCTGCCGTTGAGGTAGTAAATGTACATCTTATTCAAATCTTTCATTTATTGAATAGATGATCTTGTATTTCCACAGAATTTGAGACTTACAAAGGACATTAGATCTTATTAAAGAACACTGAATTAAAGAGAACATTTTATTATTTAAATAATTCTTCTATTTAAGTCAAGTTCAAAATATGTTATTTTAGCTGAATTCTATGTTGTTTCATGGAACTGCTATCCTTGTTGACCAAATCTTTATCACAAAATCTTGCACTATAGATTGTCACATGATAGGTGATGAACCATGAATCATGAAGAAGAAAAGAGAACTGCTTTTTATTAGAACTTAAATGAAAAGTCTTTACCCTTCTCTACATAACCCACCAGTTGATCTTAGCTAAAAAGGCGAGGAAAGTACTTCGTAACCTTACAAAGTCCACATCCTAATAAACTTAGGATTGTAGAAGAACTGTAGCTCACTAGACTTCCCTGTCTGTTTATCTTGTTTACAATAGAAGCTCTGCTTATTCTACTAGAAATATAGCTTCTTTTCATCTTGTTGTCCATTCTTGTTACTTCTGTGTTTGTAATAAGTCAATTCATGTTTCGATAATTATAGAATAAATTTGAAAGTGTTGACATGAATGATCATCGTAATCATGTCTTGGGATGGATGAATGAGCTATGGAACAAATGGAGAGGATACCTGCATGTTAAATATGTGAAGGATAAGCCAATTCAACAGTCTCTTAAGGATATACCAAAGGGAGTAGACAAAAAAGAATGAGAATGGTTAGTAAAGGAACATTTTGCTTCTGAAAGTTTTCAGGAATGCTTTTAAAAGGAACATGAGATCTTAGATGTTTTAATAATTTTATTATAATTATTTTTATTAAGCTTATTATTTCATCCTTAATTTCATGTTTTGGTTGAGTTTGAGTTTGTAACTTTCGGCGAGAAGCCTGAGCTCACCGAGGGTCTCCCTTGATCACCTTTTCTGCCTCACTAACCCCTAAAACACACTATAAAATTTGGCGAGCTAGTCTAAGCTCACCAGGTGGTGTCGGAGATTCACTAAAAGGACCTGAACATCACCGACATGCCTTATTTATGGAAAATATTCATGTTGGTCCTTTCAGGGAGCCTGATCTGGCTCACTAAAGCGATTTGACAACTAGTTCGGCGAGTCTTTGTGAAGCTTGATTTTTGTAGTTTTCTTGAATGATTTCTAACACTTTTCGATGTATTTTGAAGATATGGCTAGACCCAAAGTACCAGGACGAGACATGCCTCCCTGAAAGCGGGTAGAAGGAATCATCATAAATTAGGATGCACTGCCATCTACAGCGAAGACAACCTAATTTCCTACCATGGGTGGGAAAGGCAAAGGAAAGGGAAAGGCGCCCGCAAAAGAGTCATCGGAGGTTAGCTGCGACAGTTAGGTCGGAGGTCAGCTTCGATAGTAAGGGAGTCTACGTGACTCACCTTACCATATCTGAAAGCAAGGGGGAACACCAAAATCCTCAGGCTGTCATCTCTGAGCGTGAGGATGACCAGCTTCTATTGGCTTGGAGACCTGAAATGCACTCCAAGAGAATGCATGATCTGTCTAGGATCTGGATGCCTCAGACTACTCCTCCAGCTCTAAAATAGTCGTTGGTCCCAACACCATTTGTACAGGATTCCCTTCCTTGGTCTCTTAACAAACTAAATGCCAAGGGACTGAGGACCATCATTGAGGAGAAGAGATTGTCCATAGGGGGTGGCGGACAGGTATTCGGAGATGTGGAGCACCTTGAAATCCCACAACTTCCAGCTCTCTACTAAACCCCGGGGTCCCTACATTTATAATTGGGTCCAGGAGTTCTACACTTCCTATGGAGCTTTAGTGCCACAGGGGAAGATGAAGGCTTCTACCTTCAAACTATAAATTATTTAGTTGTTAGGGTAAGGAAGGTAAAATATGATAGTGATGACATAAACACTGTTTTGGAATGCATTGACAACGTTACAGATGACTACTAGAGCATGATCGAGACAACGACTTTGGAGGGGATGAAAGGTTGGTTGGCCCCTCTCCTGTCTGACACTACTCCTAGGTACATCAAGTACAGAGTATCAATAAAGAAGAAAGATCTAAATGTGGTAGTGATGCACTGATTTAGCTTTATTAGAAGCATAATCATGTTGTCCCAGAACGATTCTATCTTCCGCCATAGAAAGGCGGCCTGTCTTAGATCTATTAATGCAGGGAATCATATCAATCTAGGGGCCATTATTAGATAGGAGATGGTCATGACAGCAAGGCAGCAATAAATATCTTTTTATTTTTTGGTGTTGATCACTGAGTTGTGTAGACGAGCCCGTGTGCAACATGATAAGAAGGACATAGAGGTGATTCCCACCTCCTCTACTAACATCCGGCATATTGAATCCATGTACTTGAAGGATGAGGCTGAGAAGAAGAGGGAAGCCCCAGTGTATACATCCCTGGCTGTTGATATTGAGACACTACCTGCAGAGACAGTATTGCCCACTCCAGAAATTAGGCCTTAAGGTATTTCTAGATTTGCCTCTTCTATGACTTCGAGCTCTTCTATACTGCTCCCCTACCTCTTTGGTCTGCTACTAGTACTTTTGCATCTAGACATTCACTCACCTAGGCCATCCTGCTACGGATGGGGCACCTAGCCCATTCTGTTGACGTGCATGCCTCCAGGCTAGAGGCTGCAGTTCCTGTAATGATTGAGTGAGCTCTCATCGCTTCTTTCACACCTCTTAGAGATACTATTGATTCCCTCACGACAAGGATAGAGGCGTATGACAAAGGTCAAGGAGCCACTCATGAGGTGATGGTCTTAAAGACCACAGTTGTAGAGCTGAGAAAACATGTGGACCAACTAAAGTCGACTGACGTATCGATGATTTTTGGTGTCGTGGATATCCCTAATGACCTGGATACATAGATTCCATTATGTTCTGATGTGCCTTCGGCTACCATCAAAGATGAGGATCGAGCTGATGATATGGTTGTAGAGTTTGAAGCTGATACTGATGAGGAGCAACTCGGTAATCAAGAGGAGACCACCTATGAGGGCCTGACTGAGGTCGATGAGGTTATGGTACATTTGACCATCTACACATATTTAAGGGACACTTCAATGGCAAACCCCAGTGAAGCCAGTGTTGATATTACACCTGGCACTGATGCCCAATCCTAGAGTGTGGCCATTGGCATTGATGCCTCGACAAATGGAGTGACTGCAATGCAGACTTAACCTTAGGTTTAGCCTGGCAGGATGACATCCTTACCTCCCTCTATGTTTTGTTTTATATATTATTGTTGTTTTAGTTGCATTTAAGGACAACTCCTTTTCTTTTGTGGGTGGGGTGAGATATTTCCATACCTACCTCTGATGATTACATTTTTTTTGTGAATATTGGGGTTTGTGACCTATTTATATGTTTTGATTGTATTATGATCTCAATATTGTGGTTATTTGAGTTTGTGGCACCTTGTTTTGAATGTAAATGATTTGATCTATTTTTAAAATTTGTGCCACCTCTATTATTTGTGATTGTGATTGTTCTTTTGCGAATTTGAGTATCGTTATGATCAATACCGATGACTTGAACATTTTTCTTAATTGAACGAAATGAATGTGTAGCTAAGATGAGGCCAAATAAAGTTGCATAGACAATGTGTGGACTTTTAGCATCTAGTTGGGACTAGCTGGTTATCGAATGAGTCTCTTGTGATGAACATTGCACACTAGATAGAAACTGTAAAGTCTTATTTGATATTGGTGCCAATGCCTTGTGTGTGATGACACCTAGAATTTGCCATGTTGGCCCAGTTGAGTAACTGATGCAAACACTTGAAATGATCTTAGGCATTTGAGTAACTTTGTTGAGCTTGAACTTGCATTTGAAGCATGCATTTTGAAAGCATCTTTGATAATGGTGAGTCACAGTTTGAATCTTTGAGTGCACAATTGATCATCATATGAGTAAGTTTAATCTTGTTGTGTGCATTCATGTCTAGTCTTATGAAGCACCATGTGAAACATCCTTTTTGAATTGCTGATCATGAGTTTTACTTAAGGACAAGCAAAAGTTTAAGTTGGGGGTGTTGATGTGTCAGAGATTTGGACTTATATGGGGCTTTATTTATATAGATTTAGTGTCCTCAAATGCTTAATTTGTGCCATAAACTGATGTTAAATCCTTGATCTTTCGGTATATGGATTGAGGAACAAATCAAGGAACAAAACAATCTAAAGAAATGAAGAAAGGCAAGCCTTGTGATCTCCAAGAGCACTTGGCGACTTGCTGAGTGACTAGCTTGACCACCTAAAGATCCAGTATGCCATCCTTGAGGGACTAAACAAAGTTGGTGACAAAATGGAGAAGTCGGTGAATCGCCGAGCAGTTTTGCGATGCAAAGAGAGATCATTCAAAGTTACAGAACTTGAAGATGCTGAGTGTCAAGGCGAAAAGGTGATGGAAAAAATCAATGAGCGGTTCACCGAGTGGTTCAACGAGACTGACTTACTTCACCAAATGGCCATTTGAGGCTTATTTTTGGCAACTATAAATTAGATTTTGAACAATTATTTGAGAAGGCAGACTTATGCTAGTGAATGCAAAATTAGTTTAGAACACTTTTCTTCGTAGTTTATCCTAGTTTTGAAGAATTTTAGAGATTCAATTTTGAGATTTTGGATGTGGGTTTAGAATATTTTGTAGATTGAGCATTGTGAAGACTAAATCTCTCTTACCCAGTTGATGGCTAATTGATTTGGTAATCGTTTTCACTTTTTTATGATGTTTTGGTAAAACCCCAATTCTTTGGGTGTGATCATGTGATTATGGGTTGAATTAGTTTATGGCTATTGTTAATTACTAGTTTAATTGCTAAATTGAAGTGAGTTTAATAATTAATTGCGGTTTAATTTATTAATTGTATTTGCAAATTGATACGCTCAAATTATACATCCCTAAAGAAGTATAAGCAATCGTTGTCAAATAAAGAACCCAACTTGTAGGTTGGGATCGATACCACGAGGAATATGGTTTAGACTTAAACTTAACTCACTATTATATCCATTTAGTCAACTTATTTCCGAAACAAGTAAATAAAGGGGGGGATTTGTTAAACAAATAAGTGATTGTTGTTTAAGTAACAAGTGAGAAAAATTCAAACTTTGTTGTTATCAATGAGTGAGAGAAACTATGTTGTATGTGTTCCCCATAAGCTCTTAACGCGCTAATCCTAATAATACTAATCCTTTCCTAGTGTTTTATATGCTAAGTTGGTAAGATAGGTATCCCTAAGAGATTGGTCCTCCAAATAGGGAATTTCACCCCGCACCTTGGTCCGGCTACGTGTGTATAATTTACTAACCCTTACATTTACCGTAGATTAGACATCACATCAATGTATGGCTTAGTTTTCACTCTGGCACCAATTGACATTAGATTATTAGATAGTATCACACTAAATCTTTATTGATAATTCTTTCTTGTTGACTACCTCCTTGGTCCGACAAGTAGCAACAAGGCTAGTTCTAACGTTGCGCACCGTTTAAAAAACTTCTAAGCGAAAGAACTACCAATACATGCATAAACACTATTAAAGAATTACTTAGTTATTATTCATACATTGTTAATCGCTCATGGTTCCCACAACCCTAGTTGTGGATTTAGTTACTCATTCTTGAAAGAACACAATTCATAATTTTGCAAAGAGAATTCATGAACATACATTTAGAGTAGAAGAAACCCATAATCTCCAATTGATTTTCAAAGCAAAAATCTTATAAACCGAAATCCAGAAATCAAATTGCTAAAGTTTGCAAGTTAATTCCCAAGAAATTATCAGGAACTAGAAGTAAACAATAATGTCTAACCCCCAAAAATGAGGTTAACATTCCTTATTTATAGAAAAACATGTCCTAAACAAAAAGGAAACAAAATAAGGAAATAAACTTTCTCGATGCGGCTTTGATCGACGACATCGACCTACAGACCGTGGGTCGACCTAAGCTCCGTAGGTCCCCTCCATTGGTCCACACTTAGATTTTTTCTTGCAGAGGATGAAGCCTTAACTTTCAGATACAATCGACGGACGTGCAAAACATACCGTAGGTTCACCTACGGTCTGTGGGTCCTCTTCTGTTGCTCTATACTTATGAATTTCATCAGGTACTGGAACTTCAACTTTCTTGTATCATTCGACGGATGTGTAGGACCGGCCATGGGTCGAGATACGATCTGTCACTTGCATCCGTAGTTCCACACTTGGTCAGACTTCCCTGATGCGCCATCTACGCCACCCCTCTACAGACTGTGACTGGACCTATGGTCCGTAGGTCACCTCCGTGAGTGGCTTCTTCTGCAGATTTTCAGCTGTCATCTCACACTTCCACGTCCAAGCCAATTTCCTGCAAATATAACACAAAAACATTAATTCCTAATACAATACAGCCCTAGACACACACAACTCTTAAGTGAAATGTATCAAAAATATCATAAACTCATGGTATATCAACACCATCGATTTAAACTCGTTGTTTGTCCTCAAGCGACGCACTAAACTCTAACCGACCCTTATGTAGAAGCCGACATACAAACTCAAGCAATCACATGGCTATTTCAATCCATTCCATTTTATCAGTGAAAATCTTTTCTCTTACACTGAACAAGTTAACTCATGGAGATCAAGATTTGACAAAGATCGACCAAGAGACAACACAACATACACTTTTTCACAATCACTAAGATACCAACTTTCTGACAATGTGACTAGTGCCCTCACTTCAAACGAAATCCTTTTCACATAGAAGATATGAATTTAAAGTTTTAGGATTCATTCAACACTCATGCTCAAATGTGACTTCAAGTACAGTTAGTGTTCAATACCATAGGCTTGCCCTTATTTTCACTACTTAGACTCCCCAAACTAGTTGCTAGGATCACTATAGGACTTTCTTTAGCCTGTAACGTAGGCTCAGGGTCAAGTGAGGTACATTTGGGTACTTTTTAGTGACTTTTTGCCCTCTTTGACATTACATTGGCTTTTACCTCTTTTATCAACCTATTTTTGACATCCTTTCATTTTACTTTCTTTTCTTTGACTACTTTCAACATGAATGTGACTTTTGACTTAGCGACTCTTATTTTTCACTTTCTTTTTTTTATTCTTTCACTTTATTTTTCTTTCTTTTTTCAGCACTTTTATTTATCATCTTTTTGCTTATTTTGCACAAAGTCACATCCTCTTTTATTTTTATTTTTCTCTTTTCAACACAAAACTCTTTTCATACCCTTTTTTCTTTCAGTTTCGTCTTTCATAGCCACCATCAACTTATGGATTTTGCAGTAGTTGAGGTACACAATATCCAATGTCGGACCAGGGCCAAGATCAAGGCAACTTTTGAATTAGCCACCCTCAACTTAGGCTCTTGGCCTAAGTCAAGGTGCACATGTCAAAGGAGGGACCGAGGCAAAGACAATTATTTTTGGGAAGGTGAGTTAGGTGAATCAAAAAAAATGGTCTAGTTTAGGCTCAAATATTTGAATCAAAGGGAACATTGATTGCATTTGGTTAGATCCTTTTATGCTTAAGTGGACTAATTTGAACAAGGGCCTATAATCACTTCCCAACTTCTAGCCTAGATCATCTTAGCAGGACCAATGGGGCAAGTTCTAGATGGGCACAAACTCTCTGAACATTCAACTTTTGTCACACACTCTTGGCACATTATTTCATTATCAGATTATAAGATTACCCAGTTCAAGTTTCTAGCTTAAATCATGAGGTCAAATAGGTTACTTATCATGTCACATTGTTATCCAACACATTCAAGTCATCAAAACTATCAATCCAACGCATTTCAACATTTTTGGACAGGGATGATTTTTTTTCATGCCATCATGCTTTTGATTTTTCTACTTACTGCTAGACATACATTCCTAAACATGCCAGTTCAACAGAAATTAAAACAGTCTCTTGGGGGAAAAGAACACAGGGAAGAAAACCCCAAGAGAGGATTATGAGTTAGGTATACTCAAACTTCACCCTATCACTCACAATCCATTTACCCCACCCTCAACAAAATAGAGTATGATTTTCCCCAATGCACAAAAAAATAAAAAGTTAAGGATCGGGTGAATCAAACCTGTGGCGCATATGCGCCGAAGAATACCCAAGCAGCGGGTGGGTCCGGTTTCCCAATGCCCGGTGGATAAACATGTGGAACGCCATCAGTAGCGCTCCTATCTACCATCTCAGCACCCTCAGTAATTTTATCATCAACTCTCAACACACCATCAGTAGTTCTCACGCTACTAGATGCACCAACGCCTATCTCCCTAGCCCTTTGCTGTCTCATCTCCTCATTGACTATGGATGCCCTCTAGGACGTCTTAGTCTAGTAGCGTTCCCTCTTGCTCGCTCTCCTAGCCTCAATGTTGTCATAAGTACGGCTGGAGCGAAGACGCTTCCCAACAATACAGGAAGAATCTGGCGGCGACATACCATCTCTGAATAGGGCACTTGATTTCACGTATCAGGAGACTTCATCCAATACTAAGTGCCAATGATCGTTAGTCAGTAATATTACCCAACCAAGTGTGTTGGAGTCGAATCCCATAGGTAGTAGGTTATCCTTCAAATTCAATGATGAAAGTATGAGAACAATCTCTTTAATTGAGCACGTGTTATACCTTTTTGGTTTTAGTTTCAAATATCAAATTTCGATTATCACTCCAATTTACCACTTCAATATGAAACGATCAAATAGTAAAGTAAAAGTTGGGGAATTGACCAACCAATTGTTGAATTTTAACTTATTCGGTGAATATTGATGCACACAATAGGATAATTTGTCGTGGATAGGTCGGACCATATGTAGAGTAACTTTCTCTTGAGCAATTACCTCTTCTATGTCGAATTCTTTAGAACTTCAACATTCATCAGAAGATGCCCAACTTTTTTCCTCATCAAATCCACTCTCTCGAGCTGAATACAAAGGATAGATCCCATGTTTCACTCTCTCAAGCTGAAATCATGGTAACCCACTACTAAGGATGCTAAGTTTGCTACTTTGGCATTGTACCTCTCTTTTGAGCAAGTACACAACACTTACCTTGTTTAACTAAACATACAAAATGACCCCAAAACGCAACAGCAACTCAGACCCACTTCAAATTAAAGTCATTATTTGCAATTCAATGACACCCACTTAGTAAAACTCAACAATTGGCTTCATAGTCAAAATTTCAAGAAAATGGTTTTAGCCACTCATAGCAAAAATAAGAAAATCAGCATCTGCCATGTTTTTCATAGCAGGGTAATTGAAATTCAAAAGTTATAAATTACTAAAATCTTCTCTATTACAAAATCTCAATCAAGAATCTAGCTGAAATCCCTTGAAAACCACAATTGTAATGTTTTTTCTCTAAATTTTCTATGTCTCTCGTTTCTGAATACTTTCTCTCTAGAAAAAATCCATTTTAGCAAGGCTGAGGTGTGACTATTTAAAACCATCGGCGAGGTAAGTTGGGCTTCACCGACGGTTCGTCGACTCACTGATTATCTTTCATCTTGCCTTCATTTTTCACTCCTTCTTGGTCCAACTACTTCAACTTTAGGCGATCTAGGTTGGGGTCCGCGAATGATTCCGCGAGTCTCCCTTTCTTTTTTTATATTGCCCATCAACACCTTTTGGTGATCTGGTCATTTGTCGCTAAAATCATCGGTAATTCACCGAGTTGATTTGCCGCTTGCCGAAGTTACCTCTGTTCAGTTCCAATAGTCTATAACTTTAGGCGGTAGAGTGGCCATTTGGTGATTCGTCGTGTGACATTAGCGATTTACCGAGTGACATTGGCGATCACCATGACTTTATTTCTACATTCCTTTAGCTCGTTTCGTTCCTTTTTGCACATTAGTGTCCATGCTTTGTTCTCAATCCACATACATAGAAATCAAGGATTTATATCAGTTATTGGCATAAGATTAAAAAAATTAGGACAGTAAATCTATTAAAATAAAGCCCTAAATCAGTCCAAATTGTGGACTCATTAACATCCCCAACTTAAAGTTTTGCTTGTCCTCAAGTGAAACTAAAGTTCAACAATTCAAAAAGGATGTCTCAAATAGTGCTACACGAGACTCAATTATGAATGCACACAAAAAGACTCAACTTACTCATGCAAGGATCAATTGTTTACTCAAGGATTCAAGTAGTGACTCACTATTATCAAAGATTCTCAAGTTCACAATAGTTGTTTCAAATGTAAGTTCAAGCTCAACAAAAGTGTTCAAATTCCCTCGCACAACGAACGATTACATATTTGATGTTTACATAATCAAGACACAACTTCCAATGCAAGTGTCTACAATCGTACAGTAGTAAAGTAACCCAACCAAGGGTTTCACCATTTAAAGTTTCGGAATCAGATGCAATGCTCACACTCACAAAAAAGAACATAATGCATAATTTTCACCTATAGGTTTTCTCGTATTTTCTAATCAACACTTGTTTTAGCTCACTCAAAATCAAAAAGGTCTTTTCAACGCTTGTAATGGGGCTGAGTGCAATGGTGTGGTCATTTAGGCTCAGTGACTTTCAACCTCATGAGATGTGGTGCTCACAACACTTCCTTTCCTTTCTCCGTCATTATTTTCATTAGTGCTTATAAGTCATCCTATTATTTACATCCTATGAATTGGGGGTTCCATTTTTCTCAAAATCATGGGTAAGAGGATACTTTCCTTGCACTTCTTGACTCTACCTTATCTTTTCAACACACCCCTAACTTAGGCTTTTGGCCTAAGTTGGCTATTCAACTAACCACAACTTCATGAGGATTATGGGTGATGGATAAAGAAAGGTCATTGCTTTCATCAAGTTTCTTCCAAAGAAAAGGGAAAGGCTCGAAGGGTGTTCAAAAGTGGTTCACACACTCATAGGGTAAGTCACAAAAGAGGTATATGTCAAATTGGCTCACACTCGTAGAAGTTGCCTATGATCATATCAAGAGATAACATCACTTAGTTGACCGGACCAACGGGGAAAATTCTAGGATCTATCATGCATAGTTCACAAGTAAGCTCATCACACTAGGAATTGATACTATAAGTTAAACACGACTCCACACTTTCGCTAGTGAGCAATGATCATCACAAGCGACTCGATTCGATACTAGGATAGTCAAAACGAGAAGCAAAGAGTTCACATATTCTATATGCAACTTCATTTGGCCTCATCGTAGCCGCGCATTCATGTTCGTTCGATTGAGACTATTTAAGTCATCGGTATTGATTGGAACCGAGACTCAATTTTTTGCAAAAGAATAGCCACATTCAAGAGTATATAATGGGTGGCGAAAATGTGTGAAAAATTTAAAATTTTGTGGAAATAAGGGTCAAAATCCTTTTTTCAATTATAACAAAGGGAGCCATAAGCTCAAACATCCACAAAAATGCAGTATAAGCGCAATTTTAAACAGAACAACCTAAATATAAACAAAACACGACTATCAACACAAAAGGTATGGGCCTCACCCCACCACAAATAAAAATATTTGTCCTTAAATGCAAACAAATGTATCCAAAATGACAATTAAAAAAAGACAGACAGGAAGGTGAAGAAGTGATCTTGTCTAGGTAGTCGCTCCATCTGTCTGGGCATCAGTACCCAGAGTGTTGTCAATCTGCTTCTAGTTCTCTTCTTCTTTTCACTCTGCTTCAACTTTTGCAGCGATATTAGCCTCGATATTATCCAACTCATGATCTGCCACAAAGGCGTGTATCGCATTGTTGAACCCTTGAACCCACGAAGGGACATTAGGGTCTATGGGAATCCTCCTCCTCAAATTGGCTATCTTATCCTCGCCCCTTGTAGTTCTTCTGAACTTTTGTGCTCTTATGTCTCTAGGTGGCATGCTTCTTCCTGCAAGTTTTGGTCTGGCTATGTCTGCAAAGTCTTTGGCTGAGAGACCGTCCAATTTTCATCCATTTGACGATATTAGTTCTGATCGCCAACCCTCTCGGTGAATCGCAAAGTGAGCGCTTGATTCACCAAGTTTTATAGGAACTTCAATCAGTGTGAGGGTCCAAATGATGATCTTCCTCGGAATCGCCGATATGGTTGGCGACTCGCTATTTTGTTGATCTAATCGAGTTTTACAGATCACATCATGAATTGATTTTGGGCCTACAGGTGGTCTAGGTCAGAGTCGCCAAACCAATCGGCGTCTCGCGGATTGGGCCTATTGCTCACCAACCTGCACTTTTCATTTACGCTCCACAATTCTATCTGCATAATCAACACACCATTATTTTATCAAAGCAAAAATAAAGCAATAAATGGTTTTGGGTTGCTTTCCAAACTATGCCTAAGTTAAAGTCATGGCACGACACAAGTCCACCTTCAAATCTCGCTCTTGGGATTAGCCATATTATCTCTAAGCAAACCCCATTGTTGTCACAGATTTAGGTGAGATGAGATATGACCCATCTGGTCTCCAACTACTTGATTGAAATAAAATGGGAGGTGACGGTCTGGCTAAGGGTAGAAACATCTTCTTTCATGCCTTTTATCTGACCCTTCAACTTTGTTGAGGATACGCGAGAGCAAATCCTCAGACCTACTAGTTTTTGAATCATTGGGCTTCTGGCACTCATGCGGAGGCACATATCTATCTCTCCCAATCTTTCCAGTTTGGATTTTTGTTCCTCCATTCATGATCTCTATCCTTCTAGCCATTTTTTCTAGCCTAACCTTGGTTTCCACCCTCCCTTGGGTAATTTGAGTGGTAGCCACTGCGTTGGTTAGCTAGAAAATTTACCTTTTCGTTATACAAGGCTTCAAACTTCATCTCTTCAAGATTAGCACATCTGACCCCCATAGTGTTGACACCACGGGCACCAGCCCCCATGACATTTTTGGATAAAATATCCAGCTGCATCATGATTTTGGCCATGTTCTGGTCTCTCTCATTGTCTTTTTCAATTTGCTCGTTGGATAGCTTGAAGGTAAGAAGGGAGACTTGATTCTCATGAGTGTACCACGCTTTGTTGATGGTTGGCATGCCATCTAAAAGTTGGGCTGCTACTTCCTATGGCTGCTGCATTAAGCCTTCAGGTGAGAGTTGGTCAGCGACAACTTTGTTTACCGAATCCAAAATCTGATCAAAGTATTGAAGTAGCAATTTTCCGACAAACCATGGGTTGGGCATTGTAGCAACAACTTTTTGAACCTTGGCCAAGTTTCGTGCAGAAGCTTTCCTTTTAGATGTTTTAAGCTCTGGATGCTATCCCACAGTGACATCATTTTTAAAGGAGGGAAAAATTGCACTTGAAATACTGTTACCAACTCCTCCTAGGAAGTGATGGATTCATGCAGTAGTTCGGCTAGCCACTTGCACTCCTCTCCCATTAATGAGAAAGGGAATAGCCTCAACCAGATCGACTCTTGAGAGATGTTTTTGATGGAGAATGGTCCACACACATCTACAAAATTTTGAAGATGCTCGTGAGGATCCTCATGAGACAGTCTGCTGAAAAGTCCCTTCAGTTGCAAGGGTTGCAACATGGTGCTTGTTATGTGGAACACTGTATTTTCCTCGGTTGGGGGTAAACAGATGGCTCCTACACCTCCTATGAGATGGGGGCCATTGATGTTGGGCTCTTGGATATCGTTGAGATTTCTAATGTTGTCTTGGTGGCCTACCTGGCTACCGTTGCTACCATTAACACTTATGCTTTCTGAAACATTCACAAAACAAACAAAACAACACTAAAAATTAGGTAAGTAGACTACAACTAAGAAGAACAAAAATCCTACTAATCTAAAAAGTCTCAAATAACACAGCTCCCTAGCAGCGGCACCATTTTGATGTTTGCGTAATCAAGACACAACTTTCGATGCAAGTGTCTACGATCGTACAATAGTTTAGTAACCTAACCAAGGGTTGGGATTGTCCGAAGAGAGTGGTTTTGAGAATTTATAGAAAATAAAATTTAGTTCTAACTAGTCGTAGCTCAAGACATTAACGAGTGAAAATATTGTAGATTAAAGGGGGACACAAAAGTGTCAATTAACAACAGGGGTTTTTGTCACAAGTAAGGGAAAAACAACAAAATAAACAAGGGTTTCTAAGTAATGAGAGGGGATCCTTGGGACCTGACGGGAATATGGGTTAAGCTAGATTATTAGGTACATGCTTTCGATAAAAGATTCATAGAGTAATTATAATTAGTCTAGCCTTTAAGGGGGATAAGCTCTCTCTCGAGTAGCTTACCCCGTTTCAAATGCGTTCCTCTCGGACACCCACTTGCCGCGTGAACACTAGCCTATGCTTTAACCCAATCACTCTCTCAAGCTGAGTGTGTGGACATGGGACTAGGGTTCACTCTCTCGAGCTGAACCTCATATCGACCCACTTTCATTGGTCATCAATTTAGTGGTCATAGTTTTACGACCTCTCTCTCGAGCAAGCCGAAAACACATAATTAAACTTGTATTTGCAACTACAAATTCATTAAATTCATCCACAACCACTAAATGAAATCACATTTAAACTACAAATAAACTATTAGCAAGCAAGACCCAACAATTATCTTAACCCATATTCGCTAAATCACACCCAAAGAATTGGGATTTTTAGCCACACATCAAGAAATAGAAATTTATACCTAAATGAGCTTTCATTCAAATGGGTATGAAGATTTAAGTCTTGTTACAGGCCAAGAATGAAGAATCCAAGAGACCCAAGTCCAAATCCTTGGAGATGAAACCCTCTTCTTCTTCAAGTCTTCAAAACCCTCTCAAACTCGGAGCAAAAATATCAAAAAGTACTATTCTATATGAGAATTATCACAATTGTTTGACTTTAAGTGAAAATTATAATAATTGTTCTCCATTAAAACTAAAACTCTAACTAGTATTTACGATTTTCACAAATTTGTGTTGTAGCGAATCGTTCAATGTCGTTAGTCGGAATCGCTGATCAACTTGGTGATTCGCCCTTTGGTGTACTTCATCGTCGTCTTGCACCGGCCTTTAACCTTGTTGTGCTCTGGGTCATTGGGCGGCATGGTACTACTTCACGAAACTTCTCGAGGATGCATTAACTTCTCCCTTTTTCCACCGACTTGATCCTTTTTGTCAGGGCTCAGTACATTGGAAAAAAAGACGAAGTAAGACCCTTCAACGACTCGCCAAGTGGACTCGGCGATCCTTAAGCCTTCATTTCTTCATTCTTTTCAGCCTTTTTGTTCCTTTTTGCGACATAGTGTCCATGCTTTCCTTAGAACATGAAATACCTGAAACGTAAGGGTTTTCATAAGATATTGAGATAAAATAAGCATTTGAGGACATAATTTCTATTAAAATATTGCCCTGAATGAGTCCAATTTGTGGACTCATTAGAAAGACTAGGGTTCACTCTCTTGAGTTGAACCTCATGTCAACCAAATCCCACTGGCCATCAATTTAGTAGTCTTAGTTTTGCAATCTGTCTCTCGAGCAAGCCGAAAACACAAAGGTGAAATCACATTTACACAACAAATAAACCATCAACAAGCAAGACCAAACAAATAATCTAACCCATATTCACAAAATTACACCCGAAGAATTGGGGTTTTAGCTAGACATGTAAAGGAGATAAATTTATATCAATCTCAATTTCCATCAATGTGAATGCAAGATTAAGTCTTAAAAGAAGTCAAGAGTGAAGAATCCACAAGACCCAAGTCCAAAATATTGGAGTTGAGCCCTTTGAATCTTCAAGTTCTTCAAAAACCCTCTCCAAACATAGAGAGACTATTCTCTCAAAATTGTATTCCCAAGTTAATACAACTAAAACTTACTGCTACGAATAAAAATTGAACTAGTATTTATAATTTTCAAAAAATGTGCTTCGATTGAGCCATTCAGTGAAGTTAATTGGGATCACCGATAAACTCGGCGATCCACCCTTTGGTCTGCTTCATCGCATTTCAACTGTTGCTTTCAGGATCTCCGTGTCCTGGATCATTGGGCGACATAGTACTTCTTTGCGAAACTGCTCGGTGACACGTCGACTGCTCCTTTTCACCGCTGATTTGATTATTTCCTTCAAGGCTTAGCACACTGGAACAAAAGGTAAGGATAAGACCTTTTAGTGACTCGCCGAACGGGTTTGGCGATTCTGAGATCTTCATTTCTTCGTTCTTTCAGTTGCTTTTGTTCCTTTTTGCTAAGTAGTGTCCATGCTTTCCCTCAAACTCCAAATACCTAAAACTTAAAGGTTTTCATCAGATATTGAGACAAAATATGCATTTGAGGACACTAATTCTATCAAAACATAGCCCTAAATGAGTCCAATTTGTGGACTCATCAACACCCCCAACTTAAACTTTTGCTTGTCCTCAGGCAAACTCAAGTTTAGGCATTCAAAAAGGTTGTCTCGAACAATGCTACACAAGACACAATTTACTTATGCAAAGATCTAATGTGCACTCAAAGATTCAAGTTACGACTCACCAATATCAAAGAATCGCATGCTCACAATACTTGATTCAAATGCAAGGTTATACTCAACCAAAGTGTTCAAACGCCCTCACACAAGGAATGATTCCATATTCACACAGAATTGTTTAATCATTTAAAGTTCCAGAATCAAATCCAACTCTCACTCTCACAAGGAAGAACAAAAGGCATGCTTTCACCCATAGGTTTGCCCGTATTTTCTACTAAACATTTGTTTCGGCTTCCTCAAGATCAACAAGGTCATTTCAAGGGTTGTAATGGGGCTGAGTGCAGAGGTATGGTCATTTTAGGCTCTGTGACTTTCATCCTCATGAAATGTGGTGTTCACAACAGTTTCTTTCCTTTTCCTTCATCATTCTCTTTAGTGCTCATAAGTCATCCTATTATTTAGTCTCCATGGATTGTTTGGAAACCCCATTTGTTTTGTACTTTATTCCACAACTTTCTTTTTCTTTCTGTCTTTTTTTTATATGGAGGGGTTCCATTTTTCTCAATACCATGGCATAAAGGAAACTTTTGTTGCACTTTTTGACTTTCCTTCTCTTTTCACCTCATCCCCAACTTAGGCTTTTGGCCTAAGTTGTCTATTCAACTAACCACAACTTTATGAGGATAATGGGTAAAGGATAAAGAAAGGTCTAGTTTTCATCAAGTGTCTTCCAAAGGAAGGTAAGGCTCAAGGGGTGTTCAAAAGTTGTTCAGACACTCACAAGGTAGGCCACAAAAGAAGTATCTATCAAATTGGCTCACACTCTTAGAGTTACCTAATATCATATCAAAAGATATCCCTACTTAGTCGACCGGACCAACGGGGCAAATTCTAGGATCTATCATGCATGTTTCAAAGTAAGCTCAACCACTAGGCATTGACACTACAGTGAAAAAAGACTCCACACTTTCGCTAATGTGCAATGGTGTCACGATCTGAGAGCACCCCCTAGTCGTAACACAACGTACTTGACCCCAAAGGTGTCTTATACGAGCGCTTAGGATAATCATCACCGCATAAAGACATTGAATAATGTGGAATTTAAAACTTTTAACAATCAATGTCAAACTCTTTCACAATAGAAAATAAAGTGTCTAGACGTCATCTCATTATCCATCTAAGTACAACATAGGAGTCTCAAAAAGGGACCTTAGCCCTTTACAATAAAAGAGTCTCATAGTAGGAAGTACATAGAAGTCTATTAGTCTTTTACAGTAGAAAGAAACATAAGTGGCATTATGTTGTCATCGAAACTTGAGGACATACCAAAGTCCTGGAGAATGCAATCCAAGCCTTCCCTTCTTCACAATGAGAACCTACTAGCCGGAACGTACACTTGGTAGAAAAATGGAAGAAGTATGGATTAGCACAATAAAATGTACTAAGTATCGAAGCCATGCAATTAAAACCATTTAAACCATGCAATAAAATGGACTTTTGTTGAAAACATGCTATTTTAAGTTAAAAGCCACAATGTACATTCAAATAATACATAATCAATCCATACCATAAGATAGCATCATACTTAACCAAAGTTCATATCTTACATGTTTGAGTTCAATTAACATCATATCGTAAAAACACCACCCAAGACCCCCTTTCAAGTTCACTTGTGCAATGTACATGTGAAGTCCCATACCACCATATATACGAAGTAAAGCAATCAAGAAGACCCAACTGTAGTCACATACTTAATCAACATCATAATAGGTTAACCCAACCTTAACATCATTCATAAGTTGCCATACATAAAGCACTCACACAAGAACTCCTCAAAGAACCCACTTGTGCAATGTCTAGGTAATGTCCCATACCCTAACCTATATTGAGTAGTACCCCACAAGAAGCCCTAGCTAGATTTCATATTCATATTCATAAGTCATATTCATTTCTTAGTTCATATTCCTTAAATATTGGGAGATTAGCAATAACCGACATAGACCATGTGAGCTACATGGAATCCGATGTTCTACTCCCACACCGAAAAGAGAGTGCCCTACTTGCCTAAGGTAGGACATGCATAATAGCTTCTAAGTGTATCAACTAGCTAAAACATATGTGGGCACATAGTTAAGGGATATGGAGATTGCTATAAGAAGCCCTGTACTACTAGCGTGCGGGTTCCCATCTTATGAGACACTATAATGTGAACCAAACTACTGACGTGAAGGAACTCATCTAATATTCATATCCACTCAGTGCTAATCACAATTCCCTTTAAGTAACATTAAGTAACATTAAGTCTTCACTTAAGTTTATTGTTCATAGGAGAGTGCACTTAGGCATTCTTCCCAAATTACATCATTTTAGCTCAAGGACTCATTAAGTGAGAAAAGCCTTTCATCCTAGGAATCAAGAACATGCGAGAATGTTCCCTCATATCATAGTCATATAGTGTTTATGAGTATTACCTTTCATTCACCATACCAACACTATTATAATTATAGCATAACATACATGTTCATATCATAACATAACATACATGTTCGTATCATAGCATAACATACTTGACCATATTTATGGTTATAGGGAAGAGGAAATCATGATTCAACTCCACAATACATAAATCAAGTAAGCACCTCCACCATAAGTGGATCAACACTTCAAACTAGGAACCCTCACCAATTGAAACCCCTCATCATAGCCTTCATGGCTTTTCATCCAGATTCAACCCTAATTTCTTGACATTAATACAACATATAGGATATCATCATAATATAATAATGAATTATATGTAAATTTACAAGATTCTCATCCTTCATTCATCAATCAAAGCATACTAGTGTTTAGATTTGAGAAAGAAGGGAAATCATGGGTCTTGCGGGGAATTGCTCAAAAAACATAAACATTACATGAATTCATCCACAAACCTTCATATATAATCATAAAAAACCAATATAGATCAATGGAAACGATTTGAGAAAGAGACCCATGAATTTGATTGAAAACCTAGAAGTTGGGAAACTTTGAAATCAAATTTTGAGAAGGCCTCTTGAGGAAAAGATCCCAAAAGTGAAGAGCATCCATACCTTAGTTAATTCATTGATAATTGATGGAGAAAGTCTAGATGTTGGTTCCCTATATGAACCTTGGTATCCCTATTCAATGGAGTTTTTAGAGAGAGGGTTTTGGTAGAGGGAAGTTGTGTTTTGATAATTGAGTTGTGAGTTTAGTTTAATTACTTAAAGTGTTAGTTGGTTATAGAAAGGTAATTAATTATCTAACCGACCCTCCTAACCCTTCATAAAATAACTAACTAAAACTAAGACCCCTGAACTAAAATTAAAAGTTGAAACCTGACAGTTTCTGCTGCCCTCCACTTACGGACCGTAGGTGGAGTTACGGACCGTGTTCTGTAGTCTGTCGTTTGGGATTGAGGCTCCCTTTTGGGGAGCTAAGCTTCCCCAAGCTAAGTCCCCACCTATAACCTAGACCTACGATCCGTAGACTAGTCTACTAGCCGTAGATTGGGTATCATAGGTGCTACTATTTTTAACAGCTTTTGGGCCAAAGGTTGGGTTTTCCTCAAAGACCCATAGGGTGGTTCTTGGGGGGGGGGGTCGTACCCAGGTGTTTGGACCCTAAACGTGAAGTTCTACTTATATAAACCATTTTTACAAGATTTAGTCCTCATACATCACTCCAAAACCTTACTACAAGACCTAAGACCACACTAGTTCAAGTTACTAGTTACCGGACGTCATGGTCATTTTCTTGATGTTCATGCACTAACACTTTCTTACTAAGTTAGTTACATTAGATAAGGACATAAACCATCATTTTTATCCTTTTTAAGTTACTAGACATCATATAAGGCTCTAGCTTAGGACCCCGGGGTGCTATATTATCTCCCCCTTGGGAACATTCATCCCGGAATGTTGATCAAGACATCAAACTAAGTTAGAAACTCTAAACCAATAGTCCAATAAGCATAAATACCAAAAATGTGCAAAACTTCTAATATGCACAATTCACCATAACCACCTACTCAAAGGACAAAACTTCCATTCCAAATCAAGCCATATCAAAGCAATATAAGGAAGTAGGAACTATATCTACTAACTTAATATGCATGAAATTCATCATATATTATGTTTATAGGAGGAACTACCTTCTCCAATCAATGAAAAGTTCAAGATCACTAGATGGATTCAACAAGCCACTTCAAAGCACAATTTAGCATATTTCTCAATTCACCTCATAAGTCATATATGCAATTACCATATCAATCAAGAAATTCAACAAGAGGGACATATAATTCATGAGAAACTCAAATTATGCAATACATGTTTTTCCACATGGAGTCACACCACATAAAGAAAGTCATGGAAAAAACTCGTACAATACACATAACTCCTAATTCACTACAAACTCAAGAGAAACTATTTATCTCAAGTTTGAATAGGAGCAGGAGGAAATAGATGAGGAAAGTGGGACATCATATCAGCCTCGGCCTCCCATGTAGCACTCTCAACTAGATGATTCCTCCAGAAGACCTTAGCGGAAGCTACTTCTTTATTCCTCAACTTCTTCACTTGCCGCTCTAAAATCTCAACCGGAACCTCTTCATAAGAAAGTTTCTCATTGGCTCCTAAATCTTCTAGAGGAAGGATAGATAGCGGATCACCCATGCACTTTTTAAGCATTGAGACATGGAACACCGAGTGAACCGGAGCCAACTCATTAGGCAAGTTCAATTTGTAAGCAACATTTCCAACACGTTTCAAAATCTCATACGAGCCCACACACCAGGGACTAAGTTTCCCCTATTTGCCAAACTTCATTACCCCTTTCATTGTTGAAATCTTCAAGTAGTCCCAATCACCTAATTCAAATTCAAGGTGCCTCTTTCTATTGTCGACATAGGACTTTTGCCGACTTTGGGCTTTCTTCAACCTATCTTTAATATGTCGTACTTTTTCAATGGCCTCATAAACTACTTCGGGACCGATATGAGCAAATTCACCAACTTAAAATAACCCAACTGGAGACCTACACCTTCTCCCATAAAGTGCTTCAAACGGAGCCATAACAATACTTGAGTGGTAGTTATTATTATAGGTGAACCTTATCAATGGTAGATGGTCATCCCAATTACCCTTGAAGTCAATGGCACATGCCCTAAATATGTCCTCTGGGGTTTGAATGGTGTGTTCTGCTCGACGATCCGTTTGGGGATGAAATGCGATACTAAGCTTTACTTTGGTACCAAGCCTATTTCGGAATGCCTTCCAAAAGTGAGAAATAAATTGAGTACCCCAATCCGAAATGATAGACAAAGGAACCCCATGCATCCTCACTATCTCATTGAGGTACAACTTAGCATAATGTTCCGCCAAATAGGAAGCCTTGGCGGGAATGAAATGGGCTAATTTAGGCATTCGTATGATTCAAGAGTAATGAAGAAGTGAAATTCTAAGAATCTTATAGCCTCTCATTCATTAGTGTGGCGCGCTTCACACCCATGAACAAGATTTTACTTGACGTGATCTATGAGACATCAATCTAAAATTATCCCAATATCATATGCTATGATAACAAGTTTGTCACAACCCGGGTTACCCCCTAGAAGTAACACAACGTACTTGACCCTCGAAGGGGTCTTGTACAAGCCCTTAGCATAATCATCACATAAAGACATAGAATAATACAGAAAAATTAAAACTTTTACAATAGAAGTTCAACTTCCTTCATATATGAAAAAAAGGAATCTAGACTTGTCATATTACACCATCTAAACATAGTAATATGAAAGTTGGGTCTTAGCCCTTACATCAATAGAAAGTCTTATCAAATAAAGTACAACATAGTCTTTAACAAAGAAAGTAAACTAGAACTAGAATCAATAGCATCTTGATCTCGAACTTGAGGACTCACCAAAACTTGGAGGTAGCAACCCAAGTTTCTTAAAGAATGGACTAAATGCACCTCAATGGCCCGAACCTACACTCATAGGAGATGTAGAAAAGAAGGGGTTAGTATAAAAGAACTAAGTATGGAAACATGCATAAAAATCCTTAAATACTAAAAAGGACATTTTTTTCTGTGGAAATCATGCATTTATCAAGTTAGAAGACCATTTATGCACATAAAGACATAATACAAGTCATAACAACATTATCACATAATTCTTCATAACATAGTAGAACCATCATCTTTGAAACCCTAAAAGCATACTTGTGCTATGTATAGTAGGCATCCCATAATACCAATTATACTAAGTATCCATTTGGAATCACCTTAGTGAGATATATCAACTTTAGACCTCATCATAATCCAGAATGATACATAAGGAATAATCATACTCATTACATATACATAAGGAGAGTCATACCATAACAACAATCTAATCAACACATACCATAACTTCATGTCTTACCATAGCATAATGAACCAACCCACAATCCCTTTCAAAGCTTACTTGTGCAATATAAAAGTGAAGTCCCATACCCCCACTCCTATTAAGTAAATTTATCAAGAAATCACAAGTATAGTTCAAGTCATATTCATTATCTTATTACATAGCGAGAAGTGCATTAACCGACAGACCATGTGAGCTACATGGAATCCAGTGTCATATCACCCCACACTGAAAAGAGGCATCCTATTTGCCTAAGGTAGAGCTAGACATATATAGCTATAATGTGGATCCACTAGCTAATACCTATGCGGACACATTGTTATGGGGAAGATTGCTTCTAGAAACCCGGCCTATTTTACTAGCGGGAGAGTTTCCATATCATGAGAGCATATGTAGAAGACCCGGCCTAAAGCTAGCGGGAGAGTCTCTACCTGATTTGTCATATCTGCTCGGTGCTAAGCATTATTCTCCAACTTATACATAGTTAAGGTGAATTACAACTTCATATGTGAAGGAGTACATTATCCTTCATTCAACCCAACTCCTAATATAGCTCATTGATTCAACATGGTGTGAACTACCTTTCTGAAACGACCCCAAAAATGCCCGAAAATGTGCTTCGGAAACACCTAAAATTATAATTTCCATATATCTCAAAATCCGTGCATCATTTCGAAAATTTGACTTCATATTCTTATTCAGGGGGTCAAATTGAGTGGGAAATGGGTCTAACCCGAATTTTAGAGCAACCGTATCAAAATTCGAAAATGCATAAAAAATGCGATTTTGAGGGTAAACTTTAAAGGGCATATCTCTCAGAACACAAGGAACTGGAAGGAGCTCAAACTATCAAAATTGAAGCTCTATGAGTTAGCTTTCCAACGCAATTTGTTTCACCTCATTCCGAGTTAGGATGGAGGAGTTATGACCGAATTCGATCAACCTGTCCGACAGAAAATGCAAATTCCAGTGGCCGAAAACACTGTTCACCCGCCTCATTTTTTTCTAAGTGTTGGGACGTTTTTTAAAAAGGGGACATATCCATACTTAGTCATTTAACTTCAAAACATCCTAGAACACTCTCTAAGCCCTCTTCAAAAATTCAACCAAGATCATCCACCAAATTCAAGAATCCCAAGCTTTAATTACGGATTCAAGATGCAAACTCAAGCAATTCTCCATACCAATCTGCATCAAGAATTATCCAAACTTGAGGTATGTGGGTTGATTGTGGAAACCTACCTTTCCACAAGTCCAACCATTTATCCTCTATTTTACTTCAAGTTTATGGGTCCTTATGATCATTTATGAACTCTTGAATTATGGAATCACTACTACACACCCTATTAAGGTCTATCTTGCATATTTTCATGAAATGGTAATAATGTGATGTTTATGGTTTTCATGCCTCCATGATCAAATTATGAAGGTTGTTATATATGTATATATATATGTATGTTGTTGGTGGGCTGTTTTATATAGATTTTGAAAATTGGTTGGACTTAGTACTCTTGAAACACATAATTTTATTTACATGAACAAGTAGCCCACCATATGTTTGATAAAATGTCATTTATAGAATTCTTATGAAATGGAAGGTCCAATGTACGTCCTATGAGTCGGATGATTATATAAGTATTGAAATGATGATGAAATGGATACATGTATATGATTTTCTCTATATGGTGTGTGAGTCGACCAAGCCTAGCTCGGGGTTGTAGGCTCGGGTAACCGTATCAAGGGGTTGGTACCTTGGTTGCCTAGTACGGGGGTAGTAGGCCCGTATAACCATATCGAGGGGTTTTTACCTTGGTCCCTAGCTCGGGGGGTGGTAGGCCCGGGTAACCACATTGAGGGGTTTGTACCTCTTTCGCCTCTCAAGGGGTGGTAGGCCTTGGAAATGCTATATTGATGGTCACTCACTACACATATACTATGCCCTACTAAATATGATTTTTATATAAGCATCATTATACATATCATCTCATTAATATGTTATCTATCGAATGCGATTATGCATTTTGCCTATAATGTCCATCCATTGTTACATTGCATTGCATCCCATATACTTAGTGCATTCAAACGTACTAATGCATACTCTATGCCTACATGATGTCACCATGTAGGGACCGGACACCACCGTCGACCATCCTCCTCCACGTGGCTAATACGATTTCCTATCAAGGTTATTGGTGAGTCCTCCATTCCGGGGGCGTTGCTCATGATCTTTTGTTATGTATAAGACCTTTTCCTTTTTAATTATGTATTGACTATGAGGGTGAGCCCGGTAGGTTGTCTCGGCCCCGCTAAGTATCCATGTTTAGAGGTGGTGTTGGACAAGTTGTGTATTATGTTTGAGCTTGACTCATCTATGGTATTTATGTATTATTCTCTTTTGTCTTGCTCCCTTAGTCCCAATTTCCCCTTGATTATGCGTATCGCTTATGGTCATTTTAATTGCTTCCGCGACCAAGGATGTGTAATGATATGCTATGAGGCTTGTTTGGGGTTCCCTCGGGTTCCCCATTCGCCGGTCACGTCTAAGCCCTAGACTTGGGTCGTGACACTTTCACCTTAGAATCATCATATAATCATCCAAGATATTTCATATATAATCATGTGTAGTAGTAAAGGAAACTAGTCTTTCAACAATACCATAATTCATACATTAGTCATTGGATCTTCACCATTCAACTGGAACATAACTTCATACATAAATACATGAAAAGTAAGCACCTCCACCTTTCAAGTGGATCAATCCATTCATATATAAGAACTTAAACATAGAGTACCTTCATACATTGTCTTCAAGGCTATATTTCAAGATCCAACACTTAGAATTTACCCTTCAATGGTCATACATCATGTCTTGCAATCACACTTAGAATTACTACTTTAAGCATGAATCAAACAAGACTAATTGACTACATTAATATAGATATAATTCTAAGTATTCACATTGCATGAACAAACCCATCTCAATTTCATGAAGTTGGGGTCATGGGGAATTTCACAATAAAAACCATCAATAAACATCAAGTTCTTCATAATATAGGATAATTAACATAAAGATATTGTTTTTCAAAAAGAACCCATGGCTAGAATCAAAACCCTAGTTTTTGAACAAATTCCCAATTTCAAAAATTAGTGTTGAAGGGCTTCATGGAGAAAGAAATTCCATGAATGAAGGTTCCTATACCTTAATTGAAGCTTTGCCATGAAATTGGAGTCAAAACCTTGGAGCTTGAACCCTAATCTTGAAGCTTTTGGTGTTCTTCAATAGAGGAACTTGTAGAGAGAGAAATATTGGAGAGGAGATGAACTTTTTATTTTGAAGTGGGTGTTTGTGAAAGTGATTAATTTTGGGGATATTTTAATATAAAATCCCTTTTATAGTTATTTAGAAATAACATAAAATATACCCACTTTATAAATTTACTAAAAAATAATATTTACGAAAACACCCCTGCACATATGGACTTAGCCAAAAAAACTAAGGAAATGTTTAAGGAAGTATTTAAGGTCCTTGAAGTGGTCCACTAGCGTTGGACCCTCCCTTGGACTTTGCCTTTTGTTTTTTAAAGCTAAGGCATATCCATGTGAGTGTTCAAAAGGCCTATTTATACCAAATATATATTTATTTAAAAGTAATATAGATTAAACCCATTTAATTTGGACTAAAAATGAAATGCTCTATGCAAGGGCTTGAATCTGTGAGATATCCATATTATCATTTAGCACAAAGTTAGAACAAGCCTCGATATAGTCTGAGTCAAACTCTCCCACAAATCTACGCACCCTGTCATGCATCGTATCAACAAATGTTGGTGTATATCTAGCCAATGAATTAAATCTCAGCCCGTACTCTCGGACACTCATGCCACCCTATCGGAGGTTCAGAAACTGGTCCACCTGGCCATCCCTAATCTCTTGAGGCAAATAGTGATCTATGAAAGCTTCTGTAAAGCTATCCCAAATAGGTAGAGATATATCTTTTCCTCTAGATCTCTCCCAACTTTCATACTACAATACTACAACATCACGCAATCAAAATATTGCTAACTCAGTCGCTGAGGCATGCATGACTTTGAAGATCCTATGAAGCTGATCAACAAAGTGTCGAGGGTCTTCTCTACATCTATCCCTGTAAACTGCGGAGGATTCAAGGTAAGAAGTTCACAAACTCTCAAACTTTGGAGCCCTTCAGAAGGTCCGGCAACATGTGGCGCAACTGGTTGGCACTGTGCAGCTACTAACTGTGATAACATATATACTGCACTCTTGAAATCCTAATCAGGTGGAATAGGAGGAGCTAGGGGTGATGCTGCTGGTGGAGCGGGAAGTCCTCTAGCCCTCGGAATCTCTTGAAGTTGTGGAGAAGCTATAGGGGATTGAGAAGATGTCTCCCCTTGGGTCTCACAATGGGCTACCTGCACCTATGGTACCTTGCCGGTACCCTCGCTTGTAGTTGAATCTAGCCCCCGACTAGTTATGGTGTGTCTAATTTCAGTCATCTCTATCTGCATACAAGTATCAATTATAATCAGAAACCTCAATCCTTTAGACACCGCTCAGTAGCACAAGGTGAGTAAAAGAAGGGTAGTAATTCTAACATGCTCGGTAACTTCTTGCTTATCAGATATGGTGCACTACACATTTATAAACAAGACTCTACTAAACATGGCTTGCAGACTCCCTAGGATACGATGTTGTTCTGATACCAAGTTTGTCACGCCCCAAACTTGAGGGGTGCAACTGGCTCCTAATGCCAAAACTTAGTCTTGAGCCAACCCTTCTAAATCATTTGCTACTAGCGCATGGCAGCCAGACGCAATCAAGAAAACAAACAAGTATATCTCGGCTTAAAACTAAGCTCTCGGTCGGCAATGCCCCCTGTCAACTGATCTATAAAAAAAATAGCTACTCCCAGGAGATCATATAAATAAATAGTCAACTAGCATAAAAGTCCTGATGGGGTCGTCAAAGCCATCATAATATCTATACCAAAACTAAAAGCAGGTATATATCAATGCAATACATCAAACAACTCACAAGCTTCAGCAAACCAACAACATAAGCCAGTATGGTCATAACGTAGCTATACACCTCACACACTAGTCTGCAAACCTCTAAGAGTAGTAAAGACTAGCGGGACAGGTCCCCAACCTACCCATAAAGATATATACAACAAAAGGTAACAAATCTCCCAACTTTGGCAGCTCTGGAGGAAAAGGGGCTAGCCAACTGGATAAAAGTCAATCCTGCTGCTGAAGAGGTCTACTCGGCCTTTTGTTAGGACCTGCATGCATGAATGTAGCGCCCCCAAGGTAATGGGAATCAGTACAAAATAATGTACAGAGTATGGAAGGCAATAGACTATGATGAGGTATCCTGATATACTGGAATAATCTGATAAATAAATCAAGTATAAGATAAGTGTACTAACCTTCTCCTAAACCTAAACTTCTTAAAAATAATAAACAACAACCTAACCAAGGCCCCATAAGCTCGACAGGTACAAACAACACCCAAGACCACCTACCCAGGCCCCCATAAGCCCGGAAGGTGCCAATCAGCCTATATACCCCTATCGATAGTCCCTTGCCCCGTAGGCAGTCACATAGCTCTCTTAGGCATTAATATAGCCCCATAGGCAGCACATAGTTCTCTTAGGCATCAACATAGCTTATAAACAACTCATAGGCCTCTTAGGCAAGAACATGGCCCTATAGGAAGCACATAGCCTTCTTAGGCGTTAATATAGCCCTGTAGGCAACTTATAGCGCTTCTAGGCATCAATATAACCTCATAGGCAACTCATAGCCCTTTTAGGCATCCATATAGCCCTGTAGGCAGAACATAGCCCTTCTAGGCATAGATCACATTGCTACAGCTAATAACAATAACCCCAAGGGTAACAATAACAATTCAATCGCTAAAAGCGAGTAGTTTAGTTATAAGAAACCTATAAATATAGCCTCTAAGTCATGTCCAACTTAGGGACGCTACTAACAGAATAAGAATCCCGATAAGGGAGGATTATATCAACTCGAGCAGCCAATAATCAACAATCACAGCTATAAGTATATCAAGGATAACAACCCAAATACATTGATTCTAAGCTTTAAGGAAACATGACTTAAGTAGGGGATATCCTTAACATACCTTTTTTCGCTGAATTCACATATTCCTAATAACTTTAATCACAACCCCGCTTGATATTACAACAAGGCAGGATTATAATCAACACTAAAGAATAGAAGATACAACAAAAATTGGATAAAAGATATGTATTTCCGTCGTAAATTGCTATTTGCGACTTATCAAAGCTAGAGTCGATGAAAGAAAGGTCTTACCTTGATTATAAGTTTGTAATACACCTCAAAACTTTAAAATATGCCCAAACCCCTATTGTCCACATACCAAAGTATGATATGCTAGGAAATGAATAAAATAAATTATACCATGTTGACGAGTTCAACACGTAGAACAACTTTTCTCAAGGATGTAAGTCACGAAAATCAGTAAATTGGCCTGTCCTAGAAGTGGGTTTTGTAAGTTTTCTGGTTCTGCACTAAGGAAAATGAAGGATAAATCAAGAAGACTCGAAGAAGATGATATATATAAAATTCCACCGACCTAGGGGACCCACCTCACCTGCCTGCTTGTGCAGTGTTACGAAAACAAAAACATCTCTCTATTTTGAAGTCTATGAACGAATGGGTTGATACATTGGAAACTAGACTCGTAGACCTTAGATTTCATAGGTCACGGGGACCATAACACTTAATAGTTTGGGAGAAAACATCCAAGTCAAATGACCTAAATTTCAGACAAATCTTTAAAAAAGAATTTACGGTAACTTTCGCCAACTTTTATTTTGCCACTTACCTAACTTCAAAACATGTAATACAACACTTGAAAATTTAAAATATCACATAACACATCATTCTTAATTTATTACCTACCCTCCTGGTCTTTCCATGAAGATACGAGTCAATTTATACGTTTTGAAAAGTCGAGGTGTTATAGGTTCTCTTGAATATTGATTTAAATGATTGAATTATGATCTATTATGCATGAATTTATGAAATACTATGATTTTATGTTGATTCCCCCTCTGAACCCATGTAATCCCCATGTTTTCAAGGTAGGATCATGCGATATGGGATTTTCGTTACAAAAGAAGAGTTTTATGAAATTAAACATGTAGTCCTAGCTTTACATGAATTTATGATGAAATCCATATCTAACCCATGTTTTCAAAATGTTGAAAATTAAAAGTGGATTTTTAGCCTTGAAAGGTAAATTATGAGATTATGCATGTTCTTATGAAATCTATGCAAATGTTTTAAGGTTGTTTTGAGAGTAAAGTATCAATGATGATTTTGTTGTTATGTCTTTTAAATGATTGTTCCCATATGCACATAATAACATGATGTGATAGCTTTTCTCACATAGTAAGGATTCTAAGATTGAAAGGTTTTCTCACCTAATTGAATCAAAGATTAAGATCTATCCTAATAAACTTATCTTAGATTGGTAATTGAATGGTACCTTTCAATGAATGATGACTTAGCTTGGATTGGCAATATGCCTTGCCTTTCCATGGATAATTAGAACAAGTAAGAAATGACTATTCTGTGGGATTTATGCTTAGAACTGAGATGATATTGAGATTGAAGTTGTCCCATTAGTAGAGGTCGAGCTTTTAGAAGCAATCTCAGAATCTCTTACCTCTGTGCCCCCGTAGAATGATTTTTTATATAGGCACAAGTAAGTGGATCGACCTAAGCTAGAAGTTATGGTCCCTACATTGGAAATAGGACAACCCTTTTCTGTGTGGGAGACATCGGAGATCATGTTATATCTCACATTGTCTATATGTCGGTTAAGGCTAATTCCCCACATAAATAATGAACTAACGTTACTTCAAGAAGTAACTCATACATGGTCAAAGGCTTTAAAGATGATTAGCTTGCATTGACAATGCTTTTATGACTTATGTTTTCTAACTCTCTTATATCATGTTTTAGCTTTGTCAATTGCATGTCATGAAATTAAATATCCCTTTCTAGCATGATTTAAATGTTTTATACGTAGCTATCATACTTGGTACATTGTTTTGTACCAATGCATACTCTTGCAAAAATTTCCCCAAATATAGGGTCCTAGTCAGGTTCATCAGTTCGTGGCTAGTGGTTGAGGTTTAGATTCCTGAGCTTTGGTAAGTCCTCATGCATTCGAGGACAAATGTTCATTTTTTCACTTTCTTTCATGTATTTCACTTTTGGATGCTATGTATGAGTTAGGCCCAATTTCATTATATTGTATTAGATAGCTATTGAGACAAAGTGTTTAGACTTCCGCTATACTTTTATAAAAACTTTTGGACTTGGACTATTGTCATACTAATAATGTTCTATTTCTTATCTTATGAAAGCTAAGTTGCTTGTATGGGGTCCTTCAGGGTTCTATACGCCATGTTACATCAAGAAGAACCCCTGGGTCGTAACAAACTTGGTAATCAGAGCATAATTTTTTGAATGGTCCTAGGATGTTGCTTAAGCCAAGTCTAGTAGAGTCTTGTTCATAAGTGTGAAGCACACCACATTTATGAATAAGAGGCTATGAGATGTTAAACTCCACTTCTTTCATTACTCTTAAGTCGTGCGATACATTTTAACTCGATAAGTTCTCTCTCCTTATTCTTATTTGATGCTCTATAAGATATGGCTACTTGAAGAGCTTAAGCTATAAGGAATGTGAGGGATAATGAGGAACAAGAAGCTCCTCCCCAAGCTCCTCAAGTTTTGATCGATACTTTGGCCGAGCAACTGACTAATGAGAAGTTTAGGGCTACTTTTAAAGTGTTGGTTAGCTATGACAGCCCAAGAAAATAGGGATATTGTGGTTCATGTGAAGCCAAATATGTGTACAACGACTTTTAGATTGAGGGACTTCACTAAGATGAATCCTCCCGAGTTTCATGGTTCTAAGGTTGAGAAAGATCCTCCATAGTTCATTGATGAGGTTTACAAGGTCTTGATGATCATCAGAGTGACATTGGTGGAAAAGGCAAAGTTGTGCTCTTATCAACTAAAGGTTTTGCTCAAACCTGGTTCAACCAATGGAAAGAAAGTACAACGGAAGATGTGGGTCCTCTTGATTGGTAGAAGTTTAAGGCCGCTTTTATCGATAGGCTCTTTCCCCTTGAGATTAGGGAAGCCAAGGTTGTTGAGTGTATTAACCTTCGATAAGGAAGTATGAGTGTGAGGGAATATGCTCTAAAGTTCACACAACTATTGAAATATGCTCCAACAGTGGTTGCCAATTCAAGGGCAAGGATGAGAAAGTACATTTTTGGTGTGTTCAAAATGGTGGTCAAAGAGTGTTGTACCACCATGCTCATTAATGAAATGGCCAACTCTCGTCTCATGGTTCATGCAGAACATATTGAAGAGGAGAAACTCAAGGAAAATTCTAGAAAGGTGAAGAGGTCTAAGACTAGTGATGGTAATTTTTCTCATGCAAGGTTTGATAGACATTGTTGTTCTACATTTCTACAGAGGTTTTCCGATCAAGGTTGCTCCAATGATCCTCCTAAGTTCAACAAAGATAGGGTATCAAAACCTAAGCCCCAATGAGGTAACGGTAGTGGATCTTCATTGGCCATGTCTACTTGTACTTGGTGTGGAAGAAAGCACGAGGTAAGTGCCTAGTCAACATAGATGGTTGCTATGGTTGTGGTAAAAGTGGTAAAAATATGAAGGATTGCCCAATGCTTGCGGCTAAAGGAAGAGAGGGCAAGCAAACTACTCTTTGTGGTTTGGGTCCCAATGCTCCTAAGTAAAACCTATTCTATGCACTTCAGACTCATGGTGAACAAGAGGGTTCTCCCGATATGGTTACCGGTATGTTGAAAGTTTTCCAACTTTATGTATATGTTTTACTTGATCCCGGTGCTACCCTGTCTTTTGTGACACCATATGTGGCTATGAGGTTTGATATTCCCCTAGATGTGTTTTTAGAACCTTTTTCTATCTCTACTCCTATTGGTGATTCTATGATGGCTAAGAGGATATATAGAAAATGTCTTGTTTCCTTGTCCCATAGAGTTACTTTTGTTGACTTGGTAGAGCTTGTTATGTTAGACTTTAATGTTATCTTCGGTATGGATTGGTTGCACTGATGTTATGCTTTTATTGATTGTAGAACTCGTGTAGTCAAGTTTTAGTTTCCAAATGAGCCTATCCTAGAGTTGAAGGGGGGAAAGTTTATGCCTAAGGGTCGGTTTGTCTTTTTTCTTAAAGCTAGAAAGATGATTTCAAAGGGTTGCAATAACCATGTAGTTAGGGTGAAGGATGTGGATGTTGAAATCCTTACTCTTGAGTCCGTCGCCGTTGTAAATGAGTTTCTGGAAGTGTTCCCAAAAGACTTACCCAGTATTACTCTCGAAAGGGAAATAGACTTTGGTATTGACCTTCTCCCAAATACACAACCAATTTCTATTCCTCCTTATGATATTGCTCTAACATAATTAAAGGAGTTGAATGAACAATTGAAAGTTTTGTTTGATAAGGATTTCATTCGAGCAAGTATCTATCTATGGGGTGCTCCAGTTTTTTCCATTAGAAAGAAGGATGGTTCTTTTCGTATGTATATTGAATATCGTCAGTTTAATTAGGTGACTATTAAGAATAGGTATTCTCATCTAAGGATAGATAATTCATTTGACCAACTTTCAAGGGCAAGTTATTTCTCTAAGATTGATCTTCGATCGGGTTATCACCAATTGAGGGTGAGAGAAGTTGACATTCCAAATAAGGCTTTTCAAACTTGGTATGGTCATTATGTGTTTTTGGTAATGTACTTTGGGTTGACTAATGCTCTGGCAACATTTATGGATTTGATGTATAGAGTGTTTAGGCAATACCTTGAAATGTTTGTGATTGTGTTCATTGATTACATTTTGACTATTCGAGAAGTGAGAATGAGGATATTAATCATTTGCGGATCGTGTTGCAAAATCTTAAGGACAAGAAACTCTTTGCAAAGTTTAGCAAGTGTGAATTTTGGTTAAGGTCCATACCTTTTCTTGGCCATATAGTTTCAAGAAATGGTATTGAGGTAGATTCTACGAAGACGGATACGGTCAAGAGATGGCCTAGACCTCTAACTTCTTTAGATATTAGAACTTTCTTGGGTTTGGCCGGTTATTATAGAAGGTTTATTAAGGGATTTTATTCAAATGCCTCTCGTTTGATGGCATTGACTCAAAAAAAGGCTAAGTTCACATGGTGCGAAGCATGTGAGAAGAGTTTCAAAGAGTTGAAAGATAGACTTACTTTCGCTCTGGTGTTGACCTTACCGAAAGGGACAGATGGATCTGTGCTTTATTGTGATGCCTCAAGAATTGTTATAGGTTGTGTTCTTATGCAAATTGGGAAAGTTATTACCTATACGTCAAGAAAACTTAAGATTCATGAAAATAATTATCCTACCCATGAACTTGAACTAGAGGCATCTATTTTTTCCTTAAAGATGTCGGGAGCATTATTTGTGTGGTATACATGTATATGTGTTTACCGACCACAAGAGTTTTCAATATGTGTTTAATCTGAAAGATATAAATCCTCGCCAAAGAAGGTGGCTTGAGTTATTGAAGAATTATGATATGAGTGTTCTCTATCACCCTGGTAAAGCAAATGTGGTGGCAGATTCTCTAAGTTGATTATATTTGGGTAGTGTTGCTCATGTTGAAGAAGAAAGAAAAGAGTTGGTCCCGGATGTTCATCGATTATCGGGTTGGGTGTTCAGTTTTAGGACTCTACCAAAGGTGGTGTTATAGTTCACAATTTGGGTTGAATTAAAATAAGTAGTACTTAAGAAATCTGTTGAGTCTTTCTCCCAAGGGAGAGATGGAGTACTTAGATATCAAGGTTGTTTCTGCATTCCAAATATTGATGACTTGAGGGAACAAATCTTGTCAGAGGCCCATAGTTTGCAGTATTTCATTCACCCGGGAACCACCAAGATGTACCATGATTTATGGGAAGTCTATTGGTGGAATGGGATGAAGAAGGACATTGCGGAATATGTGACTGAGTGTGCTAATTGTCAACAAGTGAAAGTTAAGCATCAGAAATTGGGAGGCTTGTCCGAAGATATTACCATTCCTACTTGGAAAAGAAGAGGTAATATGGACTTTATTATTGGTTTGCCTCACACCCAGCAACAACATGACTTTATTTGGATTATAGTAGAACGGATGAGTAAATTGGCTCATTTACTTCCCGTAAAGGTTTCTTATATGACCAAGGATTATGCCAAGTTGTACTTGAGGGAGATGGTAAAGTTACATGGAGTGCCTTTGTCAATTATTTTTTATTGTGGTACCCAATTAACATCTAAGTGTTGGAAGTCTTTCCAAAAGGGTCTTGATACTCGTGTTAAGCATAGTACGTCATTTAATCCCCATATCGATGGGCAAGCATAGCGTACTATCCAAACTTTGGAAGACATGTTGAAAGCTTGTGTGATTGACTTGAAGGGTAATTGGGATGTCCATTTTTCATTGATTGAGTTTGCATATAACAATAGATATCACTCTAAGTATTGGTATGGTTTTACTTGAGGCTCGTTATGATAGGAGGTGTAGATCTCCTATAAGTTGGTTTGAGGTGGGTGAAGTTTCCCTGATATGTAACAGCCCGGAAACTAGTAAGCTAAACTAGTGCTTAATATGAGAGGTAGAGTTGTAAACATAACTCCCCATACTTAAAAATAAAGGGTTCGGTGTTAGACCGTTAAGGTATGACCCCCAAGGACGAAACATGGGTCCTTGAGGAAGACTTTAGAAATAGTTCAAGATAGTGTCCCACGAAGGAGACCTACACCCCATAGGTTCATCCACGCCCCGTGGGTTAGGGGTTGTGTGTCACGGCCCCACAAACAGTCCACATACACCCACCCATGCTTCACCAGCACTTGTGTCCATCCAAAGACTGGGGTCGTGGGGTCGTTGGTGGTCACCTGTAAATTGTTTTGAGGAATTAGTTGGGGGGACTTTGGTGTTTTCCGGTTTTAATTAATATTAAGACATTTTTTTATTCTAATTTATACTAACTATATATTGATTTAAGAACCCTAAATTTAGTCATCCTCCTCATCATTCCTGAATCCCAAAACAAAACCAAATTTTTCCCAAATATATATTCTCTCTCAAGAACTTTAAGGAAGAAGAAGAAGGAAGTTGGAGCTAGGATTAAAGGAGCAAGGTTTTATATTCAATTTCATAGGGATTCATTTCTAAGGTATTGTAGCTCTTCATCCTTGGATAGAATTCATCCATGGAGCCCCTTCAAAACCCCAATTTCAAGATAGAAATTCCCAAAATGTTAGGGTTTGACTTCAAGTCATGGATTCATTTAAAAAATGATTCTACTGTTTGAATTACATTATATTATGATTGAATTGATGATATATTATGATTTTTATGTTAAATCCCCAAGAATTCATAAAATCCCCATATTCCCAATTTATGATCTTGTTATGCGGGTGAATTAAGGAAAGAAGAATATTATGATATTATGTTTGTAGTAATTGAGTTATTTGAATCATGTTATCATCCATGTCTAATGTAGTGAATTCTAGATGCATTGCACAAGTATGCTTAGAGGGTATTTATGATATGTTCTTGTTATGTTATGATGATCTATGTACTGAATATGCTTATGACTTATGATTTTCCACTATCTTCAAAGTAATGTTTTATTTTAGTAAAATGCATGCATTCAACTAAAATGCCCCTTTTAGCATGTTTTTATGCCTAGCTATCATACTTAGTGATTTTTTGTACTAACCCATGCTTTTCGTACATTTTCCCCAAGTGTAGGGTTCTGTTCTCAAGGTGGTCATCCTTATGGATAAAATATTGGATTTTCTTTTTCTCCTAGCTTGTTTGTGAGTCCTCATGATTCGAGGACGGATGTTATCTTTGTAGTTCTTTTCTTGTATTTCCTTTTTGGACTATATTGTATGGTTTGTGATCCTATTTGCTTCAACTATTGTAATAGATGGCTATATTGAGACAAGTGTAGACTTCTGTTTTCCTTTATGGAAATTTTGGATTTGAAATGTGTTTTTACAATTATTGTTCTAATGCTAGGTTAGGATATGCTAAGTGTCTTACACAGGGCCTTTCAGGGTTCTGTGTACCTTGATACATTTAGGAGGTACCCCTAAATCGTGACAAACTTGGTAATCAGAGCACAATTTTTAGAATCATTCTAGGATGATGTCTCATAAGCCACGTCTAATAGAGTCTTGTTCATAAGTGTAAAGTGTGCCACACTTATGAATGTGAGGCTACAAGATATTTAAGAAAATTTCACTTCTTCGTTACTCTTAAGTCGTGCCTTAGAGTTTAACTCTAAGGGATCGTTTAGTTTGAAAATGAGTTATGATAGGATAAGTTATGTTGGGATAAGTTATGATGGGATAAGTTGTGTTGGGATTATTTTTTATTGAGTGTTTGGTTTGTTGTATTCAAAATAATAAATTTTAAGAACAATTTATTTGTTTACAAAAATGCCCTTCATTAATGTAAAAAGTGATATAACAAAAGGGTTGAAAGAGACATTTTTGTCATTTACCTATTTTATCCCGGGATAAGTTATCCCGGGATTACTATACCACCCAATGTGAGGGATAACTTAACTCATAATCCCGGGATAAGTTATCCCAAGGTTTCCAACCAAACAAGGAAATAAAGGGTTCTTAAAATTTATCCCGGGATTAATTTCCCTTATCCATTACACCAAACGAGTCGTAAAAGATTTCTCTGTCCTAATCCTTCTCTTATGTCTTCAGGATATGAATATACGAAGGGATAATGCTAGAAGGATGGAAGAGGAATATGTGAATCAAGAATCTCCTCAAGCTCCTTAAGCCCTGATTGACCCTTCGGCTATGTCGTATGTGCAGGTTACATCGCCTTACCAAATATTGGTCCAAGATTTGACGACTAAAGATCAAACTGTGATGGCTTAGGCTAATAGAGATGTTGTGACTCATGTGAATTCGGCTGCTTTAAGGGTTAGGGTTTTTTTTCGAATGAACCCTCCCATATTTTATGGCTCTAAAGTTGAAGAGGATCTTCAAAGGTTCATCGACGAGGTTTATAAAGTTCTTGCTCTTTGATTGACTTATCCGGACGCTTCATCCAATTCTAAGCTTCCACGATCGTTCAATAGTAATATAACCTAACTAGTGAGTTGGGGTCGAGTCCCAATGAAGCAGTTAGTAGTTGGGAATCAAGTAGAAAAGTAAAATTTATTTATAGTTAATCATAGCTAAAAAATGTTAACAAAGTAAAGCATAATTGAAATCTAAGAGTGAGACGAATGTTAATTAATAATGGGGGAGGTTTGTAGTCAGCTAGTAACTAAAAACAACAAATAGTATTAAGATACGAAATTGGAGACGGGATTCTTAGGAAGTGATAGGAATATTGGCTAATGTAAACAACTAGGTAATTGCAATTAATAATCAATTTGTGTAAATTTGTAACTAAGCTAGACTTTAGTGGGGGTAAATTTTTTCTCGAACAATTTACCCCGAATCAAATCGGTTTCTCTTGAACACCGATCGACACAATTAAGCATAGCCTTCGCCTTAGCCCATTTAGTACTCTCTCGGGATGAATGTGTGGGAGAGGGTTTAGGATTTACTCTCTTCAGCTGAACCCACGACAGCCCACTAACCACAGGCTATCGATTCAGTTGTTTTTGTTTTAAAACCTCTCTAGAGAAAGTGAAAAACATGAAGTTAAAATTGTATTTGCAACTAGAATACATTAAATTCAAATACAACTACTGAACAAAATCACATTTAAATAGAAATTAGACCATCAATTAACAAAACCCAATAGTAAATTCAACACATATTCATATGATCACACCCCAACAATTGGGGTTTCAGCTAGACATATTAAAGAGATAGAAATCGATACCGAAAAATGTTTCCATCAAGAGGGTACGGTAGAAAATGTCTTTACACATGTCAAAGATGAAGATTCTTCAATACCCACTTCCAATTTCTTGGAATTGGAAACCTTCAAATCGTTAAAGCTCAAAAACAATGTCTCCCAAAATCTCTAAGAACTAAAACTGAAGAATAATGAAAATTTCTAATTCTCAGATAAAAATTCGATACTAAGCTATAAATTTAAACAAGTATTTATAGTTTTTTAAAATTTGTATTGCGAAGTATCACTCCGTGTAGTTAGTTGGGATTACCGGTCAACTCGGCGATCCACCCTTTCTATATTCCATTGCCATTTTTCTTTAGCCTTCAACATCTTCGCATTTTGAATAATTGGGTGATATAGTACTGCTTCGCAGAATTGTTCGGCGACGTGCTGACCGCTCCTTTTCATCACCGACTTGATCTTCTCCTTAGGGCATCGCACAATGGAACATTAGGCGAGACTAAGTATCACGATCTTCTCCTACACTACCATGACTTCTACTAACTCATGCTAACATGACATGAATTCATCAAAGCTAGTTCAAGATATTCCTTAGGAGAGTATAGATCCGCCATCCCAAGCTATCAACCTTGGTCTTATCCTACTAAGCCAAGCTATACATGAAGGAAACACAAGCCTCAACTTCAAGCTATCGTATCTTGGTTTTGTCTTGCCAAGTCAAGCTACACATGAAGGGATCATATATCACAACTTCAAGGAATTCTAGTCTAACATGATTTTATTCATTTTAGGTAACTAAGTCAACCTAGAATCCTTCAATGTGAGAGAACTTGATTCTCCTAGCCTGTTCATGTCTAAATGTCTAAATGTCTAAGAGGAAGAGAATACACCACAAGATCACTTCATATTGACTTCACCCCCGAAGCCCTAACAATAATGGCTACAAGTCCTACTTTCAAGATAAAATTTATTCTATCATGATCCATGTATAAATTACAAGCTATTCAATCACATTGTTCATTAGAAGGTGATTCTAGTCATACTCGACCATAAAGGTTCAATTCTAGCTTCACAAGTCAAGATCCTTCCTATACAATCAAGTCTAGTTCAATTCATGATTAGATGATCCTAGATATGATCAATTAGTATTAAATACATTGAAATAGGAAGATCAGTTTTGAACCTTCAATTTTGCCTCTAATTGCATAAACCCACAATAATCACATTCATCAATTTAGATTAGGGTTCATCCTAGAAATCACATGAAATCATCATATTATCATTAATCAAAGTTAAATCAATCATAATTGGGTGATATCCACTAGATTGGAATCACACCCAAACCCTACCCACAATGTAAGAACAACCCCAGCTAGAATGGGGTTTTAGATCCACAATTAGGGGATTACTATAGGGGCCCTATGCGTGGAAGAACCCACAGATGAATAAACTTCACATACATTTGATCAAATCCATAAACAAAGCTTGAATCCGTGGAGAAAACTCTACCTAGTTTCTGCTTCAACTTCTTCTTCTTCCTTACTTCTAGAGAGAGAACTTCTTCAGAGTAGTTTGGGGGTTCTAATATGAATGAGTTAAAGTGATTATTTTAGGGTCTATTAAATATTTATAGTAGGTTCATTAACTAACTAACCGTCCCTCATAACCCATCAACTAATTACTAAACTAACCCCTAAATACTAATTTAAGAACTAAAACTCCAAAGCTGGCAGCACATACGAGACTCCACGGACCGTGGATGGGTCTAATGGACATGGTTTGGTGTCTTGGTTTGGGTCAGAGACTCATATTTTATTGGCCAACTCAGGCCTGACCTACAGGGGTAGGTTGATCTAAGGGGCATCAATTGCAACCGTAGGTCACTAAAGTTGGACTGTTTTGGGGTGTGTTTTGGGAGGACCCCTGGTGTAGTCTATGGGGAGTCGTACCTGTAGGTTTAACCCCTTAACTTCTCATTCTAAGTACGGGAACCACTTTTACAAGTTGTAACCCTCATACAACACTCCAAACCTCACACTAAATTTTCTAAAACTCACTAGTTCAACTAACCAATTTCTGGGGTGTTACACTGAGACCCTTCAGTGAATCGCCTAATGGGTTAGGCGATCCTCAGGCCTTCATTTCGTCATTCTTTCAGCTACATTGTTCCTTTTTGCTCGATAGCATCCATGCTTTGTATCTCAATTCAACTACCTAAAATTTCATGGATTTACAAAAATTATTGAGACAAAATATGCATTTGAGGACACTAAATCTATTAAAATATAGAACTAAATGAGTCCAATTTGTGTATTTATCAACACCCCCAACTTAAACTTTTGCTTGTCCTCAAGTAAAACTCAAGTTCAGTAGTTCAAAAAGGATGTCTCAAACAGTGCTACACAAGACTCAATCATGAGTGTACACAACAAGACTCAACTTACTCATGCAAGGATCAATTGTGTACTCAAAGACTCAAGTTGTGGCTCACCATTATCAAAGATTCTCAAGCTCACAATACTTACTTCAAATGCAAGTTCACGCTCAACAAAAGTGTTCAAATGCTCTCACACAAAGAATGATTCCATTTTCATACACAATGGTTCAATCATTTAAAGTTCCAAAATCAAATGCAACGCTCATACTGACAAAAATGAAGACAATGCATGCTTTCACCAATAGATCAAAAAGGTTGAAGACTTGTAATGGAGCTGAGTGCAAAGGTATGGTCATTTACGCTCAGTGACTTTTATCCTCATGAAATGTGGATCTCACAACACTTACTTTCCTTTTCCTCATCAAGTTCATTCGTGCTCACAAGTCATCCCATTATTTACTTTCCATGGTCTAATGGAAACCGCATTTCTTTGTGCATTTTCATAACTTTATTCCACAACTTTTCTTTTTCATTCTTTTCTTCTTTTTCATCTCACTTTTTTTGTATGGAGGGGTTCCATTTTTCTCAACACATAGATAAAAGAGAATTTTCTTGCACTCCTTGATTTGCCTTCTCCTCTCACCACACCCCCAACCTAGGATTATGTGTAATGGATCAAGAAGGGTTATGTTTTCATCAAGTTTCTTCCAAGAAAAGGTAAGGCTCCAGGGGTGTTCAAAAGAGGTTCACACACTTACAATGTAGGCCACTAAAATAGGTGTAACGTCAAATTGTCTCACACTCTTCAAATTTTCCTAAGATCATATCAAGAGATAGCCTTACTTGGTCGATCAGACCAATGGGGTAAATTCTAGGTGTTATCATGCTTGTTGCATAGTAAGCTTATCACTCAAGGGATCGATACCAAAGTCAAGAAAGACTCCACACTTATGATAGTGTGCAACGTTCATCAAAAGAGAATCAATTTGATACTTGGATAATCACAACGAGATGCAAAAAGTTCACATATTGTCTATGCAACATCATTTGGCCTCATTGTAGCCGCTCATTCATGTTTGTTCGATTATGTGCACTATTCAAGTCATTGGTATTGATCAAAACTGAGACTAAAATTTGCCAAAGAACAGCCACAGTACATACAAGATGTGGCAACATTTTTTGGAAGGGTCAAAATTCATTTTCAATTAAACACGGAGCTACAATGTAACACCCCGGAACCTAGGGCCATAAGATAGAGTTCTAAGCCTTGGTATGAGGGGTTGTCAAGTCTAGGGAGTGGGCAAGGGCCTAACCTATCGAGGTGGAGTGAAAGAGAACTTGTTCTCCTAGGTGCCTAGTTGGTGATTGGGTAGCTCGATCGCCCAAGTCACTTGGAGATGCCCCAAATGGCACTGAAGGTCGCCTAGTGGGTTGTCCCTTTATCTTTGGTTCTTGAACAAAGGATGACATAAGTCATAACTCGCCAATCTACTTGGCGAATCACCCATTGGCCCCGCTAGATCGCCTAGTGAACTGCCCCTTTATGGACCTTACTAGAAATTTGGGCGATCCAAGGGTCCACTTGGCGAGTCGGTTAGTGACCTTGGTGAGCCATTAGGGTGCAAAGGGCGAGGTAAGTCATGAAGACTTGTATTTTTGTAAGTTAAAACGTTTAGGGTTCTTAGTTCTTTACCAAAGTTGACCCTACATTATTATATTCCCTTTCTAGCAAGTATATAAGCTAATTAGACCTAAGTTTACCTCAATTAAGTCATTCTCCCTACAATCAAAAGAAAACCTAACTTCATTCCCTCCATAGAATATTTCTCTCTCTAGAAAACCCCCATTGGAGAAGAAGATAAAGCTTGAAGCTTGGGTCAAGAACAAGGTCCATTGTTGAGAGCTTATGCTAAGGGTTTAATTAAAGGTATGTGAAGCTTAATCATCTATGGGTTCTTCCACCCATAGAGCCCGCATAGTTTTTGTCACGACCCGTGCGTAGACCCTGGATACGATACGGTGTACTCGACCCCGAAGGGTCTTATACAAGCCTCATAGCATTGATTCATTGCATAGGTAATAGAAATGGTACGGAATTGAAACTTTTTATTCAAAAACCATATAATCTGACATTCAAAAATATTTAAACGCAAACGGAAGTCTGTATGTCACATGGCCATCTTAGACAAAACTTTAGAAAAGAGTAGGGACACGACCCTTTACAATATAAATCCAAAATAGTCTTATTAGATGAAAAGGAAAAGAACTTCTAAACACTCATCCACGATCTATGAGGACATACCCAAAATGTCTTGGAGAACTCTAATCAAAGCTTCACTAGAGAGAATGCAATCAGTTGCTGGTACCTATATTTCTAGTAAAACCATAGAAGAAGAATGGGGTAGCACAATTAAGTACTAAGTATGATTGCCATACAAAAACATGCTTAAAATGGACATTTTGCTTCGAAAGTTATGGTTTTATGCCCTTTGGTAAAACATCATGAATATTGATAAAAGAGGCATATTATAAGTCACAACCAACATACAAGTCATTTATCCACATCAGAACATGATCAACCATATAACCCGTTACCTTTTCTTTAAGCCTTCACCTCAAGTTACCCAAATGTTATGCATTGTGCAATGTATGGATAGTGTCCCATACCACCATCTACACCAATGCACCACATTAAGGCCACCAAAAGTGAACTAACCATTCATCCTTTCCACCTTTACACAATAAAGCATATAAGAGACGCAAACATTACATGAGTTACATCATCACAATAAGACCAACATCTAAGAAAACTCTAAGTCATACTTGTGCAAAGTACAACTAGCATCCCATACTACTACTAACACTAAGTACACCTTTGAAGTCACCACAGACAAGGCATATTCATATACAATAGGTCATAACAAGGAAATAATTCATAAGACAATCCAAGTATAGCATGCGTCTTTACATTGAAGCATATAAGCATTTAAGAGTCAACATTCTTCATTAGCTTCTGTACATTAAGAGCACTCATTCATTAGACATTGGATCAACATTCTTTTAAATGTCACCGTAAAAGCCCATTCCTTTCATTAATATTATAAGGAACACACCATGACCTCCCTCAAATGCCTACTTGTGCAATGCATAAATGGTGTCCCATACCACCACCCACACTAAGTAGTACATCCTTAAGAAGCCATACTAGCCATTAACATTATTGTCAGGGTAAGCCTTAACCGACATAGACCATGAGAGCTTAACATGGAATCCCAATGTCACCCTCACCGGATAAAGGGATTCCTACTTGCCAAAGGTAGGATCTTCATTTTTATAGTTTAAGTGGATCCAGTAGATAGACCTATGTGGGCACTTAGTTTATGGGATAGGGAGATTTCTAATAGATAGCCCACCTCAAATAACCTATGATTATTCATCTCAAGAGATTGCTATTAAGTGCCCCGCCTCAACTTACGGATGAGCACTCATCCCAATCCATATCCACTCAGTGCTTACCATTATTCCCCACAGAGTATTTGCCATTCATTACCTTCATTGATTATGGGATAAGAGATTGCTACTAGATATCCCACCTCAACAAACATATAAGCATCCATATCAAAACCAACATCTATTAAGAATGGGATATAGGGATTATTGCAAGATACTCTGCCTCAACTAACGTATGAGCATCAATCCCATCCCAACATTCATTCATTGGAAAGCTTATAGATTCAAAGATGAGAATAGTCTTTCACCTAAGAGCACCTTTATTGTGAGAAAGTCCTTTTACAACAAGTCATTAACATTCATTATAGCACAATTGAGAATAGCCTTTCAATAAGTACTTCATAATTAACATTATCATTGAACTTCATTAATTCATCAATCAAGTGTGTGTGTGTATGTGAGAATTGTCTTTCACATAATCACCAGCATCCACAATTGTTAATAGAGAGATAACATTCAATCGTAACACAATTACCTTCTAAACATGATCATAATTAATTCATTTAGATCACACACATGATTTACATCATAATTGTACATTGACCTACACATGTAGGGTACAAGGAATATATCCATCAATTCAACACCACAATATAGATAGTAAGTAAACACCTCCACCTTTCAAGTGGATCAATAGATCAAACACAATTCTACTTCAACATGTAATTTGATCATAACTTGCCCTTTCAAGGCCATGATCAAGAGTCACCAACACACCAATAATTTACTTCAATTAAGGAATGTAAAATGAAACAAGTCAACAATCGAAATTAATTAAGGAATAATCCATCAACATTCATTCACGATAAACAAACCCACTACTTAAATGTACAATTTATAATTGAGAGAAATCATGGGTTCATAGAGTATTTTCATCATAAATAATAAATTAAATACCAATAAAATCAAAATTTTTCATTAGAACCCATTATAAAAGGTTTGATTAAAGAACCCATGAGATTAAGTAAAACCCTAGAATTTTCATGATTTGAAGTCACCTTTGAATTGGCTCATTTAATAGAAAATTAGACAAGGATCAAGACTACCATACCTTGCAATTGATTCCCCACAAAAACCCTTTGAAAACCTTGAAGAATTTGACCTTGAGAGCTTGAAGTCATCACCTCCATTGGAGGTTCCTAGAGAGATAGCTTTTGCAGGGGAAGGGAGGTTTGATTTGGGGTTTTGAGATAATGAGATGTAAAATAAAGTTTAACACTTTTAATACTCTTAAAATACCATAAATAACTTAAAATAACCGTCCCTAAATTTATTAGGACTTGGGGTGAAATTACTAATTCACCCACACAATGGCCAAACTACTTGACAACAAAAAGTTTTGATTCACGCACTGGACTCACAGACTGTGAGTCTAGTAATAGACCGTGTTGTTGGTCCGTGGTCTGGGGCTGCAGCATGGTTTGGGACCCCTTGACCTACGGAAGACATCCATGGGGTGTGTGTGGATGGACCTACGGGGCGTGGACCTCTTCCATAGGTTATCCTATTTTTTGGCAGTCTTGGTTTTCGTTGGGGGTCTTGGGGGTTAAGCTTAGGTTCCTCCTCAAGGACCCCTAGGGTTGTCGATGGGGAGTCGTACCTCGACGTTTAACCCCTAAACGACTCAACCATAGCTCGGGACAATGTACAACAACATGAAACCTCACTCAAACCTCACATCATACTCATACACACACATTAGGCTCTAGTTTAACATATTCATTTTTAGGGTCGTTACATTATCCCCCACTTAGGAACACTAACACAGCGAATGACACTTTAAACACATTAAGGGTTTAATGACTCAAGACTAGAAGGCCATTAATCAAGACACATCAATATAAATGCACAATAATAGAAGGAATCATCAACTCCAAATCAAACATGTTCCATGCACACAAGAATGTAGGAACTACATCTACAAACTAATTATGCACCAAAACTTAAATACTTCTCATTTCATTGGAGGAACTTCCTTCTCCAAAACACATCATGCTCATCACAACATCATTAAGCACATTTAAGCAACTTCTCATAAAAGCACACTATGCAACTTCTTCATAAAAACACATTTAGGCATGTTCAACAATTTCACATCATGAAGCATATAGACAACTTATACTAAATGAAAATTAACATGACGAACATAAATTATGAAAAATCATATTCTCATTTAAACATGTATTCAAATAGAACATGCAAAACTGAAACGACCCCAAAAATGCCCGAAAATGTGTTTCGGAAACACCTAAAATTGTAATTTCCATATAGCTCAAAATCCGTCCATCATTTCGGAAATTTGACTTCATATTCTTATTCAGGGGGTCAAATTGAGTGGGAAATGGGTCTAACCCGAATTTTAGAGCAACCGTATCAAAATTCAAAAATCGCAAAAAATGTGATTTTGACGGTCAACTTAAAGGGGCATATATCTTAGCACACAAGGAACTGGAAGGAGATCAAATTATCAAAATTGAAGCTCTATGAGTTAGCTTTCCAACGCAATTTTTTTCACCTCATTCCGAGTTAGGATGAAGGAGTTATGACCGTTTTCGTAAAACCTGTCTCGGCAGAATTGCAATTTCCGATGGCGAAAACACTGTTCACCCGCCTCATTTTTTTTTCTAAGTGTTGGGACGTTTTTTTATAAAAGGGGACATATCCATACTTAGTCATTTAACTTCAAACATCCAAGAACACTCTCTAAGCCCTCTCCAAAAATTCCACCAAGATCATCCACCAAATTCAAGAATCCCAAGCTTTAATTCCGGATTCAAGATTCAATCTCAAGCAATTCTCCATTCCAATCTTCATCAAGAATTCTCCAAAGTTGAGGTATGTGGGTTGATTGTGGAAACCTTCCTTTCCACAAGTCCAACCATTTATCCTCTATTTTACTTCAAGTTTATGGGTCTTTATGATCATTTATGAACTCTTGAATTATGGAATCACTACTACACACCCTATTAAGGTCTATCTTGCATATTTTCATAAAATGGTATTATAATGTGATGTTTATGCTTTTCATGCCTCCATGATCAAATTATGAAGGTTGTTATATATGTATATATATATGTATGTTGTTGGTGGGCTGTTTTATATGGATTTTGAAATTGATTGGACTTAGTACTCTTGAAACACATGATTTTATTTACATGAACAAGTAGCCCACCATATGTTCGATAAAATGTCATTTATAGAATTCTTATGAAATAGAAGGTCCAATGTACGTCCTATGAGTCGGATGATTATATAAGTATTGAAATGATGATGAAATGGATACATGTATATGATTTTCTCTATATAGTGTGTGAGTCGACCAAGCCTAGCTCGGGGTTGTAGGCTCGGGTAACCGTATCAAGGGTTGGTACCTTGGTTGCCTAGTACGGGGGTAGTAGGCCCGTATAACCGTATCGAGGGTTTGTACCTTGGTTGCCTAGTACGGGGGTAGTAGGCCCGTATAACCATATCGAGGGGTTTGTACCTTGGTCCCTAGCTCGGGGTGGTAGCCCGGGTAACCACATTGAGGGGTTTGTACCTCTTTCGCCTCTCCAAGGGGGTGGTAGGCCTTGGAAATGCTATATTGATGGTCACTCACTACACATATACTATGCCCTACTAAATATGAATTTTATATAAGCATCATTATACATATCATCTCATTAATATGTTATCTATCGGGTACGATTATGCATTTTGCCTATGATGTCCATCCATTGTTGCATTGCATTGCATCCCATATACTTAGTACATTCAAACGTACTAATGCATACTTTATGCCTACATGATGTCACCATGTAGGGACCGGGGCACCGTGCGAATCGACCATCCTCCTCCACGTGGCTAATTCGATTTCCTATCAAGGTTATTGGTGAGTCCTCCATTCCGGGGACATTGCTCATGATCTTTTGCTATGTATAAGACCTTTCTTTCTTTTTAGTTATGTTTTGACTATGAGGGTGAGCCCGCTAGTTTGTCTCGGCCCCCGCTAAGTATCCATGTTTAGAGATGGTGTTGGACAAGTTGTGTATTATGCTTGAGCTTGACTCATCTATGGTATTTATGTATCATTCCTTTTTTTTTCTTGCTCCCTTAGTCCCGATTTCCCCTTGATTATGCTTATTGCTTATGGTCATTTTAATTGCTTCCGCGACTAAGGATGTGTAATGATATGCTATGAGGCTTGTTTGGGGTTCCCTCGGGTTCCCCATTCGCCGGTCACGTCTAAGCCCTAGGCTTGGGTCGTGACAAAAACATAAGGAGACCATGGAGACTCACAATCACACATGACTCCAAAACATGAAACAATCTACAAGGAACTCTTAGTCTCAAGCTTGAATAGGAATAGAAGGATAGAGATAAGGATATCAACACTCTCAACAACCTTACTACTCAACATACCATCACCCACTTAGGAGAAAACCCAACTAAGGCTAACATGAAAACAACATAAGAACCTCATCACAACAAGACGAACTATAACTTACCGGAGCTTTTAAACATGGAAGATCGTCATTAAGCAACTCATACTCACAACAACTTTACCAACACCACTCAAGGACTCATATGAGTCTACCACACCGGGTCTAAACTCCTCAAACTCACTACACCTCATAAGATGAGAATCAAGCAAGCATAACTTATGAACATTAAGGACAGTTAACCACCTTGCCATCTAGGCACATTATCTCCCCCCATAAGGGTAAGCCTATACAAACCCCTTACAACATCACTTCTTTCAATTCTAAGGTCAGAGGAAAACATCACTAAAACTTCGCACTCATCACACAAGGATGATTCCAAAACAAGGTGAATTACACTTATATCCTCTTTTAAGGAGGCTACTCACTCAACACATCAAAATATTTCTAAAACACCTCATTACATAAACTCTTTAAAGATACCTCAATACTCATCAAAACCTTCTACAATAACATATATAACCATAAAGCAACCCCTTCGTACTAAAAAATCTATCACAACCTTTCACCTTAAATCTAGCAAGTCACACAGCCACAATTGACATCAATACTCACCTTTTTCTCCCTCAATCCTTGAAGCATCATCCCTTCTAGTAGTTACATCTTCAAGACTACCAAAAACGGAATAAGAGAAAGGACTTATGAAGTCAAACTTTATTGCACGACTTGAAGAATATGAAAGAAGTGTAACTTTCGAAAGTCTTATAGCCTCTCGCTCATAGCTGTGTCGCGACTCACACTGATGAACAAGACTCTAGTAGATGCGGCGTGTGAGACATCAACCTTAAAGACCATTCCCAAAGCCTTATGCTCTGATACCATATTTGTCACAACCCGAGTCTAGACCCTGGATGCGACTCATCGTACTCGACCCCGAAGGGTCTTATACAAGCCTCATAGCATTCATTCATTGCATAGGTAAAAGAAATAGTACGGACTTAAAATTTTTTATTCAAAAACCATATCATCTAACATTCAAAAATATTTAAACGCAAGCGGAAGTCTATATCTCACATGGCCAGCTTAGACAACTTTATCCAAGAGTAGGGACACGACCCTTTACAATAGAAATCTAGAATAGTCTTATTAAATGAAAAAGGAAAAGAACTTCTAAGCACTCATCCTCAATCTATGAGGACATACGCAAAATGTCTTGAAGAACTCTAATCCAAGTTTCACTACAGAGAATGCAATCACTTCCCGAAAACTACACTTATAGTAAAAAATAGAAGAATAATGGGTTAGCACAATTATGTACTAAGTATGATAACCATGCAAAAATATGCTTAAAGCATACATTTTGCTTTAAAAGTCATGCTTTTATGCCATTTGGTAAAACTTCATGAACATTGATAAAAGAGGCAAAATATAAGTCACAACCAACATACAAGTCATTTATACACATTAGAACATGATCATCCATATAACCCGTTACCTTTTCTTTAAGCTTCACCTCAAGTAACCACAATGTTGTACCTTGTGCAATGTATGGATAGCATCCCATACCACCATCAACATGAAGGCACGACATTAAGGTCACCAAAAGTGAACTTACCATTCATCCTTTACCTTTACACAATAAAGCATATAAGAGACACAAACATTACATGAGTTACATCATCACAATAAGACCAACATCTAAGACAACTCTAAGTCATACTTGTGCAAAGTACAACTAGCATCCCATACTACTACTAACACTAAGTACTCCTTTGAAGTCACCATAGACAAGGCATATTCATATACAATAGATCATAACAAGGAAATAATTCTTAAGACAATCAAAGTATAACATGCATCTTTACATTTCAGCATATAAGCATTTAAGAGTCAACATTCTTCATTATCTTCATTACATGAAGAGCACCTTCATTCATTAGAAATTCGATCCACATTCTTATAAAAGTCATCATAAGATCCCATTCCTTTCAGTAACATTATAAGGAACACACCATGACCTCCATCAAATGCCTACTTGTGCAATGCATAGATGGCGTCCCTTACCACTACCTACACAAACTATTACATCCTTAAGAAGCCATAGTTCATTAACATTATTATGGGGGTAAGCCTCAACCGACATAGACCATGAGAGCTTAACATGGAATCTCGGTGTCACCCTCACCAGATAAAGGGATTCCTACTTACCTAAGGTAGGACCATCGTTAATATAGCTTAAGTGGATCCACTAGCTAGACCTATGTGGGCACATAGTTTATGGGATAGGGAGATTGCTACTAGATGCCCCGCCTCAACTAACATATGAGTATCCATCTCAAGAGATTGCTACTAAGTGCCTACCTTAACTTATGTATGAGCACTATCTCAATCCATATCCACTCGGTGCTTAGCATAATTCCCTACAGAGTATTTGTCATTCATTACCTCCATTGAATATGGGATAAAAGATTGCTACTAGATACTCCGCTTCAACTAACGTATGGGTATCCATCTCAAAACCAACATTCATTAAGAATGGGATATACGGATTATTGCTAGATACTCCACCTCAACTAACATATGAGCATCTATCCCATCCGAACATTGATTCATTGGAAAGCTCATAGTTTCCATGATGAGAATATCCTTTCACCTAAGAACCCCCTTATTGTGAGAAAGCCCTTTCACAACAAGTCATTAGCATTCAATAGAGTATAATTGAGAGTAGCCTTTCAATAAGTACTTCGTCATCATTATCATTAAACTTCATTCATTAATCATTCAACTGTGTGTGTATGTGAGAATATCCTTTCACATAATCACCATCATTCACAAGTGTTAATAGAGAGATAACATTCAATCCTAACACAATTAGCTTCTAAACATGATCATAATTTATTCATTTAGATCACATATTATTTACATCATAATTGTACATTGAATTAAACATGTAGGGTACAAGGAATATATCCATCAATTCAACACTACAATATACATAGTAAGTAAACACCTCCACGTTTCATGTAGATCAATAGATCAAACACAAATCTATTTCAACATGTAATTTGACTATAACTTGCCCTTTCAAGGACATGATCAAGAGTAACCAACACACCAACAATATACTACAATTAAGGTATGTACAATGATATAATTCAACAATCTAAATCACTTTAGGCATAATCCATCAACATTCAGTCATGATCAACAAGCCTACTTTATAAAGGTACAATTTAGGAATTGAGAGAAGTCATTGGTTCATAGATTATTTTCATAGTAAATCATCAATTAAATACCAATACAATCATAATTTATTATTAGAAACCATTTGAAAATGTTTTATGAAAAAACCATGAGATAGAGTTAATCCTTAGATTTTTCATGCTTTGAAATCATCTTTGAATTGGCTCCTTGAAAGGAAAGCTAGACAAGGATCAAGACTACCATACCTTTCTATTGATTACCCACGAAAATCCTTTGAAAACCTTGAAGAATTTCACCTTGAGAGCTGAAGTCTTCATCTCCAATGGAGGTTCCTAGAGAGAGAGCTTTTGGAGGGGAAGGGAGGTTTTGATTTGGGGTTTTGATATAATGAGATGTAAAATAGAGTTTAAGACTTTTAATACTCTTAAAATACCATAAATAACTTAAAATGACCATCCCCTAATTTATTAGGACTTGGGGTGAATTTACCAATTCACCCCCACAATGTCCGAACTACTTGATAGCAAATAGTGGTGATTCACGCCCTGGAGTCACGGACCAAGAGTCCATTAATGGACCGTGTTGTTGATCCGTAGTCTGGGGCTACAGCATGGTTTGGGGCCCCTTTGCCTATGGAGACCATCCACGGAGCGTGGATGGACCTAGGTGGCGTGGACACCTTCAGTAGGTCACCCCATTTTTGGGCAGAGTTTGTTTTCCTTGGAGGTCATAGGGGGTTAAGCTTAAGGTCCTTCTTAAGGACCCCTAGGGTAGTCCATGGGGAGTCGTACCTTGACATTTAACCCCTAAACCCCTCAACCGTAGCTCGGGACAACATACAATAACATGAAACCTCACATTAAACTTAAACACACATACGTTGGGCTCTAGTTTAACTTATTCATTTTTATGGTTATTACAGTTTTCCCCACTTGTGAAATCAAAAACCCAATTCTAGCTACGGTTTTCCATCATTACCCGGAGTCGACTCAGCAGGAACATCAGTATCATACTCACTAAGAGCAGCCAATGGCCTATTTGCTATAAATGTCTGCACAACTGTATAGAATCTCCGGGCCCATAAAAGAATGGAGGAGACTCGAGTAGTGGTCTACCTATCAAAATTGGGCTTCTTTCCCTTTCTTTTGTTGCCAAATAGAGGTTCTTGCCTACCCTTCTTGGGTAGATTTTACCTTCATTCATTGATGTTGAAATATCATGCTCTTATCTATCAGGGTTGCATGTTTTTTCAAGAAACTTTCGGTTTCGCCATGTCCGCAAAATCAAGAGTTAAAATATATTCAAACAAAAATATAGCCACTCAATTGCAAACAGACTGACCGAACAGGTTGGTAAATCTCTGACAACTCTTGGCGCATAAGGGTCACCAAAAGTTATATTGCAAAAGGAATCAGGGAGGATGATATAGTGCAAAAGGCGGGAGAGAAGACTTTTGGTGAGTCCCCTAGTGCCCTTGGCGACCTCAGCCTTCTCGCCAAAATTTACAGAACCCAGAAACTCATAGAGGATGAGATTAAGGGAGAGATCGGGAAATTAGGTGAACCGGCAAGTGGTTCTGTCACGACCCAAGCCTAGGGCCTAGACATGACATGGCGAATGAGGAACCCGAAGGAACCCCAAACAAGCCTCTCAAACTTGTCATCACACTTCATCGGTCGCAGAAGTACATTCAACATTAAATAACGGGAATTAGGGGCTAAGGGCAAACCATTTCAAAATAACATCATAGAATAAGAGTCAAGCTCATTTACAAAATACTTGTCCAACGCACACCTCTACATACATAGATAGGATGGGGGCCATGACATACTACCGGCTCCCCTCATAGTCAAAATACAATTGCAAGCTAAAGTCTCAAAACATAGGAGTAGGAAACATAACATAGTCCTCGAATCATTGAGGACTCACCAACAAACTCGAATAAGCACCGTACTAGCCACGTGGATGGAGAGAAGGATCAAGAGTAGCTCCGGTCCCTACATGGTGACATCATGTAGGCAAAATATGCGTTAGTACTTTGGAATGTACTAAGTATGTAGGGTGCAATACAACAATAGACAAGGACACAATCGAAATGCAAGAAATAGTTTCATAGGCATAATGAATAACAATATGAGGATGCATGATCAAAGTGAAGTCAAAACATGTTTAAGTAAATCTATACTAAAAGTAGATATCATATGTGTGTGCATAATCCAACCAATCTATAACCCCAACTTAGGATTGGGGATGCCGTTCACACCCGGACACCCTGGTGGCAAGGTATAAACCCCTTACATGGTTGATGTTGGTCACACCCCAAGCATCCTAGGTGGTGAGGTATAAACCCCTCACATGGTTGATGTTGGTCACACCCCAAGCATCCTAGGTGGTGAGGTATAAACCCCTCACATGGTTATCCGGTTCTTTTCCCCCGGATCGGGCATGGTCATGCAACACTTTATATAGGAAAATCACATTAGGCTCTAATGCAATCTCATGTATGGAATGAACATATACACAAGCTTAGTTTGTCATCAACACATCTCTGGAATGCCATACATCTCATAACTCAAGCCTTAAAGCATCAATTCATCAATTCTCCATAATTTGACATTTTGTCAAACACCTTGAAGGCATGTAATGGGGTCAAAGAGCATGGAAAATAGGGTAGTAATTATGCAGCAAAACCAGTGAACAACCTGCAACAATGCCTTTTAACACCCACAAGACCATATGAAAAATCTCCACATCAATTCCAAGTTTAGATTCAAGTTCTAGAGTCACAACATGCTCAAAACAACCACTTTTCATGCTAGAATTCATTGTGCAGGAAAATTTATACAAGGAACAAGACTAATTTATGAATCTCAACTTAAACCATGAATTAGTGAGTAGAATAGAGACTAGGCACTATGGGTGGAAGGACCCATGAGTTCAACACCACATACCTTGAGTTTTTATGAAGGTCTTGAAAGTGTCTTCAATGGAAGCTTGGAACTTGGAGCAAGAATCTCTTCAATCTTGAGGAAGGTTTTGGATTAGGGTTCTTGAGAGAAAAAGTGTCAAAGTATGGGAGAGGTATTTTGGGAATTTTTTTTTAGAGATGGGAATTGAATTAATGCTATATAGGAAATAAAATATGTCCTTGGAGAAAAAAAAATGGGTCCAACACTTAGAAAAAAAAATGAGGCTTATGAACAGTAATTTCGCTCTCTGGAAATTGCATTTCTTGCACGGACGGATTTTATGGAAATGGGTATAACTTCTTTGTCCGAACTCCGAATGAGGTGAAACGAAGTGCGTTGGGTAGCTAACTCAAAGGGCATTCCATGGATATGTTATGGGCCACCCAATTATTTGTGTTCTAGGAGATATGACCCTCCAAAGTAGACCCTCGAAAAAAGCTTCACTTGGAAATTTCGGATTTTGATACGGTTACTCTAAAATTTGGGTTAGACCCATTTCCCACTCAATTTGACCCCCTAAACAAGAATATGAAGTCGGATTTTCGAAAAGCAAAACGGATTTTTAGATATAGCTAAATAAGTTTCCGGTAACTTCTGAAGCACATTTTTAGGAACTTTTTGGGTCGTTTCAGGTTCGGCGAGCTCAACCCAGCTCGCCAAATGACCCAATGTTCATATTTGAACGCAACTTCTCAAATTCAACCCTACAACCCCTGAAAACATAATCAAAGCATGCGCAACTCAAATTAAGACTAGACCCATAGCTCCTATCAACATGCAAGCATAACCCCTAAAGATTTAATTCACTTTAAGGCACAAAACTACGAGATTTCAACCCTATACACGCTTCGGGCAAGATATGCAAATTAAAATAGGCAATCAAAGAAATTAATTCTAACAGAGATGCCCAACACACTTTAACAAGATAACATCATTGCACTTGAGTACAAAATCGACAAAAAGAACTTGGGGTTCGAAAACCAACCTTCTATGCCGATAACAATAAGATTGCAATGGTAGATGGCAGTGTAATACAAATTCGAGCACAAATCAATGACCAAAATACAGTAATAAAGCAATAATATAGCGAATAGCGCACAGATGTAAGTTTGTGAAGCTTTAAAGAAAAAGATAGTAAAGGAATTTGAAAAGTATAACCTTTTTGCTCTTAAAACCATCTAGTTTTCGCCCATTTGGCGACATTAGTCTTACTCGCCAATTCTCTCGTCAACTTGCCAAGTAGACACTTACCTTGTTGAGTTTTATAGGACTTCTAGTTGATTTGGAGATCCAAATGGTGGGCTATGTCGGGGTCGCGACTAGGTCGGTGACTCTCCAATAATTTCCTGGGCTCGCCGAGTTTTACAGTCTCTGAGTTAAATTTGTCTTGAGCCCAATATCGATCTAAGTCGGGATCGCTGACCTCTTTCTACTATACGCCGAGTAGACCATTTTCTCTCAAATTTTCTTCTTTCCATATACTTTCCACACTTTAACCTACGCAACCAACACACCATTATTTTTAAAACAAAAATAATGCAATAAGTGGTCTTGGGTTGCCTCCGAAGCAGCGCCTTTGTTAACATCGCGATACGATGCAAGTCAGCACCTAAACTTCATTGTCGGAGTTGGCCATGGTATCATCGGGCAACCCCTCTTTATGCTGTGAGTAGAGAAATGACAACACTATGTTTATCTAGGTATCTTGCAGCTGAATAATCATGGAATGAGAGGTTGTTGTCTGATTTAGCACATCAATTTTCTCTTTTATCTTATTTAACACCCTATCTTGTTCTTCTATCTTGTGTAAAATGTGAGAGGACCTCTTTATTTTGTCTACCCTCCTGCTTCTTCATATTTTGCCGCTCGCGAGGGGGAAAGTGCTTATACTTTTACATGGAGCGCTCTTCCAATTCCATGACTTTCTTTGAGAAGACATCCAACTGAGTCAACAATATAGCCCATTTTTGTTTTTTTTTTCTTTTTCCTTGTTGGTCTTAATCATGCCATCAAGGAATTGGGCTACTGCTTCGTATGGTTGTTGTATCACACCACTCGGAAAGAGTTTGTCAGTAGTACTTCAAATTTTGAGTCCAAGACCCCTATAGAAACATTCTAGTAGCACTTTATCGGGCATTCCATGAGTTGGGAAAGGCTATCGTACTGCATGAAACATCAGCCACATCTCCTGGATGGTCTCACCCCCTACTTGTTTGAACGTTAGGAGGGTGTCCCTAAGGTTCAACAATTTTAAAAAAGGGTGGTACATCTAATACCCGTAGTTACCATTCATACTCATATTTCCTGCTTCAATACACAAACAAACCAATACAAAACAAAAAAATAAGGTAAGTATCACTATAACTAATCAAGAAAAAAAAATTCTTCTTAACCAAAGATTCTCAAGTAACACCACTCCTTGGCAGTGGCGCCATTTTGATTGACGTATCTTGATACTTCATCAAATTCTAAGCGTCCACAATCGTTCAATAGTAATATAACCCAACTAGTGAGTTGGGGTTGAGTCCCAAGGGAGTAGTTATTAGTCGGTAATCAAGTGGAAAAGTAAAATTTAATTCTAGTTAATCATAGCTAAAAAATGTTAACGAAATAAAGCATAATAAAAATCTAAGAGTGACACGAATGTCAATTACCAATGGGGGAGGTTTGTAGTCAACTAGTAACAAAAAATAGCAAATAGTATTAAGATACGAAAATGGAGACGGGATTCTTGGGATGTCATAGGCATATAGGCTAAGGTAAACAACTGGGTAATTGCAATTAACAATCAATTTTTGTAAATTTGTAACTAAGCTAGACTTTAGTAGGGATAAATTTTCTCTCAAACAATTTATCTCGAATCAAATTGGTTTCTCTCGAACACTGATCAACATCAATTAAGCACAGCCTTTGCCTTAGCCCATTCATTCTCACAAGTTGAATGTGTGGGAGAGGGTTTACGATTCACTCTTTTGAGCTGAACCCACGACAATCCACTAACCATAAGTTATCGATTCAGTAGTTTTGGTTTTAAAACCTCTCTATCTCGCAAGTCAAAAACACAAAGTTAAAATTGTATTTGCAACTACAATCCATTAAATCAAACAAAGCTAGTGAATGAAATCATATATAAACAAAAATTAGACCATCAATTAACAACACCCAGCAGTAAATTCAACCCATGTTCACATAATCACACCCCAAGAATTGGGGTTTTAGTTAGACATAGTAAAGTGATAGAAATCAATTCCGAAAAATATTTCCATCAAGTGGGTACGGTAGAAAATGTCCTTACACACGTTAAAGATGAAGATTCTTCAATACCCACTTCAAATTTCTTAGAATTGGAAACATTAAAATCCTCACAGCTCAAGAATAATGTCTCCCAAAACCTCTAACAACTAAAATTGAATAATATTGAAGATTTCTAAGTTTCAGATAATTTTTTGATACTAAGCTACAAATTCAAACGAGTATTTACAGTTTTAAAAAAATTATGCTGCGAAGGATCACTCAGCGCAGTTAGTTAGGATTGCCAGTCAACTCGGCGATCCTCCTTTTGGTATATTCCATCGCCATTTTGCTTTATCCTTCAACATCTTCGCAATCTGAATCATTGGGCGATAACGCACTGCTTCGCGAAACTGTTCGGTGACGCACCAATTGCTTTTTTCCATCGCCGACTTGATAATCTCCTTTAGGGCATCGAACACTAGAACATTAGGCGAGACTAAGATCCTTCGGCAAATCGCCTAATTGGTTAGGCGATCCACAAGCTTTCATTTCCTCGTTCTTTTATCTGCCTTGTTCCTTTTTTCTCGATAGTGTCCATGCTTTGTCTCTCAATGCAAATACCTAAAACATCAAGAATTTACATTAGTTATTGATACAAAAATATGCAATTGAGGACACTACATCTATTAAAATATAGCCCTAAATGAGTCCAATTTGTGGACTCATCACTATTATGGGTGTATCTTCTAAAGAGAAGGTGGAGTAGCCTCCTACCAACTAAAAGTTGTTGCTTATGTATGGTATGATCAGTGGATGACCCGTAGGAGTGATTAACATTTCAAATGTACCTCACCCAATTCTAGGTGTAAATAATCATTAAGCAGTGTAAAACCCAACAAATGAGTTGGGGTCGAACCCACAGGGAGTAGTACGTAATCAAATTCAATTAAGAAGTACAAATATGATCTAACTAGCTATAGGAATAGAAATTATCTAAAAAGACATGAAACAAATCAAAAGTTGACACTAATGTTAGATAGGGCTTTTTGTTTACCATTATCAACTACAACATAATCACACAAAACTAGAATAACAATATGGAGAGGAATTCTCAGGATGTGATCGATTATGGGAAAATTTAGCTAGATGGGTAATCGTAACTACTAGTAAACAACTAAATAGCAGTGGGTAGCCTAGACTATAAATGAGATAGCTTTTTCTCAAACTACTACCCCAAATCAGGTGATTTCTTTCAAACATATACAAGCATAGAAATTAAGAACAACCCACACATTAATTCATCCACTCTCTCGAGCTAGATGATTATGATTGCGTTTAATATTCACAATCTTGAATTGAACCCATATCAACCTGATACATACAAACCATTAATGAAAAACCTTAGTTCCAAAACTTCTCTCTCGAGCTAGTTCAGAACACACAATTAGAACAACATTTACAACTACAATTCATAATTAAACCTCAACTAATGAATAAACCAACTTCAATATACCATTTAAACTAGTAATTAACAATAACCATAAACTAATTCAACACATAATCACATGATAACAACCCAGGAATCGGGGTTTTAGCCAAGCATCATAAAAAGGTAAAACTAGTTACCAAATCGATTAGCAATGAACATGGAAAGAGTATTCAAGCCTTTACAATGCTCCAAATTGAAGAAAATTTGTAACCTACCAGCAAAATCTCCGAATAGAGTCTCAAAGAGCCTTCAAGTCCACAAGGAAACTCTCAAAGCTTGAAAGAAAAATTATTCTAAATGGTAGCCAAACTTCTAAATTAACAATTCAAAATCCAATTTATTGTCGCCAAAAAATTAGCCACGAAGGGCCATTAGGATAGGTAAGTCGAGTTCTCTGAGTGGTTCAATGAAATGCCATTTTATTTGTACTATCACCGTTATGCATTGGCTCTTAGCATCCTCAAGTCGTGTAACATTGGGCGACCAATCTTGTCATTGCAGAACTAATCGGTGACTCACCGACTGCCCATTTTCTATCGCTGACTTAGTTTCTTCCCTCAGGGATGACTCATTAGAACTTTAGGTGGACTGAAGAACCACTCGGTGACTCGCCGAGTGGTCTAGGTGATCATTAGGTGATCATCAGGCTCACCTTTCTCCATTCTTAAGTTTGTTTTGTTCCTTTTTAGTTGTTAGTGTCCTTTCTTTGCTACTCAATCTGCATACCTGGTAATCAAGACTTTAACATCAGTTTATGGAATAAATTAGGCCTTTAAGGACACTAAAACTATATAAAGAAAGCTCCAAATGAGTCCAAATCTCAAACTCATCAAGGAGTGGGCCTGATTGAAAGGTAATCATTCAAATCATCATTTCTTGATAGATTCTTTCCTCGACAGTTAAGGGAAGTTAAGGTGGAAAATTTCATCAACCTTCGTCAATAAAGTAAGAGAGTGAAGGAGTATGCCCTAAAGTTCACTCAATTGTCCAAGTATGCTTTAATTATGGTAGTAGATTCGAGGGATAAGATGAGTAGGATTTTGACAGGTGTGTCCGACTTGGTTGACAAAAGAATGTGGTATGGCAATGCTCCATCATGACATGGATATATCAAGGCTTATGATATACGCTCAACAAATTGAGGAGTCAACTCAAGGAAAATAATAGAGAGGTTAAAAGAGCTAGAACTGGTGATAGGAACTTCTCCAATGCTAGGTCCGATGGACAAGGTTGACCAAGGTTTAGACAAAGATTTCCAACCAAGGTTCCTCTAGTGCTCGAAGGGTCAACAAGGATAGGGTTTCCAACACTAAACCTCAAGGGGGTAATAGTAGTTATTCTTATGTGGCTAGGCCTAATTGTGAAAAATGTGTGAGAAGGCATAATGGTAAGATCCTAGTTGACACCAATGGTTGTTTTGGTTGTGGGAAGATTGTCCATAAGATGAGAGATTGTCGAATATTCAGGGTTAAGGGAAGAAAAGATAAATAAGCTCCCCCAAGCGGTTCAAACTCCAATACCCCAAAGTAAAACTCCTTTTATGCTCTTCAATCCCGAGATAACAAAGAGAGCTCCCCAGATGTGCTGACCGATATGTTAAAAGTGTTTCTTATTAATGTGTATGCCCTGTTAGATCCCGATGCTACTTTGTCCTTTGTGACACCCTATGTGGCCATAAAGTTTGATAAACTCCACGAAGTGTTAGTAGAACTTTTTTCGGTCTCTACCATGATTGGTGACTCAGTGGTAGCTAAGAGAGTCTATAGGGGATGTCCCATTTCCTTATCCCATAGAGTTACTTTGGTGTATTTGGTAAAGTTAGACATGTTAGATTTTGATGTGATTTTGGGTATTGATTTGTTGCATGCATGTTATGCCTCTATCAATCATAGGACTCGGGTAGTTATATTCCAATTTCCAAATGAGCCTATTTTAGAGTGGAAATTCTATCCCTATAGGTCAATTAACTCTTGCCTTAAATATAAAAAAATTATCTCCAAAGGGTGTATTTACTATCTTGTTAGGGTGAGTGATGTTGAATCCGAAACCCCTTCTCTAGAGTTAGTTCCTGTAGTCAATGAGTTCCCGGAAATTTTTCCTGATGATTTACCCGATATTCCTCTCGAGCAAGATATTGATTTTGGTTTTGACCTTTTATCAGATACAAAACCTATATCTCCTCCATATAGAATGTCTTTGGTGGCATTAAAAGAATTGAAAGAGAAACTATAGGATTTGCTAGATAAGGGTTTCATTTTGCCAAGTATCTCTCCTTATGGGGTGCTCTGGTATTGTTTGTTAGAAAGAAGGATAGGTCTCTTAGAATGTGCATTGATTATTGTAAATTGAATAAAGTGACTATCAACAACAAATATCCTCTTCCGAGAAATGATGATTTGTTTGACAAACTTCAAGGGGATACTTATTTCTCTTAGATTGATCTTCGTTCGAGTTGTCACCAATTAAGAGTGAGAGGGGACGATATTCCAAAGATGGCCTTTAGAACCCCGTATGATCACTATGAATTTGTGGTAATATCTCCAGCGGAACACTTCCCTAACAATGTATTTTTATATCCCACAGCTTCGGCAGACCGTTGGGTTGACTAATGCTCTGGTGGCATTTATGGACTTGATTAATAGAGTGTTTAGGCAATACCTAGACATGTTTTTGATTGTGTATATCGGTGATATATTAATCTATTGAAGGAGTGAGAATGAACATATGGACCATTTTAGAATTGTGTTGCAAGTTCTTAAGGACCAATAACCTTTAGTAATTTTTAGCAAGTGTGAATTTTAGTTATGATCTATAGCTTTCCTTGATCATATTGTGTCAAGCGAGGGTATTGAGGTAGATCCTAAGAAGACAGATGTGGCCAAAAGTTTGCCTATACCTTTAACTACTTCTGACATTAGATGCTTTCTGGGTTTCACCGATTACTATAGGAGGTTTGTTGATGGGTTTTCCTTTATTACTACTCCATTGATGGCATTGACTAAAAAGAAGTCTAACTCTCTGTGGTCCGAAGCTTGTGAAAAAAGTTTCCAACAAATAGAAAGATATACTTACTTCAACTTCGGTGTTTACCTCACCGGAAGGTACGGATGGTTTTTTAGTGTATTGTGATGCCTCTAGAGTTAGGTTGGTATGTGTGCTCATGCAAAATGATAAATTTGTCGTCTATGCTTCAAGGCAGCTTAAAGTTCACAAGAAGAATTATCCTACCATAATCTTGAGTTTGCGGCAGTTGTGTTTGCCTTAAAAATACGGAGGCATTATTTATATGGGGTCTGTGTGGATGTTATCACCGATCACAAGAGTCTAAAGGACTTGAATATGTCAACGAAGATGGTTAGAATTGATAAATGATTATGATATGAGTGCCCTTTATCAGCCCGAAAAGGCTAATGTGGTAGCAGATACTCTTAGTATGTTTTCAATAGGTAGTGTGGGCCATGTAGAGGATGAAAAGAAATAGTTGGTTCGTGATGTGTATAGGTTGGCCCAACTAGGTGTTCAACTAGTAGATTCTGCCAAGGGTGGTGTCATGGTCCATAATGGTCCTTTGTAATGGACGTGAAGTGTAATCAAAAGTATAGATGCTATCTTGGTAGAGTTGAAAGATGAGGTACTTAAAAAGTCTGTTGAGGCTTTTTCCAAAGGGGGAGATGGGATAGTAAGGTATCAAGGTAGATTATGTGTTCCAAATGTTGACGGCTTCAGAGAGAAAATTTTAGAAGAAGCCCATAGTTCTCGATATTTTATTCACCTAGGAGTCACCAAGATGTATAGTGATGTATGGGAACTCTATTGGTGGAATGGGATGAAAAAGGACATCATGGAATTTGTGGCCAAATGTCCTAATTGTCAACAAGTTAAGGTTGAGCACCAAAGGCAGGTGGCTTCTCACAAGATATTTCTATTCCTACTTGGAAGTAGGAAGAGGTGAACATGGATTTTATTGTAGGATTGCCACATACTAGGCGGTAACATGACCTGATATGGGTAATAGTGGATCGAATGACTAAGTACGCTCATTTCATTCCCGTTAAGGTGTCCTATTGGCGGATGACTATTCTAAGGTGTATGTGAAATAGATAGTAAGGCTACATAGTGTACCATTGTCTATAATTTTGCACTGAGGTCCCCAATTTAATTCACAGTTTTGGATGTCTTTCCAAAAAGGGCTACTTACCAAGGTGAAGCTTAGCACAACTATTCACCCTCAAATGGATGATCAAGTACAATACACCATTAATACTTTAGAGGACATGTTGAGGGCATGCATGATAGATCTTAATGACAATTGGGATTACTATATATCGTTAGTTGAGTTTTCTTATAATAACAATTATCTTTCGAGTATCGACATAGCTCCCTGTGAGCCTCTCTATGGTAGTAGATGTAGGTCCAATATAGGATGGTTGAAGTAGGGGAAGTTGCTCTCCTAGGCTCGAAATAGGTGCATCAGGCCATTGAGAAGATTTGGGTTATTAGAGAGAGGTTGAGAACGGCCCAAAGTTGGCAAAAGTCCTATGCCTATGTTAGAAGGAGAGATCTAGAATTTTATGTCCATGATTGGGTTTATTTGAAAATGTCGCCAATAAAGGGTGTTATGAGGTTTGAAAAGAAGGGGAAACTTAGTCCTCGGTATTTGGGTCATTATGATATTTTGAGGCCTGTGGGTAAAGTTGCATATGAGTTAGACTTGCAAAATGAGTTGGCATTAGTGCATCCGTTGTTCCATGTCTCAATGATGAATAAATGTATTGGGGATCCATCAACCATAGTTCCCTTAGAGGGTTTAGAGATTAAGGAGAATCCTACTTATGAAGAAATACCGATTAAGATTCTAGATAAAAAAGTCAAGAGATTCAGAAACAAGGAAGTTTCCTCCATGAAGGTATTGTGGAGAAATCACTTAGTTGAGGGTGCTACGTGGGAGGTCGAGGCCAATATGAAATCCCAATATCCGCATCTCTTTCGTTCTACTCCTATTCAAGCTTGAGGTAAGTAGTCCCTTTAGAGTTTTCTTATTTTTGAAGTCATGTGTGACTTGTGTGTTTCCATGATTTATGCATGTTTTTGAAAAATTCATGTTTAGTAAGAAAATGAGATTTCATGATTTATGTTCCTCATGTTGGTGTGCATTAAGTGTGTGTTGCTTACTTGACTTCATTAGATGAATTGATGAACATGCTAAAGTATGCTTTTGAGAGTAAATTGCTTCCTAGCTCCATGATGTTGTGTTGAGCATGCTTTTATTGGATAAGGTAGTTCCTACTATGAATATGAGAAATGTTGAGTTACCATGCTAAATGGGTTGGCAGGTATAGTTCTTACTTCCTTGTGATTCATTGTTGATGTTTGAGTTTGAGTTGATGTTTCCTCTCTTGAATTGTGATGAGTCCACAAATTGGACTCATTTAGGGCTTTATTTTGATAGAAATAGTTTCCTCAAATGCTTATTTTGTGTCAATATCTGATGAAAACACTCAAGTTTCAGATATTTGAAGTTTTAGTGGAAGCGTGGACATTTTAGGTGCAAAAAGGAACACAAAGGCTAAAAAGAAGGAATAAGTTGAAGCCTGCGCATCGCCAAGCACGCTTGGCGATTTGCCGAAGGGACGCACTCAACCTTTGGTTCCAGTTTGTGATGCCTTAAAGGAGCAGGATCAAAAAGGCGATGAAAAGAGCAGTCTGCATTTTGCCGAACAATTCCACGAAGCAGTACTATGTCGCCCAATGACACAGAGCACAGTAATGCTGAAGGGTAGTGCAAGACAGCGACGAACTACACCAAAGGGCGAATCATCGAGTTAATAGGCGATTTCGACTAACCTCGCCGAAATATCTGCCAGCACTATTTTTTGGAGTCTATAAATACTAAACATGTTATTAATTTTTAAGGGTGGAACGATTATTATAATTTTCACAATAGAATAGTACTTTTTGGGATATTTTCTTTCAAGTTTGGAAAGGGTTTTTTGGGAGACTTGAAAAAAAAAAGGATTTCATCTTCTCCAAGTTTGAAGTAGGTCTTTTCCATTCTTCTTCCTTTTCTTAAATCAAGGTTTAATTCCTTATACCCATTTGATTTTAGTATCATTTTAGGTGTATTTTGTTATTTCTTGATGTGTGGCTAAAAACTCCCATTCTTGGGGTGTGATTTAGCAAATATGTGTTGATATTATTGTTGGGTCTTGCTTGCTTATAAGATAGACGTATTTTAATGGAAATTTCACCTAGTGGTTGTGGTTTAATTTAATGGGTTTGTAGTTACAAATACAAAACCACCCATATATATTTTGGCTTGCCCGATAGGGAGGTCTCGAAAGCAAGATCGCTAGACTGATTGCCTAAGGAGTGGGTTGACATGAGGTTTAGCCTTAGAGGGTGACCCCTAGTCCTATATCCTAACACTCTGCTCCAGAGAGTGAGTGGGGTAAGGCATTGACTGGCCTTCATACGGCACATAGGTGTCCGAGAAGAACTCATTCGAAACGGGGTAAGTTGCTTGAGAGGGAACTTATTTCCATCTAAAGCTTAGCCTAGTCAATATTATCTTGCAAATTTCCTATAGAAAGCATGTACCCAACGATTTATCTCAACTTGTATTACGGTCACACCCTAAGAACTCTTACCTATACTTGAATATCTTCTTATTTTTGTTGTTTTTACTACTTGTGACAAAACCCCAACTGATATTTGTCACTTTTGTGTCACCCCCGTTAATGTACTATATTTTTACTCATTAAACTCTTTAGCTACGACTAAGTAGAACTAAATTTTATTTTTCTATTAATTCTCAAAACCACTACCGTGGGAAACGACCCCAACCTTTAGTTGGGTTACTATATTATAGACGATCGTATACACTCGTACCGTAGGTTAGTGTCATTGGTCAAGATAAGCATCAAAATGGCGCCGCTGCCAGGGAGTGGTGTTGTTTGAGATTTTTTAGTGTCATAGAGTTTTTGTTCTTATTAGTTGTAATTTACTAATTTAATTTTAGTTTTGTTTTGAGTATTTGTGTGCCAAGACAGGCCATATGAGTGTGAACTGGGATAATAGCTGCCAAGTGGGTCACTCAATGTGTGGTGTTTTTCATCAAGACAACATCAACGA